>CM038682.1:253322360-254522360 GCA_021605205.1 Aegilops longissima | reverse complement strand
GGTAAATCGGAAGAAGCGGCGGCGGTTGATCTCATCGCGCCGTGCAGCCGGTCGCCCGGCTGCGGGCGGGATGGGGACCGGTCCGCGGAGAGGTGCCATCCATTGGGGAGGTGGGCGTTGCTCCGCAGGACCGGCGTCCTCGTCTCCAGTACCTCCGGCACCGTCCATGAGATGTCTGCCGGTCGCGCTCCGGGAGGAGCCTAGGGCATTAGTGAAGGGGGGCGGCAGGGGGCTCGGCAGAGACAGCCTTGGCGGTGGCTGAGCTCCTCCTTTTCCGCGGATCTCTTGGCGGCGCCGGAGGAGCCGGCCTCATGGTCGAGCTTCCTGCGGTTCCACAGACCCATGGCTGCGGCCCGGCGTGCGAGCTCTAGGGCGAGGTGGCTGGGGTTTGGGCGTGTCGGGTTTGAGGCGAGAGGGGCGGCGTGGGAAAGTGAGGCGCAACGACCGGTCCACAGGTCCCATTAAGAAGGGCGCCGACCCGTCATTGTCTTGGATGACAGGTGGGGCCACCCGCCCGTGTGCATTATGTTGGCGGGTGGGAGGTAGGTGTGCCGCCTGCCGCCCCCATACACAGACGTTAAAGCGTCCGTTCGCTGTCCTTGCGACCAAACCAGCGCAAGTTTGCTTTCGAAATGGTCGGCTGGACATAAAGCGGACCAGATGGGTCGGGACCGTCGCGTCTTTGGGCCTTTGCTTTGTCGTTTTCCCCAAGCGAGGCAGGGCGGACAAGATAGAATCGTAGCGGTGGAGTTGGCCTTACATACACAGGAGCAGCGAGCGTAGCGTCATCCCGTACATAGCCACGAAGCCGTCCACGGGCTTCACCGCCGGGTTCCGAGGGTTGAAGGCGACGCTCAAGGCGACCAGTGCCTTCACCTGTCGGGCGGAGCAGGCAAAGGCTCCGAGGCAATCAAAGGCGCCCGATCGTGCGCCACCATGAAGCGCTTCGCCGAAAGTCGATGGCGCTGACGAGTGCGCCGGCGACATCGGCCCGGTTTCTGGTCCGGGCGCTTTGGTAGCGTCGGAGTTATCGTAGCAGCGCATGTCGGTATGACAGCCTTGATAGCCCCGCTGTGACCAGCATTGAGCATCTGGTGCCGCCAGGTGTACCACACTGCGGGAACCGAACGCAGCAGCACCATGAAGTAGCCCTTGCCGGCCGACCTCCGTGGCGTCTGAGCGCACCCGTTCATGTCTACGTGGCGGTGAGTGATCACGCCGTCGGAGGCCATCTCTCGGCTAGGGAGCGGTGCCGGACTGACGATGGAGCAAAGCAGGAGCAGCAGAGCTCGTTGAGGCAGAGGCTTTGATGGTGGGATGTGGCTGGACGCGACGGGCCGGACCGCGCTATAATGCGTGTGGGTGGATCGCACGCGGGGGGTACTTGTTACGGATTTTTTTTCAAAACTATCACCTTTTTTATAGCTAATTCAGAAACTATAGTACCCATTGCCAATATATCAAAAATATCACCCTGTCGGTCTCGTGGTGACCGAAGTGGTAGTTTTCGGCCAGAACTAGGCCGAAAAGGGCTTCTAAATCGGTGTAGGCGAAATGAGCCTTAGTTGGGCGAAGGGTCTCGTCGGGTGGGGCTGGGCCAAAAATAGTAGCCGGCGAGGCCCTGAACCGAAATGGGCCGTTCGGCCAGCCCGCAGCCGAAAAGCTTTTCGGCCAGGCCTAGACCGAAAAGGTCGGGATAAGGCCAATCCCGTCGTCACCTTCCTCTTCCTACTCGCCTCTGTTCTTTCTCATTCTTCTCTGTAGAGCTCCGATCTCCTCCCTGATCTCCACCGGCCTATGGTGTTTTTTTGTTGTTATGGGATAGTTTTTTGTGCGCTTGGGGGAGGAGCCATGGTGGGGTGGAGGAGGTCCGGTTGGGAAGGAGGTGGTGGTGAGGAGGAGCAGCGGTGTGGAGGAGGAGGTGGTGAGGAGGCGGCAGCTTGGGGGTGACGGAGTTGAACCTCCGATTGTCGAGTGGTGCGCTGCCGTTGTCCGGTGGCAGTGCGGTGACGGAAGGAGGCCTTGCCGAAGGTATAACCATGGCGTCACAATTTTCTCTAAATTGTATAGTTTATTAGTTAGTGTTAATATGTTTGTGGTGGCATTTTAGCGCATAGTTAGTGTAGTGGGTAATATTAGTGTTCGTTGTGATTAATGAGAAGATGACAATGTCGGCGGTGAAAATATACGAATCGGTAAATTTACTGTTTACTACTGGTATTTGATAGCGTTCGATATAATGAGTTGGGAGTTGATCTTAGCGAGTTTAAAAATGGTGTCATGACACTAGCAGACCGGACAGTGGACATTAGACAATTGAAATCTTGGTTGACAACTAGTTTGGGCTGGATCTGAAGTATGTTCCGTCGGTATTCACGCATCGTGGACCAAATCTTGTAAAAATGTCAAGTGGGAGTTGATGTCGGTAGATAGGACCAACATTGGTTGTCCTGTTAAGGCAGCTGCGAGACGAAGAATCCACCCATATGTACTTGTGCAACTTTGTGCGAAGGAGGAGAATGTCGTACAACTCACGGGGGTATGAAACCGGTCGAGCGCGTTGAAGTGGCGACCGAGATTGTTTTATCGGTCCAGCCACAAGATGTGTATGCTAGCCAACCTGAGAAAAGAGTGGATCGTGCCACACAATGTTTGTGGTCACGATCTTTGGTAGAAGTAGCGGTCGATAATATTAGCTGGTTCTGGTTTCTTGATGGGGATGAGGAAGGGGATGAAATCGAGAGGTGATGGCGGAAGAGGGCGAGGATGGATTGGTGGAGGCTGGATTCTGAAAATTCGAGGATGAAGTGGAGGTACCGATTCATACGCATGGGAGCAGGACATATCCACCGGCCTTACGGTCAGCGATGGCCATGAGACTCCATGGCGGTATAATCTGAACCAAAATGCAGATAGGGGCTATGTTTGATACAAAGAAAAAATTGAAGTATCACGGTGATAAAGTGGGCTATGTCTCTGCGAGAGGTTTCGGACACATATATCAAGTCCAACAAACTATACGTGAAATGTGTTGAAACAAGTTGTCTGGGAAGGTGCGGGCATGTGCCAAGTATGACATCCTTTGGGTTGTCACCATTGTCGTCCCACATAATTGTGTGAGGAAGAACCTCTGGTGAAGCATCGAACCTGACTTCAAGTCTCATTCGCAACTCATGTATCTGAGATAGTAGAGAAGAAAGATATGGAAGCAAAACACATCCAAACAGCGGTGAAGGTCGGATGGAATTATGTCATTCCTTATGGGAAGGCTTGGAGGGCTAAGCGAAGGCTATGGAGGAAAGGTTTGGGGCGTTCTTGACTCATATGATAATGTTGTCGTCTCACAGGCATCTTGAAGGAGAGAATCCGGCACTTATGTGAGCGTACAACACATGAGGTTCTGAGTATACAGATTTCAAGGTGTTGAAGCAGTGTTCTTCTCTTTTGGTATGTGCATCGAAGCTTTCGGCATTGTCCTCTGTTATGTTTGTGGATGGTACATTCCTGACGGTCGATATAGAGGCAAATCCTGGCTGCTATTGGTGTGGGCAGGAACAATCAAATCATCCCACTTGCCATGGCATTTGTGGAGGTGAGAACTTTCTCAGCTGGGTATGGTTCTTCCGCCAAGTGAAAATTGCCATCGTGAAGGACCGACCAAGCGTGTGTGTCATTCATGCGGACATGCGAGGTATATTGAAGGCCGTGAAGACGCCCGTAATCAGCGGATGACGAACCAACACCTTGGAGGGACTTGCAGAGTCGATGGTGCATCGCCATCTTGGGGCTAATTTTTCTCACAGGTTCAAGAACAAGCGGTTGATGAACTTGTTCAAAAATTATGCAAGCGAAACCAGCAGCGCAAATCTGAATTTATTTGGTCAAAACTAGATGAGTTTACTAAGAAGCAGGTCCGTGCGAGGAAGAAAATGGAAGAAGATCAAGTTAAATTAGCAGCACTCATCAGCGGAGCTAGAGGAGCCAGTGGAGTCTTTGTGACTTGCCGACAATTGACCCTCCTAATACTACGAGAAAGAAGGGAAGGGCAATAAAGAATTTTTACGAGTGGATAGAGAAAGAGCCTCCAGTGAATTGGTCTTTGCTTCATGACACACATGGAGCTAGGTATGGCCACATGACAACCAATCTTGCAGAGGTGTATGACTTTGTCTTTGAGAGGAATAGAGCATTGCCACTCCACAGCTATTGTGGAGGTTGTATTCCATGGCACTTTGAGATATTTGAGGAGAAAGGCGCGAGTTAGCAAAGAAGCATATTGAAGATAATGAGAACACACCTTATTGTAGCCGTGTCATGGAATACATGGCAAGAAGATAGAAAGCAAAAAGCACCTTTATCGGACTCATAGGGAATCAAGAAAGGAGGTATGAGGTTCACTTCCTACCGATGGTTTTGGTTACGGAAATGAGTGAAGACACACGAGGTAAAAATTGGAACAGAATTTTATCCAGCGTGTGAGTGTACATACAACAAACCAAAGTTGTTGCACCTACCTTCTCTCATGTGTTGGCTGCTGTGGCAGATTGAGTTGGATCTTTGTCTCCTTCGTGTCCCCATACTATTTAAAAAGGCGGTGCTCAACACAGACGGTCGAGATAGCGGGGTTTAGAGTCGTCGGCAATTTCAACAAGGTAAGCGATGGTGAGAGAGTATACATCCGCATCGGACCTTGGCGAACAAGTAGGGGCAGGCGAAAGGCCCGTCGCATCCGAACGATATGGACCCGATCTGAAGCTGGTGGAGCAACCAGGCAATGTTTGTTATCTTGGCGGCTTATGGGCATAGGATGAAATATTGTCCCGACACGAACAAATATGGTGCTTCCGCATCGACGAGTGCTTCCACATCGGCGGCTGCGACAACAAAACAAGTGTCGGTGTACTAGAGTAGGGTACCTCTAGCACCGAACTTCGTGCCGAGGCGATTACAGCACCCAGCGGAAGGTTGGCTTGATGACCGCCAAGATCCTCGGTGGCTCCTTTGGAGCCATTCAAGAACAAAGTAATCAAGGCCCGGCAAGAGGAGCTTGTCGGGAAGGCCACTCGAGCCGCGAAGAAACAAGGCCCGGCAGAGGAGCTTGCGGGGAAGGCTAGTGGCGATAAGCTCCAGCGCGACAAGAACCTTGCGCGGCAAGGTGCTCGCCCATGACAAGTGACCTCTCTGCACCTCCGCTCCAGCTCATCCGCCAGCGTGTCACCACGGGGCTCTCTCAAGCAGCAGTGTCGACCGGGCTGTGCAGCCAGTGAGGGAGGCGATGAAAGCGGCGTGACAAGCTACCTTCGTGGCAAGCGGGCGCGCAAGCGGTCCACTGTTGCCTTGTTGAGGCGGCCAGAGGCGGGCATTTATGACTCTTGTCCCTTGCCGTCGAGTTAGGTATAGATCACTGTACCTTTGTACAAGCGGTGTACCAACCTCTGTTTTCTTGTCTTACCCTTGTCTACTTGCCACATGTGGTGACCTTGTGCCTATAAAGGAGGCCCTAGTGCAGCGTGAAAGGGTTCGGTTCAGCTCCAACTTAGTTCATTCTACTCACACATACACTTGAGCTAGGTTTTGTAGCCCTCATTGCTCCCTAGCAAGAACACAAGATAATCCACAAAGCAGCAGTAGGAGTATTATCTCTCCGGAGAGCTCTGAAGCTGGGTAAATCTGCTCGTGTGCATCGCCTCGATCCGCTCTTTGTGCAATCTCCGCCCCCCCTCCGAACCACAAGGGACCCGGGTCCCATAGGTGTTAAATGAGCCACGATCAGATTTACCCGACATCTTTGGCGCGCCCGGTAAAGGCGTCGAGGCTGTGTGAACCCGATCCGGCGTTCACGGCGTTCTTCATCAACATCTTCGTCAACATGGCGCGAAGAAGAAGTCTTGGCAGCAGCAAACCCGTCGTGTCGAACCCACCACCACCGGGCTGTCGGTGGTGGGGAAGCTGTTAGCGGAGGAATGGGCATCGTCGAGAGAGCCCACAATGCCGCCCGAGTCAAGGACAAAAGGCAGCGCGAGGCGTCGGCGTCGAGTCCGCACAGCGTCCTTCTCAAGAAGCCTTGAGACCGGCAGCGTCATGATGCTCGCGGTACCATCGCTCGTTGGATCAAGGCCAAGTGGGGGATCGAGGCCCTCGAGACCGCATGCACCATGCATGCGATGCGTGTGGTCACGGTCGCTTGGCGGGATCTGCTCCTCTAACTTGGTTAGGAGTCGAGCACATCCGTTCCTCGCTCGTACACCATTGCCACCACCACACCGCGAAGCCTTGGCAAAACTCAGCTACTTCTAGACTACCCTCAGCGGCCGACAAAGGTCGGCGAATGGAGAGCCATGATCGAGCCTCATCGGCTTTGCCAGCGGTGGCGTCCGCGGCAACCAAAGCGCCTGCGCAGCCCGGCAAGGCGACAAGACCGCGAGCGATGGCGGCGAGACTTCGAAGTGCGGCCACGATGCATTCCCTTCCGAAGGTCAAGATCGCCGACTCGCGGATCCACCTCGGCAATGCGACTCCACAGCGTCGTCGGATCCGCGAGCTCGTCGCGACCAACGCCAAGTTCTTGAGCGGCAAGAAGAAGCGCTTCGAACCCGTATCGGCGCCGAAGAAGCGCATCGTCAATCCGACCAGCGCGGCGGGCCTTGTCGATATGCATCGCCGAGAGGAACGAGCGACTTGCGTCTGCGGTAGAGTTGCCCTGCGTTCACTCGTGAGCTGCGGCAAGTCCGGTGGCCCGACAAGAAAAACTTCAAGCGGATGTGCGGAAAAGTATGATGGCGGGACACACCCATCGGAGTTCCTCGGCATTTACACCATCAGCGGTGCAAGCTGCGAGGGGCGAGGCGACAAGATCCTCGCCAACTACTTTCCTCGGTGCTCAAGCCAAGCGTCAGATCTGGCTCATGCACTTGCGGACAGCTCTATTTCTTCTTGGGCAGATCTGTGCCACCAGTTTGTTGGCGCCTTCACGGTGACCACAAGCCTCATGGCGAGAGAGTGACCTCCATCTGCTTGCCCGAAGGAGGAGAATCCTGCGCAAGTTCATCGAAGATTCGATCGAGTGCACTACAACATCGAGCGTCCACCTGCGCGGTGATCGGTGCATTTCATCGAGAATGTGCGAAACCGCGGGATGAGGAGGAGATGGCGATGTGCAAAGTGAAAAACGTCAGCGAGCTCTACATACTGGCCGACAAGTGTGCCTTGGCGAAGAAGAAGACTCCCGGGGAGAGAATGTGGGAAGCGAGTCGGACGGTGAGGAGATCGCCCGGCAAGGAAGAGCGGCGGCGAAACAATAGAAAGAAGAAATCCAAGAGGTACTAGTTGTCGAGCAGTCCGGCAGCGGAGGTGGCGCCCGGCAAGGCTAAGGCTAAGCGGATCCGGCAAGGAGGTGCCCGGCGCCGACCGCCAAGCTGTGGCGACGCCGACAAGCGACAGCTCAACAAGCGATCTTGTAAGATCCACCGCACCAAGGCCCACGATCTCGAGCTGCAAGAAAGTCGAGCAGCTTGTTGAGCTCTGAACAGCTGAATCTGGCGGCGAGACAAGGAGAAGGCCAGGAAGGTGCAGGTGCAGCTAGTAAGAAGAGACCCGGTCGGGGAGGGCCTTGCGGGCAGGAGGCAGACCTCCCAGCGACGCGACAAGGAAGAAGATGATGATGAAGATGGCGAAGACATGGAAGGCGATGAAGGCGATGAGCGGGGAGTTTGAGAAAGGCAGCGGAGGTCCTTTGCGTTGTGGTGGTGCTTCTCTGCATACCTCGCACCGCCAACTCAAGCAATGGATCGTGAGGTCAATGCAGCGAGAACCATCCATAGAGTCCGCAAACCTCTGAAGTGGTCCAGCCGCCCATCATCTTTGACATTGAGGATCACCCTGATCGCATAGCTGCGGTCGGTGCTTGCCGATGTTGGTCTCACCAACCATCCGCAACCTCAAGGTCACAAATATGTTGGTTGTGGCGGGGGCGGCTGAACTGATCTCCTCTGCGGTGCTCGAAAGCTTCAAATCCTGACAATGAGCTCGAGGCTGGTACTTTCAAGGAATCAACCGGAAGGAGCAAGCCCAAAGGGAAGATCACGCTGCCGGTAACATTTGGCGATGAGCTCAACTTCAGAAGCTGAGAGGTCACGTTTGGCGTTGCCGATTTCCCATTGCCCTACAATGGCATACTTGGCCGTCCAGCACTTCGCCAAGTTCATGGCCGCCTCTCATTATGCTTACAACTTACTCAAGATGCCCGGCCCGATAAGCGTCATTTCTGTCCATGGCGACAAGAAGGATGCGCTTATCTGCTGTGACAAGATTCTACGGGATGCAGCAGCCGCAACGGATAGCAAACCACTTGCGTGAAGCTCACGGGGGAAGAAGAAGACCACCAAGTCCGGCAAGAGCTCGATGCCCACTCCGGCAGCGCACCTCTCTGGTGCTGCGCCACCGTCGAGGACGCACCATCGAGCTCCACCGGCAAGTGCAAGAAGATGATGGCAGCCGGCGAAGACCAGAAGGTGCCGCCAAGGAGGGCGGCAGCTGGTGGTACCTTCACCATCGATTGCCACGCTTGACCCTAAATAGGAAGGCGAGCTCGTTGCTTTCTGCGGGCGAATGTCGATGTGTTTGCATGGCAACCATCGACATCCCGGTGTTCCAGAAAGTATTGAGCACCACCTGGCTATCTGTCCTCCTCCTGCGGCCCGTCAAGCAAAAAGTTAGGAAGCAGGCGTTGGAGCGTCAAGAGTTCATAGCGAAGAAATCAAGAAATTGGAAGCAGCGGGGCTTGTCGGAGGAGTCCTCCATCCCGTGGTTGGCCAATCCGGTGGTTATGCATAAGGCTAATGGGAAATGGAGACTTTGTATTGACTTCACTGATGTTAATAAAGCTTGTCCCAAAGACCCATTTCCCTTGCAGCGTGTCGACCAGATTGTTGACTCCACGGCTGGATGTGATCTGCTTTCATTTCTTGATGCATATTCAGGATACCATCAGATCTTCATGGCGAAGAGGATGAAGAAAACCGCATTCATTACACCATGTGCGCGTCTTTGTTTCATACGGATGCCTTTCGGTTTAAAACGCTGGTTCAACCTTTGCAAGAGTAGTCCATGATGCCTTTGAGCCACAAATACAGAAATGTAGAAGCTTACATGGATGACATAGTGGTCAAGAGCAAGGACAAAGCAACTCTGGTTCAGGATTTGGATGAAACATTTGCAAATCTGCAAGATCAACCTCAAGCTCAACCCAGAAGTGCGTGTTTGGAGTCCCTTCGGCAAGCTTCTCGGGTTCTTAAATGTCTCAGCGAGGAATTGAAGCCAATCCCGACAAGATCAAGGCCATTGAGCAGATTGAAGCACCAAAGCGCGTCAAGGATGTCGGAAGGCTTGCGGTTGCGTGGCTGCTCTCGGCAGGTTTATCTCTAAGTCTGCTGAGCAGCCCGCCACTTTTAAGATTTTGAAAAAGGCAGGTCAATGAAATGGACTCGAGCGGAGGCTGCTGCTGCGAGACTTGAAGAGATACATCCTCCACTCCAATACTTGTCGCACCTAGGCCACAAGAGAAGTTGCTGTTGTATATAGCGCAACCAATCAAGTGGTTAGTGATGCGTTAGTGGCGGAGATGGAGCGGATGATGAGCCGACAACGAGGCAGGTGCATCCAGCGACAAGCGGGGGCTTCGCCGTCAAGCTCTGGCCCGACAAGGACAGATCAACAGGGGTTGCGACAAGATACGAAAAAGATGGTGCAGCGCCAGTCTACTTTGTCGGTTCCCTTCTGCGGGGGCTAGGTCAAGGTACTCGGTGTGCGAAGCTGCTTCCGGCCTCCTCATGGCCTCGAGAAAGCTGCCATTACTTCCAAGCACACGAGATAACAGTTGTCACTCGCTTTCGGCTGAAGAGGATTTTGCAAAACCCATAAGCAACGAGGCAGGGTAATTGTCGGTGGGCCTTTGGAACTATCAAGCTTTGGTCTCAAGTTTGAAAGAACTTCAACTATCAAAAGCGAGCATTGGCAGAATTTATAGCGAGTGGGCGTAGCATAGATGAAGAAATTCCAGAGACAAGCATCCCGTCAAGGAGGCAAATAAAGAGTGGCTGATGTACTTTGATGGTGCTTTCTCGCTGCAAGGTGCAGTGCGGCGTCTGCTTATCGCACCCACGGAGAGCACCTCAAATACATAGTCGAGATGCACTTTCCCAAGGAACAAGCAACGAACAATCTGCAGAGTATGAAGGATTGCTTGCCGGTCTAAGGATCATGATGAACCTTGGGATCAAGAAGCTCATTATCGGAGGGACTCGCAACTTGTCGTCCGCCAAGTAAATAAAGATTATCAAAGTCCGTTGATGGAAGCCTCGTCGATGAAGTGAGAAAGCTAGAAGAGCACTTTGAAGGCCTGCAAATGGAACATGTTCCAAGAGCTCGAAATGACATAGCTGATGGCCTCTCCAAATGTGCCGCACTTAAGTTACACAATGGAACCAGGAATTTTTGTGCTCAAGCTGACTCAACCAACCGTAACACCATCAACAGACAGAGCAAGAAAGAAAATTGGTTTCCGGCGACTACTTTCCGGCGAGCTCCACGGAGCCGCCGCCAAGAAGGTCCCTAAAATCAATACAAACATCAGGAGGCGATCTGCTCCGACAAACCCCTGTGGTTTGTTTCGTTGAAGCGAGCGCTCCCGACAAGCTTTGCTCCGGCAAGCTTGCGGGATCATCGAGCTCCGGCAGAACCACGAGTTCTTGCCGTGGAAGCTAATGTTCCCACGATGGTAGATGAGCCTTTAGTCCTTGTTGTCGAGCCACGAGGCTCCGGCATGGGCGCAACAAATCGTCCATTTCCTTGAGACGGAGAACTTCCGAAGAGCAAGAAGAAGCGGAAAAAGTAGCCCGACGATCGGTATGTACCAGTTTGTCGACAACATCACATGCAGAAGAAGACTCAGCGGTGTAAAATTGAAGTGTATTTGCGGGAAGATGGATGTGAAGCTGTTGGCGAGATACATGGAGGCATATGTGGTCACCACATTGGCGCAAAAGCACTTATCGGCAAAGCTTTCCGGCAAGGTTTCTTCTCGGCGAAGCCCTCGGGATCTTGTTGCACAAGTAACCAAGTGTGAAGCGTGCGGTTTCATTCCAAGCAGATACATCAACCAGCTCAAGCTCTCAGACGATCCCTTTATCCTGGCCCTTTTTGATTACGGGGCTCGACATCCTCGGCCCCTTCCCGAGCTGTCGGGGCTTTGAAATGCTGCTCGTTGCAATCGACAAGTTCACAAAGTGGCGGAAGTGGAACCCGATGAGGAAGGTGACAGCACGGTCGGCGATCAAGTTCTTGGTCAATTGTTTGCCGTTTTGGGATTCCTAACGGATCATCACCGACAACGGCACCACAGTTCACGAAACCGCACCTTCATGCAATCGCCCAAGATCTTGGCGCCAAGATCTGCTTTATCGATTGCTCATCCGAGAAGCAGCGGTCAAGCGAGAGAGCAAGCGCTGAAGTCTGCGGGGACTCAAGACCAGAACTTTCGACGAGGCTACGCAAGTCGCGGAAGAAAGCTGGATCGAGGAGCTGCGGTGGTTCTTTGGTCGATCGGGGACGGCGCCAAATCGAGCCACTGGCCAAACACCATTCGCTCTAGTCTATGGAGCGAGGCAGTTCTCCCCACGGAACTTCGTATCTGGGTCACCTAGAGTGCTCGCTTATGATGAGCTTGAGCAAGAGCAGCTGCGACAAGATGACGCTGCTCCTCGAGGAAGATCGATCTTCGAGCTGCTTGTCGAGCTGCTCATTACCACAAGCTTTGCGTCTCTACCATAGCCGCAAAGTCCACGCCAGAAGCTTCGAGGAAGGCGACCTTGTTCTTCAGCGCGTTCAATCCGCCAAGAATTCCAACAAGTTGACGCCGAAGTGGGAAGGCCCTTATCGGGTGAAACGAGTCACTAAGCCCGGCACTGTCCGCCTTGAGACCGAAGATAGCATTCCGGTGAGCAATTCCTAGAATATAGAGCATCTTCGCAAGTTTTACCCATAAAGGCGCGGTTGCGGAACCCGTTCAAGCAACCACCCTTTATACAAGTCTTGCATTGTTGCATGTAATTCTTTGTACAAAGCGGTATGAGACCCGATGCATCGATAAAGCTTATATGTTGCGCACAACTTGTCAATACATGCTTTCATAATCTTGTATGCATGTGTGCTCTAACATTTTGTGCAGCATCCACACCCGGTAAGCGATAACGAGCCACTAGGCTCCATAACTTTATTTTCTCTTCTTTCTTCTCAAGCAAGAAGAAGGTTCATCCGCACACAAGTTAACCGGGGGGGGGGGGAGGAGAAGATAATGGTATGAGCCGCCAAGCATCGCTCGAGGAACGCCTTGCCGGGAAATGGACAACAGAGAAGCTAAGTTGCTAAGTTTAAACAATCAGTTTTAAATTTTTAAGTTATCTTCCTCGAACGATAGTACTTTGTATGGAAAACTTGTGCGCGGAGGAACCGACTCGCGACTAGCTTGCACCCTTACTTTGTTTCGAGTCCGCTCAACAACTTAAGTGTGCTGCAACTAGTAGCGACAAGGTTGCTTGTCGGGAGCGACATCGCCAGCAGGCTGCTGAAGTTCCGCACTCAGCGCTCGCGGCAAAGGTGTTCGCACCGACAAGTTCCCTAAAAGCATAGAGCATAAACATACAAGGGAAGAAATCGAGTAGAGGAAATAACATTGCATTCGATTGCCTAAGATAGTGTATATTACATAATAACTTGTCGCGGATCTAATAGATTTTTCACCTAAACACGATCTACAGTGACAAGAGAAAGATAAGCTTGGCGGCCTAGTCCACGCGGTCGCCATCGAGCCTCTTGACTCTGCTCACCCTGTCCACAATGGGTGCGACAAGGGTTTTGTGCGCTTCAACGTCAGCAGATGGAGGCAGGGACTTGAGGACTTTGGTGAAATCGACTCCTGGGTTGCGGAAGGCCACCTTCATCAACACCTTCTGGAGAGCCCCGGCACAAACTTGGCGCGACTCCTCCGCCAGCTGCTTTGGGATCTCCTCCTGGAGCCGCTGGAGACCGTCGGCCGCCCTTGAAGAACAGGCTGAGCTTGGCGCTGGGTTGGAGGTTCTCGTCGGTGGAGTACCCAAGGTCCACAATCCCAGCTCCATCAGCTCATTATGGATGCCGGTGGCGGTGTCCTAAGACCTTCATCCGATGCATTATCTTGTCTCGAGATTATTCTAGGCAGTCACAGCGTTGACAGCAGTTCCTCATTGGCCTTGATCTTCTCCGGCAGGCCCGTTCCCGCTCCTTGGCGCCTTCCAGCGTCTCCGTCAAGGTGGTGAGTTTCAGCTCCAGATCCGCCTTGGAGTCCTTGGCGGCGTCGATCTCCTTGATCTTTTCAGCGGCGCCTGCAACTCACGAGGTGTGGCGTCCTTCTCACGCTCGCGCTTCAACCCGGTGACCTCCTCGGCGCTCTTACGGAGGTGGACTCCACTGAGCCACCTCGTCTCCAGTTCCTTCTTGGCGGCCTCGGCAGCCGCAGCGGCATCCTTTGCCTCCTGAAGTGGCCCGCCAATCGTTTGCTCGCGCACGGCGAGATCTTCCTCATAGCTGTCGAGGTTGATCTTCCGCTGCGCCAACTCACCTTCTCGCGCGGAGAGTTTCTCGTCGGCAAGCCTCTGCTGCTCCTTGACCTCGCCCTTCTCCAAGATGAAGGCCGTGCGCTCCTCGACAAGCTGCTCCAGCGCCTCGCTATATCCCGGAGAGTCTCTTTGTTGGCGGCGCGGAGCTCTTCAGCAGCGTTTCTCAAGTCAGCTCCGCCCTCGCGACAAGCGCCTCCACAGACTCGGCTTGGCACTGTCGGGCACGGTAGAGCGACAAGAACCTTCTTAGCAGCTGCTCCTCCTCGGGCTCACGCTGCTGCTGCTCGGAGCATCGACCAGCGACAGCCAGCCGAGGCAAGCAGTTCAGCGTCGAAGGTCTCCCCCTCGGCGGTGCCACGGGCTTGATGACCAGGGAGCTTGATAAAGACACCCTCGCCGGCCTTGAGATAGGGCGCGGGCTGGGGCTCTTGAGCTGATCACGGCATCGGTGGCGGGAGGATCGGGCGGTCGGTCTGGCGCTGGCGCTCCTGCGGCCTCGGGGCCGTCGGTCGATCGCCAGATTCCTCCCGACCTCTGCGCCCGAGCCTTGGCGGCCTCTTCGCGGCGGGCCCGTCGGCGCCGACCTCCTCCTCCATGTTGGCGGCGTCGACATTGTCGCCATGGCGTCCTCCTCGCCGGCAGCCTCAATCTCCATCGGGTCTCCGTGAGATGGATCGATGGTCGGAGAAAGAAAGAACAAGTCAAGCAAATGTTGAAAGAGAATAACGAGAAGAAAAGAGAATCCAAGGAGATTTTCGAACAAGAAAATTACCTGCAATGGGATCTGTTGCGCGGTCTCCACAACGAGGGTCGTCGGCACTTGGCCCTTGTCGAAAGCTCCCTTGTCGGAGAGGCCTCCCTTGCGGAGGCGCTCCCTTGGCGGAGAGTTCTCCCTTGGCGGCGTGGTTGAAGCAAGCAGAACTTGGGAGTGACCTCCGGTGCTTCCTGATGAGGCTGCTCTGCTCCTACAAAATTCAACAAAACAGATATCAGTGACGGAGAAGCGCCCAAGCACACCTAACCATGAGAAGTAAACCAAACACTTACGCTGGGGGCTGTGCTGGGGGCTGCTCTGCTGAAGGGTCGCCAGATCCGGCAATGGAGTTCCAGACGTACCCCCTGTCGCCACAGGGGAGTCATCTGAGACAACAACCACCGAGGTCTTAGCCCTCTTCGACGCCCTCTGAGCTAGCGTCCTGAAGAAGGAGAAGGTTCAGAGTGAAGCCAGTCAGATACAAAATAAAGCAATAAATTGGAGGACTGCAAGTAGCAGCGACAAGATCTTACTCTTCCTCTTCTTCCTCGGAGCTGAGGGTGGAGAGATCGAATTCAGCTCCGGCGCGACAATTGGAGGAGAAGACTCCCTCGGGCGCTTGGCGGATCTGAGGCCACGACTCGAAGACCCGCTCCGTTCTTTGTGGCGGCGGGAGGCGCTCCTGGCAGCAGTGCTGCCATGATGGAAGCGAGTCAGGCGACAGGCGGCTGTTGGGCCGTCTGCCGCCCGCCACTTCTCCGGTCTTGCGGAGGCGTCTCCTTGGCGGGGCCGCGGGCTCCTCCTGCGGCAAGCTGCTTGACGGCGGAGGGGAAGCGCCACCGGCTGGCTCTTATGGATCGACGTCGGGCTCGGCCTGTTCCTCCTCACCGGCAAGCTCTTCCCGGTCGGCGAGGCTTGCCGCCTCGGCTGTTTCCGCCTCCTCGACGGTGAACCCAAACACACCGGCGGCGGCAGCTTCTGCCGCCTCCTCCAACCTTGTGGCGATTCGCGCCATCTCCTGATCGGTGGTGTCGCGGGTGAGCCGCCTCTGCTCGTCTGCGGATTAGCACCTCCACCAAGTTGTCGAAGAACTGCTGAGCAGCGTCGTCGGCGGGCTCTGCCAAGTTGGAGCGATTCCATGGGAATCGCTGGCAACATCATAAGCGCGGATCTTTGTCAGCGGCGAGTTGTTGCACAAGGCACGACTCCCTCGGCAACATGCACCACTCGGGTGATCCGCATCCGGCGAACAACTCCAAGGTAGTGAAATTCCAATTCAGGCAGGCGCAGCCTCATGATGTCCGCCGCATTCTGGAATTCCCAAGCAGGCCTCCTCCTCTCCTGCAAAGGCGCAATGCGCGCGGCGAAGAAGTCGCGCCAACTGCTCCCACAGTAAGCCACCTTGCGGAGGCAGAGAATCCTAGTCACGACAATCTTCAACTTGTCGTCCTCCGCGCCAAGTTGCTCCAATCATTGCCGCGAACTATGGGAGTTTGGCGCAGGGCGGTGAAAGGCTGTGGCTCCTCCTCTAAGATCTAGCACCAGTCAGCTCTCCACTCCTCCCACTTGCTACGCAACTCTCCGTCAAGATACGCTTCCTTCTTGCCGATCCTAGAGACCCATGCAATCCCCCTGGCAAGCGGCTCTCCTCTCTCTACGTGGGGCATGAAGTAATGGCAGAAGAGTGCTACATTTGGGTGGACCCCGACAAAGTTCTCGCAGAGGTGTGCGAAAACAGCCAAGGTGAGGACGGCGTTGGGGGTGAAATCAAGGAGGCGGAGGCCATATGTGTTTATGACATCACAGAAAAATTCAGAAAAGGGCGGGCAGAGCCTGCAGTGGAAGAAAAGCGCGAAGAAGGGGTACCCGATGGAAACCTTGTCGGATGTGGCGGCGGAGATGACTCTCGTCTTGCTGGTCCGCCCGTCTCCGTCGACGAAGAAGAGATAGTACAGCTCCGCAGCTCCTTCCTATCGAAGCGAGAGGATCGAGAGGGCCCGCTCCTTCCTTGGCCTTGAGCAGCTGCGCCTCGGCTGATTTCCGCCTTTTCCTTGTCGGCCTTGAGCCATGGGGAGAGGTGGTGGAGGAGGTCGGCGGCGTTGGTGGCACCGGTGGCAATGGAGGCGGGCGTCGCTCTCTTTGGGCTCGAGAAGAAAGGGGAAGCGACGGGGTTTTCGATGTGACAGCAAGGCAAGTGGGCGTCTGTCCTGTTCCCTTATAAAGGGGAGAGGGGCGGCGTTCGATTTTTCCCAATAAAGAAAGCCCCACGATCTCCCCACGGCGCCACGTCCGGTGCATAGCGTTCGTGGGAGGCGTGGTGGGTCCAAGCGAGTAACGGCGTAATCAAGACCACACGTGCCGTGCAGATTGTTTTGGGCTGGCCCATGAGCTTAGCGCCGTGTGTGGCCCAGCCGGGCTCTCTGCCGGTGTACTAGAGTAGGGGTACCTCTAGCACCCGAACTTCGTGCACGGGCAGTTGCAGCACCAGCGGCAGGTTGGCTTGATGACCGCCAAGATCCTCGGCTCCTTTGGAGCCATTCAAGAACAAAGTAATCAAGGCCCGGCAAGAGGAGCTTGTCGGGAAGGCCACTCGAGGCACGAAGAAACAAGGCCCGGCAAGAGGAGCTTGCCGGAAGGCTTGGTGACCGATAAGCTCAGCGCGACAAGAACCTTGCCGCGGCAAGGTGCTCGCCGCGGCAAGTGACCTCTCTGCACCTCCGCTCCAGCTCATCCACCAACGTGTCACCATGGGGCTCTCTCAAGCACGTGTGTCGACGGGCTGTGCAGCCAGCGGGGAGCAGCGATAAGCGGCGCTGACAAGCTACCTTCGTGGCAAGCGGAGGCGCACTTGCGGTCCTGTTGCCTTTTTGAGCGATCGAGGCGGGCATTTATGACTCTTGTCCCTTGCCGTCGAGTTAGGTATAGATCACTGTACACTTTGTAAAGCGGTGTACCAACCTCTGTTTTCTTGTCTTACCCTTGTCTACTTGCCACATGTGGTGACCCCTTGTGCCTATAAAAGGAGGCCCTAGTGCAACGTAGAAAGGGTTCGGTTCAGCTCCAACTTAGTTCATTCTACTCACACATACACTCGAGCTAGGTTTTGTAGCCCTCATTGCTCCCTAGCAAGAACACAAGATAATCCACAAAGCAGCAGTAGGAGTATTATCTCTCCGGAGAGCTCCGAAGCTGGGTAAATCTGCTCGTGTGCATCGCCTCGGTCCGCTCTTTGTGCAATCTCCGCCCCCCCCTCCGAACCACAAGGGACCCAGGTCCCATAGGTGTTCGTGGGCCACGATCAGATTTACCCGACAAAGAGGCGGACGTGGTCGTGGCAGTCGAGGCCGAAGGGGCGGACGAGGAAGAAATAACTCACAAGCTATATAATGTGTTGTAGTGGGTTTTAATATGTCAGGACTATGTTTTAATTTGTAATATGTCAGGACTATGTTTTAATTTGTAATATGTCAGGACTATGTTTTAATATGTAATATTTCAGGACTATGTTTTAATATGTAAATCCTCATGGACTATGTTTTAATTAGTAATATGTCGGGACTATGTTTTAATTTGTAATATGTCGATTTATGTTTTATTTGCACCTGAGATTTGTTGTTTGAATTGCAGATATGTCTTTGTATCCGTTGCTTAATGGCAACATCGATAGAAAGCACCGGGCGCCCTATTGAAGCGGGCAACAACTTAGGCGTGTTGGTCACTCGTACCCCAAAGACTAACTGGCTGATACACGATTCATGGGTTGATAGGTATGTGTGCATATAATGGAGTCCATATAATGACTTACTATGTTTGACATACTTTTCATAGCCGCTAACAATCTTTTTATTTTGTAGGTTAAGTTGGGCTGGACTTCTACCCTTGGCACGGCTGGTTGAGGTACATTGGATGAGTGGATTGATGGTCCGGACTTAGATGAGGCAGGTGAACCAGTGCGAGTTACACAAGAGGCAAGTGAAACATTTCTCTTCGACAAGTCCTCCTTACCTGCTTAGTAGATAGATGGAGGCCGAGACACATACGTTTCACTTTCCATGGGGAGAGATGGCGCCTACTTTACAGGATGTGTCGTACTTGTTGGAATTACCTCTGGCTGGTGCTGCCATAGGTCCCTTAGAGGCAGAATCTGGGTGGCAAACAGCGATGCAGACCCGTTTTTTGGCTGTGGTCCCGACTGCTAGGGCCATAGACAACGATCCTCATGGACCTATTTTTAGATGGTTGAGCCAGTTTCAGGTAACCATCACGGCCACTTAAACAAATGTTGTTTTTTAGTTGCCTGATTTTCATACAATTATTACGTTTATATGTAGATTGTCTCGTTAGGATATCCCGATGTTCAGTTGTCTGAGGCACAGATTGACCGGTCCCTAGAGGCATATATTCTTTGGCTGTTCGGCAAGACGATGTTTACGGAGAACCACGTGACCACTGTCGATGCACGACTCATCGGTATTGCACGAGATATAGGCGGCCGCTGTTGCCCGCGGATATTCTCTGAGGAGTTTTGGTTACTGTTGTGTTAGCGGCTACGTCTGAGGCACAATGCAAAGCTTGCTTGTTGAAGTCTAGAAAATCTGGTGTTGTTGGATGTCCATTATTGTTGCAGCTCTGGTCATACGAGAGATTCCCTATTGGACGACCCTATGTCTCGTTGATAAACCTTTTGGTTTGGAGGACTTAGCTGGGGCTTATGTGCACTGCTATCGGCGACTTACCTACTATGGGATCTGTTTGGGCACGGCGAGAGGTACTTTTATATTAAGTAACAATTAATTCAATTATTTCTTGCCATTTAATAGTATTACTAATGCTTATTTGTTGTCATGCAGAGAGACAGTTTAGCATAGTCGGTTAGGGGATGCTACCCGTCCTTCACGGCGCAGTTTGATAGTTTGCACGAGGATCAAGTTATCTGGGAGCCATACTCGGCTGAGGCTATATCATCGAGGTACCCAGTTGGGATTTCTGGATTGTGCACTAGAGATCGGCATTTTTGGATGACCAAGGCCAAGTTGGTGTTCGATGTGATGGTTGAGGAGATGTCTCTTCATAGGGTGATGAGACAGCTCGGTCTATATCAAAAGCCTGAGATTCCAGATATTCCACACTTGCCAGACCACGTGCACAAGTAAGTACTAATACTATTTTAGTTGTCAGCTATACATTCATAATATACCTAATCATGTATCGCGCATGTCAATATCGAGGACGATCGCCTAGGAGGAAACAAGTCCATGGCTTCTTGGCTTAAGAGCATTACCCTTACGTTGTGAATGGACTACCGCTCCGACAAATATCTGGGGTGAGGTTCGGCCTTTAATCGGGAAATGTTCAGGTTGTATCTGCAGCGTTACCGACATACAATGAGGATCTACTTGGTTCCATCAGCTGCTCTGATCAGATCGAAGCCCCTCTCACCAGCGATATGTACCCAACTGCCTCATTGTGGGAACCGGACACCACGCTGTAAATGCCTTGGTTCTTATATGTTGAGTCTTTTGTTAATCTGGACATATTCGCAGGTGTCTATTCGTGGTGTCTATCATACAGCGAGGATATAATTGGTTAACTCTTCATCTACGGGTGACTTGACAAGACTGGTAGCGAGAGGAGGTTTCCGCTTTAATGCGGCGCTTTCGAGGGGAGAAACTATCCCACCGCGAGAGGTGTCTCATGGTTGAGGCGTCTTGATGACAAGCTACGGCAGGATTTACGCAGCTATTACGTGTAGACGGTCTTGGATGTTGCACTTCCTCCTCCAGCACATCGTCCGCCACGTCCCTCTCATGCAGCATTCGAACCACGACCCTCATGCACCGTTCACAACCACGACCTTACATGCACCGTGCGAACCTCATCCTTCACAGCCAGGGAGCTCTTCACGGCATGAGCCACCTCCTTCACAGCCGGGAGCTCTTCTGGCATGAGCCACCTCCTTCATAGCCAGGAGCTCTTCACGGCATGAGCCACCTCCTTCATAGCTAGGGGCGCTTCGGCATCGCAGATGGAACTAGGTAACCCTACTCACTACATTCTTTTCAACAGAGTAGTAATCGTTCAGGCATTTGTATCAATTTTACATGTTTTACTTTACCGCAGGCGGCAACCAGTCGCAACCGTTCATGCATTCAGAGCAGTCACCCATCCTTATTGGTGGTGCTGATTACTTTGAGGGCGACCGCGAGGATGATGACCATACTACAAACATTTATGGCTTCTCGCAGACAGTGTTTCACACTCCACCACCACCACCGACGCAGGAGACACAGACCGTGACAGACGAGGTTAACTATGGTCGTGGTTATCGCGAGCCTCGTCCACCGCCTCAGCGCTTATCGCCTTCGGTCCTCGCCGAGTAAGACCCAGACTAAATCGCCGTCCCCATGATGATATGCTTATCTATCTATGTATGACTCATTATCTATGTTAGTTTCAGACTAGACGCATATGTGTGTCAGTATTTATGTATGAGACATGCTTCATGTATGTGTTACTATCGCACTTCCTTCTATCTGATCAGGAGACATATATTATTTTATGTATGCGAGAGACATATTACTATTAATTCGCATTCTTATTCCAGTTACATTTCCAAATAGATTACAACCGATAATTAAGATACAAGTACATCTGAATTAAACGGTGCGGCTGAACTTGTGCAATACATCTTACATACTACAAAATGAAATTCAGATAGAACATAATGCCCTACAATAATACAATACAAACTAATAATGCAAATACATCTGAATGAAACGGTACAACTGGAATACATCTTACATACTAGATGAAGTCATAATCGTCATCCTCCGTTGATGCAGCCCTCTTACCCTTCGACGATGCGGTCCTCTTCCACCTTTCATGCAACCTAAGAAGTTCTTGATGTACCTCCTCATAGGTCCTTTCAGGGCACCCAGACTTACGTAATTGGTGAGCCAACTCATTCATTATGGTGTCACTACCGGTGAGTTCGTCCCATGGAACTATCCTATTGTCCATCCTGAAATCGGTAACTAGACTCAGAAGAGTGCTGCTCATCCCAGGGTGAAAAAACTACGATCGAATGGATAATGGGACATCTCGACTACACTTCACTGGAATGCTTATCCACCTTCACCTGAAGGGGGTTTTATAGATACAAAGGAGAAAATGGCGGGAAAGAATAACTGCGGTATGGCGGGAAAGGGTTGGCGGGGAAATAAGGCGGGAAGGGATTGGCGGGAAAATAAGGCGGGAAGGGATTAGCGGGAAACGGGTGGCGGGAACATATGGCGGGAAAGGGTTGGCGGGAACATATGGCGGGAAAGGGTTGGCGGGAACATATGGCGGGAAGGGGTTGGCGGGAAACGGGTGGCGAGAAAATACATTTCAGCATGAGCCATGCAACTTCGGCCTACACGAGACCGAAGTAGTACTTTTCGGCCTAGACTTGACCAAAAAGTCTACTTGACCTCTGATTGACCAAAATGTAACTTTTCGCCAGCGCCCACTCTTGACCAAGTGATGGCGAAAACCCTACTTCGACCTATCGTGGCGAAAACTTCTACTGGCCAAAGATGGCGAAAACTACTACTTGGCCGAAGATGGCCGACGGGCTAATAGTTTTGGTTTTTTTGCATTACGTCCTATAGTTTCCGAAAATGCTATAAAATATATCATAGTTTTGAAAAAAAGATCCTTGTTAAGAGGGCGACATAGGGTGAGGGGGTTGCGTGTTAGGCGACTCAGCTTTAACGCAGTGATGTTGAAGCCCTGTCCTTTGGAATCGTGTTCCGCATGCCCGAGTGTTGCACGACATCTCGCATCCTCGTGAGGGTTCGTTCCCTGGTGCATGCACAGGCTGCCGGCTCCGGACGAAATTTTGCCACAGGCTGCACATGTATCTTTGTTTGCATGCACCTTACTCGATAGTGATGTTTGCTTGATTTCAGTGGAAATCTCCGGACGCCCGGCACTTGATCACTTGAATTTTTTTAGGGTGATCAATTGATATTTTGATAGTGATTTTTGGTCAATTTCAATGGAAATCCCCGTACGCCCGAAACGTGTGGATCGCTGTAGTCTTACGGTGTGACTTGAATTCTTGAACCCAATTCAGTTTTTAAAGTGACACGTGCACGAATCGAGAATCACCGGCCAATTCTCGACTTCCGTTTGCACCTGCACTTGTACATGAGTGCGATTTTGTTTTCCCCTCGGAACACAAACATCATTATTAGAACAAGATGACACTTGCTCGAAAAAAAAACAAGATGACACGCTCTCCTATTTCATTCCAAGTAGTCCCTCTCATCGCAAATCTACCTTATAGCGCACCTTTCTTTTCCAATATCATTGAAGGCATACAAATGTACGCCTCTAATTGTCTGCAAACACGTCTCAACATGTCTCCGGATTGTCAAGTCGGTGCCGATGGTTCAATGGTAGGCCATAAATATAGCCTACTCATTTGTTTCTCTTTTTTTCGCCAAGTCATCTTTCTCGAAAATAATCAAAAATAAATAATACAATGCAATAATAACTTAAATAAATATATTAAATCCAAACATCAAGTTTTGAAATAACATAGCTTAAATTAAAAATTCACTTATTCGCCCACATGCTCTAATTGTTTCCCTAAAGCACCGAGAAATGCATCATGTCACATCCCAAAATTTTTAAATTATGATGTGAACATATCATTCATAAGCATGCCATGATTTCAATGCATTTTCGGGTTTGGGGATAAATTTGGCTATTCTATAAACCCTAATTTAAATTAGAGAATTATTTAAATGGTCCATATCGACTCCATTTGCAGAAATGAATTTCCAAACATGCATTGGGTCTGGAAATATTTTCCTATAAACTATAATAGCCCTACTGTTTTTGTGCATGTTTCTGAATTTTTAGAATTTGAATTGGTATTATTTAAACATAATTTTAATGGGCATTATGTAAACCCAATGCAAATTATAGGTAAGATCTGTTAGAAAAGGGAAATGGGTACTATTTATTGGGATTAACAGTGCAGACCAGCCGGCCACCTCACCCAATTCATATTAGCATGGCCGAACCGGTAGGCGCAGCGCGGTCAAGTCATGCACAGATTGACTATTGTGCGGATGTTTTGATGGCTGAAACTTTAGCTCTCAAGTTTGGCCTAACAATGGCGCAAAGGGCGGGGTGTAACCGCCTAATCATCAACTCAGACAACATGGAGGTGGTTGAGACCATGCAGGAAGGACAATCAACAGGGGCGGCGGCAACAGTTTTCGAGGATTGTTACCACTATGCCTGTGATTTTGTCACGACTATATTCGAACATTATAATAGAGAGGCAAATAAAGTAGCCCATGAACTTGCTAGATTAGCTAGATTTTCTTCGACTTCCGACTGGTTTGAGGAACCTCCAAATGAAATTGTAATGAACCTCACAAACGATGTACTGGTTATTTTAAATGAATAAAATTTCCTTTTAAATCAAAAAAAAAGTCATGCACAGATGATGTGCATCGCCTGCTGCGACCGCTAGCAACGGGCAGGCAAACCAATCGTGCTACACGCGCTTGCAAGCTATAGCCGATTTGGAAAGTTTTCGGACAGGGTTTTCTTTTATTTTTTAGTATTAATTTATCACTGAGTAGCAAATATGTCTGTGTGTTGCAAATGGGAGAATAATTTTTTTATCCAAGCCATTGTTCTCATTTCGATTCAATTTTGGTTCTGAATCGTAATAATGATGGCGTGCACCTACGACACGCTCAGATAGCAACCGGTCGGTGTCGTTCGACATTAAGGAGACCAAGTCTATCAATCAAGTCTATTTAAGAAAGTATATATGTGACACCGTCACATGCAGCGGATAAAACATAAATAATAACGTTCATGACTATCACAAGAATTGTTTGGATATTTTTAAAATAAATCTTCGTCTACTTCTGATGTTCATAAATTCTATAAGTGTATGTATTTGCTACAAAAGAATTGTGTAGTCCGTTGGTAAGTACGTGTGTGAATTTCGCCAAAAAGATTGCATATGTAGGGTCTTCGATCATAGGACATGTACAGAGAGAGAAGCTGGTGGAAGTACAACATGCCTACGGATTGTAATTGATTCGTTGTAATCATTCCCCTCACTCTGTCCTTGCTAGGCAGCACAGTGCAATGTGTGTTGCACATTCATTTGTAATACAAATCGACGCCTGTACGAAGTAATGACGGCTCATGCGCCATTTATTTAGGTTGCATCCTAAATAGTTTTTTTACTAATTAATAGGTAAAAATAACATCATATTCAGATTCTACATAGCTTTCTAATCAAATTTCATATATAACATGTTGAAATTGAAATTATGGTTTAAAAGATATGATTATTTTGAAAATATTTATTCCAGATGTACTGCAGGTTGATTGACCCAAATATTAGGGGTTTATGTAAACAATTATAAAATGCTTGGTTTTCTGTTTTCTTTCCTTTTCCTTTTATAATTTGTCTTTTATTATTCTTTTCAAATTAAAAAGTAAAATTAAAATCCTCAAAATATGTTTTAAATTTACAAGAAAAAATACATTTTCATTTTTTGTGATTTTCCAAAAATACATGAAAAAAATGTTTACTAATTCAAAACAGTGTTTGGAATTTCAAACATTGATTAAATTTCAAGAGAATGTTCAAAAAATTAAAATGATCACATTTTAAAAACAAGTTGGGGTTTCAAACATTGTTCGCAATTTTAAAATTTGATCATTTTCAAAAAAATAATTTTCTAATTGGACATTTTTTAATTCATGGAAATTTTCAAATTCAAACTTATTTTGAATTGATGAACTTAATATTGAATGTATGTTTTTTTAATTTCACTACAAAAAATGATTTGCAAACTTTTTACAAACACATGAAGTGTTTCGAATTTATGAACTTTTTTCAAATTTGTGAATATTTTCTAATATTTTTGAATATTTTTTAAGTTTACAAATATTTTTGGAAATTATGAACTTCTATAAAACTTTACTACTCCTTCCCACGATCCGTAAAAGTGTTGCAGTTTTGAACTAAGGTTGAGCTAATCCTAGTTCAAAAGGGTGACACTTATTATATATCGGAGGGAGTAATATTTTTTAATTAGTCGAAAAATTACAATTTTTTACCTTCTTCCAAATTCATACCATTTTTAAATTCAAGAACATTTCTGAATCGCAAATTTGTTTGAACATTTTTTGGTTTTTATGGTGTAGTGGAGAAAAAGAGAACAAAAAAGCCCAGGAATCGTACCTACCCTACTATTGGGCTAGCCCACACCAAGTTGTGAGCGACAAGTCCATCGGGCGCCCCTATGTCTCTCTTTAAGAGAGACAGGGGGGTCGCTCGCACCGGGTGAGCCCTAGACGGGCTGGCCCAGCAGCACGGGAGGTCGTGACCTGTTATTTATTTATTGATTAGTGCAAGCTATTGTCCGCAACAAAACAACAGCGCACGGACTGGCTCGAAAACAATGAGGGTCACTCGTGTGTTGATTCAGATTGCAGGTCTTGGTCTACGCTCTGGGGCGCTGCAGTTCCCTCGAAAGTTCGTGTATTTGCCTGGCGTTTGGCGAAGAGCTCTATTCCTACAGGAGAGGTCTGCAAGCATCGAAGCATGGTTGACTCGGCGGAGTGCTCGATCTGTCACGCGGCAGTCGATACATGGCACCATTCTCTCTTTGATTGCCGCATGGCCCGGTGTGTTTGGGCCCTCACCGATGAGGATCTAACGGAAACAATCATCTCAAACAGGGAGAAGGATGCTAAGCTATCGATGTTATGGCTCGTTGACACTCTACCTTCGGCGGACCTAGCACAAGTTTTGGTTACAATGTGGGCCATCTGGTGGGCAAGACGCCGAGCCATACACGATAATCAGTTCCAGAGCCCACTGAGTACCCATATTTTCATCAAGAAGTTCCTAGCCGAGCTCGAGATGTTACCGGACAGAAAACCACGACCTAAGGACCCGCATGTAATCTCCAGGGACCTGCATGTGAATATCAGGGACCTGCATGTAACAGGAGGTGGTCACGTGGTTTCGACCTCGTCCAACTAGCTACCGCCCGAGCATCATGAGGTCAAAATGAATGTGGACGGTGGTTTTTCCAAGATTGGGGACCGAGCAGCTTCAGCAGTGGTATGCAGGGACAAAAGGGGCAAGTACCTAGGTGCCTCGGCCATCATCCACGAAGGCCGACTTGATCCAACCATCCTCGAGGCGCAGGCATGCAGCAAGGCCCTCTCACTCGCAGCTGATTTACATGTCCAATCTTTGTGTGTAGCCTCAGATTGCCTGAAAGTAGTGTCGAATATACAAGCTGAAGTTCCTTGCCACTATCATTCCATCTTGCAAGATATCAAACACCAAAGGAGGCAATTCCAGGATGTAGAGTTTCTTCATGAAAACAGGAAGCACAATGGAGAAGCCCATGCTTTAGCTAAGGCAGCTGCTTCTCTCAACCCCATGCTTTAGCTAATACTTGTTCAACATTATCTGTATCCCCTTGTGTTTGAACTTTTAATAAAGGATACAGTACCTCAAAAAAATTATTGATTAGTGCTCTGTCTCAAAAAAATTATTTATTAGTGCTCAAAAAATATATTTATTTATTCATTATGTTTACTGTTCATGTTTTCTGTTCATTATACCTTAAAATATTCTACGTACAAAAATACTCTTCAATTTTTTTTGAAAAATGTTGCACAAGCATTTGAAAAATGTTGAATAAGTAATAAAATTGTTGAACAAGAATTTGAAAAATGTTGAACAAGTATTTAAAATGTTGAATAAGTATTAAAAATGTTGAACAAGTATTTGAAAATGTTGAATACATAGTAGAAAATGTTGAGCGAGTATATGAAAAATGTTGAATAAGTATTAAAATGTTGAACAAGTATTTGAAAAATATTGAATAAGTATTAAAATTGTTGAACTAGTATTTGAAAAATTTGAACAAGTATTTGAAAAAAATTCAAATACTTATTCAACATTTTCAGTTACTTATTCAGCATTTGTATACAAAAAATGTTGATAAACTTATTAAAAATGTTTTTGACATATACAAAATGTAGAGTGAATACAAAACCAAACATAAGAAAAAAAGGAGAAGAAAAAGAAAACCAAAAAGGAGAAGAAAAAGGAAAGAAAAGAAAAGAAAGAAAAAAGAAAGAAAGAAAAGAAAAGAAAGTTCAAAAAAGAATGAAAAAATTGGGAAGAAATATAAAAGAAAAGAAAAAAAGAAAAAAAGAAAAAAAAGGAAAAACATAAACATAAAAAAAATTGGGTGAAAACCAGATCTTCGCTTCAACTATGTTTGCACCCAGCTACTTAGGAAGAACCCAATGCTAGCATAGTGGTTAGGAGCGAGGCGCATCATCCCGGAGACTAGCGTTCAATCCCTGAGTCCTCCACCTTTAGCTCTCGTGCACTACATCGGGGTCGCTGCGGAGGATACAGATCAGCTCCCCTAAATCTTCGAACGATCCAATGACTCACACCGTGCATGAGCTCCGCAACGACTGCCAGGTGGGCTAACCTCATCGTCGTCAACCTCTACCCGATTGCGATGATGCAGCCCATGGCACACGCATGCCCAGCACGATGCAGAGCCCCAACTGCTACCCGGACTACGCCGTTAAATATCCTTGATGCCCTCGACTGAAGCAGCTCGCAAACCATCAATTACCACCGCCTATGTGTCTACTCTAGCATGTTGGGAAACATAGTAGAAAAAAAACATTCATGCCTATGAATAAAACCCAAGACCAACTATGACAACGCCTGAAGATAGAATAGATATTTATCAACAACGCAACAGAGAGAAGAAGTTGGTGAAGATTGTTGCAGATTTCCACAACTAGGTTATACCTCCCTGCTATGAAATATTTCTTGATCCAGGATCGAAGCTACGGTTCCTTTGTAGGTATCCACATGTACGGGTTTGCTAATTTAGCAAGCTTTCAGTGTCTAGGACGAAGAACTAATGAAATACTATGAAGTGGAGCAGCCTTTTGGCGATGCTGGAGAACTTGCAGAGAAGAGGAGGCGCCGCCAGAAATTCAGGTGAATCTACCTCCTCCTCCTCCGCCTCCTCTATATATAGGCGCATGGGATGGACTGGCTTGGAGGAAGGGCACACTCCCTTGGAGTAAGCACACCACCCAAGGGGTGCCCCCCCAACCCTAGCCGTCCCTCCAAGCTTGCCCTACAAGGTAAGGGGCACAACCCTACATGGGCCCTTTGGCCCAAGTGGCTGCCACACCTTGGGCCATCCAAGATGTGAAGCTCATAGGGCATCCTAGAACCTTTTGGAAGGTTATGGGATCCCTGACCTTTCGGTGCCTTCCTGGGTACTCCGAGACCTTCCCAGTTTTACCAGAACTTTCCCGGCTTCCTCCGAAACATTTTCAGTTCCTCTGCAAAACATTTTTTATCTATCTCAAACTTTTCCCGGGATTTTCTCTCGTGCTCCTATTACTCAAAAAACCATGATTCTTAAGCGTGTGACCCCCCTGGTTCGGTAATATGTAGACATGAACTGGAACACCATCCGATCAATAAACAATATCGGGATTTGTACACCCACATTGATTGCTACACATACACGAATATATTTATCGAACGAAGCTTTTGTTTGCGTATGCAATTCCCTTTGCTTAACAATACTTAACAAAACCCAATACAAGATTTTTGTCAGTACCCTTGTGAAGCACAAACTTGATCACAATACTAAGTTAACCTCGTTATCAGTTTTCTTTTCTTTCCTCATTTTCATATTATAGTATCCCCTTGATCATATTATGTTGTGTCTGGATAGATGATGACGGATACCATAATATCAAATGGATCTTAAGAGTAACTTTCCATAGTCGGAGGAAGCAAATCTCAGTCTTGAACTATCGAGTCCCTAGACATACTTTTATTATGTACCTGGAATGTATCATTTTAATCACCCCTGTTATGGGAACCATTTGAGAAATCCCAAAGCAACCATCCGACATTATTGGCGAGACGATAACGATGCTACGATGGAGATCAAGGTGTCGCGCCGGTGACGATGGTGATCATGACGGTGCTTCAGAGATGGAGATCACAAGCACAAGATGATGATGGCCATATCATATCACTTATATTAATTGCATGTGATGTTTATCCTTTATGCATCTTATCTTGCTTTGATTGACGGTAGCATTATAAGATGATCCCTCACTAAATTATCAAAGTATAAGTGTTCTCCCTGAGTATGCACCGTTGCCAAAGTTCTCCGTGCTGAGACACCACGTGATGATCGGGTGTGATAGGTGAAGGAAATATGCCCTAGAGGCAATAATAAAGTTATTATTTATTTCCTTATATCATGATAAATGTTTATTATTCATGCTAGAATTGTATTAACCGGAAACATAATACATGTGTGAATACATAGACAAACATATAGTCACTAGTATGCATCTACTTGACTAGCTCATTAATCAAAGATGGTTATGTTTCCTAACCATAGACATGTGTTGTCATTTGATTAATGGGATCACATCATTAGGAGAATGGTGTGATTGACATGACCCATTCCGTTAGCCTAGCACTTGATCGTTTAGTATATTGCTATTGCTTTCTTCATGACTTATACATGTTCCTGTAACTATGAGATTATGCAACTCCGTTTACGGAGGAACACTTTGGTGCTACCAAACGTCACAACGAATCGGGTGATTATAAAGGAGTACTACAGGTGTCTCCAAAGGTACATGTTGGGTTGGCGTATTTGAGATTAGGTTTTGTCATTCCGATTGTCGGAGAGGTATCTCTAGGCCTTCTCGGTAATACACATCACATAAGCCTTGCAAGCATTCCAACTAATAAGTTAGTTGTGAGATGATGTATTACGGAACGAGTAAAGAGACTTACGGTAACGAGATTGAACTAGGTATTGGATACCGACGATCGAATCTCGGGTAAGTAACATACCGATGACAAAGGGAACAACGATGTCGTTATGCGGTTTGACCGATAAAGATCTTGAAGAATATGTAGGAACCAATATGGGCATCCAGGTTCCGCTATTGGTTATTGACCGAGAATAGTTCTAGGTCATGTCTACATAGTTCTCGAACCCGTAGGGTCCGCACGCTTAATGTTACGATGACAGTTTATTATGAGTTTATAAGTTTTGATGTACCGAAGTTTGTTCGGAGTCCCGGATGTGATCACGGACATGACGAGGAGTCTCGAAATGGTCGAGACATAAAGATTGATATATTGGAAGCCTATATTTGGATATCGGAATGGTTCCGGATGAAATCGGGAATTTTCCGGAACACCGGGGGGTTACCGGAACCCTCCCAGGGGATGTTGGGCCATAATGTGCCATAAGGGAGAAGAGGAGGGCCGGCCAGGGCAGGCCGCGCGCCCCCGCCCCCCCTAGTCCGAATAGGACAAGGAGAGGGGCGGCCCTCTCCTCTTCCTCCCCTTTCCTTCTCCAACAAGGCAGAGGGGGAGTCCTACTCCGGTGGGAGTAGGACTCCTCCAGCGCACCCTAGGAGGGCCGCCGCACTCCCCTCCCTCCTTTATATCTGGGGCAGGGGGCACCCCATGACACACAAGTTGATCTACATGATCGTTCCTTAGCCATGTGCGGTGCCCCCCTCCACCATATTCCACCTCGGTCATATCGTCGCGGAGCTTAGGCGAAGCCCTGCGCCGGTGAAGCATCATCATCGTCACCACGCCGTCGTGCTGACGGAACTCATCCCCGACACTTTGCTGGATCAGAGTCCGGGGATCGTTATCGAGCTGAACGTGTGCTGAACTCGGAGGTGCCGTGCGTTCGGTACTTGGATCGGTCGGATCATGAAGACGTGCGACTACATCAACCACGTTGTTATAACGCTTCCGCTTACGGTCTACGAGGGTACGTAGACATATACTCTCCCCTCTCGTTGCTATGCCATCACCATGATCTTGCGTGTGCGTAGGAATTTTTTGAAATTACTACGTTCCCCAACAGTGGCATCAGAGCCTGGTTTTATGCGTTGATGTCATATGCACGAGTAGAACACAAGTGAGTTGTGGGCGATACAAGTCATACTGCTTACCAGCATGTCATACTTTGGTTCGGCGGTATTGTGAGATGAAGCGGCCCGGACCGACATTACGCCAGACGCTTACGCGAGACTGGTTTCACCGCTTGAGCACTCGTTTCTTAAAGGTGACGGCGGTGTCTCTCTCTCTCACTTTAGTTGAACCGAGTGTGGCTACGCCGGTCCTTGCGAAGGTTAAAACAGCACCAACTTGACAAACTATCGTTGTGGTTTTGATGCGTAGGGAAGAACGGTTCTTGCTCAGCCCGTAGCAGCCACGTAAAACTTGCAACAACAAAGTAGAGGACGCCTAACTTGTTTTTGCAGGCATGTTGTGATGTGATATGGTCAAGACGTGATGCTATATTTTATTGTATGAGATGATCATGTTTTGTAACCGAGTTATCGGCAATCGGCAGAGCCATATGGTTGTCGCTTTATTGTATGAAATGCAACGCCATGTAATTGCTTTACTTTATCACTAAGCAGTAGCGATAGTCGAGAAGCAATAGTTGGCGAGACGACAACGATGCTATGATGGAGATCAAGGTGTCGCGCCGGTGACGATGGTGATCACGATGGTGCTTCGGAGATGGAGACCACAAGCACAAGATGATGATGGCCATATCATATCACTTATATTGATTGCATGTGATGTTTATCCTTTATGCATCTTATTTTGCTTTGATTGACGGTAGCATTATAAGATGATCTCTCACTAAATATCAAGAAGTGTTCTCCTTGAGTATGCACCGTTGCGAAAGTTCTTCGTGCTGAGACACCACGTGATGATCGGGTGTGATAGGCTCTACGTTCAAATACAACAGGTGCAAAACAGTTGCACACGCGGAATACTCAGGTCAAACTTGACGAGCCTAGCATATACAGATATGGCCTCGGAACACGGAGACCGAAAGGTCGAACGTGAATCATATAGTAGATATGATCAACATAGTGATGTTCACCATTGAAACTACTCCATCTCACGTGATGATCGGACATGGTTTAGTTGATTTGGATCACGTAATCACTTAGATAACTAGAGAGATGTCTATCTAAGTGGGAGTTCTTTAGTAATATGATTAATTGAACTTAAATTTATCATGAACTTAGTACCGATAGTATTTTGCTTGTCTATGTTTATTGTAGATAGATGGCTCGTGTTGTTGTTCCGTTGAATTTTAATGCGTTCCTTGAGAAAGCAAAGTTGAAAGATGATGGTAGCAATTACACGGACTGGGTCCGTAACTTGAGGATTATCCTCATTGCTGCACAGAAGAATTACGTCCTGGAAGCACCGCTGGGTGCCAGGCCTGCTGCTGATGCAACTGACGACGTTAAGAACGTCTGGCAGAGCAAAGCTGATGACTACTCGATAGTTCAATGTGCCATGCTTTACGGCTTAGAACCGGCCTTCAACGACGTTTTGAACGTCATGGAGCATATGAGATGTTCCAGGAGTTGAAGTTAATATTTCAAGCAAATTCCCGAATTGAGAGATATGAAGTCTCCAATAAGTTCTATAGCTGCAAGATGGAGGAAAATAGTTCTGTTAGTGAACACATACTCAAAATGTCTGGGTATAATAATCACTTGATTCAACTGGGAGTTAATCTTCCTGATGATAGTGTCATCGATGAATTCTTCAATCATCGCCACCAAGCTACAAGAGCTTCGTGATGAACTATAATATGCAAGGGATGGACAAGTCTATTCCCGAGCTCTTCGCAATGCTAAAAGCATGGAGGTAGAAATCAAAAGGAGCATCAAGTGTTGATGGTTAACAAGACCACCAGTTTCAAGAAAAGGGCAAAGGGAAGAAGAAGGAACTTCAAGAAGAACAGCAAACAAGTTGCTGCTCAAGAGAAGAAACCCAAGTATGGACCTAAGCACTGAAACTGAGTGCTTCTACCGCAAGCGGTGGACACCGAAGCGGAACTGCCCCAAGTATTTGGCGGATAAGAAGGATGGCAAGGTGAACAAAGGTATATGTGATATACATGTTATTGATGTGTACCTTACTAATACTCGCAGAGTACCGGTATTTGATACTGGTTACATTGCTAATATTTGCAACTCAAACAGAACTACGGATTGCGAAGATTGGCTAAGGACGAGGTGACGATGCGCGTGGGAAATGGTTCCAAAGTCGATGTGATCGCGGTCGGCACGCTACCTCTACATCTACCATCGGGATTAGTTTTAGACCTAAATAATTGTTATTTGGTGCCGCCGTTAAGCATGAACATTATATCTGGATCTTGTTTGATGCGAGACGGTTATTCATTTAAGTTAGAGAATAATGGTTGTTCTATTTATATGAATAATATCTTTTATGGTCATGCACCCTTGAAGAGTGGTCTATTTTATTGAATCTCGATAGTAGTAATACACATATTCATAATGTTGAAATCAAAAGATACAGAGTTGATAATGATAATGCAACTTATTTGTGGCACTTGCCGTTTGGGTCATATCGATGTAAAACGCATGAAGAAACTCCATACCGATGGACTTTTGGAATCACTTGATTATGAATCACTTGGTACTTATGAACCGTGCCTCATGGGCAAGATGACTAAAACGCCGTTCTCCGAACTATGGAGCGAGCAAAGGATTTGTTGGAAATCATACATACCGATGTTTGTGGTCCAATGAATGTTGAGGCACGCATGGTATCGTTATTTTCTCACCTTCACAGATGATTTGAGCAGATATGGGTATATCTACTTGATGAAACATAAGTCTGAAACATTTGAAAAGTTCAAGGAATTTCAGAGTGAAGTGGAAAATCATCGTAACAAGAAAATAAAATTTCTACGATCTGATCATGGAGGAGAATATTTGAGTTACGAGTTTGGTCTGCATTTGAAACAATGCGGAATAGTTTCGCAGCTCACGCCACCCGGAACACCACAACGAAATGGTGTGTCCGAACGTCAGAATCGTACTTTACTAGATATGGTGCGATCTATGATGTCTCTTCTTGATTTACCGCTATCGCTTTGGGGTTATGCTTTAGAGACGGCCGCATTCACGTTAAATAGGGCACCATCAAAATCCGTTGAAGCGACACCTTATGAACTATGGTTTAGCAAGAAACCAAAGTTGTCGTATCTTAAAGTTTGGGGCTGCGATGCTTATGTGAAGAAACTTCAACCAGATAAGCTCGAACCTAAATCGAGAAATGTGTCTTCATAGGATACCCAAAAGAGACTATTGGGTACACCTTCTATCACAGATCTGAGGGCAAGATTTTTGTTGCTAAATTCGGATCCTTTCTAGAAAAAGAGTTTCTCTCGAAAGAAGTGAGTGGGAGGAAAGTAGAACTTGATGAGATAATCAGATCTGCTCCCTTATTGAAAATAGTTCATCACAAGAACCGGTTCTGTGACAACTACACCAATAAGTGAGGAAGCTAATGATATTGATCATGAAACTTCAGATCAAGTTTCTCTTGAAATCGTGGTCAACTAGAGTAAGATCCGCACTGAGTGGTACGGTAATCCTATTCGGAAGTCATGTTACTTGACCATGGCGAACCTACAAACTATGAAGAAGCGATGGTGAGCCCAGATTCGCAAAATGGCTGGAAGCCATGAAATCTGAGATGGGATCCATGTATGAGAACAAAGTATGGACTTTGGTTGACTTGCCCGATGATCGGCAAGCTATTGAGAATAAATGGATCTTTAAGAAGAAGACCGACGCTGATGGTAATGTAACTGTCTATAAAGCTCGACTTGTTGCGAAAGGTTTTCGACAAGTTCAAGGGGTTGACTACGATGAGACTTTCTCAACCGTAGCGATGCTTAAGTCTGTCCGAATCATGTTAGCAATTGCTGCATTTTATGATTATGAAATTTGGCAAATGGATGTAAAACTGCATTCTTGAATGGATTTCTAGAAGAAGAGTTGTATATGATGCAACCAGAAGGTTTTGTTGATCCAAAGGGTGCTAACAAAGTGTGCAAGCTCCAGCGATCAATTTATGGTCCAGTGCAAGCCTCTCGAGTTGGAATAAACGCTTTGATAGTGTGATCAAAGCATATGGTTTTATATGAGACTTTTGGAGAAGCTCAGTATTTACAAGAAAGTGAGTGGGAGCTCAGAGCATTTCGATATTATATGTGGACGACATATTATTGATTGGAAATGATGTAGAATTTCTGGATAGCATAAAAGGATACTTGAATAAAAGTTTTTCAATGAAAGACCTCGGTGAAGCTGCTTACATATTGGGCATCAAGATCTATAGAGATAGATCAAGACGCTTAATTGGACTTTCACAAAGCACATACCTTGATAAAGTTTGAAAAAGTTCAAAATGGATCGAGCAAAGAAAGGTTTTTACCTGTATTACAAGGTGTGAAATTGAGTCGACTCAATGCCCGACCACAGCAGAAGATAGAGAGAAATGAAAGATGTTCCTATGCTTCAGCCATAGGCTCTATCATGTATGCAATGCTGTGTACCAGACTGACGTATGCTTAGCAATAAGCTTGGCAGGAAGGTACCAAAGTAATCCAGAGTGGATCATCGGACAGCGGTCAAGAACATCCTGAAATACGAAAAGGACAAAGGATATGTTTCTCGATATGGAGGTGACAAAGAGCTACTCGTAAATGGTTACGTTGATGCAAGATTTGACACTGATCCGGACGATTCTAAATCGCAAACCGGATACGTGTTTTTATTAAACGATGGAGCTGTCAGTTGGTGCAGTTCTAAACAAAGCGTCGTGGCGGGATCTACATGTGAAGCGGAGTACATAGCTGCTTCGGAAGCAGCAAATGAAGGAGTCTGGATGAAAGAGTTCATTTCCGATCTTGGTGTCATACCTAGTGCATCGGGACCAATGAAGATCTTCTGTGACAATACTGGTGCAATTGCCTTGGCAAAGGAATCCAGATTTCACAAGAGGACCAAGCATATCAAGAGACGCTTCAATTCCATTCGGGACCAAGTCCAAGTGGGAGACATAGAGATTTGCAAGATACATACGGATCTGAATGTTGCAGACCCGTTGACTAAGCCTCTTCCACGAGCAAAACATGATCAGCACCAAGACTCCATGGGTGTTAGAATCATTACTGTGTAATCTAGATTATTGACTCTAGTGCAAGTGGGAGATCAAGGAAATATGCCCTAGAGGCAATAATAAAGTTATTATTTATTTCCTTATATCATGATAAATGTTTATTATTCATGCTAGAATTGTATTAACGGAAACATAATACATGTGTGAATACATAGACAAACATATAGTCACTAGTATGCATCTACTTGACTAGCTCATTAATCAAAGATGGTTATGTTTCCTAACCATAGACATGTGTTGTCATTTGATTAATGGGATCACATCATTAGGAGAATGGTGTGATTGACATGACCCATTCCGTTAGCCTAGCACTTGATCGTTTAGTATATTGCTATTGCTTTCTTCATGACTTATACATGTTCCTGTAACTATGAGATTATGCAACTCCCATTTACGGAGGAACACTTTGGTGCTACTAAACGTCACAACGTAATCGGGTGATTATAAAGGAGTACTACAGGTGTCTCCAAAGGTACATGTTGGGTTGGCGTATTTGAGATTTGGTTTTGTCACTCCGATTGTCGGAGAGGTATCTCTAGGCCTTCTCGGTAATACACATGACATAAGCCTTGCAAGCATTGCAACTAATAAGTTAGTTGTGAGATGATGTATTACGGAACGAGTAAAGAGACTTACCGTAACGAGATTGAACTAGGTATTGGATACCGATGATCGAATCTCGGGTAAGTAACATACCGATGACAAAGGAACAACGTATGTCGTTATGCGGTTTGACCGATAAAGATCTTCGAAGAATATGTAGGAACCAATATGGGCATCCAGGTTCCGCTATTGGTTATTGACCGAGAATAGTTCTAGGTCATGTCTACATAGTTCTCGAACCCGTAGGGTCCGCACGCTTAACATTACGATGACAGTTTATTATGAGTTTATAAGTTTTGATGTACCGAAGTTTGTTCGGAGTCCCGGATGTGATCACGGACATGACGAGGAGTCTCGAAATGGTCGAGACATAAAGATTGATATATTGGAAGCCTATATTTGGATATCGGAATGGTTCCGGATGAAATCGAAATTTCCTAACACCGGGGTTACGGAACCCTCCTGGGGATGTTGGGCCATAATGGGCCATAAGGGAGAAGAGGAGGGCGGCCAGGGCAGGCAGCGCCCCCTCCCCTAGTCCGAATAGGACAGGAGAGGGGGCGCGCCCTTCCTCTTTCCTCCCCTTTCCTTCTCCAACAAGGCAAGAGGGGGGAGTCCTACTCCCGGTGGGAGGAAGACTCTTCCAGGCGCACCCTAGGAGGGCCGGCCGCACCTCCCCCTCCCTCCTTTATATATGGGGGCAGGGGGCACCCCATGACACACAAGTTGATCTACATGATCGTTCGTTAGCCGTGTGCGGTGCCCCCCTCCACCATATTCCACCTCAGTCATATCGTCGCGGAGCTTAGGCGAAGCCCTGCGCCGGTGAAGCATCATCATCGTCACCACGCCGTCGTGCTGACGGAACTCATCTCCGACACTTTGCTGGATCGGAGTCCGGGGACCGACATCGAGCTGAATGTGTGCTGAACTCGGAGGTGCCGTGCGTTTGGTACTTGCATCGGTCGAATCATGAAGACGTGCGACTACATCAACCACGTTGTTATAACGCTTCCGCTTACGGTCTACGAGGGTACGTAGACATATACTCTCCCCTCTCGTTGCTATGCCATCACCATGATCTTGCGTGTGCGTAGGAAATTTTTTGAAATTACTACGTTCCCCAACAATAGGCTCTACGTTCAAATACAACGGTTGCAAAATAGTTGCACACGCGGAATACTCAAGTTAAACTTGACGAGCCTAGCATATAACAGATATGGCCTTGGAACACGGAGACCGAAAGGTCGAGCGTGAATCATATAGTAGATATGATCAACATAGTGATGTTCACCATTGAAACTACTCCATCTCACGTGATGATCGGACATGGTTTAGTTGATTTGGATCACGTGATCACTTAGAGGATTAGAGGGATGTCTATCTAAGTGGGAGTTCTTAAGTAATATGATTAATTGAACTTAAATTTATCATTAACTTAGTACCTGATAGTATCTTGCTTGTCTATGTTTGATTGTAGATAGATGGCCCATGTTGTTGTTCCATTGAATTTTAATGCGTTCCTTGAGAAAGTAAAGTTGAAAGATGATGGTAGCAATTACACGGACTGGGTCCGTAACTTGAGGATTATCCTCATTGCTGCACATAAGAATTACGCCCCGAAGCACCGGCTGGTACCAGGCTCTGCTGCAGAGCAACACCGGATGTTATGAACGTCTGGCGAGCAAAGCGATGACTACTCGATAGTTCAGTGTTCCATGCTTTACGTCTTAGAACCGGGACTTCAACGACGTTCTGAACGTCATGGAGCATATGAGATGTTCCAGGAGTTGAAGTTAATATTTCAAGCAAATGCCCGGATTGAGAGATAAGAAGTCTCCAATAAGTTCTACAGCGGCAAGATGGAGGAGAGTAGTTCTGTCAGTGAGCATATACTCAAAATGTCTGGGTATAATAATCACTTGATTCAATTGGGAGTTAATCTTCCGGATGATAGCGTCATTGACAGAATTCTCCAATCACTGCCACCAAGCTACAAGAGGTTCGTGATGAACTATAACATGCAAGGGATGGATAAGACGATTCCCGAGCTCTTCGCAATGCTAAAAGCTGTGGAAGTAGAAATCAAGAAGGAGCATCAAGTGTTGATGGTCAACAACACCACTAGTTTCAAGAAAAAAGGCAAAGGGAAGAAGAAGGGGAACTTCAAGAAGAACAGCAAGCAAGTTGCTACACAGGAGAAGAAACCCAAGTCTGGACCTAAGCCTGAAACTGAGTGCTTCTACTGCAAGCGCATCGTCATTTGAGCGGAACTGCCCCAAGTATTTGGCGGATAAGAAGGATGGCAAGGTGAACAAAGGTATATGTGATATAAATGTTATTGATGTGTACCTTACTAATGCTCGCAGAGTACTGGTATTTGATACTGGTTCATTGCTAATATTTGCAACTCAAACAGAACTACGGATTAAGAGAAGATTGGCTAAGGACGAGGTGACGATGCGCGCGTGGAAATGGTTCCAAAGTCGATGTGATCGCGGTCGGCACGCTACCTCTACATCTACCTTCGGGATTAGCATTAGACCTAAATAATTGTTATTTGGTGCCAGCGTTGAGCATGAACATTATATTTGGATCTTGTTTGATGCGAGACAGTTATTCATTTAAATCAGAGAATAATGGTTGTTTTATTTGTTCTATTTATATGAGTAATATCTTTTATGGTCATGCACCCTTGAAGAGTGGTCTATTTTTATTGAATCTCGATAGTAGTGATACACATATTCATAATGTTGAAGCCAAAAGATGCAGAGTTGATAATGATAGTGCAACTTATTGGTGGCACTGCCGTTTAGGTCATATCGGTGTAAAGCGCATGAAGAAACTCCATACTGATGGACTTTTGGAACCACTTGATTATGAATCACTTGGTACTTGCGAACCGTGCCTCATGGGCAAGATGACTAAAACACCATTCTCCGAAACTATGGAGAGAGCAACAGATTTGTTGGAAATCATACATACAGATGTATGTGGTCCGATGAATGTTGAGGCTCGTGGCGGATATCGTTATTTTCTCACTTTCACAGATGATTTAAGCAGATATGGTATATCTACTTAATGAAACATAAGTCTGAAACTTTTGAAAAGTTCAAAGAATTTCAGAGTGAAGTTGAAAATCATCATAACAAGAAAATAAAGTTCCTACGATCTGATCGTGGAGGAGAATATTTGAGTTACGAGTTTGGTCTACATTTGAAACAATGCGGAATAGTTTCACAAATCACGCCACCCGGAACACCACAGCGTAATGGTGTGTCCGAACGTCGTAATCATACTTTAATTTATATGGTGCAATTTATGATGTCTTTTACTGATTTACCGTTATCGTTTTGGGGTTATGCTTTAGAGACGGCTGCATTCACGTTAAATAGGACACCATCAAAATCCGTTGAGACGACGCCTTATGAACTATGGTTTGGCAAGAAACCAAAGTTGTCGTTTCTTAAAGTTTGGGGCTGCGATGCTTATGTGAAAAAGCTTCAACCTGATAAGCTCAAACCCAAATCGGAGAAATGTGTCTTCATAGGATACCCAAAGGAGACTGTTGGGTACACCTTCTATCACAAATCCGAAGGCAAAAAATTTGTTGCTAAATTCGAAGTTTTTCTAGGGAAGGAGTTTCTCTCGAAAGAAGTGAGTGGGAGGAAAGTAGAACTTGATGAGGTAACTGTACCTACTCCCTTATTGGAAAGTAGTTCATCATAGAAACCGGTTTCCACGACAACTACACCAATTAGTGAGGAAGTTAATGATGATGATCATGAAACTTCAGATCAAGTTGTTACTGAACCTCGTAGGTCAACCAGAGTAAGATCCGCACCAGAGTAGTACGGTAATCCTGTTCTGGAAGTTATGTTACTAGACCATGACGAACATACGAACTATGAAGAAGCGATGGTGAGCCCAGATTCCGCAAAATGGCTTGAGGCCATGAAATCTGAGATGGGATCCATGTATGAGAACAAAGTGTGGACTTTAGTTGACTTGCCCGATGATCGGCAAGCAACTAAAAATAAATGGATCTTCAAGAAGAAGACTGATGCTGACGGTAATGTTACTGTCTACAAAGCTCGACTTGTCGTGAAAGGTTTTCGACAAGTTCAAGGGATTGACTATGATGAGACCTTCTCACCCATAGCAATGCTTAAGTCTGTCTGAATCATGTTAGCAATTGCCGCATTTTATGATTATGAAATTTGGCAAATGGATGTCAAAACTGCATTCCTGAATGGATTTCGGAAGAAGAGTTGTATATGATGCAACCGGAAGGTTTTATCGATCCAAAGGAGCTAACAAAGTGTGCAAGCTCCAATGATCCATTTATGGACTGGTGCAAGCCTCTCGAGTTGGAATAAACGCTTTGGTAGTGTGATCAAAGCATTTGGTTTTGTACAGACTTTTGGAGAAGCCTCATTTACAAGAAAGTGAGTGGGAGCTCAGAGCATTTCGATATTATATGTGGATGACATATTGCTCATTGGAAATGATATAGAATTTCTGGATAGCATAAAGGGATACTTGAATAAGAGATTTTCAATAAAAGACCTCGGTGAAGCTGCTTACATATTGGGCATCAAGATCTATAGAGATAGATCAAGACGCTTAATTGGACTTTCACAAAGCACATACCTTGATAGAGTTTTGAAGAAGTTCAAAATGGATCAAGCAAAGAAAGGGTTCTTGCCTGTGTTACAAGGTGTGAAGTTGAGTAAGACTCAATGCCCGAGCACTGCAGAAGATAGAGAGAAGATGAAAGATGTTCCCTATGCTTCAGCCATAGGCTCTATCATGTATGCAATGTTGTGTACCAGACCTGATGTGTGCCTTGCTATAAGTCTAGAAGGGAGGTACCAAAGTAATCCAGGAGTGGATCACTGGTCAGCGGTCAAGAACATCCTAAAATACCTGAAAAGGACTAAGGATATGTTTCTCGTTTATGGAGGTGACAAAGAGCTCATCGTAAATAGTTACGTTGATGCAAGCTTTGACACTGATCCGGACGATTCTAAATCGCAAACCGGATACGTGTTTACATTGAACGGTGGAGCTGTCAGTTGGTGCAGTTCTAAACAAAGCGTCGTGGCGGGATCTACGTGTGAAGCGGAGTACATAGCTGCTTCGAAAGCAGCAAATGAAGGAGTCTGGATGAAGGAGTTCATATCTGATCTAGGTGTCATACCTAGTGCATCGGGTCCAATGAAAATCTTTTGTGAAAATACTGGTGCAATTGCCTTGGCGAAGGAATCCAGATTTCATAAGAGAACAAAGCACATAAAGAGACGCTTCATTCCATCCGGGATCTAATCCAGGTGGGAGACATAGAAATTTGCAAGATACATACGGATCTGAATGTTGCAGACCCTTTGACTAAGCCTCTTCCATGAGCAAAACATGATCAGCACCAAGGCTCCATGGGTGTTAGAATCATTACTGTGTAATCTAGATTATTGACTCTAGTGCAAGTGGAAGACTGAAGGAAATATGCCCTAGAGGCAATAATAAAGTTATTATTTATTTCCTTATATCATGATAAATGTTTATTATTCATGCTAGAATTGTATTAACCAGAAACATAATACATGTGTGAATACATAGACAAACAGATTGTCACTAGTATGCCTCTACTTGACTAGCTCATTGATCAAAGATGGTTATGTTTCCTAGCCATAGACATGAGTTGTCATTTGATTAATGGGATCACATCATTAGGAGAATGATGTGATTGACATGACCCATTCTGTTAGCTTAGCACACGATCGTTTAGTATGTTGTTATTGCTTTCTTCATGACTTATACATGTTCCTATGACTATGAGATTATGCAACTCCCATTTACCGGAGGAACACTTTGTGTGCTACCAAACGTCACAACGTAACTGGGTGATTATAAAGGAGCTCTACAGGTGTCTCCGAAGGTACTTGTTGGGTTGGCGTATTTTGAGATTAGGATTTGTCACTCCGATTGTCGGAGAGGTATCTCTGGGCCCTCTCAGTAATGCACATCACTTAAGCCTTGCAAGCATTGCAACTAATGAGTTAGTTGCGGGATGAGGTATTACGGTACGAGTAAAGAGACTTGTCGGTAACAAGATTGAACTAGGTATTGAGATACCGATGATCGAACCTCGGGCAAGTAACATACCGGTGACAAAGGGAACAACGTATGTTGTTCTGCGGTTTGACCGATAAAGATCTTCATAGAATATGTGGGAGCCAATATGAGCATCCATGTTCCGCTATTGGTTATTGACGGGAGACATGTCTCGGTCATGTCTACATAGTTCTCGAACCCGTAGGGTCCGCACGCTTAACGTCACGATGACAGTTATATTATGAGTTTATATGTTTTGATGTACCGAAGGTTGTTCGGAGTCCCGGATGTGATCACGGACATGACGAGGAGTCTCGAAATGGTCGAGACATGAAGATTGATATATTGGACGACTATATTCGGACACCGGAAGTGTTCCGGAGAAGTTTCAGATAAAACTGGAGTGCCGGAAGGGTTATCGGAACCCCCGGGGGAACTAATGGGCCTTAGTGGAGAGAGAGAGAGGGGCGGCCAGGGCAGGCCGCGCGCTGTCGTGGTTCTAAGTCTGACAGTAGAATGGGGGGTAGGTATGGAGAGGCAAGATCCTAGCTATGGAGTAGTTGTATACGCAAGATGTTTACGAGTTCAGGCCCTTCTCGGAGGAAGTAACAGCCCTACGTCTCGGAGCCCGGAGGCGGTCGACTATATTATGTGCGTATGAGTTATAGGGGTGCGAACCCTTTACACTGAGGAGGGGGGTGTGTTATAGAATTCACGCACCCTCCAGCCCTCGCTATGTAGGGATTAAGGTACATTAAGAGAGGAGTTATCGTAACGCCCCACATAAAGTGTTATGATGACCATAAAGTCACTTAATGACCGACCGCTTGCATGCAGATCGATCAGTAGATCTTCCGCGATCGAGTGGTTGGCTGGTGGTCGAGTGTCTTCAGGTCCATCGAGTGGAATCCTTCCAGGTCGACTGAAAGGTGTTTTCTTTAAGAGGTGTCCTTGGGGAGGGTATCTTGGACAGGTCCATGACCCTACCCTAGGTACATGACCTCATCAGTAGCCCCCGAATGGATCGAGGTTTGAGTGGGGAAGGAGTTGAGAACTCTTCCGACCCACTTTTTGTGTGATGAGCATGTCTTGTATCTGGATCAATAAGCTTAGGTGACGGCTTCAACTTCTTTTTCAGTCGCCTAGATCCATTATTTGTATCTGTCGAGTGTGTTTTTTGTACTTGGTGAACTCCGAGTGAAAGGACGGAGGAAATCTTCTGTCTGACGATTTGCTCTGCGGCGCGCGGATTTAGCGGGATTCAAATTTTCGGGAAACGAGCGGGGCGGAGGAAGCCGCAGTAATCAGACGGGATAAGGCAGGGACGCCTCGATCTCCGCGCCACCTTTTTCGCCATGTATCGCGCGGGAGATTGTTGCGGAATTTGACAGGATCGTCCGGGCCTACCAGTCAGTCATTCGGAAGCAACCTCATATAAGGCCTCGGACGGGGGTTTTTGAACAGTGCGCTCCCCTTTCCTCCTCCCTTCTCCAGATTCATCCGCCGCGTGCGATTCCTCCTCCGCGTCGATGCTCCGTGCGCGTCTCGTCGGTGACAATGGTGAAGGACAAGATGGCAGCTTTGGAGCAGGCGAAGAAGGTGTCGGCGAAGGCGAAGGGAGTGACCAGTCGGGGTGGATCCTCGTCAAGGGCCGGCTTGCCGCAGGGCTGGATCCAGAGCGACTGGATCCGCTCGACGATCAGCCAGAAGGACCTTGACGACATGGCCAATGAAGGACGGATCCTCCATGGAACGGCGCTGCTCCCGGGAAGGAGTGGGCGCCACAACCTCGGAGGGTGAGTGCGTTCTCTTGGCCACCCATGTCGATCATGGGTTTTCTCTGCCGCCACACCCTTTCTTTCGGGATTTCTGAACTTCTTTGGGGCACAACTTCACCACTTCACTCCCAACTCCATCGTGTATCTTGCTGCTTTTGTGTCGCTGTGTGAGAATTTCTTGGGTTGCCGGCCTCATTGGGGCCTTTTCAAGCACATTTTCACTTGTCATTCCCAAACGGTTAAAAAGGCCAATCCGAGTGACGAGAGAACTCAAGTGATTCAGATGTGTGGGGGTCTTGGGGTCCAAATGAGAGGAAAAAGCTCTTTTCCGGCCATGATCTTACCCGAGTCAGTCCGTGGATGGCAGTCGACTTGGTTCTACTTCAAGGACCAGCCAACGCCAGAGCGGTCATTGACTCCCTCGTTTTCCATGGACCGAGGAGAAACCATCTTCTTTGAAAGTGATCCCGAAGAGAAGGCGCAGTGAAGGTGTTGGTCGAACGAGTTGTCCAGCTCATTTGAGACGGGTAATGTGCATGGATCTCTTGGAGGTCTTCCTTCGACGATGCATCCAGCCGCTTCAAGCCCGAGACCATCCGATGTGGTTGTACTCCGCACCGAGGACACCACTCGGATCCACCCGAGGAGATCGAGGATGCCATGCCGGAAAGATGTCTTGGGGCATCACAGAAACAAGGACAACCTCGAGGGGCCAGGAGGATCCTCCACTCGACCAGTCCTCTGAAGTAGACAAGGTCCATTCCTGCATCTTTGACTGTTATCCTGCTTTCTCCATCTTGTTTGCTTTAAATCGGTCGATTGACTTTTGTCTTGTTTGTCTTCTTCCAGGTCACCACTCAGATGTACTCGATGCCCAACGGGGCGCAAGAACCAGTTGAGGAGGAGGAAGGGAGCGGAGGTGAAAGCCAGGAGGAATGGCAATCTGACGGTGGGGGGACAAAGATGACGACAGCTCCGACGAAGAGGAGGAGGAGGAAGAGGAGGAATAAGTCGACCCTCCTCGCATGGAAAGGCGGTCCAAGCTCACCCATGACCCTGCGGTCGAGCGCGGCAAGGCTATCGCGCCTGTCGGGCAGTCGACGAAACGTCCTCGAACGACCTCTCCGGCGCCGACTAAAAAAGCGCTGAAGCAACCCCGAGCGACATCGTCAAAGCCGACAAAGGTTTTGCCCAAGATGAAGTTGGCTATCCCCACTATTTCCGGGTACAGCAGAACTTGAGCTTTCTTGTTCAGCGCGAACATACTTTTGGTCGACTTGTTGACTGATCAACTAATTTCTGAAATCTGCAGCGCTGCCACCTCTGAGACCTCAGTCGGGAACGAAGTCCAGGAGATGGAAGATGCTGTTACCTCTAACCTTGGTATGATCGCTGTAATTTCGCTTTTGGTCGATTGGATTTCCAGTTTTAACTTTGAATCTTTCCTGTAGTCCCTCCTCATGTCATTGATCTCCCTGATGATGATGATGAGGCGCCGTTGAGGCGGAGGAGGACTAAGAAGGCGCCGCCGCAAGATCGCCAGTTGCATCAAGACCGATGTGCTGGTTCATGAGGGTGGCAACACCACTCGGACTTTCATGTCTTTCGTTGTGCCGCTGACAAGTATCCGGCCTTCATCGTCGACTGCTGATCCGCCCTCTCTTTTCGCCACACACCACGTCCCAGAGGATCAAGTGGGTGCTGCCAAGGAAGCTATACGCCAAGCGGGGATCATGGTGGAGCAAATGAAGGTGGTCCGAGAAGCTAGCCAAGCGGCCTATGATGCCAGCTCAGCTCTTCAGAGCAACGTCCAGGTTAGTTGATCACCACTTGTTCTGTTAGGATATGCTACCTGAAAAACTCTTCTTTACAAGATCTTCAGATCTGTCATGTACCCACCGGGTGTGTCGATCAATTTTTGGATCGGGATCAAGCGGGCGCTGCTGAGTGCACCCACTGGGTGTAGTCCCCGAGACTATGGTGGACTGCTGGCAGTCGACCGTAGTCTTTATACTTTGTATTTCTTTGATAACTTCTTCACTCGGTCTGGTCGGACCATGTCGAATGGAATCTTGAAACCGGTGGGGGCACGCTGAGTGCACCCACTCGGTGTAGTCCCCGAGACTATGGTGGACTGTTGGCGATCGAATCGTAGTCTGAAGAACTCCTTTTTTGTCTCTTTCGATCGATCGATCGAACCGAAGTCGAGAAGACCAGTGGGGGCATGCTAAGTGCACCCACTGGGTGTAGTCCTCGAGACTACTGTCGAATCTTTTGATTCGGTTGTAGTCTTAGAAATGCAATGATTTTTCTTAGTCACTCAGAAGTAACCTGTCTTTGATGTCTGTCGATTGATTCTTTGCAGAAATCCTGTGAGCTTGTGGCTCGCTATACTGAATTGGAAAACAAATAGATCCAGCTCAACCTTGACTTGAAGCTTGCTCAGAAAACTTGCGTATAGGCAGAGACGGCAAAAGGTATGGCTGGTGAGAACTTGACGACTGTCTTTGTCTTTCTCGTCCCTTCCTAATTCTGATCTCACCGCTCATTTTGTAGACAAAATGGAGGAGGCTCAAGAAGAAGGATCATGACCTTGCCGAGGCGCATAAAACGGCTTTGAACAAACCAAGCTCATGGAAGAGAAGCTGTCTTTAGTCGAAAACTTGAAGAAGAGAACGCTAATCTGAAAGTTGCTCTCGACGTGGCCAACAAGGAGGTTAGCCGACCGAGAACGACAAGATAGCTCGAGCGACAAGGTCGGGCGAATCAAGGGAAGAGGAATGATCTAGAGGCTTATCCGGGAGGGCTCGCCAAGAAGTTATTCCTCATGCTTGAAGGTAATTCCTCTTACCCGACCGACTTGTTATCACCGACTCATCATAGAACCATTAGCTTGAACTTGAGTTGTGTTTGCAGAATGCAGCCGAACTTCGAGGAAGAGACTAGCCGAGTGGAGACAAGCCTGGACCCCATTAACTCCCCCGTGAAGGATGAAGCCGCCATGAATGTGCTCCGACTGGAGTCTCGTGTCGCTGCTGCGGTGGACTACCTCGCTCGACTGAAGGTTGCGGTGTCGCGGATTGACTCAACACTCTGGCCAGGCGAAACACTTCAAAATGACCTCGAGTCTTTAATGACTCGACTGCATGACGTTCCAAGTCGAGTGCAGGAATGGAAAACGTCTTCTGCCAAATGCGGTGCTGATGTTGCTCTGTCTCTGGTCCACGTTCACTGCAAGGAGGCGTGAGAGGAAAGGCTGGCGTCCATCAGAGTTGCCAATACCAAGAAGTACGACTTCCGATTTTCATGGAGACTTTCATTGGTGCTGCCACTCGGATCGCTGACGGGATCGACCTGGAACAGTTCGTCGCGCCTTCTAGTCCTCCACCGGAGGAATAAAAAACTTCTATGATTCGTCTTAAATTTGCCTCGGAATGCCGAGTGATCTTGTAACCGATAAACTTTAACAGGCTTGAGGCCTGGGTACTTCTGTATCCGTAGGATGTTATCCGAACTTTATTTATCGTTGAAATATGCTTTTGTTTGCCTTCGAGTGAACTTTGTTCTTCACCCGGATTTCGCTTCAGTGTTTGAGATGCACCTTAGAGGTGGAAAATCCAGACGACCTACACTTCGTTGTTCTTGCAGGCAGGGATGGAGTTCGGATTGTACTTATGGCGCAGCTCCGCAGGAGAAGGTAACAGTTGACCTGCACCTCGTCGTCCTTCCGGATCGGGATGGAGCGCACGTTGTACTTGTGGCGCAGCTCCGTAGGAGAAGGTAACAGTCGACCTGCACCTCGTCATCCTTGCGGATTGGAATGGATTTCGTACTTAGGCGAGTACTGGACTACAGCTAAGCCTCCGAGTGGGAGGGTTGCTCTCCACTCGGTAGGATTTTTGGATACTTAGTCGAGTACTGGACTGCAGCTAAGCCCCCGAGTGGGAGGGTTGCTCTCCACTCGGTAGGATTTTCGGATACTTAGGCGAGTACTGGACTACAGCTAAGCCCCCGAGTGGGAGGGTTGCTCTCCACTCGGTAGGATTTTCGGATACTTAGGCGAGTACTGGACTGCAGCTAAGCCCCCGATTGGGAGGGTTGCTCTCCACTCGGTAGGATTTTCGGATATTTAGGCGAGTACTGGACTGCAGCTAAGCCCCCGAGTGGGAGGGCTGCTCTCCACTCGGTAGGATTTTCGGATACTTAGGTGAGTATTGGACTGCAGCTAAGCCCCCGAGTGGGAGGTTTGCTCTCCACTTGGTAGGGTTTTTCAAACTTAGGCGAGTACTGGACTGCTGCTAAGCCCTCGAGTGGGAGGTTTTCTCTCCACTCTGTAGGATTTTTCAAACTTAGGCAAGTACTGGACTGTAGCTAAGCCTCCGAGGAGGACTTTTGTGTCGTAGCTCTGAAGGGTAAGGCAACAATGACCTGCACTCGTCCGTCCTTGCAAAGCGCACATTGTATTAAATACTTAGGCGAGTACTTGGACTGCAGCTAAGCCCCAGTGGGAGGCTGGCCTCACTCGGTAGGGTTTTCAAACTTAGGCGAGTACTTGACTGCAGCTAAGCCCCGAGTGGGAGGCTGGCTCACCACTCGGTAGGATTTTAGACACTTAGGCGAGTACTTGGACTGCAGCTAAGCCCCCGAGTGGGAGGCTGGCTCACCACTCGGTAGGATTTTAGACACTTAGGCGAGTACTTGGGTTGCAGCTAAGCCCCGAGTGGGAGGCTGGCTCACCACTCGGTAGGATTTTCAGATACTTAGGCGAAACGGATTCGCAGCTAAGCCCCCGAGTGGGAGGCTGGCTCTCCACTCGGCAGGGATTTTTTTACAAACTTAGGCGAAACGGGTTCGCGGCTAAGCCACCCACTGGGGGAAATTTCTTATGTAAACGAAAATTAATAACAATCATTGGGAAAATTATAACATTCTTGTCTTTGATAAACAAACTACAGAGGTACTTTTATTACATCTCACCCGAGTGAGTACTTAAGTGTAAAAGGGGCGGAGCAGCTCCGCATTCCAAGCTCGAGGCTCATCAATTTGGCGATCGACGTTGTAAAGATGGTATGCTCCATTGTGGAGAACTCTGGTGACGATGAAGGGACCTTCCCAAGCGGGAGCGAGCTTGTGTGGTTTCTGTTGATCCACTCGGAGGACCAAGTCTCCTTCTTGAAAGGTTTGGCTCTTCACATTTCTAGCATGGAATCGACACAAGTCCTGCTGATAGATGGTCGAGCGGATCAGGGCCATCTCTCTCTCCTCTTCAAGGAGGTCGACTGCATCTTGCCGGGCTTGCTCCGCTTCATCTTCAGAGTAGAGTTCGACTCGGGGTGCATTGTGAAGCAGGTCACTCGGCAGAACTGCTTCAGCTCCATAGACCAAAAAGAATGGAGTTCTCCCAGTCGACCGATTAGGAGTGGTCCTCAATCCCCAAAGAACCGACGGAAGTTCGTCGACCCACACTCCTGCTGCATGCTTAAGATCACGCATCAGCTGAGGTTTCAGTCCTTCGAGAATTAGACCATTTGCTCGTTCTGCTTGTCCATTCGACCGGGGTGAGAAATCAAGCATAGTCGACTCGCGTGCCACTCTCGGAGGCGCAAAAGGCTTTGAACTTGTCGGAATCAAGTTTGACCCATTGTCGCTGATGATGCTGTGTGAACTCCATATCTGAATATCAACTCTCGATGAAACCGATAGCAGTTACGCATCAAGGTTCTTGATAGGTTTAGCTTCGATCCACTTCAGAAACTTGTCGATCGCCACAAGCAAATGAGTGAAACCGCTTCGCCAGCTTCGATGGTCCAATCATATCCAACCCCCAAACAGCGAATGGCCAGACGAGTGGAATGGTCTTCAATGCCGAGGCGGGTTTGTGCGACATATTGGAGTAGAACTGACATCCTTCACACTTGTCGACTATTTCCTTTGCCATTTCATTTGCTTTTGGCCAGTAAAATCCCGCTCGGTATGCTTTAGCCACAATGGTCCGAGAGGACGCATGGAGACCACAGGTCCCCGAGTGGATACCATCAAGAATTATCTGACCTTCTTCTGGCGTTATGCATTTCTGGCAGACTCCAGTCGCGCTTTCTCTGAATAACTGTCCCTTGATCACAGTAAAGGCCTTGGATCGGCGGACGATCTGTTGAGCCTCTTCTTCGTTCTCCGGGAGCTCTTTCCTTAGGATATATGTGATGTACGGCACCGTCCAGTCGGGAGTGATGACCACGACTTCCATGACCAGGTCGACCACAGCTGGGACTTCAACTTCAGTAGGATCAGTGGCGCTTTTTGGCTGCGGAGCTTCTTCGGTGAAAGGATCCTCTTGAACTGACGGTGTGTGGATGTGCTCCAAAAACACATCACTGGGAATGGCTTCCCTCTTGGACCCTATATTCGCCAAATCGTCAGCAGCTTGATTTTTCAGTCGGGGTACATGATGAAGCTCTAACCCCTCGAACTTCTTCTCTAGCTTCCTCATTGCATTGCAATAACCAGTCATGGCTGGACTTCTGACGTCCCACTCCTTCATCACTTGATTAACCACTAAATCTGAGTCGTCGTAGACTAGGAGGCGACGGACGCCGAGTGAAATGGCCATACGCAACCCATACAATAGTGCTTCAGATTCTGCTTCATTGTTGGAAGAATCAAAGTGAATCTGGAGCACATATCTGAGCTTATCTCCTCGGGGTGGGGGGGGAACCAACACTACCCCAAAGACGGAACCATTCAGCATCTTGAACCGTCAAAGAACATGGTCCAAAGGTTCGAGTGAACTTGAGTCGGTAATTTCTGTTTGATCCACTCGGCGATGAAATCTGCTATCGCTTGGGACTTGATGGCTTTTTTGCCTCAAACTTGATATCAAGGGAAGGAGTTCAATCGCCCATTTCGCCACTCGACCAGTTGCATCTCTGTGTGCAAAATCTCGATAATGGGGCGTCCGACGATCGTAATGGAATGATCGAGAAGTAATGAGAAACCCTTCGCGGTCATATAAATCCCATACACAAGCTTCTGATAATGAGGGTATCTTTGCTTTGACGGGTTAATACTTGTAAAGATAATATACTGGGTGCTGAACTTTGAAGGCCTTTCCTTCTTCTTCCCGCCGACCGTAAATCTTGATCGACAACTTGTCCTGTGGCTGCAATGTAAAGCAGCAAAGGCTCTTTGCTAATTGGGGCAGCAAGCATCGGTTGGTGGAGAGCGAGCTTTTAGCTCGCAAATGCTGCATCAGCTTCGAGTCCACTCGAACTTGTCTGACTTCTTCATCAGTCGGTAAAGAGGCAATGCCTTTTCACCAAGGCGAGAGATGAATCGACTTAAAGCGGCCAAGCATCCGGTAAGCTTCTGGACATCGTGCACACGCACAGGGCGTTTCATTCGGAGTATAGTGCCAAGTTTTTCTGGGTTTGCATCGATTCCTTGTTCGGAAACGAGAAAGCCGAGTAACTTCCCGCCAGGAACTCCGAATGTGCACTTTGATGGATTAAGCTTGATATCATACCTCCTGAGATTGGCAAATGTTTCAGCAAGGTTAGTCAACAGGTCGGAACCTTTCCGTGACTTGACCACTATATCATCCATGTATGCTTCCACATTCCGACTGATTTGAGTGAGCAAACACTTCTGAATCATCCTCATGAACGTGGCTCCGGCATTCTTGAGGCCGAATGGCATGGTGACATAACAGAAACACCCGAATGGAGTGATGAAAGCTGTTTTGATCTCGTCGGGTCCATACAGACGGATCTGATGGTACCCGGAATAGCGTCTAAGAAAGACAACCGCTCACATCCCGCAATTGAGTCGACTATTTGGTCGATGCGGGGAAGAGGAAAATGATCTTTCGGGCAGGCCCGATTGATATGTTTGAAGTCGATGCACATGCGAAGTGAATTGTCCTTCTTAGGGACCATGACAACATTAGTGAGCCACTCGGGGTGATAAATCTCTGATAAACTCTGCTGCTAAGAGCCGAGCCACTTCTCGCCAATGGCCTTTCTCTTACGGACGGCGGACCGTCAAGATGTTCTTTGACAGGTTTAACTTTTGAGTCGACTCAGTGACGATGCTCAGCCATCCCACAGGAACACCCGCATGTCGCCAGGCTTCCATGCGAAGATGTCCCAGCTTCTCACGGAGGAACTGGATGAACGCTTCTTCCTATTTGGAGTCGAGTGTTGTTGAGATGTGAGTCGGAGCAGCATTGGGATCAGTCATATGAATATGAATCGGTTTCGTCTCCCCGGACGACTGAAATGCTGACTCCATGGCGGGCTTCTTGGCTCGCAACAAATCACTCGGGTCTGCAGTTTTCTGGTACTCTTGCATCTCTACCACTGCCATCTGAGCATCAGCGATCTTAGAGCCTTCCTGAAAACACTCTTCTGCTTTCTTCCGATTGCGAGTGACAGTGATCACACCTTCGGGACCTAGCATCTTCAGTTTGAGGTACACATAACATGGTCGAGCCATGAAACGCGATATGCCGCCTCCCGTGATAGCGTGATAAGCGCTCGAAATCCACGACCTCAAAGGTCAACTTTTCCTTCGAAAATTCTTGTTGTCACCAAAACCACATCGAGAGCAATTTGGCCGAGTGACTCAGCCTTCTTTCCGTGAATGACTCCATGGAAGCTCATGTTGTCGGTGCCGAGTCCGACATCGGAATGCCCATCCCTTTCAACGCCTCCGCATACAAGATGTTCAAAGCCATCGCCACCATCCATCAAAACCTTAGTTAGTCGAGTGCCTTCGACAACCGGGTTGACCACCAACGCTTGCCTCCCGTGGGTGGCTATGTGTGTCGGGTGATCGACCGGTCGAACGTGATGGCGGTCTCGACCATTTCAGATAATCGGGTGTCGCCGAGCGACCATATTCACTTCTCGGTTGATAACTTTCAATCGACTTTTGCTTTCAACGCCAGCAAAAATCATCAGAGTGGAATTGACCAGGGTGTATCCACCGTCACTATCTTCCTTGTCCTCAACTTTGTCCGACTCCTTCTCCTTGTCCTTGGGCTGCTTCCCCTGGAACTACTGAATCAAGAGCCGACACTGTCGAGTGGTATGCTTCGGGTAAATGAGTTTACCCTCTTCATCTTTCTTTGTGTGAATGTGACATGGCAAGTCCAACACGTCATTTCCATCTTGGTCTTTCACTTTCTTGGGGTTCCCCTTGAACTTTCCTGGAGTCACGGCCAAGGCTTCTCCAGGAGCAGCTGGCTCGGCTTTCCGCTTCTGTTTCCCACTGGAGTTACCTCCCCCGGTTTCATTAGCGGCTGACTTGTACTTGCCACTCCGGAGCCGATCCTCTTCTTCACCATTTGCGTACTTGGTGGCAATCTCCATCATTCGACTCAGGGCCATGTCTCCTGTCCGACCGAATTTCAGACTCAACTCTTTCTTCTTAACACCTTCCTTGAAGGCACAGACTGCCTGATGATCAGATACATTCTCTACTGTGTGGTGCAAAGTGATCCATCTCTGGATGTAATCCTCGAGTTTCATTCGACTTACGCACACACGATCGCAACTCACAATCCTGCTGGCCGCTTGCAAGTTCCTTCAAATGTCCTGACAAACACTCGGGCAAGATCTTCCCAAGTGTAAATGCTGCTGGGTGCTAACTGGTTCAACCATGCTCTGGCCGAGCCCTCCAACATAAGAGGCAGGTGTTTCGTGGCCACTTCATCGTTGCCGCCGCCGATCTGAATAGCCACTCAGTAGTCCTCAAGCCAAGTATCCGCTTAGACTCACCAAAGGAACTTATCGACTCCGATCGCCAACCTGAAGTTGGGAGGAATCACCGCGCTCTAATGGCTCGCTAAAACACTCGTCCCGAGACGGTACTCATCGTTGATGGGCGATTTACATCATGGCCTTCTCGATTAGCTCTGTTCCTGTCGACCAGACCTTGAACAATGACGGATCTCGCATCAAAGCCTGTTTCCCTGGGGTCGACTGGAATCCTTCGTCCAACACTGTGCTGGCGTCTTTCATCTTGTTGTCGAGGCGCATATGACCCACCCCTTGGGGGAGGAGTGGGCACTCGACATAGATCATCATGATCGAATCGGTCCTCATACTGATCACGTCGGCCTCCATGTCCCTCACGCCTCGGGAGCGATCTTGGTCTATGTGCCGACTGGACTGTATTTGCAGCGACGGATCTGCTATGAATCATGTTCCGCGACTGCGATACAGCTGAATTTTGAACTCCTGCTGCTCGGAGCAAATCTGTGATCTGGAGTAAGCCTCTGGCAGCCTCCGATTGGGAAGGCTGAATGGACTCTGCTATACGGGCTGCAACTGCTAGATTCTGAATGGGAGTTCGGTATACCTGAGTCGGTTGTGGAAAGAGTTGACGTCGACTGGACGACGGGACCCGTTGTTGCGCTTGTTCGTCGAGCACTCGCTGGAGATTTTCCAATCGAAAGCGCCAGCCAAGTTGGCCAAACGCGATCTTCTAAGGCACGGGCCTCGGGGTTTCTCCAACAATAGGAGTGTGAAGCGCATCCATGTTCCGCGGCGAAGCTCCTCCTCTCGCAGCGAAGTGAGGGGCTCGGGTTGGTATTCTTCGTGAGCTCGCGCCGCTCGCCGCCGCCAGCCTCCGTCACGCACGGGAAACCAGGAGGACTGCGTGGTCCGTCGACCATCGTAACCTCCGCCGCCGATCATCGCTATCGCACTCGGATGCAGTCTCTGCAGAGCTACCGACAGATCGAACAGGCCGTAGAGATTCGCCGGGCTCGATTTCGCGACTTGAGGGGTGGCCGACTGGCGGGCCACCGCATGCCTCACCCACCGCTGAAGCCTCGACCGTCCGGAGCGCCTGCACCAGCGAGAGACTGGGAGGGAGGACGGCACAAGACCCGACCGATACTGGGCCGACGGCTGCCGCAGGAGGACGCCGCGGACGCACGTGCGAAAGTGTGTTGCCCCGCGGACGGGGAGTGCGTCGACGTCGAGTGGAGCCTCCTGCAACCAAGCGGAGTCGTCGGCGATGAACGTGAGTGCACCGAGACGGATCTCGCGCCCTCAACCAAAACTCCACCTGAAACCATGATGAATGGGATCGGAAAAACTGCAACTTCTCCAATAAGTCGCTAAGACACCTGCCCCACGGTGGGCGCCAACTGTCGTGGTTCTAAGTCTGACAGTAGAATGGGGGGTAGGTATGGAGAGGCAAGATCCTAGCTATGGAGTAGTTGTATACGCAAGATGTTTATGAGTTCAGCCCCTTCTCGGAGGAAGTAACAGCCCTACATCTCGGAGCCCGGAGGCGGTCGACTGTATTATGTGCGTATGAGTTACAGGGGTGCGAACCCTTTATACTGAGGAGGGGGGTGGCTTATATAGAGTTCGCCAGACCCCTCCAGCCCTCGGTTATGTAGGGATTAAGGTACATTAAGAGAGGGAGTTACTGGTAACGTCCCACATAAAGTGCTATGATGACCATAAAGTCACTTAATGACCGACCGTTTGCGTGCAGACTGACTGTAGATCTTCTGGCGGTCGAGTGGTTGGCTGGTGGTCGAGTGTCTTCAGGTCTGCCGAGTGGAATCCTTCCAGGTAGACTGAAAGGTGTTTTCTTTAAGAGGTGTCCTTGGGGAGGGTATCTTGGACAGGCCCATGACCCTACCCTAGGTACATGACCTCATCACGCGCCCCCTCCCCCTCTGCTCCAAATTGGACTAGGAGAAGGGGGGCGGCGCCCCCCTTTCCATCTCCCTCTCCCTCTCCTTACTTTCCCCTCTCTCCCTTTAGGTGGAAACCTACTAGGACTTGGAGCCCTAGTAGGATTCCCCTCTTGGGGGCGCGCCATAGAGGGCCAGCCGGCCTCTCCCTTGCTCCTTTATATACGGGGGCAGGGGGCACCCCAAAGACACAACAAGTTGATCAGTTGATCTCTCCCAACCGTGTGCGGTGCCCCCCTCCACCATAGTCCACCTCGATAATACTGTAGCGGTGCTTAGGCGAAGCCCTGCGTCGGTAGAACATCAACATCGTCACCCTCGTGCTGACAAAACTCTCCCTCAACACTCGGCTGGATCGGAGTTCGAGGGACGTCATCGGGCTGAACGTGTGCTGAACTCGGAGGTGCCATACGTTCGGTACTTGATCGGTCGGATCGTGAAGATGTACGACTACATCAACCGCGTTGTGCTAACGCTTCCGCTTTCGATCTACGAGGGTACGTGGACAACACTCTCCCCTCTCGTTGCTATGCATCACCATGATCTTGCGTGTGCGTAGGAATTTTTTTGAAATTACTGTGTTCCCCAACATATCGGAGAGGTATCTCTAGGCCCTCTCGGTAATACACATCATAAGCTTACAAGGAAATGACTAAGGAGTTAGTCACGAGGTGATGTATTACGGAACGAGTAAAGAAATTTGCCGGTAACGAGATTGAACTATGTAGGAAGATACAAACGATCGAATCTCGGGCAAGTAACATACCGATGGACAAAGGGAATTACGTATGTTGTCATAACGGTCCGACCAATAAAGATCTTCGTAGAATATGTAGGAGCCAATATGGGCATCCAGGTTCCGCTATTGGTTATTGACCAGAGAGGTGTCTTCATCATGTCTACATATTTCTCGAACCCGTAGGGTCCGCACGCTTAACGTTTGATGACGATATAGACTTATATCAGTTATGTGGTTTGGTGACCGAATATTGTTCGGACTCCCGTATGAGGTCATAGACATGACGAGGAGTCTCTAAATGTTCGAGAGGTAAAGATTGATATATAGGATGATGGTATTCAGACACAGAAAGTGTTTCGGAGGGTACCGGGTACTTATCAGGCCATCGGAAAGGAGTTTCAGGCACCCCAGGCAAAGATATGGGCCTAATGGGCCAAAGGGGGAATAGACCAGCCCCTGGTGCACCCCTTCTTTGGACAACAGGCCCTAAGTGTTCTCCCCGAGTATGCACCATTGCGAAGGTTCGTCATTTCGAGACACCACTTGATGATTGGGTGTGATAGACTCTACGTTCACATACAACGGGTGTAAGACAGTTTTGCACATGCAGAATACTTGGGTTAAAGACATGGCCTCGGAACACTGGAGACTGAAAGGTCGAACATGAGTCATATAGTAGATATGATCAACATAGAGATGTTCACCATTGATGACTACCCCATCTCACGTGACGATCGAACATGGGATAGTTGATTTGGATCATGTATCACTTAGATAACTTGAGGGATGTTTATTTAAGAGGAAGTTCAATAGTAATTTGATTAATTGAACTTAATTTATCATTAACTTAGTCCTGATAGTATTTGCAAATTATGTTATAGATCAATAGCTCGCAATTTAGCTCCACTATTTTTTTGATATGTTCCTAGAGAAAAATAAGCTGAAAGATGATAGTAGCAATGATGCGGACCTGGTCCATGATCTAAGGATTATCCTCATTGCTACATAGAAAAATTATGTCCTTGTTTCATCGCTAGGTGACAGACCTATTGCAGGAGCAGATGCAGACGTTATGAACGTTTGGCAAGCTCGATATGATGACTACTTAATAGTTTAGTGCACCATGATTTACGGCTTAGAACCGGGATTTCAAAAACGTTTTGAACGCCATGGAGCATATGAGATTTTCCAAGAGCTGAAATTGACATTTCGGACTCATGCCCGTGTTAAGAGGTATGAGACCTCTGACAAGTACTTGCCTACAAGATGGAGGAGAATAGCTCAGTCAGTGAGCATGTGCTCAGAATGTCTGGGTACTACAATCAATTGAATCAAGTGGGAGTTAATCTTCCAGATAAGATAGTGATTGACAGAGTTCTCTAGTCACTATCACCAAGCTACTAGAACTTCGTGATGAACTATAATATGCAAGGGATGGCAAAAACGATTCCCGAGCTCTTCACGATGCTGAAATTGGCGAAGGTAGAAATCAAGAAAGAGCATCAAGTGTTGATGGTTAACAAGACCACTAGTTTAAAGAAAAAGGGCAAAGGGAAAGAAAGGGAACTTCAAAAAGAATGGCAAGCAAGTTGCCACTCCCGTGAAGAAGCCCAAAGCTGGACCCAAGCCTGAAACTGAGTGCCTCTACTGCAAAGGAAATGGTCATTTAAAGCGGAACTGCCCTAAATACTTGGCGGATAAGAAGGATGGCAAAGTGAACAAAGGTGTATTTGATATACATGTTATTGATGTGTACCTTACAAGTATTCATAGTAGCCCTTGGGTATTTGATACCGGTTCCGTTGCTAAGATTAGTAACTCGAAACAAGAGTTGCGCAATAAACAGAGACTAGTTAAGGGCGAGTTGACGATGTGTGTTGGAAGTGATTCCAAGGTTGATACGATCCCCATCGTAGACTCCCTCTACCTTGGGGATTAGTGTTGAACCTAAATAAATGTTATCTGGTATTTGTGTTGAGCATGAATATGATTTGATCATATTTGTTGCAATAAAGGTTATTCATTTAAGTCAAAGAATCTTAGGTGGCGTTTGGTTCGATGGAGAGGCCGGGTTGGCTAAGGATATCCTCAACTAGGTGGTTAGGGATAACCACTTTTCGTTGTTTGGTTGGACGGGATTGGATTGCTTGAGTATCCATATTTTGTTGTTTGGTTGAAAGGATGAGAGGTGTCTAGGGATAGCTATTTTTGTATTTAACTTTGCATGCCAAGTTTGAAAAATAGAACTATACTTTCAGATAGCCTCTTTTTCTTCCAGTAGTATTTTTTTATGGCAGTAGTAAAAAAACTTTAAGATACATATACACAAGCTCGCGCACACAATCAGCCACACGTCCTAACGGATAAATTAGTATACACACAAAAATCCATGAATATAATAATAGATCAAGCTGCAGATCATAGAGCAACAAATCGGATAGTAGAATTTCATACAGAGGAATTGGAGCATGGGAATGAGAGGATTGAGGCACCGAGCCAGCTGCAGCCTAACCCAGCACAGGGCACAGGCACGCATCATTGATTGCGTGGTGGCCGTTGTCCAAGAACGCGAGGCTCCGGCTGGATCCGGTTCGCCGTTGCGCTTCTTCATCCAGCGCCGGCGCCGCCGCCCAGCATGAGAAAGAGAGCGCGGAGAGGTGGATGAACTGAGATGCTTTTTGTTCGGGAGAGCTGACTCAAAAGAAACGATTTGGTTGCGATGCGAGCGTGGCTGGCTGGCTGCCCTCATCCACCATATTTTGCCAGGTCTTGTCAACCAGTTTTTTGAGGAATATTCTCAGCATCTTGGCTATCCCTATCCTTTCATCCCTCTAAACAAAACAGGTGGCATCCCTCAGAAAATTGGCTATCCCTGTCCAACCGAGGGATAGCCGATGAACCAAACACCACCTAAAGCAAACAGGTGGCATCATTCAGAAAATTGGCTCTCCCTGTCCAACCGAGGGATAGCCGATGAACCAAACGCCACCTTAGCGGAGAAAATACTTAGCAATCAAAGCATCTTTATATTTATCCCATGAATCAATACTATTGCACGGTAAGGATGAAAACCAAGTCTTAGCTTGATCTCTTAGTGAGAAAATAAATAATTTCAACATAACAATATCATTACGCACATCTTTTTTATTTCGCATATCACATAATTCAATGAATGTATTAATATGGGATGCAACATCTTCATTAAGATTGCCAGCAAATTATTATGTCATAATAAGATTTAATAAAGCAACATTAATATCATATGACACCACACTAGTGGCAGAAGGAGCAATTAGAGTACTTATAAAATCTTTGTTATTAGTATTCAGAAGTCACAACTTAGTGTTTTCTTGAGACATAATCATGATTCAATCAAAATAGCACACAAGATATTTTTGGTACTCCCTCTGTTCACTTTTCTAAGTCCTTTAAGATAACTGAAATTGAACTGTTTTAGGTGGTGTCTTAAATGTCTAAAAGGTCTTACAAAACTGAATGGAGGTAGTATTTAAAAAAAATAACAAAGGCAAATAAAAAGTAGAACAAGTAAATGATAAATGTGTGCGAAGGAACCTTCGGTTGTTTGATGAAGTCTTCCCGGCAAGGGTGCCAGAAATTCTTCTACTACTTGTGATAGGCGTTGGGATTTTCCAGAAGATGAAGGGTGATGTAGTATAGTAGCACAAAGTATTTCCCTTAGTTAAGAACTGTCGGGGGCTCCGAGGGAAGCACAACCCACCAGGGCGCGCCTGTTGGCCCAGGCGCGCCCAGGTGGGTTGTCCCCTCCTCGGCCGCCTCCCGCACCGCCTCTTTGCTCTGTAAATACCCTGGATACCCAAAAACCCTAGGGGAGTCGATGAAAATAAAATCCAGCCGCCGCAAGTTCCAGAAACCACAAATCCAATCTAGACACCATCACGGAGGGGTTCATCATCCTCATTGGTGCCTCTCCGATGATGCGTGGGTAGTTCATTGTAGACCTATGGGTCCGTAGTTAGTAGCCAGATGCCTTCCTCTCTCTCTCTTTTGATTCTCAATACAGTGGTCTCTTGAAGATCTGTTTGATGTAACTCTTTTTGCGGTGTGTTTGTTGGGATCCGATGAACTTTGAGTTTATGATCAGATCTACGTTTTTATCCATGAAATTTATTCGAGTCTTCTGATCTCTTATATGCATGATTACTTATATCCTCGTATTTCTTCTTTGAATCTTTTGTTTAGTTAGGCCAACTAGATCGAATTTTCTTGCCATGGGAAGAGGTGCTTTGTGATGGGTTCGATCTTACGGTGCTTGATCCCGGTGACAGAAGGGGAACCGACACGTATGTATCGTTGCCATTAAGAATAACAAGACGAGGTCTATTCTACATTAATAGATCTTGTCTACATCATGTCATCATTCTTATTGCATTACTCTGTTTTTCCATGGACTTAATACACTAGATGCATGTTAGATAGCGGTCGATGCGTGGAGTAATAGTAGTAGATGCAGGCAGGAGTTGATCTACTAATCTTGGACGTGATGCCCATATAATAATCATTGCCTGGATATCGTCATGATTATTTGAAGTTCTATCAATTTCCCAACAGTAACTAGTTTACTCACCGTATGTTATTTTTCTCGAGAGAAGCCATTAGTGAAATCTACGGCCCCGTGTCTCTTCTTTATTACATTTGCCTTCGAGATCTATTTTTATTTGCTTTTATTTTCAGATCTATTAATCCAAAAACACAAAATACCTTGCTGCAATTTTTATTTATTTATTTTATCTCGCATTCCCGCGAGATCTATTTATCCAATCTACTACAATTTTACCTATCCTTTTACCTGTGAGGGATTGACTACCCCTCTCTTACATCGGGTTGCAAGTATTTGTTCTTTGTGTGCATGAGCTATTTACGTGGTGTTGCGTGGTTCTCCTACTGGTTTGATAACCTTGGTCGCATCACTGAGGTAAATACCTACCATAGTTGTGCTGCATCATCCCTTCCTCTTTGGGAAAAGAATGACGTAGTTCAAGCCGCATCAATGCTCTGCCCATGAAAAATGTTTTCTCCAAATGTAAAAAAATTTGAGAAAAAATAGATGTGATCATTGTCACAGCAAAACGCTACCTGCAAATTTTTAGGAGGAAAGCATAAGTAATTTGATCTGTGCAAAATAACAAGACAAACAACAAATGTTACCTGCAAATGTTACACTTATTTTTGTTTTTTGCACCGACGAATCGTTGTCATCCTGTTTCGCATGAAAATTGGCAAGCACTCTTGTTACCATCAGCATTAGTCTTCTTCTTGAAGATCCAATTATTCTCAATGGCTTGCCGAACATCGGGCAAGTCCACCAAAGTCCTTACTTTGTTCTTGATGACCCACAAGTATAGGTGATCAATTGTAGATCTTTTCGATAAGTAAGAGTGTCGAACCCAATGAGGAGAAAAAGGAAATGACAAGTAGTTTTCACTAAGGTAATGTCTGCAAATGCTGAAATTGTAAGTAGTGGAGTAGTTTGATAGCAAGATAATTTGTAACGAGCAAGTAACGATAGTAGTAACAAAAGTGCAGCAAGGTATCCCAATCCTTCTAAGGCAAAGGACAGGCCAAAATGGTCTCTTATGATAAGCAAAGTGTTCTTGAGGGTACACGGGAATTTCATCTAGTCACTTTCATCATGTTGGTTCGATTTGTGTTCGCTACTTTGATAATTTGATATGTGGGTGGATCGGTGCTTAGGTGTTGTTCTTACTTGAACAAACCTCCTACTTATGATTAACCCTCCCGCAAGCATTCACAACTATGAGAAAAGTATTAAGAATAAATTCTAACCATAGCATTAAACTTTTGATCCAATCGTCCTTTACGGAATAGCGCATAAACCGGGTTTAAGCTTCTGTCACTCTCGCAACCCATCATCTAATTGCTACTCCACAATGCATTCCCTTAGGCCCAAATATGGTGAAGTGTCATGTAGTAGACGTTCACATGACACCACTAAGGGAATCACAACATACATACTATCAAAATATCGAACACATATCAAATTCACATGATTACTTGCAACATGATTTCTCCCGTGACCTCAAGAACAAAAGTAACTACTCACAAATGATAAACATGTTCATGATCAGAGGAGTATTAAATAGCATAATGGATATGAACATATAATCTTCCACCAAATAAATCATATAGTAATCAACGACAAGATGTAATCAACACTACTACTCACCCGCAAGCACCAATCTATAGTTCCGGTAACAAGATTGAACACAAGAGATGAACTAGGGTTTGAGATGAGATGGTGCTGTTGAAGATGTTGATGGAGGTTGCCCTCCCCAAGATGAGAGATGTTGTTGGTGATGATGATGACGGTGATTTCCCCCTCCGGGAGGAAAGTTCCCCCGGAGGAATCGCTCCACCGGAGGGCAAAAGTGCTCCTGCCCAAGTTCCGCCTCGAGACGGCGGCGCTTCGTCCCGAAAGTCCCTCCTTATTTTTTTAGGTCAAAATGACCTATATACCAGAATGTGGGCACCGGAGGTGGGCCGAGGAGGGCACAACCCACCAGGGCGCGCCTGGGCTCCCTGGTGCGCCCAGGTGGGTTGTGCCCACCTGGTGGGCCCCCTCTGGTAGTTATTTGCTCCAATAATTCTTAAATATTCCATAAAAAATCTCCGTGAAGTTTCGGCTTGTTTGGAGTTGTGCAGAATAGGTGGCCTGACGTAGCTTTTCCAGGTCCAGATTTCTAGCTGCCAGAATTCTCCCCCTTGATGTATACCTTGCAAATTATGAGAGAAAAGGCATTAGAATTACTCCAAAAAGCATTATTATGGATAAAAACATTATAAATAAGAGTAATAAAACATGATGCAAAATGGACGTATCAACTCCCCCAAGCTTAGACCTCGCTTGTCCTCAAGCGCAAACCGAAATCGAAAAACATGTCCACATGCTTTGAGAGAGAGTTGTCGATAAAAGCAAAATGCGGACATAGAAGCATCATGTTGATTAATATAACAAAAACAAAAATTAAACATAGGACTTTTATAATAGAACTTTTATCATATCCTTATCATGAATAAGTAACAGTTCATCACACAATCGAAGTACAAAGCAAAAACTCTATTAGAAACCAAAAAACTATGTTCTTAGTCAACTTTGCAACTACAATTCATCATCTTTTTAGGAAGGGTCACGTGTCGGAGCCTTTAGGCAAGTCCACATACTCAACCAGCATATAGTCTTCTATGATTGTACCCATGAGCAAAATGTTTCAACCGGACACATAGAAAGATAGGGGCTTATAGTTTTGCCTCCCAACATATTCACCTTAAGGGTGATGTCAACAATAATAACCTATGCTATCTATATTCAACTGGACATATGTGCCTAGATCTTTCCTCACCACATGATGCTTGCCAAAGGAGAAATATAAAAGGGAATAGAAGAAAAACTTTGACTCTTTGCATAAAAGTAAATACATAGAAGTAAAAGATAGGCCCTTTGCAGAGGGAAGCAGAGGTTGCCATGCGCTTATTTGTTTGTATGATCAATCCCTTAGTGCAAAAGAACATCACGTTGTATTGCCCCTTAAGATGACAACCTTTATTATGCAGTCTGTCGCTTTTATTCTTTGTCATCCAAGTTCGTACAACGCTCAATTTTCTCTTACACTAAATGATCTCACATTTTTTAGAAGCAATTTTCATTGCCCTTTTGCACCGATGACAACTTACTTGAGGGATCTTGCTCAATCCCTAGGTAGGTATGGTGGACACTTGAAAATAAGATTTGGGTTTAAGGGGTTTTGGATGCACAAGGAGTATCTCTACTTAGTACGGAATTTTTGGCTAGCAAAGATAGGGGCAAGCACCACATGTTGAAGGATCTATGACAATATGACTTCTATGTGAATATAAACAAACATAAACCATTAAGTTGTCTTCCTTGTCCAACGTCAATAAATTTGGCATATAATATTTTGATGAGGGCTCACAATCACAAAAAAATTCTAGGATAGTATATTTATATGTGAATCTTCTCTTCCCTTATTAATTCTTTCATGAGTTGCATCATTGACTAATGCTATGTTTGTCAACTATAATAAAATTTCCTACTTATACTTTTCCTTATGTGGTGCCATCACCTACCATAGGATTAGTATATGATCTTATTGATTTATTTCCTTTCTCTTTTTATTCTTTTCTTTAATTGCAACATGAAAGTAGAGAAAGCAAAAAACTCAAACTAAACTTTATTATATAACTTGCACACGATTACAATGATAGATCACTAAGCAAGCTCTCAAAGAGGAATGGATCGAACTAAACTTTTATTCATATAAAGAAAAAAGATCGAACTAAAATAAGTAAAAGCAAAAATATAGTGGGATGATAGGATACCGGGGCACCTCCCCCAAGCTTGGCAGAAGCCAAGGGGAGTGCCCATACCCGATAGTTAGTTCTCCTTTGGTGGTGAAGAAGATGGTGGTGGTGATGAAGAAGGTAATGGTGGTGGTGAGAAGGTAGATGGTTTGCCCTTTGCTTCCTCCAGCTTCTGGCGGAGAATAAAATTCTCCATCATCAACTCACAATTATCTATCTCGAGTTTTATTATCCTCCTGCATAATGCCTCCTTGCTTTCGTTTTTGAACCGGGGAGGGACTGATTCATCTTCGTCTTCTTCTGAGGTCCAGCTATAGTGCTTCTCATCCCCATAGGACTTGGGGTTTGCAATGAGATCAACAACATACACTACAAAAAAAATACACTTCCGTGATGATACGTGTTTTTCACAGTAGGTCGCGTTTTTTGTCATGCATGTACATCCATGACAAATTTATGATGTAATCAAGATAGTCATACCTGTCTTTGTCGAGAAGTGTTCCATGACATTACCAAAATTATCATCACGGAAGTGTCCACTTCCATGACGATAAATCGCGCTTCACAGAAGTGCTTTCGTCAAGGGTGACCGACACATGGCATCCACCGTAACGGAACGCCGTTAAGCTATCGGGTCGGGTTTTGGATCCGATAACCCGTTAACAGCCCCGACCAATGGGGATTTTCCACGTGTAAAATCATCATTGGCTGGAGGAAACACGTGTCGGCTCACCATTGGGACAGATGTCATCCGTTCATTGGACCGAAGTCGCCTATGATACGGCGTCACATGGCATGGCCCAACAGAGGCCCATTCATGTGAAAAGGCCGACCCGTTTGACTTGGTCAAAAGGTGGCGGCCCGGCCCACGGAAAGCTTGTTAACGGCCTGTTCGCATATAGCCCATTTACAGCCCGCTAACCCAGGGCCCGTTACGCCCTATCCGAATTAGGCCCAGTAGCGTCATCTTGGCCGTCCCATATGATTTAGCCCGTTTTAACTTTCGGCCCATGTGTTGCCCATGACTTCTTTCGGCCCATATGAGGACCTTTGTAACTCTTGGCCCATTAACGGCCTGTGGTGAAACTGGCCCATAATGAACAGTGTATCACTTTATACCCATTAATGGCCCGTTATTCCATTGGGCGCTTCAGCCCAAGTTATCTTTCGCCTTCTCGGGGCCCATTGATTCTTAGGCTCATTTGCAGATTCATTACATACGGCCCGTTCATCGTCATTTTCGCTTGTGGGCCAAATTCAGCCCTCGTTACTGATCGGCCCATTTGCGGACCGTTAATACGTTGAGCCGTTTTCATGTAAAAAAACCCCGTTGGGCTGTTTTCATAGAGTTATCAAATACGGCCTATTAACGGCCCGTTATGGTCCACGAATAATACGGCCCATGATTGGCGAAATTGATACGCCCCGTAGAAGGCCCATGGATCCTACGGCCCATATGAGGCCCATGGATAGTATGGCCCGTAGAAGGCCCATGGATCGTACGGCCCGTAGAAGGCCCATGGACCCTACGGCCCGTAGAAGGCCCATGGACCCTAAGGCTCGTATAGAAGGCCGATGGATCCTACGACCCGTATAGAAGGCCAATGGATCCTACGGCCGGACGAAGGCCCATGGATCATACGACTGCAGGAGGCCCATGGTTACAACAAATTGTGTGTTGGCATGATTATTTTGGCCTAGTTACCAAAAATAGGCTATTGTGGCCACTAGAGAAACACGTAAAAGAACTGCAGTGACTACAAGCAAACAACTAAACAAGACAATAAGGAAATAAATAAGCAAGCAATTAACGCTAGCCTATTACCGCTATTACACATATTACATCCACTGGGCATCAAAGTTTGCCACCAGTGCAAATATAGGGAACAAAGGAGCATATTACATACATTTGGCCGTCAAAATTGGCCACCAAAGGCAAATAAACGCGGCAGCAAAACAAGAGCATAACTGAAACAACTTCAGAAGAGCTCAAGAAACGTTATCCTAGGTATCCACCATGCTGGCAATAAGCTTAGCAAGCTGATTAGCTTTGTCCTGTTTGGCGCTAAAATCCTCCAACGCTTGCTGTTGCACCAGAAAGTATGCATATGAATGCTCCAGGGACTTCCGCAGTCCTTCCGCTTCTTGTCGCAGCACAGCTGATCCATGTCTTTCAGCTTGTAGTTGAGATTCAAGAAACCGAACTGATTCAGACAGTGAGTTTGAATACCTTGTGCAAGCAGTAGTGGCCAGTAACTCGAACACTAAACCAAAACAGGACTTTGGGGTTGTCTCGCTGTCTTCAAGATAGTCTTCCTTAGCTATTTTATCAGCTTTGTTGGAGACCAACAAGGATGTGTCACTATCCTGAACCTTATCTGCATTACTTCCTTTACCATTGCTTAATAAGGCACTCTTCCCCAATATTCATCAAGATTCTAAAAGAAGAAACAAGCGCACACATAACAAATTTAGCATGTACTAGTATATGAAACTCATTTCGTGAACCAGTTCATTAGTAAGGTGGACATGATTAAACTACCAAGTCTTCTATTGCCAAGTACTAGTACATAATAAAAGCATCAAACAAACATATATCTATGTCCTATGGTCACTGCATTGTCTTGCCAAACCAAAATAGAGACACGGTTCAAATCATATCAGTTCAAGACAAAGCAGCAGTGAAACAATACAAAGCGTGGGAAACTACACGGCACAACAAGATTTCAGATGGGTACCACGGGTCTACATGTACAACAACACTATTGGCTCAGTTGTGATGCTAGTAATGTGCATGATATGAAAGTCAACTGTATACACAATTGAAATTGAAATCAACAGAGCTATTGATAAGAGCAAACTTGTTAAAGAAACATGCGTGAACATACCTGCTGTGCCATTGGAGTTTCGATTGGATCCTTCAATTTAAAAATAAGTTTGTATGAGTAAATGCAGTGATACAAGAGCAAAGCAATCGTAGTTAAAAAAAGGCGCGCCTAGGCTCTAGGCGTTGGCAAAACGCATTGCGCATAACTACGCATAATCTGTGCATAACTGCGCATAAGCATGTGCTTTGGTCAGTAAAGCGCAAGCCGGTGGCAAAATGCACAATTAACGCCTAGCGCTTTTTTGAACTATGATAGCAATGGAATCTTAAATTAGAACAGTTGTTCTTCAGGTTTAGGCACTTGTTCTACATGAACAGAGTACAGTAAGACGCAAGAATAAAATACTTAAAATAGAAAATGAGCTCATAGACCTTACCACATTCTTGGTTCGGGACCAGTACAGAACAAGGCGTTCCCAATCATCGTCCAATAAATGTGTCTCGGGAGAACGTAAGGGAATTTGATGAGTTTCTTTGCGGTGAAGTACGTTTTCTTGAGGTAATTCGATCTCGCCACCAAGCATTCTTGAAGATAGCAGAGGTATTAGCACAGGTTACCTCATCTTGAGTTTCCAAATCGGTCCTTCTCTATCGAGAAAAATGGGAAAATTTGTTGTATTATAACCATCATGGAAGTAGAATGTATGGGATGAAGCAAAGTAATTGCCATGAATAACATTACTTACACATAACTCCTGGACAAACACCTACAACTGGCATTTTCCTTCATCTTTAGTATAATATTTCCAAGATGGGAAGATACGCACATACTGATTTAACAACATCAAATGCGATAGATGCTAAACTACGATCGGCTGGTTGTGCTTCCTCCACAGGAATAGGCGTACTAACTGGTGGAGTTGGGGTTCGTCGTGATAGTACTGGCCCTTTGGGCACTGGAGCTACCTTACTAAATGCTCTTGTTTGGGAGCTCTGTGGTGGAGATGGTGCTGTGTCAACAGGAACTGGGTTACTATCGGCTGGGGTTGGGGTTAGATTGGGTGAAGCTGGTTCTCTGTCCATCGCAGTAGGGGTACAATCTGCGAGAGTTTGCGTTATGTGTGGTAGGGCTGGTTCTTGTGCATGTACAACCGGGGTGCTATCTCCACCAAGAGGTAGCACTGTTTTATTTGAAGACCATGTTTTTATTCCGCTAGATACTGGCATCACCCGCTCCAATTCAAATGGCTGATAAAAAGGAAACATAGTTGATTGTATAGACATTGTATGAGAGACAGATGCAATAGATAGTGTGGAAAAAAGAGGGCATGAAATAGTTGACATGAATATTGTTTAACTAAAACGGATAGCATGACATAATTTCACATATATGATGTCTATCTAAACTGGATAGCATAGCATAACATAATTCAAAGATATGATGAATAACTAAACAGGATCGCATGACATAATTCATCTACATGTTATCTAAGTAATCAGGATCGCATCATTTAATTCACATATGTGATTTATATGCTAAACAGAGGGCATTCGATATGATGTCTGAACTAAGAACATGGTGTTGAATATTGTGTATATGATGTCTAAACTATGCAATGCAAGACACCGTATGCATGATATGAGCAGTATAACCGTGCCAAGTTAGAGCATACACCTTAGTGGGGGAATAGGACTCGTCATCTGTCTCTGAATCCATCTCCGAGGAGCTATCGAGACCCAACAAGAGATCTGCTTTGACAGTTAGGACTGTCTGCTCTGAAGGTCTTGTTTTCACTCCAGATTTTTCCATCTCCCACCCAAATGGATGATTCACAAGAAGAGTAGTTTAATGTACAAACATTGTCGACAAATGGAAATGTAATGAAAAAAAGGATGGGCAAGATATCAACCAAATATATGATGCCTGGTTAAACAGGATGGCATTGCACATTCACATATATTATGCCTGGCTAAAAGACATGAGACCGCATAATTCCCATATATGATATAGAAACTAAATAGGTGGCATTACAGAACATGTCTAAACTAAGCAGATGATATATATGATGTCAAAAGTAGGCACTGCAAGGCAACATATGGATGATATGACTAACATCATCATGCCAAGGTAGAGCAAACACCTTGGGGGGTAAATAGGAGTGGTCAGCGGCGTCTGAATTCGCCTCAGAACAGATATCTTCCTCTGGATTATAATCTGGAGAGGGGTTGGGAGGGTTTGCCATTGAACCCACCATGGAGCGATGTCTGCATGACATTGTATTGCCGCGCAAAACTCTTCTCTTTTTCTCTACATGTGCAGCATGACTGTGTACAATATCTGACATGCATATGAAAAAAAATATGGTGAGATTATGTAAGGAGAGCATGCAAAAATTTAGAGTGATGGTAACAACTAATGGATCGATGTTTTTCCGTTGAACCAAAATAGCCCTAATGGATCGACGTGAATGTATAGTAATAAGTGATGCAACAAGTGTACAACCTCTTTGCCGTAGCCGTGTCGACCTCACCATCATTGGGTTGGTCATTTGAAGCGCTTGAGGCAGAGGTGGCTGTCGGAGGTGTGGAGGAAGATCTAAGGAATCAGAGACGGCGTCCGTGGCACTGCTCACAGTGATGGATCGCTACGTCGTTGGAGCAGCTCCGGTGAGCCGTAAGACGTCAAGGCTGAAGCAGCACAAGACAGACATCGTCAATCTCAAGTGGGATTCTAATAGCATCTCCAATAGATGATGTAAAATGGATATAAAATTAACATCACCAAAAACAACCTGACTACAACAGATGAGGTAAAAATTGTTGACTCTGAAATTAACTGTCGAAACTGAAATTTACTGTGGAATCTGAATGCTACTATCGAAACTGAACGCAATGGTAGCAGAGAGGCACTTGACATGTAGTTTAGGGAGGGCCTGCAGTTCATCTTCAACCTGCACCCCCCTGAGCCGCCAGCCACCACCGGCCGAACTGCCGGCCCCAGCGCCGCCCCGAAACAACTTGCCACCGCCGCCCCGGCCAGCCCTCTAGGCCCCCCGCCCCCACCCTTAACCCTAAGATAGATAGTGGGGTACCTCTCCGTGAGCCCCGTCCCCAAGGGTGGTTCTTCCTTAACTCTGGCGAGCCCCCACCCCGACCCCTGAAAATCGATCGACCCAAAAGTCGATTCAGTCGATCAAGTGTGGCTTAATCGAGCAGAGTAGCAAAGACGAAGCGAGGGGGAGAGCAGCAGCAAGCAGGGCGAAGCGAGCGAAAGCGAAGTGTGAGCCGAGATGCAGCGGCAGCGCGAAGCGAAGCGAGCGAGAGCCGAGCAGCAGCAGAGATCCGGCTGGTATGGACGCCGCCGCCGAAGGGGCCTCACACTGGGGGACAGCGCCGTGGAGATGTCGCCCGCGGCGCCGGCTTCAAGGTAGCCGCTCCATGGGTGTGCGGGATGGAGCACCGTCGGCGCCGGGAGGACGAGTTAAGGATAAGGTGCGATGCAATGAGTGTACAACCTCTTTGGTGGCACCGAGTAGGCCTCGGCTTCGTCCGAGGAGTCGGTGAGGATGATGCGGTTCCGGTGGAGCAGGTTAAGGCGGCGCTATGGGGATGGAGCAGCCGCGATAGACGAGGCGATCGTCGGAGATGCTCCTTGGAGGTGGAGGATGGGGCGGCTGAACCGGCGAGACGGCGAGATGGACAACGGATCCTCATCCGGGGAGGTGGACGAGGGACGTCGAGCTGTTGCGGTGGACGACATCATCGGGGAAGAGGCTCCGGCTGGGCAGCGGTGACGTGGCGGACGGAGGAGGGTGGGGTTTTGCGGCTGGAGCGGAGAGGTTATGGCGGCCTGTGATTTCGAATGGCGAAAAGGGGGCGATGGGAGGGGGTGAAGCATGACTTAGGGACGCGCTTGTCCAAAATGTAGGGTGTGTTACAAAGTACCCCCACCGATTTGAACTAGCGCCCCTTCGGCTCAGGGGTAGAAGGGGATTTCACGTGTCGGGATTTGGCAGGTGGAGGGAGTTTTCGCGTTGTAATTTCGGGATAGCAAGCGCGGGTTGTGAAGGCGCCAGTTTTGGGAGCACGATATCTGAATTTTCTGGATATAACAAGACGCGGGTTGAATTTTAGGACAAGCCTAACGTAGTAATATTGTACTTGTACGCACCAAATCAATTTGCACTTCCTCAACCAAAAATAAAACGAAAAAATAAAACTATTCACACCACACAAAGAGAGAGTCTTGCCCGCTTTACTATACAAATGCTATTCAAAGCTACTCCTCCTTCCATCTATATAGGGCCTAATCGTTTTTCGATGCTAACTTTGACCAAATATTAGAGCAATGATATATGACATGCAACTTACACAAAGCACACCGTTAACTTCGTCTGTGAAAGGTTCTTTCAATGTATAATTTTCACATTGTGCATGTCATGTACTATTAATCCTGTCAATAGTCAAAGGCGGTCTTAAAATCTCATTACGCCCTATATAGATGGAAGGAGGGAGTATGAATCCATGTTATGTCCGATTAATTTTTTTCGCTTGCTGTATAATGCATGTAACCTACTCATACCAACATTTTAGTGCATTCCAAATGTCTATACTACCGCTGCAAGTTGAATTAAATTTGAATTCGTTTCTCTATTTCAATAAGAATCTACAATCATGATTGTTGCCAACTTCAACCATCATAGTTTCCTTGCTATCCGCCAGATATAAATCGGACGGCCTATAATGCAGGATGGCAGGCACACCATAATCAACAACTCCGTTTTTTTATAAGAGTAGAGATAAAATATATTAAATGTAGTATAACATGTTCATAAACACACCATGTGTATCACCGTTATATATATTCACACATGAGTCGGTTTAAAAAACTATGATAAATTCTTCAAATATCCAAATTCACTTTTTATAATGAAGTATCTATGATCTCTGTTTGTCTTTTACACCCACACAACCCTCTTATCTTTGTAGCTAGCGCTAACTTTCTCTTGTGCATGCACACGCCCGCATCCCTATGTTGGAAATATGCCCTAGAGGCAATAATAAATTAGTTATTATTATTATATTTCCTTGTTCATGATAATCGTTTATTATCCTTGCTATAATTGTATTGATAGGAAACTCAAATACATGTGTGGATACATAGACAACACCATGTCCCTAGCAAGCCTCTATTGGCTAGCTCGTTGATCAATAGATGGTTACGGTTTCCTAACCATGGACATTGGATGTCATTGATAACGGATCACATCATTAGTAGAATGATGTGATGGACAAGACCCAATCCTAAGCCTAGCACAAAGATCGTAGTTCAGTATGCTAAAGCTTTTCTAATGTCAAGTATCATTTCCTTAGACCATGAGATTGTGCAACTCCGGATACCGTAGGAATGCTTTGGGTGTACCAAACGTCACAACGTAATCGGGTGACTACAAAGGTGCACTACAGGTATCTCCGAAAGTGTCTGCGGGTTGGCACGAATCGAGATCGGATTTGTCACTCCGTGTGACGGAGAGGTATCTCTGGGCCCACTCGGTAGGACATCATCATAATGTGCACAATGTGACCAAGGGGTTGATCACGGATGATGTGTTACGGAACGAGTAAAGAGACTTGCCGTAACGAGATTGAACAAGGTATCGGGATACCGACGATCGAATCTCGGGCAAGTACAATACCGCTAGACAAAGGGAATTGTATACGGATCGATTGAGTCCTTGACATTGTGGTTCATCCGATGAGATCATCGTGGAATATGTGGGAGCCAACATGGGTATCCAGATCCCGCTGTTGGTTATTGACCGAGAACGCCTTGGTCATGTCGCATGATTCCCGAACCCGTAGGGTCTACACACTAAGGTTCGATGGCGCTAGGGTTATAAAGGAAGTTTGTATGTGGTTACCGAATTTTTTCGAGTCTTGGATGAGATCCCGGACGTCACGAGGAGTTCCGGAATGGTCCGGAGGTAAAGATTTATATATGGAAAGTTGTTGTTCGGGTTCCGGAAAAGTTCGGGTTTTTCGGTATTGTACCGGAAGCTTCGGAAGGTTCCGGAGGATTCGGAGGGGTCCGGAGGTCCGAAATTGTTCCACCACGTCCAATACAGTAGCATGGGCTGTAAGGTGCGCCCTAGCCTTAATGGGCCAGGGGCACCAGCCCCCAAGGCCCATGCGCATGGGAGGGGGAAACCCTAAGGGGAGGGCCTCCACTTGACTTGGGAGGCACTCCTCCCCTCTTGGCCGCCCCAAGTCCCATCTAGGGCTGGCCGCACCCCTTGGGGTGGAAACCCTAAAGGGGTGCAGCCCCTTTCCCTTATATATACTTGAGGTTTTGGGCTGCCCAACACACATGAGAACTTCTCCTCTTGGTGCAGCCCCGCCTCCTCCTCCTCCTCTCCCTTGGTGCTTGGCGAAGCCTGCGGGATTGCCACGCCCTCCATCACCACCATGCCGCTGTGTTGCTGCTGGATGGAGTCTTCCTCAACCTCTCCTCTCTCCTTGCTGGATCAAGGCGTGGGAGACGCCACCGAGCTGTACGTGTGTTGAACGCGGAGGTGCCGTCTGCTCGGCACTAGGATCTCCGGTGATTTGGATCACGACAGTACGACTCCTTCAACCCCGTTCACATGAATGCTTCCGCTTAGCGATCTACAAGGGTATGTAGATGCACTCTCCTTCCCTCGTTGCTGGTTTCTCCATAGATAGATCTTGGTGACACGTGGAAAATTTTGAATTTATGCTACGCTCCCCAACAAAGGCATCATGAGCTAGGTCTATTGTGTAGATTCTTTGCACGAGTAGAACACAAAGTAGTTGTGGGTGTTGATGATGTTCAATATGCTTACCGTTACTAGTCCAATCTTGTTTCGACGGTATTGTGGGATGAAGCGGCCCGGACCGACCTTACACGCACTTTTCGTGAGACAGGTTCCACCGATCGACATGCACTTGGTGCATAAGGTGGCTAGCGGGTGCCGCCTCTCCACTTTAGTCGGAACGGATTCGATGAAAAGGGTCCTTATGAAGGGTAAATAGCAATCGGCATATCACGTTGTGGTTTTGCGAGGTAAGAAACGTTTTGCTAGAAACCCATAGCAGCCACGTAAAACATGCAAACAACAATTAGAGGACGTCTAACTTGTTTTTGCGGGGTATGCTATGTGATGTGATATGGCCAAGAAGAATGTGATGAATGATATGTGATGTATGAGATTGATCATGTTCTTGTAATAGGAATCACGACTTGCATGTCGTTGAGTATGACAACCGGCAGGAGCCATAGGAGTTGTCTTTATTTATTGTATGACCTGCGTGTCATTAAACAAACGCCATGTAATTACTTTACTTTATTGCTAACCAGTAGCCATAGTAGTAGAAGTAATAGTTGGCGAGACAACTTCATGAAGACACGATGATGGAGATCATGATGATGGAGATCATGGTGTCATGCCGGTGACGATGATGATCATGGAGCCCCGAAGATGGAGATCAATGGAGCTATATGATATTGGCCATATCATGTCACTACTATATAATTGCATGTGATGTTTATTATGTTTATGCATCTTGTTTACTTAGAACGACGGTAGTAAATAAGATGATCCTTACAACAATTTCAAGAAGTGTTCTCCCTAACGTGCACCGTTGCCAAAAGTTCGTCGCTTCTAAGCACCACGTGATGATCGGGTGTGATGGATTCTTACGTTCACATACAACGGTGTTGACGAGCCTAGCATGTACGACATGGCCTCGGAACACAAGCAATACACTTAGGGTTAACTTGACGAGCCTAGCATGTACATACATGGCCTCGGAACACGAGACCGAAAGGTCGAGCATGAGTCGATAGTAGATACGATCAACATGAAGATGTTCACCGATGATGACTAGTCCGTCTCACGTGATGATCGGACACGGCCTAGTTGACTCGGATCATGTAATCACTTAGATGACCAGAGGGATGTCTATCGAGTGGGAGTTCATAAGATGAACTTAATTATCTTGAACATAGTCAAAAGACCTTTTGCAAATTATGTCGAAGCTCGCGCTTTAGTTCCACTGCTTAGATATGTTCCTAGAGAAAATATAGTTGAAAGTTGACAGAGTGATTATGCGGACAATAGAAAGCTTATGTCCTTAATGCACCGCCGAGTGTGCTGAACCCCAAACGTCGCTTGTGGATGTTACGAACATCGGACATACACGTTTTGATAACTACGTGATAGTTCGGTTAAACGGTTTAGAGTTGAGGCACCAAAGACGTTTTGAACGTCATGAACATATGAGATATTTCAAGGCTGAAATTGGGATTTCAGGCTCGTGCTCACGCCAAGAGGTATGAGACCTCCAACGATTTTCTTAGCCTACAAACTAAGGGAGAAAAGCTCAATCGTTGAGCTTGTGCTCAGATTGTCTGAGTACAACAATCACTTGAATCGAGTGGGAGTTAATCTTCCAGATGAGATAGTGATGTTTCTCCAAAGTCATTGCCACCAAGCTGCTAGAGCTTCGTGATGAACTATAACATATCAGGGATAGATATGATGATCCTTGAGGTATTCACGATGTTTGACACCACGAAAGTAGAAATCAAGAAGGAGCATCAATTGTTAATGGTTGATGAAACCACTAGTTTCAAGAAGGGCAAGGGCAAGAAGGGACACTTCGTGAAACGGCAAATCAGTTGCTGCTCCAGTGAAGAAACCCAAGGTCGAACCCAAACCCGAGACTAAGTGCTTCTGTAATAAGGGGAACAACCACTGGAGCAGAATTACCCTAGACACTTGGTAGATAAGAAGGCTGACAAGGTCGATAGAAGTATATTGGATATACATTATGTTAATGTGTACTTTACTAGTACTCCTAGTAGCACCAGGGTATTAAGATACCGATTCGGTTGCTAAGTGTTAGTAACTCGAAATAAAAGAGCTACGGAATAAAAGGAGACTAGCTAAAGGTGAGCTGACGATATGTGTTGGAAGTGTTTCCAATTTTGATGTGATCAAACATCGCACGCTCCCTCTACCATCAAGATTAGTATTAAACCTGAATAATTGTCATTTGGTGTTTGCGTTGAGCATAGACATGATTGGATTATGTCTATCGCAATACGGTTATTCATTTAAGGAGAATAATGGTTACTCTGTTTATTTGAATAATACCTTCAATGGTATTGCACCTAATAGGAATGGTTTATTGAATCTCGATCGTAGTGATACACATTTTCATGCCAAAAGATATAAGACAGTAATGATAGTACCACTTACTTGTGGCACTGCCATGTAAGTCATATTGGTGTAAAACGCATGAAGAAGCTCCATGTTTATGGATCTTTGGACTCACTCGTTTTTGAAAAGTTTGAGACATGCTAACCATGTCTATTGGTGTATACGCATGAAGAAACTCCATGCGATGGATCGCTTGGACTCACTTGATTTTGAATCACTTGAGATATGCAAAACATACCACATGGGCAAGATGACCAAAAGCCTCGGTTTCAAAGAAGATGGAACAAGATAGCAACTTGTTGAAGTGACACATTTTGATGTGTGCAGTCCAATGAGTGCTTTGAGGCATGCAGATGAATATCGTTATGTTCTTACTTCACGAATGATTTAAGTAGATACTGAGTGTATTTACTTGATGAAACACAAGTCTGAAATATTGAATGGTTCAAGTAATTTCAGAGTGAAGTTTAAGATCTTCGTGACAAGAGGATAGAATGTCTATGATATGATCATAGAGATGAATATCTGAGTTACGAGTTTTGGCACACAATTAAGACATTGTGCAAATTGTTTCACAATTAATACCGCCTGGAACACCATAGTGTGATGGTGTGTCCGAACATCATAGTTGCACCCTATAAGATATGGTGCGTACCATGATGTCTCTCATCGAATTACCACTATCGTTTATGGGTTAGGCATTAGAGACAACCGCACTCACTTTAATAGGGCACCACGTAATTCCGTTGAGATGACACCGTATGAACTATGGTTTACAGAAACCTAAGCTGTCATTTCTTAAAGGTTTGGGGCTGCTTATGTGAAAAAGTTTCAGGTTGATAAGCTCGAACCCAAAGCAGATAAAATGCATCTTCATAGGACAGCCAAAAAAAAACAGTTGGGTATACCTCCTAATTCAGATCCGGAAGCAATAGGGATTGTTTCTTGAATCGGGTCCTTTCTCGAGGAAATGTTTGTCTCGAAAAGTTGAGTGGGAGGATGGTGGAGACTTGAACCGTCACTTCAACTAGTGTGTAGCAGGCACGTGAAGTTGTTCCGTGGCACCTACACCAATTGAAGTAGAAGCTTATGATAGTAATCATGAAGTTTCAGATCAAGTCACTACCGAACCTCGTAGGACGACAAGGACGCGTACTGCTTTAGAGTGGTACGGTAATCCTGTCTTGAAGGTCATGTTGCTAGACAACAATGAACCTACGAGCTATGGAGAAGCGATGGTGGGCCCATATTCCGACAAATGGTTAGAAGCCATGAAATCCAAGATAGGATCCATGTATTAGAACAAAGCATGGACTTTGGTGGACTTGCCCGTTGAGCGGCAAGCCATAGAGATAAATGGATCTTTAAGAAGAAGACGGACGTGGACGGTAATGTCACCGTCTATGAAGCTCGACTTGTGGCGAAGAGTTTTTCACAAGTTCAAGGAGTTGACTACGATGAGATTTTCTCATCCGTAGCGATGCTTAAGTCTGTCGGAATCATGTTAGCATTAGCTGCATTTATGAAATCTGGCGATGGATGTCAAGACGAGTTTCCTTACCAGCCAGAAGGAAAGGTTGTATGTAATACAATCGAGAAAGGTTTTGTCGATCCTAAGGATTCTAAAAGGTATGCTAGCACCAGCGATCCTTCTAAGGACCGGAGTAAGCATCTCGGAGTTGGAATGTGCACTTTGATGAGATGATCAAAGATTTTAGGTTTATACAAAGTTTATGAGAAACTTGTATTTCCAAAGAAGTGAGTGGGAGCACTATAGAATTTCGATGAGTATATGTTGTTGACATATTGATGATCGAAATGATGTAGAATTTCTGAAAGCATATAGGGTTATTTGAAAGATGATTTTCAATAGAAAACCTGGATTAGGCTACTTGAACAATAAGCATCAAGATCTATAAGATAGATCAAAATGTTTAATAATACTTTCAAATGAGCACATACCTTGACATAATCTTGAAAGTATTCAAGATGAATCACCAAAGAAGGATTTCTTGCCTGAGTTGTAAGGTATGGAGTTAAGAGTTAAAAGCTCGACCACGGCAGAAAAGAGAGAAAGGATTTAAGGTCGCCCCTATGCCTTAGACATAGGCTCTACAAGATGCTATGCTGTACCGCACGAAGTGTGCCTTGCCATGAGTCACATAGGTACAAGAATGATCCAGAATGGATCATTGGACAATGTCAAAATTGTCCTTAGAGTAAATAAGGACATGTTTCTCGATTATGGAGGTGATAAAGAGTTCGGCATAAAGGGTTACGTCGATGCAAGCTTTAACACCTATCCGAGTGACTCTGAGTAGCAAAAACCGGATACATATAGTGGAGCAACCATTTGGAATAGCTTCAAGTGGAGCGTGAAAGCAGCATTTATAATATGACCTAGAAATTTGCAAAGCACACACGGATCTGAAAGGTTCACACCCGTTGACTAAAAACCTCTCTCACAAGCAAAACATGATCAAACCTCAGAACTCATTGAGTCTAAATCACATGATGATGTGAACTAGTTTACACACACTAGTAAACTCTTTGGGTGTTGGTCACATGGCGATGTGACCTATCAGTGTTAATCACATGACGATGTGAACTAGATTATTGACTCTAGTGCAAGTGGGAGACTGTTGGAAATATGCTCTAGAGGCAATAATAAATTAGTTATTATTATTATATTTCCTTGTTCATGATAATCGCTTATTATCCATGCTATAATTGTATTGATAGGAAACTCAAATACATGTGTGGATACATAGACAACACCATGTCCCTAGCAAGCCTCTATTGGCTAGCTCGTTGATCAATAGATGGTTACGGTTTCCTAACCATGGACATTGGATGTCATTGATAACGGATCACATCATTAGTAGAATGATGTGATGGACAAGACCCAATCCTAAGCCTAGCACAAAGATCGTAGTTCAGATGCTAAAGCTTTTCTAATGTCAAGTATCATTTCCTTAGACCATGAGATTGTGCAACTCCGGATACCGTAGGAATGCTTTGGGTGTACCAAACGTCACAACGAATCGGGTGACTACAAAGGTGCACTACAGGTATCTCCGAAAGTGTCTGCTGGGTTGGCACGAATCGAGATCGATTTGTCACTCCGTGTGACGGAGAGGTATCTCTGGCCCACTCGGTAGGACATCATCATAATGTGCACAATGTGACCAAGGGGTTGATCACGGATGATGTGTTACGAACGAGTAAAGAGACTTGCCGTAACGAGATTGAACAAGGTATCGGGATACCGACGATCGAATCTCGGGCAAGTACAATACCGCTAGACAAAGGGAATTGTATACGGGATCGATTGAGTCCTTGACATCGTGGTTCATCCGATGAGATCATCGTGGAATATGTGGGAGCCAACATGGGTATCCAGATCCCGCTGTTGGTTATTGACCGGAGAACGTCTTGGTCATGTCTGCATGATTCCTGAACCCGTAGGGTCTACACACTTAAGGTTCGATGACGCTAGGGTTATAAAGGAAGTTTGTATGTGGTTACCGAATTTTTTTCGGAGTCTTGGATGAGATCCCGGACGTCACGAGGAGTTCCGGAATGGTCCGGAGGTAAAGATTTATATATGGAAAGTTGTTGTTCGGGTTCCGGAAAAAGTTCGGGTTTTTTCGGTATTGTACCGGGAAGCTTCCAGAAGGTTCCGGAGGATTCCGGAGGGGTCCGGAGGTCCGGAAATTGTTCCACCACGTCCAATACAGTAGCATGGGCTGTAAGGGTGCGCCCTAGCCTTAATGGGCCAGGGGCACCAGCCCCCCCAAGGCCCATGCGCATGGGAGGGGGGAAACCCTAAGGGGGAGGGCCTCCACTTGACTTGGGAGGCACTCCTCCCCCTCTTGGCCGCCCCAAGTCCCATCTAGGGCTGTCCGCACCCCTTGGGGTGGAAACCCTAAAGGGGCGCAGCCCCTTTCCCCTATATATACTTGAGGTTTTGGGCTGCCCAACACACATGAGAACTTCTCCTCTTGGTGCAGCCCCGCCTCCTCCTCCTCCTCTCCCTTGGTGCTTGGCGAAGCCTCTGGGATTGCCACGCCCTCCATCACCACCATGCCGCTGTGTTGCTACTGGATGGAGTCTTCCTCAACCTCTCCTCTCTCCTTGCTGGATCAAGGCGTGGGAGACGCCACCGAGCTGTACGCGTGTTGAACGCGGAGGTGCCGTCTGCTCGCACTAGGATCTCCGGTGATTTGGATCACGACGAGTACGACTCCTTCAACCCCGTTCACATGAACGCTTCCGCTTAGCGATCTACAAGGGTATGTAGATGCACTCTCCTTCCCCTCGTTGCTGGTTTCTCCATAGATAGATCTTGGTGACACGTAGGAAAATTTTGAATTTATGCTACGTTCCCCAACACCCTCTCACCCTCCCTCGGCATTCTCTAGCTCCATCACGCAAATTCGTCTTTTCACTTTAGGTCGTTCACCCACGGTGTGTGTAGGCCCCCCAGCTCCTTCTTTACGGCACACATCGATCGATATGCCTCTCTAGCCAGGTGTGCCTAGCACAAACACAAGCGTCCCCTCTTCTCTTGTCACCGTCCATGCCTCACTCCCACCACTCTTTTCATCGTTCTCTTACTCGCACACTCCTCCCTACTCGATATAGTATGCCTCTCGTACCACCTCCTACATGCATCCCTCTCTCTCTATCCTTCTCCTCATGCCTCATTTGCTTCTAACACACACATGCATGTATACCGATCGATCTCCCAACATATACCTAGATCGACTTTAACTACCCCCCCCCCCCCCCCCGTCGATCGACGTACCTCACAAGTTATTTCTCTCCTTTCTCTAACAAAGGGCGATTGATCTTCCTATGTAGTTATGTCTGCTTACCACAACCACATTGTCACCCCTCATCATTCATGGATGCCTCCTGACCCGTCTCTCACACGCACGTGCACAGACAACAAGCAGTCATCTCCTCTCTTATTGATATTGCAGGCGTGCCCTCAGTTTGTCTAGCAAGCCTATCCCACCATTTGTTAGAAGCAACCCCACTACCACCCCCTCCAACACTCTAGCTTTGTCTCTCTCCCAACCTTATTCCTCTCCTACACATATGCATGGATGCCGATGGATCTCCCTTAATACATGAGGCAGATCGATCTCCTTAATACATGAGGAAGGCCTCTCTCCTCCTCCACACATATACCAGCCATTGTACCTCTATAGTTAATTGGGCCTCCCTCTTCCCCCACCACACACCGATAGTCGAGCGCTGCAGGTAGGTATCCATGCCACAGAGACAAACTGCACATGTCTCCTCTCATGTTCCAGTAGGCCAGCCACTCTATATCTTTGACGTGGGCACACACAAATTCGATGGCACTCTTTATCGATTGCGCGCGCACACACACACACATCATCCCTTTTTTCGATTCTATGGACACCTCAAGCCGATGATACCTCCACTCTCTTCTCGTGGATCGCCCCCTCTATATATATGTTATATCCAGGACTCTATTTCACACACATTGCATATGTTACATTTTTGATTGACCCCCCAAAAAACTCTCAAGAACCCACACACTATATCTCTCTAGGTTTGTATCTCTCACACAACCCCACGTAGGTGGTGTACGTATACAAGAAGAGAATAGGTGCACCATGCACGTACTCATGCTTCGTGCCCAGCCACACCCGTGCGGGTACACGGTGGAGCTCATTTCTTTACGAAATGGCATCCCACGTGCTAATTTGAACGCCTGTAACGGTTGCTTACCTAGGGAGGTCGTGTACCACGCCTTCACGAAACAAAGCTCGACTTGACGCGTTGCCGCGTTATTTTTAAATAAAGTTATAGCGCTCAATGGCACGTACACAGAATATAAAACGATTTTTATGGAGAAAAAGGTAGCCCGCTCACTATATACAATGGAGCCTTGCGTGCCTGGTTTGTCACTCTTCAGAGTATCTCACAGAAGGCTACGATGGCCCCTCTCTCTCTCTCTCACCGTTGGTCACTGATCCAGCCGCATCCCGTCCGCCGAGGGAAAGGGAGTGCGGTGGCCTCTCCCTCTCTCAACGTTGGTCACTGATCTGGCCGCATCCCGTCCGCCGGGGGAAAGAGAGGAAGTGCATCGTTTCTCCGTTCGACGGCGCCGAGGCAGCACGTCCCGATTTGCGGTACACGCCGTTCTCTCTGACCAAGCTCCGGTGCGGCAGGGCCTACGCCACCTGCTCGCAGATTCCGCCCGTCGTCGCCACCTAGTTACATCCCGACGACCTCCGGTATCCCCCGCCTTGCTCCATCGCCCGCCTTCCCACGCCGCTGCACGTGGATCTTCCATAGTTCTTTGCCCAAAACGTAGCTCGTCCGGCGTACTTTCCATATTGCATTCTCGTCCTCACACCATTTTAGACAAACACAACCGTGTTGTTACCTTCCCTTAGGGCAAGGAATATGCTTCTTTTTTGTCGTCGCATGTGTCATCAACTGTTATTGGCCAGTAATTGTTTCCTTTATACCTCTTTTTTGCAAACAGGGCTATCCATTTCACCTCGTTGCTATTGCGACCTTTTGGTGAACTGCACAAATCACTTTTTTCTTAAGAGTATTTTGTGCAGTTGTACTAAAATGTCACATGGGCAACGTCTCTACATTTCAGTGCAACTGCACAAAGGGAGATTGGTTTTGCTCTATCCTCCTCATCCAACTCCGAGCCTAATCTTCTCCAACTAGTTAGTCTTAAGAGAGAATGCAAGGGTGACCGGCTTCTATTTGTGTGTTTATTGTTTCATCAGCAGTCCTCTATTATTGTAATCACACTTAATATCTTTGGAACAGGGACGCCAGCTCTATTTTAGTGGAACTGCACAAAATGATCGGAATGTTGCATGCTCCGCATAACTACTTTTTTCCCAACATGCCTTGTTGATTTAGACAGAGCTAGGGGACGTTGCTGCCAATGAAAGCATGGATCAATTTTAATTTAACACCTTCTCACAACTCGTCTTCGCCAGATGTAATTATTAGCTCGATCCGCTAATAATTGACATGCATTAGCAAGGAAGTTAGTTTTTATTGTTTCCAAAGAGCATCGATGGCAAGACACGCTAAACAAAAGCTGAAAGCTCACACCATTGTACAATTTAATGTCACTGGAAAATTATTTGTATAGTATGTCAATTATGTAAACAAATGATGGAAGCTTGATAGCATTGCCGTAAGCCTCTTTCATCATCCAGTCCATGTGCCATGCACAAAATTATACTCCTTCGCTCCTAAATATTTGTCTTTTACAAATTTCAAACGGGCATATTTTAGAGTGTAGATTCACTCATTTTGCTTTGTATGTGTACTCCCTCCGTTCCTAAATATTCTATTCGTCTTTCTAGATATTTCAAGAAGTGACTACATATGGAGCAAAATGAGTGAATCTACACTCTAAAATATGTATATATACATCCGTATGTGCCAGTCCATTTGAAATATCTAAAAAGACAAATATTTGAGTAGTCACTCGTTGAAATCTCTAGAAAGACAAATATACTCCGGAGTATATTTAAGAACCGAGGGGGTGTGCACAACTGCATGGGGGACTCAGTTCGGTCATTGCGCCGCATTAATAGTGAGTAATGAGCAGTCAAATCATAAGCCCCACCTTTCCCACTGCAAGTTTCTCTGAAGAAGCAACCATAAATACGCTCTTCTTTGAATCCGCTCATACTACTCCATCTGTCACTGTTTATACAGCGCGCTAAAGAAAAAAGAAAAAAAATTGTGGGACCAAGGCGACTAGCGACCGGCCTGAAAAATAGCATTGGTAGTTATAGCACGGCGTACACACATGCATGCAGTGCTTCCACCCCGGGTACACACATGCATGCACTTACTCCACCGTAGTAGTACAAGACATGGAGAGAAAATTGTGGACTTGATTGCGTTACCACGCCCTAATTAATTGAGCATTAAACCAAACGATCTAAAGTCTCTCTAGTGGTGGAAATGCATTGAGAGAAATTCATCATAATGAAGCGCTACCAGAATCGTGGACGGTGGGAGGAGTAGTATGAAGGTGCAAAACCAACTACGCCAGATGGCTACCGGTCAACGCACCTCCTCTTGGCATATCACTGACATGTGGGACAGGAGTGTGAGCAAACCAATCTCAATTGACGGCAAAGAGCCAACCCGCCGTTCCTTGAGAGAGACGAGGAGCGAGAACACACAGACGGGCTCGCATGGAGGCCAAGATATATTCGAGCATGGTTGGTTGATCGATATCATTCATTACATGTTGGGCTGCCGTTTTCCGCCCTTCTCCGGAATAAACGTGTACTTTATCGTAGATTAAAAAAAAGTACAGACGCTCCACCATGCGGTTCTAGTAGTAGTACTACTCGTACTATCAAGCGCTTGGCTCTTTGCCTCTTCGTGAAGTCAAACAATGATGGTACTCCGCATGTTGGGTACTACAGTGTATGCCTCGATAACTGACACCGAATGGATGATGCATGTCCACCGAGGGTAGCTTGCATTAGTCAAAAGGCGTAAGCGAGCTTCACCTTGTCCTGCATGCTTCTCCTCGTTCTGCGAGTTGACGGGACACACCAAAAAGTAGTGCTAGTCCATACTCCCTCCTTTCCGGCTAATATGGCTTAATATTTTTTACGGGTAAATGAGAGAGCTTTATTCATATATAAGCATTCTTAGGATGATCAGCCAAGACACTGGTCACTAGGAAGCGAGGTACCCTGCAAAAAAGGAAGTAGGAAGCGAGGTGTTTCATCAAGCCAGCTCTCGGCCACATTCAAAGTGCAGCAAGCACGGTTCACACGAAGATGCGCCGCAAGGTTTGCTGACTTGTTTACATGCTGAATAACAAAAAAAGAGGAAATATTACCGAGCGCTACTATTTGTAACAGGATATGAGCCAGAAGTAAGCGAGAATTTTGGCGAGTGTTCCATGCAATCAACTTCCATTATCACATGCGGGAACCCTCGAAGAGAACTAAATGTGTTGAAGATTGCTTTATCACATTTTAAAATTATAATAAGAGTGCAGACGATCCTCCATCCGGTTATAGTACGTACCTTTATAGACTATACTATATAATAAGGTGCATTAAATCATTGCATGCAAGTATTAAGAGAAAATTGACCAATGCATGTACTTTATACATGCATGCATTGTAATTAATGCATTGGTAAACATAATTTTTTGAGAAAAACAAGAGCATTAATTGGGTGCTTTTGCAAACTACAAAAAGTATTCCACCACTCACCATCTACCTTTATTGGTGAGATTTTTGAATTAAGCCCTATAAACCGGAAAGGAGGGAGTAGTATAGTACGTACCTTTATAGACTATAGTAGTAGTACTAGTACTAGTAAACTTTGCGCTTGGCTGTTCGCCTATTCGGGAAGTCAAACAATAGAAGCACTAGTAGTATAGTGTATGCTTCTGACAATCTGACACCGAATTAACTGTTGCACGTCCACCGCCTGAGCGAGGGAGAGCTTGCATTAGTCAAAAGTTTCTCCTTGTCCTGCGAGCCACCGCACGCAAGCTTCTCCCGTCCTGCAACCTTCTCCTTGTTCGGCAAGTTGACGGGACACAGCAAAGTAATGCTAGTCCATACTGCCTCCTCTCCGGTTAATATGGCTTAATTTCAAATGAGATAAATACACTGTCTATCACTGTATAATTGTAAAAATACGGTCAGTGGACTTCATAATACTCTCATTGCGCTCAATATATATATTTTTCGGTGTTTATACGGTCACTAGCTCACCCTGACTGAGTATGTGTGTGCATGCACGTGTAGGTTGAGCACTTAGCGTGACCGTGTGTGTTCCGTCGTGTGCTCGGACATGCATGCATTAGGGCATCGCTGCTTTTTAAGGCCCATGTGTACGCAGGACTGTTGCATACACGTAGGGGAGTACGTGTAGGGGCCACTAAGAAGCAGTCAAATCACACAAGAAGTTAGTCGGAAGAAGCAACCATCATTTCACTCTTGAATGACACGTCGCAATATAAAATGGTTGATATGGAGAGAAAAGAAAACCACTATATATACACTAGCAGGAGCCTAAGCTACAAGCCTGCTTGCTAAGGTTGCTCTCTTCACAAGCATAGAACGACGGGCCTGATCCCGCACTGGGGAAGGAACAATGTTCTGCGAGACGCCTTGGTCGACATCGGCGAGGGAGAAACCCCACAATCGGTGCGTCCCAATCGAGTCACCGCGGTATGGGCCGATGCCGCGTACCAACCGCCCTTCTAGCTACAGCCCGATGTCCCAGATAGTCCATCTTCCTTTTGGAGCCGGCTTGCTCCACTGCCGTAGCTCCATCTCCATGTCGATCTTTCTCTACTTCTACCGGCTTCTACTTGTGATGAGTTTATGTCTCATGAACTAGTGCCAATATTATTATTCTAATCACACTTCTTCAATATATTTGCCATCGTGGATGCTCGGTCGATTTTAGTGGAACCGCATAAAAGCATCATATCATCCGAGGGTGCCACCGCTTTTCCTTCGACAGGTTCTACCCGCCAGGGAATTAAATCATGTTTAGGGTTTAGGGTTTAAGTCGAGTGACCCCATCAGTAGTTTTTCTTTCGTACACGCCTCACAACTTTTTTCTTTAGTTGTTAAGTAAATATTGGCTATGATCTGTGAATCATTGAGATGCATCAAGATGCGTGTTAGTTTTCCTTTGTATTTGATGGAATGTTGTAACGGGGCAACCTTGGAATAGGAATGAAAATGGAGTGGAAAGTTTCAGTTTTTCCGAGAAAAAAATGGAAACGGAGAGAAACCAACATTTTGTTTTGTTGGATCGCGCCATCGAGCAAAACCAACGTTTAAATCACGTCTGTCGTGTTCGTGTCTCACCCTCCTCCACGGCCCGACCCCACACGGTCGCTCGGCATGCCACTCACCGCAAACCGAGTATACGATAACTTTCCCGCCTGCTTGTCTGATGGATCGCGCCATGGAGTACTAGCACTACTGGAAGAGATTGACGAGTTGGGGGAGGACAGCTAGCTGTAGCATGGACTCCCAAGAACTTTTTACATGCATGTTGTAGCCGGCTATTGCGACCTTTGAACGCGGAGCAGCCGCGTGCACCAGGAAGCGGCGCGGGCGACGCTCTCTCAGCCGGAGTGCTGCTTCAATGTCGGCGCCAGTGAGAGGTCGCGTCCGCTCTGGCCGGGCATGAATGCGACACTGACCGTTTCAGGCGGGAAGCACGCGCGGGTGATGAAGAGGGTTCGGGTTGGTCAGGACCGGCCGTGGCAGCGGTCCGGACGTGCGCAAACAAGAGATGTTGTACGTTAATATTGCTGCGATATAATTAACAACGTAAATAATGTGCCGCTTGGACAAATATGATTGGAGATGGAGATGGAAATGGAATTTTACGTAAACACGGATATGCATGTCTATGTCTATGTGTGTGTGCTTGCGACGATTTACTCTCGCGACCGAAGCGGGGCGTGTTTTTGATCGAGTTTTCTTTCTTGGCACGTTAGAAAATCAGTTTGTCTAATTCACATCTAGATGTTATTTAAGGATATCACATCTAAGCTCCCACAAGTATATAATGTAGCAACAAGAAACAAAAAACTAGGACAAAAGATAGACCATAAACAGAGTGGATAACAACTTAGATGTGACATAACTATGTCACATCTAGATGTGTCCTAGACAGACCCTTAAAAATTGTCCGCCAATTTTCGCTTTTTTTTCAGAACGCGTGTATTCTATTTAAAACCACTGCTATGGAGAGATTTTTTACTCCATTATAGCCTCTTGTTTGATAGAGTTTCTCGCCTTGCTCTCTCACCCTCTCCATATCAAAACAAGATGACAAAGTCCACTCTATCTCTCTCTCACCGGTGGTCACAGATCCGGCGAATCCCGTCCGCTACGGGAGGTGAGGAGGTGCAGCGTTGACATTGTCGCCGTCGGCGACGGAGGGAGCCGATGTGCACCGTCCTCTCGGAGTCGGCGCTGGCGCGGACGAAGATCCTCCGCGCCCTTGTTCGCTGCCGTCGTGTGGGCAGATCCCGCCCGCACACCTAAACGACATCTCGCCCACCTGAGGTATAACTTCTTGTACTGGTCCAGCTCCCCAGGTCGCTGCGTGCGGGTTTTCTTCTATGTGACTACTCCCTAGCTCCCCATGCATAGTAGTAGCTAGGGTTTGTCGGCTGGTCCAACATCACCTACTAGTACTATTATAGAGGAAATGCCACTCGAAAAGTTGTCCTGATTTCTGCCTCGGTGGAGGTATACATGTTGTTTCGACAAAAAGTACATGGTGGTTGTGCGGTCATTGTCCATATGGTGGTAGTACTATCACTGGTTAAATGAAGAAATGCTTTTTTTCTCGGGTATCCCGGTTTAGTTCCCATCAAGATATAATTATGATGCTTCATTTGTTGGTATACTTTTCATTAATTCTTATTTACAATTGAGATGTCGCTGCTAACCCTTTTTATATTTTTGGAAACAGCGATGCGTGTCTCCATACCCGGCATGTCTTCCTCAATTTTAGTGGAACTGCACAAAATTGATGGCCATTGTTGTTCCGCCACCGTCCCCGTGCCACCTGGTTCTTCCTTCCTTGAGCTTGATTATCGAGAAGAAACAAACCACGGTGAGGATTTGTCGAACTTCATAGGTGCCTCACCCAAACTTGATGCCAAATGGATGATGCATCACCGGATGACCTATCGATGCTCATGGTTGCGCCTCATGGTTGCGCCGGCTGGTGAAGCTGATCGATTTTCAATGAAAACAAGCTGTCTTCCATCGCTGCTCTTTGCTTGTTACGCACAAAGATGATATCATTCGTCAGCTTCACCTTGGTTGCGTTGGAGACGCAATGCCTTTCACGTTGGTGCAGTTTTATCACACAATTGGCTATGAACCAAATGTTTCCTCAAGAAGGATCGACGCTGGTACTAAGAGCATAATTTTGTATTGATTTCTAAGCCTTCTCACAACTTTGTCTCCAGCTCCCCTATAATTTTATTTGTCCAGCTATTAACTTTGATTTAAAAATGGTGTGGATTAAAACCCGGATGGACGAGTAGCCTCCATTTTTATTTACTCCGATATTAGATTTGATGAAGTCAAACTTTGTAATACTCTCAAACCTTTCGATAATTGAAATTAAAATTTTTTATTTGTACACACTCTCACATCGCTTCCGATAATTTGGCGCATTTGTTGTTGTTCACTTAAGGGAGGGTAGTGTACCACACGTGAAGGACAGGAAATGCGACTGGATGCGTGGGTGTGGATCGTTAGTTCATCGGAAGTAGTACTAGTTTTCCCTTGTACATTAAAAAAGAGTTCCGTTTCATACTTACACAATTTAAAACGATTGTTATGGAGAGAATAAGAAACCACTCCACTAGTATATATTAGTCGATACACGAGAGTACTATATGGACGTGGCTTCATTGACTTAGTGCACCTACCTTTGGGTTTATGACAGGGGGCCCAAATGTGGCTGGCTCACCATCATACATACAGCCAAAAGTCTTGATGGCACCGAGCTTAGTCCGTACTACAATAGTATATATAAGCGGGAGCCTCAGCTTGTTCGCTAGGGTTTGCACTCTCCACACGCCACGCCCTTTACATATATGTTACACGCTGGAGGCTCATCGCTCATTTGCTAGGGTTTGCTATATTCACAGCCTCTCACCCTCTCTTCACCAGATCTAAACAAGATTGTGTTGGCCTCTTGTCTCTCTCTCCCCCCTCACAGCTGGTGAAGGAGGCGTCTCAGATCCCGTCAGACCGGAAGGGAGGAGGTGCAGCGTTCACTCTATCTCCTTTGGCGAGGGAGGCAATCCACTGCCGGGTGCGCTGTTCTCTTTCACCCAGCGCCTGTGTGGGAGGGCCACCGACCCCTTCTTCCTCGCTGCCATACGTAGTGTGGGCAGATCCGGCCTCCCGCCGCACGCCTTGCCACATCCCGACGGCCCTAAGGTATAAGTTTCTTTGAAACCGTCGTTGCTCTAGCTGCATGTGGATCTTTTTCGATCTGTAGTTGAATCTAGGTCTTGGTTCAATGAGGAAAGAAGGGTGCGGTGGGCTGGAGCAAGAATCTAGGACGTGGTTCAATGAGGAAAGGAGGGGCGGAAAGTAGTATAGACTGGCTATCCAGCCGCTTTGTAGGTCGAAAAGGGAAAAGGGGGTAACCCAGTACACACATCTGTAAGGAACCGATCTCTATGTTGAAAAGGGAAAGAAACTGGGGGGTCGGGTAGTTTGTGCAGGACTAGATTTGCTGCCCTCACTTAGGAAAAAGGTTCAAAGAGAACAAATATGGGACCAACGCATATATGCCGCTTGGCTACATACTCTGATCACCCATTTACACGCAGGGGCCTTACATGGTGTTGGCATGTCCCATACAGCTATTTTGCTGTTGTTAATCTAAGAATGCCACCGAAAATTGAAGCAATGCCACTGTTAAAATTAAATTACATTTTTCTAACGAATGTTGTTTCAAGAGAATGTCTCTGTTAATATGAGTCAATGCAACCATTTTAGAAATGCTACTATCCTACTTTGTTTTCCATCCAAGATAAGTTAGATGCTTCTTTACACACCGCTTGTTTCATCCTCCTTTATCGGCAAGTAATTGTTTCCTTTTTTGCCTTTGTTAAAACAAGGGTATCGATTCAACTTGTTGCTATTGCGAGATTTTGCTTCGCTACTCGAAACACTTATGTTTTAAGAGTGTTTTGTGCAGTTCAACTTGAGTGTCACACCGGTGACTTTCCTTAATTTTTGTGGAACTGCACAAAAGGAGATTGAGATTTGTTTCCACTCTTCGTGGCGAGTTGTTTCAAATCTTGGTCTCATCCACATGATGTGCAGTGTGCTTTGAGATGTTGTGCTACTTGTTTTGATACTGTTTTAAATAAATGTTGAATTGAATCTATTGTATTGCTGTCTTTTCCCATTAAGTAGTGAACAAAAATGGGACCAACCCAGACATGATGCCTGTTGCTTTGTTCCAAAAAATTCAGCATCACCCCCTTTATAAGCCAGTAATTGATGCCACTCTCAGAATTAACTACTGAATCTTATTTCAAAACTGCAACACTTGTTAGGGATTGGCGGGATTACCATTTTTGTGGCCGCATGTTTCATCCTCCTTTATTAGCCAGTAATTGATTCCTTTTTTGCCTCTGTTTAAATAGGGATATCTATTCAATTTGTTGCTATTGCGACATTTTGCTTTGCTACGCGAAACACTTTGCTTGATTTCAGTGCAACTGCACAAAACGAGATTCGATTTCCTATTCGTGTTGGCAGATTGATATTTTATCCTGGTCTTCTCATGAAAGGTCAGTACAGGCCTTCATCCACATGATTGTGTAGTGTGCTTTGAGATGTTGTGCTACTTGTATTGGTACTGTTTCAAATAAATGTTGAATTGAAGCTATTGTATTGCTGTCTTTTCCCATTAAGTAGTGAACAAAAATGGGACCAACCCAGACATGATGCTTGTTGCTTTGTTACAACAAACTCTGTATCACCCCCTTTATAAGTAAATGGAAGCACATTCTGTTGTTGCACCCACTCTCCCCTGGAACAGTTTAGGCTTTTCGTTAATCTAATGCCGCTGGTAAAATTAAGCAATGCCACTCTCAGAATTAATTAACTACTGAATCTTAGTTCAAAACTGCAACACTTGTTAGGAATGGTACTATCCTGCTTTGTAGTTCTTTCTACATGTTTACCCAAGGTATTGTTAAGATAATGTCTCCGTTAAAATGAATCAGTCGCGTTGTTTTAGAATGATACTTTTCTGCTTTTTCGTTCTTTATACATGTTGAAACAAGGCATTGTTAAGATAATGTCTCAGTTATTATGAATGAATCACACTGATTGAGAATTGCTACTCTCCTGCTTTGTTTCCCATTAAGATAAGGTAGATCAGTAGATGTTTTTCTTCTGGGAGTACAAGTCATCAACCGTTATTTCTCAGCAATTGTTTCCCTTTTACCTTTTGTTGCTTACAGGGATATCACAATTAAAGCTCGGTTTTATTCCGACTTCGATTTTAGTTCAACTGCACAAAAGGAGCCAATGTGTCCAAGGCAAACTGCTGCATTACTGGGTCCAGTTGGTCGTTCCACTTTGCAGGAAGAAGCAGTCACTGTTTGCGCTACATTACAAAAGGAATGTCCGAGAAGCTTTACAGAGTATTAGGCCTTCCACTATGTAGGCCAAAAGAGGTGCCAATTTCACCTTTTCTTAGTTTGGCACCGAATCCCTCCATTGCTTCAGCCGGTGCCATAAATATTAGACACCGGTGACATGACTAGTATGCAGAGACCATTGGCAATTTAACAACATGTGGAGTGCCCTGGGCAAAAAGTGCCCAAACAAGTACAAGAAGCGACAGGACTCCACGATCATAGGCATTACATATTTTGAATGGGGAAAAGCTTGTCAAAGTTTAATCATTGATGTTAGCAAGAAGCGACAGGACTCCACAATCATAGGCTTTACATATTTTGAATGGGAAAAGCTTGTCAAAGTTTAATCATTGATGTTAGCAAGAAGACGTTAGTTTAATATATTGGAATTGGAAAACCTTGTCAAAATTTGCTCATTGATGTTAGCCAGAAGACATGCATTTGATATTTTTGAGTGGGACGCCCTTGCTGTGAGCAGCGTTGAGTGTTTTTTCCTATTCCTGTGTTCAATTTAGAAGTAAATAGTTACTCTGCTGAGATATTCCTGTGTTAAGAGTTTGTTCTGAAATATTGTCTATCTAATGCCAGGCCTTGTGTTTGATTGGAAAGTTGAGCTTGGAATGTTGTGGCATGCGGCATCACGAGCTGTTCACCGTGCCTCCTGAGAATAATGCTTCATATTTTTTTGCATGTCGATCTAATGCCAGTGATTTTCTTGTTAAGAAGATCATCCTCTTCTGTTGTTTCCGTGCTTAAGAAGTTCATCGTCTGATGTTTCATTCATAGCCTATACGGCAAGTCGGGTAGGTTAGAAGTGAAACCATATGATCTTCTGACCAACTCATGATATTAGGTCGTGATTGGATCGTCGTTTTCCAACCAAAACCGCTTGTAAAACTGACGCTTGTAAATTAAAGCAGATGGTCTCGGGCGAAGGCGCTTGGTTGGTCGATTTCGACTAGTAAAATATCGGAAGTACTTCACACACGATAAAAACATTGAACGACACTCGGACGATTGCTAATCCAGCCGTTAGCTGCTGTTTCAGCCTTGCCCATGGATGGCATGATACGCACGTCGTGCATGTATCGTCTGGTAATGTCGTCCATATATCAGTGCTCGTAAAATATACACTGGTCTCTCAAATTACATGCGTAACCCACCAGTTTTTCTTACAGACCTCGGGCCCTCGGTTTCATTACGCCTGTATTTTACGCGTTGTTTCCGATGACGAGTAAATTACACTTGTATGTAAATACAGGTTTGAAAAAAACCAGAGCTCCCAAGCGCGGCCTTACCGTTTCATGCCGTCTTAGTTTCTCGAAGGTGCTCATAGGTGGCCGATGATCCTGGCTTCCTGAATGAGCAGCGGGCGCTGTATCAGACCTCCGTAGGGCCCACGAGGCCCTCTCCGTTGTCCTTCGAGTTGTTGCACTCGCCGTGGCGCCGAGCATTGTTAACATGGTCAACGAACATGAGGATTCAGGAGATGACTTTATTTTGACTTGATGACACTAGGGACCCACTAGGGCCATAGCCGTACGTACGCAAGTGCCTCCTTATTATGTACAGCTATATTTTTTTGCTTTCTCCTGGTTTCCTGACATCACAGTCCCAGACCATTATCAACCTATGTAGTCAATATAAACGAGAGAATTGCACAAGGTGCGGCCGACAGCTGGGACCAAGCAACTCGAGAAGTATTTGTGTTTTTGAGGCATGAGCACTGCAGAGTTTTTCTTGGCGATGATTTCATTGTTGTTCAGAGGAGAGCAGGGTATTAATCAAGGGCTGTGGCCTGCCTAGCCTGTGCCGATATCCAGCCGAGATACTAATTTTTCAAGATGAAAATGGCTAGCCCAGCTATACGCCTTTTGAGGAATACTCGTGCAAGGTCAACTTATTATTCTCCGCTCACTGGGCTGCAAATCTTTCCTAGGAGGGATGCATTAGGCTTAATAGGAAAATGGGCTTTAAAAAATAATAAATGAGATGTAATTATAAAAACTGGGCAGTAACTATAAAAAATGCACCAAACACGAATTTAGTTTATAAAATATTATTTATGGATTTTGAAAATCTTAAATTTTCATTGTTGCGCGCGCAATGTTTTGTTGGATTTTTACGAAATACAAATTTATATTTAATCTGACTAGAAATCTCAGAATAAAAATATTTCGGATCCCATCAAAATGTGGGAAATTTTTATTGAATTCTGTCTTCAACGGTTGATTGAAATTATTAATCGTTGTCCTAGCTAGAAAATGGGTTGTACTTTTAATAAACTGTACATGGGCTGTTGTAAATTCCATTGGAATTCAAAAATGGGTTGTACGTTCTTACAAAACGCAAATGGGCTATAAGTTCTCTGCCACACACTTGTGGGCCTACTAAGTGACGCGTCCCTAAAAAAAATAAGTTGACGCGTATGCAAGGCTTTGTCAACTTATTATAGTCAACACACGGTTCTAGCAGCAGTGGCCGTTGGATGTCTATCCAACGGATGTCGTGCTTCTTCTTCAATCTCGGATATTCTTAGCTTCGCCGCCCAAAAATGATTCCTCCCCGACATCCGGGCGCACTGTTTCGGAGGCTGACCTGTGGGCCTACTAAGTTGGAGCGTACCAAGGGCTTTGTCAACTTAGTCAATATAAACGATTCTAGCTTCAGTGACCGTACGATGTCCATCCAACGGCCGTAGTGCTTCTTCAACCTCTGGTCTTCTTGGTCCAGCCGCCCAAAGCAGCGCCGGTCGTGCCGCCTGCTCCTGCCTCCCATGGCCGGCTATGCTGCCGCGGAGGCCTCACCGCCCCCATACTACTCCCACCGCTGGCCAGGCCATCCCTCCACTCACCCACACCCCCTGTTATTCTGCGGCGACGGCAGCCTCACACCGCAGCCGAACCAGTGAACCCTCGTACTCCTCTCCGCGCGGGCTTCCACTGCTGCGTCTTCCCCGGCTCCGCGTCGTCCCCTTCCTAGGCGTCGCCGTCGTCCACCGCCCTGGTGCTCTCGGTAAGTGTGGTCAACATGGTCAATGAGCGACTTCCATCGGAAGAGTATCAGACGTGGAGAGGCGACAGTTGATCCATGGCGTCCGCAAGGAAGTGCCTCCTTATTACGCGCAAAATAATTATTCCTCCACCGACAGCGAGGGACCCACCGGACGGGCCACCTTATTTCGCTAAAAAACGCTTCCCCACTGCTGGGACCCACCGGACGGGCCACCGATTTCGTGAAAAACCTTTCCCCGCTGTCACCTCGACCCACCGGAAGTGCCTCTTTATGACGACAAAAATGAATACCCCTCGTTAGCTAGGACCCACCTTGGTGGGTGGCTGACTTAGGGCCTACTAAGTTGACAGGGACGGAGGGCTTTGTCAACTTAGTCAATATGAACGATTCTAGCTCCAAAGGACCGACGATGTCCATCCAACGGCCGTAGTGCTTCTTCAACCTCTGGTCTTCTTGCTCCAGCCGCCCAAAGCAGCGTCGGTTGTGCCGCCTGCTCCTGCCTCCCGTGGCCGGCTGTGCTACCGCGAAGGCCTCACCGCCCCCTAGTATTCCCACTGCTGGCGAGGCCCTGCGACGACGGCAGCCTCACACCGTAGCCGAACGAGTGAACCCTCATACTCCTCTCCGCGTGGGCATCCACTGCCGCGTCTTCACCGGCTCTGTGTCGTCCCCTTCCTAGGCCTCGCCGTCGTTCACCGCCCTGGTGCTCTCGGCGCGGCGTGGTCAACGTGGTCAAGGAACGACTTCCATCGGACGTGGACTGTACGTGGAGAGGCTGACAGCTGGGTCCACGGCCGCAGCAAGGAAGTGCCTCCTTATTACGCTGAAAATAATGATTCCTCCACCTGACAGCAGGGACCCACCGGACAGGCCACCGTTTTTCGTGAAAAAATGTTTCCCTCCTGACTGCTGGGACCCACCAGCTACACCTTCGCACGCAAGGAAGTGCGTCCGGGCAAAAAAAGTGATTCGCCCCCCTGACTGCTGGGACCCACCAGCTACATCTTCGCATGCAAGGAAGTGCGTTCGGGCAAAAAAATGATTCACCCCCTGACTGCTTGGACCCACTAGCTACATCTTCGCACACAAGGAAGTGTGTGATAGTCGGGACCCACCTGGTCGAAGCGTACGTAGCGTTGTCATTCTGGTCGCGAACGTGTACGTACATACTGGTCGATGTAGAGGCGCGCACGTGTCGTAGTAGAGGCGCGCACGTGTCATAGTAGAGGCGCGCATGTAGCATGTACATGTACGTACAACGGCCAGGGTGCAAGAAAGAAAATACGGCCACGCATGTGTACGTCTGACCAGGGCTCGTGTACATGGCTGGGTCGGAACGAAGAAACAGGGTCGTCGTCGTGTTCATGGGGAGGCAACGGAATGCGTCGTGTTCATCGGGAGGCAACGGAATGCGTGGGAGCCAACCGGCTAGGTCGGAACGGAATGCGTGGTCGTCTTCCTCGGGTGGGCTTGGACGGAACAGGTGATGGAAGAGAGGCCTAGCGTACCGCACAACGAAGGAAACAGACCTCCTACGTTCGAAACGGGGGTCCCGTTGATCGAGAGGGGTGTGGCGTACCGCAAAACGGAGGAAACGGACCTCCTACGGTCGAAACGGGGGTCCCGTTGATCGAGAGGGGTGTGGCGTACCGCAAAACGGAGGAAATGGACCTCCTATGGTTGAAACAGGGGTCCTGTTGATCGGGAGGGGTGTGGCGTACCGCAAAATGGATGAAACAGACCTTCTACGGTCTAAACGGGGGTCCTAATCATCGGGAGGGGTGTGGCGTACCGCAAAACGGGACTCCACGGGATACTGTTCATCTCCACCAGCGACCTACTCCAGCCTCCACGGGCTACCGTCGACCTCCTCCACCTCCACGGGCTCCTGCTCATCCAGCCTCCACCGCGCTTCTCCACCGCCATTGCTCAACCACCCTTCCACCGTCTCACTGCTCATCCAGCCCTCCACACCGGGGGTCCTATTCAACCACCCTCCACGGGCACCCTCCACCGCTCATGCTCATCCATCCGCCCACCACACCACGGGTCCTGTTCATCCAGAGGCAAACGCCACCGCCATCGCTCATCCAACCCCCCGCGACGCCACTGCTCATCCCAGAGGCAGCATAGATCGACTTCGTAGCAGCAGAGCGGCGAATCGCCGATCGGGTTCGATTAACAGCCATCGATCGATCGCTCGGGTTCGAGAACGCGAGCTGCGCAGGCAATCTCTCGGGTTCGATTAGAGCCCAACGCCGCTTCGGGTTCGATTAGAGCCAACGCCACACACACGCAGCAGACGTGTACGAGAGAAAGCAGCGATCGCTCGCCCCCGACCTCCCACCGTAACCGGGAACTCCCCAAAATTTTCCTCCCCCTTGCTTCTACCACGGTCTTTTCTGTCATGGACGGCCCAAAGAATGTCATGCAGCTGCGTCTCCGGCCCGCCCAGGACGAAAAGCCCATTTTCTGTCATGATTTTTTGTCATAGAAGTAGGAGCCCACCACATCTATGATGATACCGGGTTTTGTCACAATTGTCGTCATAGAAGTGTCATATGTATGACAGAAAAAAATTCGTTCGGCCCAAAATGTCACGAATGTGTCTTTTTTTAGTGATAGCTCTCACCCTCAGAATATTGAGATGACATAATTTCATATATGACAGAAAACAGCAAGAAAAGAGAACAGAGGATTTCTCCGCGATACGGTGATCAACAGGATCGGGAAGTATATATAGATTTTTTTATCTTGGGTGACAAGCAAGCTGTAGAAAAGTAGAGTACAGAAGGTGTCGCAGGTGGGCACAACCCACCTGGGCACGCCAGGCAAGCCTAGCGCGCCCTGGTGTCTTGTGCCCACCAGGGGACGCTTCCGCTGACTCTTGTGTATCGAGCTATGTATTCGAGCCCTCGAGGCCCCTGGCTTGTAATATAAAGCTTGTATTGTTTTATTTGTGTCTAGAGTTGTGTTGTGATATCTTCCCGTGAGTCCCTGATCTTGATCGTACACATTTGCGTGTATGATTAGTGTACGGTCGAATCAGGGGCATCACAAGTTGGTATCAGAGTCGACTGCCTGTAGGATCCCCCTTTCCAACTCCTTGGCCGAAGTTGAGTCTAGTCTTTGAAAAACTGATTTACTAACATGGTTGTGCGGCTTACGGGCCCACGTCGCCAATTGGGTGGTATTAGGATCTTTTACTCCTCGACATTTACTCTGAGACTCTGATCTCTCTTCTATTCGGGTTAAATGATTTTGCAAAATCTAACATTAGGTTCTCGTGATCACATCCACCCAGAGGTTTGTATTACCCCTTCCTCGAATTGAGGGCCAAGATCTGCTTCACAATGTTCACCGTTCGCATGATCATCTTATCAAGGGCACCCTGCGTCAGCACTTGCAAATCCCTCGCTCCAGTGGTGTTTCCCGATGCTGATGTAGCCTTTGCTATATCCCGTCATTGAATCCCTCCATCATGTGCATACGTGCCGCCTAGTGTGTCTGCAATGTTTCTCTTGTTCGAACTCTTATGAACGGCGTGTAATTGGCTCTATATATGTATCGGTATGTCTGTAATGACTACTTCTTTATACATACTACGCATTTGCTCATTGTTCAAGTTACACTATGAATGACTATACACTTGCTCCAGCCCTTGCTGAACTAACCCTGTTGCATTTAAGCAGGGTGGGTTAGACCCGCTGGATGTGGCCGTGGTGCCAACAATCCACCACCTCCCGAATACATGGTCGAAATGATACAACAGTTGAGCTGAATTGCTAGTTCATGGAAGAATTCATGGCTCAGTTTCCGCGCCCTGATATGAATCAACAGCTAGCCCCAGTGACTCTGCAAGACTTTTCGCGTCTCAACCCTATCATCTACCGCAACTTAACTCAGCCCCTTGATGCTGATGACTGGCCCCGAGACATGACTTTCGAGTTGGAGTCCGCTAATGTTGCCCCTTCCAGTTAAGTCACCTTTGCGAAATTCCACTTGAAAGGTCCCACTGCTCATGGTGGTACAACCACAGGAGTTCTTTTCCTGTTGGAACCGCCATCACTTGGCCGGAATTCCAAGCTGCATTCTTCGGGCCAATGTCGAACAACCATGGTTAGTCACAATGTCCCCGTTGAACTTGAAGGGATGGAATTTGATTCCCCCCCCCCCCATTGTTTTGAAGTCTTCTAGATATTGACCTCAATCTGGGAATGGAGTGGTTGAGAAAAATATACTGCTTCTATCATTTGCGCCCCAAAAACGATCCCTCTACTACATCCTTCAAGTGTGATAGTAAGCTACCATGCTCATCTTGTTTGAAATGCCGAAGCACAGATTTATTCCTTGCATGCGTTAAACGCTTCTCCTCTTGGGAGAATTGAAAGCACTCTAGTTGTTTGTGAATTCCAACATGCCTTTCCAAAATAACTACCTAGTCCATGACCTTGAACTTGCTACAGTTAAATTTCCACTAAAGTTGTGGTGGCATTATCATCTTGGTAATCATTGCGAGATCTTCACCGATCATCAAAGTCTGAAGTAATTGTTTACTCAGCTAGATCTGGATCTCTGTCGGCAGCGATGTATGGAAACAATTTCAGACTATCACTACGGTATTCCTTATACCCCTGGCAAGGCTAGTGGCATGGTCGATGCCTTGAGTCGCAGGTCTTATTGCAACAACCACATGGCCTATAAAGCTTAACCCCTGCAAGATGATCTCGCTTACAGAGAGCATCCGATCCGCATTCTCGTTCAAGCTGAACGTCGCAACCGTCTGAGGGTTATCAAATTTCTAAAAGTGCAGTGGTCAAATTCTTCTAAAGATGCAGCCACTTGGAACGCGAGGATCGTCTTCAAGATGAATACCCCGTTTCGTTTCCGTCTACCTCCTAAAATCTCGGGACGAGATTTCTTGTAGTGGAGGAGAATTGTGATGCCCGGATAATTAAGCTACAGTAATCCTCTGCTAATGATGCCACGTCATCGCTTTTACTGTTGCTAAATCCCGCATAGATTCAATTCGGTTCAAATTCAAATTTAAAATAAAGTCAAAAATAAAAGTTTCCAAATGTCAAAACTAAAATGTGCAAGCTGTGGCAAATAGTTCATAGGTATTATTGGCGAAGAAACCACACTCATATAAAATATTTAAATGCACTAAAATATTTTAAACATTAGCTTTAATAATTACTTTAATGCCTTTTCTAATTTATAAAATTGCGACTATCTTATTCGGGACTAGAACCTTTTGTGGGAGAGGTATAAATACTAATACTAATTTAGAAACTAGTCTTATATTTTAACTAAACTAAAATATTGAGGATTTTAAGTAAAACCGAAATAAATAAAATAAAAAGAACAAAGCAGAAAAAAAAGAGGAAGACAAAGACAAAGGCTTCCCCCGGGCCTTGGCCCAGCAAACTGGCCAGGCCGGCCCACTCCCTCATCCCCTTCCCACTACAGGAACGGAGGATTGCGTGGTGGCCATCGCCCCGTCGCCGGCCACGCGCTGTCCATCGCCCGGCCGACCTCACCTATATATCCGGCGACTCCTTCCCTGACGCCTCGAACCCTAGCTAGCCTCCTCTCTCCCTCGCATCCCGCTCCCCGATCTGGATGCCCGCGGCCCCGAGCCGGCGCCCCGACACCTCGTCGCCGTCGCCGGACCTCGCCGTCGTTGCCTCACCTCGCCCCCGAGCCAACCCCGACCTGCGCCGTCCTCCCCTTCTTCCTCTACGCCGATCCGCGAGGATCCAGACGACCCCACGACCCCGCTCCGAGATCGACTTCTTCCTCGGGCCACCACTCGCCGTCGCCAACGCCGGTCGCCTCTGCGGTCCTGTTCACTCACCGGGCCCCCGTGCACCCCCACCGTGAGCTCTCCTCCCCCTCCGTTTCCCTCTGCCGTGTTGTAGCCGCTTACCGCGCTATCCCCGCCATTGTCGAAGCTTTCCCCCGCGTAGCTCGTCGCCGGTTGTGCTCTGGCGACCGTTCGTTTCCCCACAAACCGAAGAGCCTCTACAGCCCCTTTGTTTGCCCTCACGCGCACGGTAACTACGAGGTCGTGCTCACCGAGCTCCTGGCCGCCACCGCGCCCGACGCCCGCATATGCACTACTACAGCTGCTGCTTGCATCACTGCACGCCGTCGCCACCCCCTGCTGCCGCCGCCTGCTCTCCCTACTGCAGCTGCCAAGGGCCGCCGGCGCCCACGCATGCCATGCCGCTGCGTCTGCTACCTCGGCCACGCATGCCTGCATCCGGCTATGTGCAGCTGCTGCTTGCCAGCCGCTACTGCCTCTGTCGTCGACGCCTCCCGCGGCTCACACTCCGCCCGCGCCTTCGCTCTAACGCCTTTGGTCATGAGCCCTTCAGACCACAAGACGCTGCTGATCCACACGGTGGTCGCACCCGGGCATGCCCCATCGTGCTGGCCTACTGCATGCCCGCGTCGGCCGCCCCGGCCCCGTTCTGCACGCTCACAACATGGCTCCCCGTGAAGCTCGTTTGCATGCGCTGCTACTCTGCTGAATCTACTACTACTTGTGGCTATTGTAGCTACACTAGCTAGCTTTTGTATTTCTACAATGTCTAGCCCTTTAAACAGCCCCTAAACAGCGATAAGATTAATCCTAACATGGGTAAAAATTATATGAACGAAAAGTAGACATAGCAAGCTTCCTTTTGTTCCATTGGACCTGCTTCAGATAATGTGTGGATTAATTCCTACGAAAATCACAAACTTCAATGTTCTGTTAACAGAAAAACTGAAAACAGCTTTATTTTCATAGCTACTTTAGTGTTGTTGATGATCAAGCAAATCAACTCTAACAGAGATGAAAGTGCAACTATCTTGTAGATCACAGAAAAATGCTCAAAATGGATATAAGGCACAAAATCATAGGAGGAATAGATCCATAGTTGTAGCCTTTTGAAAACAGCTAAAAGATGTTTAAAACTGACGAACTCTCAGACTTAGCAGAATTTCAGGGATTTTCAGAATATTATTTAAATCTTTGGAAAATCGTAGAAAATAATCCGTAACTCGGATGAAAAAGTTTTATACATGAAAGTTGCTTAGAAAAATGTGACGAATCCGAATACGCCGCCCGTTCTTGTCTGTCACATGCCTCTAGCATAGCGAACAAGGAATTGTCCCCCTCCATTTCATCGGTCCGAAAAAGCCAAACTTCGGGAAAAGTTTCCCGGATGTTATCCCCTTCGTCGGTATCGTGTCGCACCGCGTTAGAACACCCCTCGCGCTGCTTTTGTCTTGTCATGCATAGTATTGCACTTGTTTGCTCTGTATTTATTGTTTCTTCCCCCTCTTCTCTCCAGTAGACCCCGAGACCGCTGCTGATGCCCCTGTGATCGACTACGCCGACGATTTAATTCTTCTTCCCTTCAATGCGGAGCTTCCAGAAAGCCCCTCCGATCATCTCGATATCGCCCATTCCATTCTCTCATGCTTGCATTAGATTTTGCTACTGTATTTGATTGCTCCTATTCTGATGCATAGCCTGCTTTTGTACCTGCTATTTTTACCTACCTGCTTATCATAAACTACTTAGTATAGGTTGGTTAGTGATCCATCAGTGACCCCCACCTTGTCCTTGTTGCCCCTGCTTCATCATCGACGACTCGACAAAAGTGATCGACGACCAGAGCCCGACACCTCACATCACATCACGCCCCTTTTTGTTCCTCGACTCTGCAGAGTTACCATCGAGTGCTGAGGGTGGAACCTCATACACCACTCTTGATGAGATCTCTGTAGTTTAGATATTTGGTCGTGGTCAATGAGGGTGATTTCCTCCTTCACCATTCCCGATATGGCTCTGACGTGCAACACCTCAAGTGTGAACCTCGAGGGTGGATCCTCTTACGTTCACCTTGATGATTACATCGAGTGGAATTCACCGAGGGTGATTCCTCGGGTTTTCCCCTTGATGTCTGGACACACAGTTACCTTGAGTTTACTTGAGACGGTTGTGAAAGCTGGACTGGCCCAGAGAGCACCCGTGCGAAGTGACGATGGCGGCTGGCTGTTTAGCGGTATCACCCAGGAGGGGGTGATAGCTCCGGACTTGTCCCGACAGCCGTCACTTCTTTTAATAATGCACTAACAGGTTTGGGTATTTGTTCTGAGTTGGCCTCTGGCCTTTACGCACTAACCACCACGCGAGAATAAATATGGACCTCGACGTCGCAGTATCAGCCGAAGCTTTGCCAGACGTCCAATTCTGCATGGCGGCACAGTCGGATCGTGCTGGCCATCCGAGGCGGTGCTGGTATCCACCCTGCGTGCAACGACCCGGAGTGCAACGGGCGATGGGACCAAGACCCCGGGGCTCTTAGGATGTAGACCGGCGGGGACCTCTCTGCTGAGCCTAGGTAGGGTTGCGACGTGTTGATCTTCCGAGGCCGGGCATTGACCCCAGAAAGGTGTGTCCGGCCAGAGTGATCGAGCGTGTTGGGTAACGTGGTGCATCCTTGCAGGGAAGATATATATTCAAATATCGTGTCCGCGGCAATGGACGTTCAGACTTGTATCCTGATTTTATACAACTAGAAATGGATACTTGATATGTGATGGATATGTTGGCTCCGGGATTGCTTTCTCGTAGGGAGTCGAGGAAGGATCTCTGGGCGTTAATGCTACAACATGCTTGTTAATTATAAACTGCTATTCTTTGCTCTTCTATATGCTGCAAGATGCTTGGTGCTGCTTGAAGATGCTAGTCTTCGATAGGCTAGGCCTTTCCCTTTATTCTCGCATTCTGCAATTCAGTCCACAGACACAACCCTTCCATTTGATACCAATGCATACTTAGTTTAGATCTGATGCTTGCGAGTACTTTGGATGAGTACTCACGGTTGCTTTGCTCCCCCTTTTCCCACTTCTTTCTTCTTTCTGGTTGTTGCAACCAAATGGTGGATCCCAGGAGCCAGATGCCACCCCATCGACTACTACTACTATCCCGGAGAGTGCCTACTACATGGAGATCATCGACGACCAGGAGTATTTAGGAGGTCCCAGGCAGGAGGCCTTGCCTCTTCGATCGTTGTTGCTTTTGTGCTTGCCTTCTTAAGGCATCCTTGTTTAACTTATGTCTGTACTCAGATATTGGTGCTTCAGCTGACTCTTGTGTATCAAGCTATGTATTCGAGCCCTCGAGGCCCCTGGCTTGTAATATAAAGCTTGTATTGTTTTATTTGTGTCTAGAGTTGTGTTGTGATATCTTCCCGTGAGTCCCTGATCTTGATCGTACACATTTGCGTGTATGATTAGTGTACGGTCAAATCGGGGGCGTCATAGTTAGTACCTTCGGAATTATTTATTTGAATGGCTCCAGACCGATAAACCTCCTCGATGACATGGGGCCTTCCCATTTTGAGAGGAGTTTTCCTGCAAAGAATCTAAAACGAGAGTTGTACAAAAGAATATATTCTCCGACTTTAAACTCATGCTTTTGGGTTCTTTTGTCATGCCATGTTTTAACTTTTTCTTTGAATACTTTTGCATTTTCATAAGCTTGGGTTCTCCATTCATCTAATGAGCTAATATCAAATAACCTCTTTTCACCAGCAAGTTTGAAATCATAATTGATTTCTTTAACTGCCCAATATGCTTTATGTTCTAACTCAAGAGGCAAATGACAAGCCTTTCCATAAACCATTTTATAAGGATACATACCCATAGGATTTTTATATGCTGCTCTATAAGCCCAAAGTGCATCATCTAATTTCTTAGACCAATTTTTCCTGGACCTATTGTCAGTCTCTATTGCTAAGTTCAACTTGACCACTAGACTGAGGATGATAGGGTGATGCAATTCTATGGTTAACATCATACTTGGCAAGCATTTTACGAAAAGCACCATGTATAAAGTGTGAACCACCATCAGTCATTAAATATCTAGGGACTCCAAACCTTGGGAAAATAACTTCCTTAAGCATTTTAATAGAGGTGTTGTGATCAGCACTACTGGTTGGAATAGCTTCTACCCATTTAGTAACATAATCAATAGCAACCAAAATATGTGTATACCCATTAGAGGAAGGAAAAGGTCACATGTAATCAAATCCCCAAACATCAAATGGTTCAACAGCAAGTGAGTAATTCATAGGCATTTCTTGACGCTTACCGATATTACCTATTCTTTGGCATTCGTCACAAGATGAGACAAACTTACGGGCATCTTTGAAGAGAGTAGGCCAATAAAATCCAGACTGCAATACCTTATGAGCACTTCTATCTCCAGCATGATGCCCTCCATAAGCTTTGGAGTGACATTTCCGTAGGATTTGTCCCTGTTCATGCTCAGGTACACAATGTCTAATAATACCATCTACTCCTTCCTTATAAAGATGTGGGTCATCCCAAAAGTAATGTCTTAAATCATAGAATAATTTTTTCTTTTGTTGATATGTAAAGGTAGGTGGTAAATATTTAGCAACAATGTAATTAGCATAGTCAGCATACCAAGGAGTACTATGAGAAACATTTATTGCAGCTAACTGCTCATCAGGAAAACTATCATCAATAGGAAGTGGGTCATCAAGCACATTTTCGAGCCTAGACAAGTTATCAGCTACGAGGTTCTCAGCTCCTTTTCTATCAATGATATGTAAATCAAATTCTTGTAGCAAAAGAACCCAACGAATAAGTCTAGATTCAGCATCTTTCTTTTCCATAAGATATTTAATAGCAGCATGGTCTGTGTGAACAGTTACTTTGGAATCAACAATATAAGGTGTAAATTTATCACAAGTAAACACCACTGCTAAGAATTCTTTTTCAGTAGTAGCATAATTTCTTTGAGCACTATCTAGATTTTTACTAGCATAATGAATAACATTCAATTTCTTATCAACTCTTTGTCCTAGAACAACACCAACAACATAATCACTAGCATCACACATAATTTCAAAAGGCAAGTTCCAATCAGGTGGTTAAACAATACGTGCAGAAATTAAGGCTTTCTTGAGTGTTTCAAAGGCTTCTAAACAATCCTCATCAAAAACAAATGGAATAACCTTCTGCAAAAGATTAGTGAGAGGCCTAGAAATTTTAGAGAAGTCCTTGATAAATCTCTTATAGAAACCAGCATGGCCTAGGGAACTACGAATACCTATTATATCTTTAGGACATGGCATTTTCTCAATTGCATCAACCTTAGCTTTGTCCACTTCAATACCTTTTTCAGAAATTTTATGACCCAAGATAATGCCTTCATTTACCATAAAGTGGCACTTCTCCCAATTCAAGACAAGATTTGTTTGTTCACATCTCTGCAAAACTCGCTCAAGATTGCTTAAACAATCATCAAAAGACATCCCGTAAATAGAAAAGTCATCCATGAAAACCTCAACAATCTTTTCACAAAAGTCAGATAATATAGCAGTCATACATCTTTGAAAGGTAGCAGGTTCATTACATAAACCAAAAGGCATACGTCTATAAGCATAGGTTCCCAAAGGACAAGTAAAAGTGGTCTTTTCTTGATCAGGTTAGGAAACATGTATTTGTGAAAAACCAGAATATCCATCAAGGAAGCAAACGTGTGTCTGCTTAGATAATCTTTCAATCATTTGATCAATAAAAGGCAAAGGGTAATGATCTTTTCTAGTTGCTTTGTTTAATTTTCTAAAATCAATTACCATCCTATAGCCTGTAACAATTCTTTGTGGAATTAGTTCATTCTTATCATTAGGAACAACAGTTATACCTCCTTTCTTGGGGACACAATGAACATGACTTACCCATCTACTATCAGCTATAGGATAGATTATACCTGCTTCCAGAAGTTTTAATATTTTTGTTCATACCACCTCTTTCATCTTCAGATTTAACCGACGTTGGTGATCAACAACGGGTTTAGCATTAGGTTCCATATTAATTTTATTCTGACATAGAGTGGGACTAATGCCCTTTAAATCATCAAGAGTATATCTGATAGCAGCTCGGTGCTTCCTTAGAACCTTTAACAATCTTTCTTCTTCGTGTTCTGAAAGGTTAGCACTAATAATAATAGGATATATTTTATTTTCATCAAGATAAGCATATTTAAAAGTGTCTGGCAATTGATTTAGTTCAAACACAGGATCACCTTTAGGTGGAGGAGGACCTCCCAGAGTTTCAATAGGAAAGTTGTGTTTAAGTAAAGGATGTTGTTCAAATAAAATCTTATCTATTTCATTTCTTTCATGCATATGTAAATCATTTTCATGGTCTAGCAAATATTGTTCTAAAGGATCAATAGGTGGCACAACAATAGAAGAAAGACCAATTAATTCATCCTTAGTAGGAAATTCTTTTTCATGAAGATTTCTACTAAAATTGGAAAAATTAAATTCATGAGACTCATCACCAAAGCTAACACCGACAGTTTGTTTCTTACAATCTATCTTAGCATTAACTGTGTACAAGAAAGGTCTACCAAAGATAATGGGACAGAAGTCATCTTGTGGGGAGCCAAGAACAAGAAAATCAGTATGGTATTTTATTTTCCCACACAAGACTTCAACACCTCTAATGATCCCAAATGGTGATACGGTGTCTCTATTAGCAAGTTTAATAGTAACATCTATTTCTTCTAACTCTGCAGGTGCTATGTCTTTCATAATTTCTTGATATAAGGTGTAAGGAATAGCACTCACACTAGCACCCATGTCACATAAGCCATGATAACAGTGATCTCCTATTTTAACTGAGATGAGAGGCATGCCCACAATGGGTATATGTTTAACCCTTTTATCAGCTTTAGCAATTCTAGCAGCTTCTTCACAGAAGTAAATAACATGCCCATCTATATCTTCTTCCAAGAGATCTTTAACCATAGCAATGCTAGGTTCTACTTTGATTTGTTCATCAGGTTTAGGTGTTCTAATATAGCTTTTGTTAACCATAGTTGAAACTTTAGCATGTTCCTTTATCCTAGCAGGAAAAGGTGGATTCTCAATATAAGCAGAAGGGACAACTGGATCAACATTATAAAGTATAGTTTCTTCTTTAACTGGTATCGTTTCCTTAATTTCTTTTTTAATAGGTGGGTGATATTTAAACCACTTCTCTTTAGGGAGTTCAACATGAGTAGCAAATGATTCACAAAAGGAGGCTACTATCTCAAAGTCAGGTCCATATTTAGTGCTAAACTTTTGAAAAGCATCGGTATCCATACAAGATTTAACAAAATCATACCTAAGTTTAATACCTGACTCTTTACCTTCGTCGAATTCCCAATCTTCAGAGTTGCGTTTAATTCTTTCCAAAAGATCCCACCGGAATTCAATAGTCTTCTTCATAAAAGAACCAACACAAGAAGTATCAAGCATGGTTTGATCATTACGAGAAAGCCGAGCATAATTTTTTTGGATAATAAGTTCTCTTGAGAGCTCATGATTGGGGCATGAATATAACATTGACTTAAGCCTCCCCCAAGCTAGAGCGATACTTTCTCCTTCACGAGGCCAAAAATTATATATATAATTCCGATCATGATGAACTAGATGCATAGGATAATTTTTTTGATGAAACTCCAATTTCAAATGATTCCAATTCCATGATCCAATATCATCGCATAGCCTATACCATGCCAATGATTTTTCCTTCAAAGATAAAGGGAAAGCCTTTTTCATAACTTCATCCCTGGGTAAACCTGCAAGCTTAAACAATCCACAAATTTGTTCTACATATATCAAGTGCATATCACGATGTTCGGTTCCATCTCCTAGATAAGGATTAGCTAGCAGTTGTTCTATCATACCCGAAGGAATTTCATATTCAATATTTTCAGTAGGTGCAGTAGGTTGAGGGGTAGCTAACTGTGGTTCCGGACGAGGTGAAGATACCCCGAACAAACTCCTCAAAGGATTGTTTTCCATAGTAACAAGTGACAATAAATTTCAGCACTATAAAAATGTTTACTTACCAAAGGCGCTTCACTCCCCGGCAATGATGCCAGAAAATAGCCTTGATGACCCACAAGTATAGGGGATCAATTGTAGCTCTTTTCAATAATTAATAGTGTCGAACCCAACGAGGAGCAGAAGGAAATGATAAGTAGTTTTTAATAAGGTAATGTCTGCAAATGCTGAAATTGTAAGTAGTGGAGTAGTTTGATAGCAAGATAATTTGTAACGAGCAAGTAACGATAGTAGTAACAAAAGTGCAGCAAGGTAGCCCAACCCTTTTTTGGCAAAGGACATGCCAAAACGGTCTCTTATGATAAGCAAAGTGTTCTTGATGGTACACGAGAACTTCATGTAGTCACTTTCATCATGTTGGTTTGATTTGTGTTCGCTACTTTGATAATTTGATATGTGGGTGGATCGGTACTTAGGTGTTGTTCTTACTTGAACAAAACTCCTACTTATGATTAACCCTCCCGCAAGCATCCGCAACTACGAGAAAAGTATTAAGAATAAATTCTAACCATAGCACTAAACTTTTGGATCCAATAGGTCCCTTACGGAATAGCGCATAAACTGGGGTTTAAGCTTCCGTCACTCTCGCATCCCATCATCTAATTGCTACTCCACAATGCATTCCCTTAGGACCAAATATGGTGAAGTGTCATGTAGCCGACGTTCACATGACACCACTAAGGGAATCACAACATACATGCTATCAAAATATCGAACACATATCAATTCACATGATTACTTGCAACATGATTTCTCCCATGACCTCAAGAACAAAAGTAGCTACTCACAAATGAAAAACATGTTCATGATCAGAGGAGTATTAAATAGCATAATGGATCTGAACATATAATCTTCCACCAAATAAACCATATAGTAATCAACTACAAGATGTAATCAACACTACTAGTCACCCACAAGCACCAATCTATAGTTCCGGTAACAAGATTGAACACAAGAGATGAACTAGGGGTTGAGATGAGATGGTGCTATTGAAGATGTTGATGGAGATTGCCCTCCCCTAGATGAGAGAGTTGTTGGTGATGATGATGACGATGATTTCCCCCTCCGGGAGGGAAGTTCCCCCGGCGGAATCGCTCTGCCAGAGGGGAAAAGTGCTCCATCCCAATGATATTAGCTGGAACTACGTCAGTATTTCCCTGGAGAGGGAGGGATGATGTAGTGATACGTCTCCAACGTATCTATATTTTTTATTGTTCCATACTATTATATTATCTGTTTTGGATGTTTAATGGTCTTTATTATACACTTTTATATTATTTTTGGGACTAACCTACTAACCCAAGGCCAGTGCAAATTGCTATTGTTTTGCCTATTTCAATGTTTCGCAGAAAAGGAATATCAAACGGAATCCAAACGGAATGAAACCTTCGGGAGAGTGATTTTTGGAACAAACGTGATCCAGAGGACTTGGAGTGGACGTCAACAAAGAAGCGAGGAGGCCACGAGGATTGAGGCGTGTCTGCCCCCTGGGCGCTCCCCCCACCCTTGTGGGCCCCTCGCAGCTCCACCGACCTACTTCTTCCTCCTATATATACCAATATACCCCGAAAACATCCAGGAGCACCACAAAACCCTATTTCCACCGCCGCTACCTTCTTTACCCGTGAGATCCCATCTTGGGACCTTTTCCGGCACTCCGCCGGAGGGGGAATCGATCATGAAGGGTTTCTACATCAACACCATAGCCTCTCCGATGATGTGGGAGTAGTTTACCTCAGACCTTCGGGTCCATAGTTATTAGCTAGATGGCTTCTTCTCTCTCTTTGGATCTCAATACAAAGTTATCCTCGATCTTCTTGGAGATCTATTCGATGTAACTCTTTTTGCGGTGTGTTTGTCGAGATCCGATGAATTGTGGGTTTATGATCAAGATTATCAATGAACAATCTCCTCTGAACTCTTTTATGTATGATTTGTTATCTTTGCAAGTCTCTTTGAATTATCAATTTGGTTTGGCCTACTAGATTGATCTTTCTTGCAATGGGAGAAGTTCTTAGCTTTGGGTTCAATCTTGCGGTGTCCTTTCCCAGTGACAGCAGGGGCAGTAAGGCAAGTATTGTATTGTTGCCGTCAAGGATAAAAAGATGGGGTTTATATCATATTTCTTGAGTTTATCCCTCTACATCATGTCATCTTGCCTAATGCGTTACTTTGTTCTTCAAGTTAATACTCTAGATGCATGCTGGATAGCGGTTGATGTGTGGAGTAATAGTAGTAGATGCAGAATCGTTTCGGTCTACTTGTCGCGGACGTCATGCCTATATACATGATCATGCCTAGATATTCTCATAACTATGCACTTTTCTATCAATCGCTCGACAGTAATTTGTTCACCCACCGTAATACTTATGCTATCTTAAGAGAAGCCACTAGTGAAACCTATGGCCCCGGGTCTATTTTCCATCATATTAATCTCCCCTCAACTAGCTATTTCTGTCTCCGTTTATTTTGCAATCTTTACTTTTAATCTTTACCATAAAAATACCAAAACTATTATCTTATCATATCTATCAGATCTCACTTTTGCAAGTGGCCGTGAATGGATTGACAACCCCTTAATCGCGTTGGTTGCAAGGTTCTTATTTGTTTGTGTAGGTACGAGGGACTTGTGTGTGGCCTCCTACTGGATTGATACCTTGGTTCTCAAAAACTGAGGGGAATACTTACACTACTTTGCTGCATCACCCTTTCCTCTTCAAGGGAAAACCAACGCATGCTCAAGAGGTAGCAAGAAGGATTTTTGGCGCCGTTGCCGGGGAGTCTATGCACAAGTCAAGACATACCAAGTACCCATCACAAACTCTTATCCCTCGCATTACATTATTTGCCATTTGCCTCTCGTTTTCCTCTCCCCCACTTCACCCTTGCCGTTTATTCGCCCTCTCTTTCCGTTCGCCTCTTTTTTCTCTTGCTTCTTGTTTGCTTGTGTGTTGGATTGCTTGCTTGTCACGATGGCTCAAGATAATTCTAAATTGTGTGACTTCTCCAATACCAACAACAATGATTTTCTTAGCACCCCGATTGCTCCTATTACTGATGCTGAATCTTGTGAAATCAATGCTGCCTTGTTGAATCTTGTCATGAAAGATCAATTCGCCGGCCTTTCTCGTGAAGTTGCCGCTACCCATCTAAACAGCTTTGTTGATTTGTGTGATATGCAAAATAAGAAAGATGTGGATAATTATATTGTTAAATTTAAGCTATTTCCTTTTTCACTTAGAGATCGTGCTAAAACTTGGTTTTCGTCTTTGCCTAAAAATAGTACTGATTCTTGGAATAAGTGCAAAGATGCTTTTATCTAGTATTTTTCCTCCCGCTAAGATCATCTCTCTTAGAAACGATATTATGAATTTTAAGCAACTTGATCATGAACATGTTGCACAAGCTTGAGAGAGGATGAAATTAATGATACGTAATTGCCCTACACATGGTTTGAATTTATGGATGATTATACAAAAAATTTATGCCGGATTGAATTTTCTTCTAAAAATCTTTTAGATTCGGCCGCGGGACGCACTTTTATGAAAATCACTTTAGGAGAAGCTACTAAACTCCTAGATAATATTATGGTTAATTATTCTCAATGGCACACTGAAAGATCTACTAGTAAAAAGGTGCATGCAATTGAAGAGATTAATGCTTTGAGTAGAAAGATGGATGAACTTATGAAATTGTTTGCTAATAAGAGTGTTTCTTCTAATCCCAATGATATTCCTTTGTCTACTTTGATTGAGAATAATAATGAACCTATGGATGTGAATTTTGTTGGTAGGAACAATTTTGGTAACAACGCTTATAGAGGAAACTTTAATCCTAGGACGCATCCTAGTAATTCCTCTAGTAATTATGGTAATTTCTACAAACAACTCTTATGGAAATTTTAATAATATGCCCTCTGTTTTTGAGACCAGTGTTTAAGAATTTATGATTTCTCAAAAGAATTTTAATGCTTTGCTTGAAGAAAAATTGCTTAAGGTTTATGAGTTGGCTAGGAACGTGGATACAGTTTCTCTTGATGTTGATTCTTTGAAACTTAGATCTATTCCACCTAAGCATGATATCAATGAGTCTCTCAAAGCTATGAGAATTTCCATTGATGAGTGCAAAGAAAGAACCACTAGGATGCCTTCTAAAAAAGATTGCTTTGTGAAAGCGTGTTCTTCTAGTTTTCATGATAATAAGGATGAAGATCTAAAAGTGATTGATGTGTCTCCTATTAAATCTTGTTTGGCAACATGAATCTTGATAATGATGGGACTGGAGATGAGTCAACTTTAGTTAAAACGCGTCCCAATGATTCGAAGTTTTTAGATCTTGATGCAAACATTAGTAAAAGTGGGATTGAAGAGGTCAAAACTTTACATAGCAATGAACCCACTATTTTGGATTTCAAGGAATTTAATTATGATAATTGTTCTTTAGTAGATTGTATTTCCTTGTTGCGATCCGTGCTAAATTCTCCGCATGCTTATAATCAAAATAAAGCTTTTACCAAACATATCGTTGATGCTTTAATGCAATCCTATGAACAGAAGCTTGAATTAGAAGTTTCTATCTCTAGAAAACTTTATGATGTGTGGGAACCTACTATTAAAATTAAAATTAGATATCATGAATTCTATGCTTTGTGTGATTTGGGTGCTAGTGTTTCCATGATTCCAAAAACTTTGTGTGATGTGTTAGGTTTCCGTGAATTTGATGATTGTTCTTTAAACTTGCACCTTGCGGATTCCACCATTAAGAAACCTATGGGAAGAATTAATGATGTTATTATTGTTGCAAATAGGAATTATGTGCCCGTAGATTTCATTGTTCTTGATATAGATTGCAATCCTTCATGTCCTATTATTCTTGGTAGACCTTTCCTTAGAACGATTGGTGCAATTATTGAAATGAAAAAAGGGAATATTAGATTCCAATTTCCGTCAAGGAAAGTCATGGAACACTTTACTAGAAATAAAATTAAATTACCTTATGAATCTATTATGAGAGCCACTTTCGGATTGCATGCCAAAGATGATAATACCTAGATGTATCCTTGCCTTTATGCCTAGCTAGGGGCGTTAAACGATAGCGCTTGTTGGGAGGCAACCCAATTTTATTTTTGTTTCTTGCTTTTTGGTTCTATTTAGTAATAAATATTTGATCTAGCCTCTGGTTATAGGTGTTTTCATGTTCTAATTAGTGTTTGTGCCAAGTAGAACCTTTTGGAAGACTTGGGTGAAGTCTTTTTTGATCTTGCTGTAAAAAACAGAAACTTTAGCGCTCACGAGATTAGCTACAAATTTTTACTGGAGAGTGCTATTTAGTTCATACTTTTTGCATATGATTAATAGAAAAAATTCCTCACGTCCATAAATTCATTTCAGAATTTTTGGAGTTCCATAAGTATATGTTTGATACAGATTACTACAGACTGTTCTGTTTTTGTCAGATTCTGTTTTTCGTGTGTTGTTTGCTTATTTTGATAAATCTATGGCTAGTATCGGAGGTTATGAACCATAGAGAAGTTGGAATACAGTAGGTTTAACACCAATATAAATAAATAATGAGTTCATTACAGTACCTTAAGGTGGTGGTTTGTTTTCTTTCTCTAACGGAGCTCATGAGATTTTCTGTTAAGTTTTGTGTTGTCAAGTTTTCAAGTTTTTGGGTAAAGATTTGATGGATTATGGAACAAGGAGTGGCAAGAGCCTAAGCTTGGGGATGCCCAAGGAACCCCAAGGTAAAATCCAAGGACAACCAAAAGCCTAAGCTTGGGGATGCCCCGGAAGGCATCCCCTCTTTTTTCTTCGTCCATCGGTAACTTTACTTGATGCTATATTTTTTATTCACCATGTGTTTTGCTTGGAGCGTCTTGTAGGATTTGAGTTTTTGATTTTTAGTTCACCACAATCATACTTTCTGTACACACCTTTTCGGAGAGACACACATTAATCAGAATTTATTAGAATACTCTATGTGCTTCACTTATATCTTTTGAGCTAAATAATTCTGCTCTAGTACTTCACTTATATCATTTAGAGCATGGTGGTGGTTTTATTTTATAGAAATTATTGATCTCTCATGCTTCACTTATATCATTTTGAGAGTCTTTTAGAACAGCATGGTAATTTGCTTTGGCTATAAAATTAGTCCTAATATGATAGGCATCCAAGATGGATATAATAAAAACTTTCATATAAGTGCGTTGAATACTAGAGAAGTTTGATACTTGATGATTGTTTTGAGATAGGGAGATAGTGATATTAAAGTTGTGCTAGTTGAGTAGTTGTGAATTTGAGAAATACTTGTGTAGAAGTTTGCAAGTCCCGTAGCATGCACGTTTGGTAAACGTTGTGTAACAAATTTGAAACATGAGGTGTTCTTTGACTGTCATCCTTATAAGTGGCGGTCGGGGACAAGCGATGGTCTTTTCCTACCAATCTATCCCGCTAGGAGCATGCGCGTAGTGCTTGGTTTTTGATGACTTGTAGATTTTTGCAATAAGTATGTGAATTCTTTATGACTAATGTTGAGTCCATAGATTATACGCACTCTCACCTTTCCATCATTGCTAGCCTCTTCGGTACCGTGCATTGCCCTTTCTCACCTTGAGAGTTGGTGCAAACTTCGCCGGTGCATCCAAACCCCGTGATACGATACGCTCTATCACACATAAACCTCCTTATATCTTCCTCAAAACAGCCACCATACCTACCTATTATAGCCTTTCCATAGCCATTCCGAGATATATTGCCATTCAACTTTCCACCGTTCCGTTTATTATGACGCGCTTCATCATTGTCATATTGCCTTGCATGATCATGTAGTTGACATCGTATTTGTGGAAAAGCCACCATGCAGATTATTTCATACATGTCTCTCTTGATTCATTGCCCATCCCGGTACACCGCCGGAGGCATTCATATTGAAGGAAATATGCCCTAGAGGCAATAATAAAGTTATTATTTATTTCCTTATTTCATGATAAATGTTTATTATTCATGCTAGAATTGTATTAACCGGAAACTTGATACATGTGTGAATACATAGACAAAAAGAGTGTCACTAGTATGCCTCTACTTGACTAGCTCGTTGAATCAAAGATGGTTAATTTTCCTAGCCATAGACATGAGTTGTCATTTGATTAATGAGATCACATAATTAGAGAATGATGTGATTGACTTGACCCATTCCGTTAGCTTAGCACTTGATCGTTTAGTATGTTGCTATTGCTTTCTTCATGACTTATACATGTTCCTATGACTATGAGATTATGCAACTCCCGAATACCGGAGGAACACTTTGTGTGCTACCAAACGTCACAACGTAACTGGGTGATTATAAAGGTTCTCTACAGGTGTCTCCGATGGTACTTATTGAGTTGGCATAGATCAAGATTAGGATTTGTCACTCCGATTGTCGAAGAGGTATCTCTGGGCCCTCTCGGTATTGCACATCACTATAAGACTTGCAAGCAATGTGACTAATGAGTTAGTTGCGGGATGATGCATTACAGAACGAGTAAAGAGACTTGCCGGTAATGAGATTGAACTAGGTATTGAGATACCGACGATCGAATCTTGGGCAAGTAACATACCGATGACAAAGGGGACAACGTATGTTGTTATGCGGTTCGACCGATAAAGATCTTCGTAGAATATGTAGGAGCCAATATGAGCATCTAGGTTCCGCTATTGGTTATTGACCGGAGACGTGTATCGTTCATGTCTACATAGTTCTCGAACCCGTAGGGTTCGCACGCTTAACGTTCGGTGACGATCGATAATATGAGTTTATGTGTTTTGATGTACCAAAGGTAGTTCAGAGTCCCGGATGAGATCGGGGACATTACAAGGAGTCTCGAAATGGTCGAGATGTAAAGATCGATATATTGGACGACTATATTTGGACATCGGAAAGGTTCCGAGTGATTCGCGTATTTTTTGGAGTACCGGAGAGTTACGGGAATTCGCCTGGGAGTATATGGGCCTTATTGGGCTTTAGGGGAAAGAGAGAGGGAGGCTGCGCCCCGCAAGGCTTAGTCCGAATTGGACTAGGGGAGGGGCGGCGCCTCCTTCTCTTCTCTTCTCTTTTCCCTTTCCTTCTCTCCTACTCCTACTACATGGAAGGGGGGAATCCTACTCCCGGTGGGAGTAGGACTCCTCCAGGGCACGCCATAGCTAGGCCGGCCATCCCCCCTCCTCCACTCCTTTATATACATGGCCAGGGGACACCCCATAGACACAACAATTGATCATTGATCTTTTAGCTGTGTGCAGTGCCCCTCTCCACCATAATCCACCTCGGTCATATTGTAGTGGTGCTTAGGCGAAGCCCTGCATCGGTAGCATCATCATCACCGTCATCATGCCCGTCGTGCTGACGAAACTCTCCCTCGAAGCTCTGCTGGATCGGAGTTCGTGGGACGTCATCGAGCTGAACGTGTACTGAACTCGGAGGTGCCGTACGTTCGGTAGTTGGATCGGTCGGATCGTGAAGACATACGACTACATCAACCACGTTGTCCTAACGCTTCCGCTTTCGGTCTACGAGGGTACGTGGACACACTCTCCCCTCTCGTTGCTATGCATCACCTTGATCTTGCGTGTGCGTAGGAAATTTTTGAAATTACTACGTTCCCTAACAGTGGCATCCGATCCTGGTTTATGCGTAGATGTTATATGCACGAGTAGAACACAAGTGAGTTGTGGGAGATACAAGTCATACTGCTTACCAGCATGTCATTTTGGTTCAGCGGTATTATTGGATGAAGTGGCCCGGACCGACATTACGCGTACGCTTACGCGAGACTGGTTGTACCGACGTGCTTTGCACACAGGTGGCTGGCGGGTGTCAGTTTCTCCAACTTTAGTTGAACCGAGTGTGGCTACGCCCGGTGCTTGTGAAGGTTAAAACGACACTAAATTGATGAAATATCATTGTGGTTTTGATGCGTAGGTAAGAACGGTTCTTGCTCAACCCGTAGCAGCCACGTAAAACTTGCAACAAAAAAGTAGAGGACGTCGAACTTGTTTTTGCAGGGCATGTTGTGATGTGATATGGTGAAGGCATGATGCTATATTTTATTGTATGAGATGATCATGTTTTGTAACAGAGTTATCGGCAACTGGCAGGAGCCTTATGGTTGTCTCTTTATTGCATAAGATGCAAGTGCCATGTAATTGCTTTACTTTATTGCTATGCGATAGCAATAGTTGCAAAAGCAATAGCTGGTGAGACGACCATGTGACGACACGTTGATAAAAGATCAAGATGATGGAGATCATGGTGTCATGCCGGTAACAATGAAGATCATGACAGTACTTTGGAGATGGAGATCAAAAGCACAAGATGATGATGGCCATATCCTGTCACATATTTTGATTGCATGTGATGTTTATCTTTTATACATCTTATTTTGCTTAGTTCGACGGTAGCTTTATAATATGATCTCTCACTAAATTTCAAGGTAAAAGTGTTCTCCCTGAGTATGCATCGTTGCCAAAGTTCGTCGTGCCGAGACACCACATGATGATCGGGTGTGATAAGCTCAACGTTCATCTACAACGGGTGTAAAACAGTTTTCCACATGCAGAATACTCGGGTTAAACTTGACGAGCCTAGCATATGCAGATATGGCCTCGGAACACTGAGACCGAAAGGTCGAGCATGAATCATATAGTAGATATGATCAACAAAGTGATGTTCACCATTGAAAACTACTCCATCTCACGTGATGATCGGTTATGGTTTAGTTGATATGGATAACATGATCAGTTAGATGATTAGAGGGATGTCTATCTAAGTGGGAGTTCTTAAGTAATATGATTAATTGAACTTTAATTTATCATGAACTTAGTCCTGATAGTATTTTGCAAATAATGTTGTAGATCAATAGCTCGCGTTGTTACTTCCCTATGTTTTATATATGTTCCTAGAGAAAACTAAGTTGAAAGATGATAGTAGCAATGATGCAGACTGGGTCCGTGATCTGAGGTTTATCCTCATTGCTGCACAGAAGAATTATGTCCTTGATGCACCGCTAGGTGACAGACCTATTGCAGGAGTAGATGCAGACGTTATGAATGTTTGGCTAGCTCAATATGATGACTACTTGATAGTTTAGTGCACCATGCTTAACGGCTTAGAATCGGGACTTCAAAGACATTTTGAACGTCATGGACCATATGAGATGTTCCAGGAGTTGAAGTTAATATTTCAAGCAAATACCCAAGTTGAGAGATATGAAGTCTCCAACAAGTTCTATAGCTAAAAGATGGAGGAGAATAGCTCAAGCAGTGAGCATGTGCTCAGATTATCTGGGTACTACAATCGCTTGAATCAAGTGGGAGTTAATCTTCTAGATAAAATAGTGACTGATAGAATTCTCTAGTCACCATCACCAAGTTAGTAGAACTTCGTGATGAACTATAGTATGCAAGGGATGACAGAAACGATTCCCGAGCTTTTCATGATGATGAAATCGATGAAGGTAGAAATCAAGAAAGAGCATCAAGTGTTGATGATTAACAAGACCACTAGTTTCAAGAAAAGGGCAAAGGGAAGAAGGGGAACTTCAAGAAGAACGGCAAGCAAGTTGATGCTCGAGTGAAGAAGCCCAAGTCTGGACCTAAGCCTGAGACTAAGTGTTTCTACTGCAAAGGGACTGGTCACTGGAAGCGGAACTACCCCAAGTAATTGGCGGATAAGAAGGATGGCAAACTGAACATAGGTATATTTGATATGCATGTTATTTATGTGTACTTTACTAGTGTTTATAGAAACCCCTCGGTATTTGATACTGGTTCAGTTGCTAAAAGTAGTAACTCAAAACGGGAGTTGCAAAATGAACAGAAACTAGTTAAGGGCGAGGTGAGGTTGTGTGTTGGAAGTAGTTCCAAGATTGATATGATCATCATGGCACACTCCCTATACTTTCGGGATTAGTGTTGAACCTAAGTAAGTGTTATTTGGTGTTTGCGTTGAGCATAAATATGATTTGATCATGTTTGTTGCAATACGGTTATTCATTTAAGTTAGAGAATAATTGTTTTTCTGTTTCCATGAATAAAACCTTCTATGGTCATACACCCAATGAAAATGGTTTGTTGGATCTCGATCGTAGTGATACACATATTCATAATATTGAAGCCAAAAGATGCAAAGTTAATAATGATAGTGCAACTTATTTGTGGCACTGCCGTTTAGGTCATATTGGTGTAAAGCGCATGAAGAAACTCCATGTTGATGGGCTTTTGGAATCACTTGATTATGAATCACTTGATGCTTGTGAACCATGCCTCATGGGCAAGATGACTAAGACTCTGTTCTCCGGAACAATGGAGAGAGCAACTGACTTATTGGAAATAATACATACTGATGTATGTGGTCCGATGAGTGTTCAGGCTCGCGGCAAGTATCGTTATTTTCTGACCTTCACAGATGATTTGAGCGGATATGGGTATATCTACTTGATGAAACATAAGTCTGAAACATTTGAAAAGTTCAAAGAATTTCAGAGTGAAGTGGAGAGTCATCGTAACAAGAAAATAAAAGTTTCTACGATATGATCGCAGAGGTAAAATATTTGAGTTACGAGTTTGGCCTTCAGTCAAAACAATGTGAAATAATTTCACTACTCACGCCACCTGGAACACCACAGTGTAATGGTGTGTCCGAACGTCATAACGTACTTTATTAGATATGGTGCGATCTATGGTGTCTCTTACCGATTTACCACTACCATTTTGGGATTATGCATTAGAGACAGCTGCATTCACGTTAAATAGGGCACCATCTAAATCCATTGAGACGACACCATATGAACTGTGGTTTGGCAAGAAACCAAAGTTGTCGTTTCTTAAAGTTTGGGGTTGCGATGCTTATGTGAAAAAGTTTTATCCTGATAACTCAAACCCAAATCGGAGAAATGTGCCTTCATAGGATACCCAAAGGAGACAATTGGGTACACCTTCTATCACAAATCCGAAGGCAAGACATTCGTTGCTAAGAATGGATCCTTTCTAGAGAAGGAGTTTCTCTCGAAAGAAGTGAGTGGGAGGAAAGTAGAACTTGATGAGGTAACTGTACCTGCTCCCTTATTGGAAATTAGTTCATCACAAAAATTTGTTCCTATGACTCCTACACCAATTAGTGAGGAAGCTAATGATGCTGATCATGTAACTTCAGATCAAGTTACTACCGAACCTCGTAGGTAAACTAGAGTGAGATCCGCACCAGAGTGGTACGGTAATCCTATTCTAGAGGTCATGTTACTTGACCATGACAAACCTACAAACTATGAGGAAGCGATGATGAGCCCAGATTCCGCAAAATGGCTTGAGGCCATGAAATCTGAGATGGGATCCACGTATGAGAACAGTGTGGACTTTGGTTGACTTGCCCGATGATCGGCAAGCTATAGAAAATAAATGGATCTTCAAGAGGAAGATGGACGCTAATAGTAGTGTTACTATCTACAAAGCTAGACTTGTCGAAAAAGGTTTTGACAAAGTTCAAGGATTTGACTACGATGAGACCTTCTCACTCGTAGCGATGCTTAAGTCTGTCCGAATCATGTTAGCAAATTGCCACATTTTATGAAATCTGGAAAATGGATGTAAAGACTGCATTCCTGAATGGATTTCTTGAAGAAAAGTTGTATATGATGCAACCTGAAGGTTTTATTGATCCAAAGGATGCTAACAAAGTGTGCAAGCTCCAGCGATCCATCTATGGACTGGTGTAAGCATCTCGGAGTTGGAATATATGCTTTGATGAGTTGATCAAAGCATATAGTTTTATACAGACTTGCGGTAAAGCCTGTATTTACAAGAAAGTGAGTGGGAGCACTACAACATTTCTGATAAATATATGTGAATGACATATTGTTGATCGAAAATGATGTAGACTTTTCTGGAAAGCATAAAGGAGTTTTTCAAAGAAAGACCTCGGTGAAGTTGCTTACAAATTGAGCATCAAGATCTATAGAGATAGATCAAGACGCTTGATAAGTTTTTTCAATGAGTACATACCTTGACAAGATTTTGAAGTAGTTCAAAATGGAACAGTCAAAGAAAGAGTTCTTACCTATGTTACATGGTGTGAAATTGAGTAAGACTCAAAACCCAACCATGGAAGAAGATAGAAAGAGAATGAAAGTCATTCCCTATGCCTCAGCCATAGATTCTATAAAGTATGCCATGTTGTGTACCAGATCTATTGTATACCCTACACTCAGTTTAGCAAGGGAGTACAATAGTGATCTAGGAGTAGATCACTGGACAGCGGTCAAAATTATCCTTAGTGGAATAAGGATATGTTTCTCGATTATGGAGGTGACAAAAGGTTCGTCGTAAAGGGTTATGTCGATGCAAGTTTTGACACTGGGATGATTCTAAGTCTCAATCTGGATACATATTGAAAGTGGGAGCAAATAGCTAGAGTAGCTCCGTGCAGAGCATTATTGACATAGAAATTTGCAAAATACATATGGATCTAAATGTGGCAGACCCGTTTACTAAACTTCTATCACAAGCAAAACATGATCACACCTTAGTACTCTTTGGGTGTTAATCACATAGCGATGTGAACTAGATTATTGACTCTAGTAAACCCTTTGGGTGTTGGTCACATGACGATGTGAACTATGGGTTTTAATCACATGGTGATGTGAACTATTGGTGTTAAATCACATGGCGATGTGAACTAGATTATTGACTCTAGTGCAAGTGGGAGACTGAAGGAAATATGCCCTAGAGGCAATAATAAAGTTATTATTTATTTCCTTATTTCATGATAAATGTTTATTATTCATGCTAGAATTGTATTAACCGGAAACTTGATACATGTGTGAATACATAGACAAAAAGAGTGTCACTAGTATGCCTCTACTTGACTAGCTCGTTGAATCAAAGATGGTTAAGTTTCCTAGCCATAGACATGAGTTGTCATTTGATTAATGAGATCACATCATTAGAGAATGATGTGATTGACTTGACCCATTCTGTTAGCTTAGCACTTGATCGTTTAGTATGTTGCTATTGCTTTCTTCATGACTTATACATGTTCCTATGACTATGAGATTATGTAACTCCCGAATACTGGAGGAACACTTTGTGTGCTACCAAACGTCACAACGTAACTGGGTGATTATAAAGGTGCTCTACAGGTGTCTCTGATGGTACTTGTTGAGTTGGCATAGATCAAGATTAGGATTTGTCACTCCGATTGTCGGAGAGGTATCTCTGGGCCCTCTCGGTAATGCACATCACTATAAGCCTTGCAAGCAATGTGACTAATGAGTTAGTTGCAGGATGATGCATTACGGAATGAGTAAAGGGACTTGCCGGTAATGAGATTGAACTAGGTATTGAGATACCGATGATCGAATCTCGGGCAAGTAACATACCGATGACAAAGGGAACAACGTATGTTGTTATGCGGTATGACCGATAAAGATCTTCATAGAATATCTAGGAGCCAATATGAGCATCCAGGTTCCGCTATTGGTTATTGACCGGAGAAGAGTCTCGGTCATGTCTACATAGTTCTCGAACCCGTAGGGTCTGCATGCTTAATGTTCGATGACGACCGGTAATATGAGTTTATGTGTTTTGATGTACTGAAGGTAGTTCGGAGTCCCGGATGAGAACGGGGACATGACGAGAAGTCTCAAAATGGTCGAGACATAAAGATCGATATATTCGACGACTATATTCGGACATCAGAAAGGTTCCGAGTGATTCGGGTATTTTTTGGAGTACCGGATAATTACGGGAATTCGCCGGGGAGTATATGGGACTTATTGGGCTTTAGGGGAAAGAGAGAGGGGAGGCTGCGCGCCCCCCAAGGCTTAGTCCGAATTGGACTAGGGGGAGGGGCGGCGCCCCCTCACTACAAAAAAAAAGACACATCCGTGACATTTTTGGCCGAGCGAAAAAATTTCTGTCATACATATGACACTTTTATGACGATAATTGTGACAAAACCCGGTATCATCATAGATGTGGTGGGCTCCTACTTCTATGACAAAAAATCGTGACAGAAAATGGGCTTTTCGTCCTGGGCGGGCCGGAGACGCAGCTGCATGACATTCTTTGGGCCGTCCATGATGGCAAAAACCATGGTAAAAGCGAGGGGGAGGAAAATTTCGGGGAGTTCCCGGTTACGGTGGGAGGTCGGGGGCCGAGCGATGCGCGTTTCTCTCATACACGTATGCGCTGCGTGTGTGCGGCGTTAGCTCTAATCAACCCGAAGCGAGGCGTTGGGCTCTAATCAACCCGAAGCGATTGCCTTTGCAGCTACGCGTTCATCGAACCCGAGCGATCGATCGATGGCTTTTAACTGAACCCAATCGAGCGATTCCTTCGCTACTGCTGCTAACTCAAGTCGATAGATTGGATGAACAGTGAGCGTTGCGTGGGGATTTGGATGAACAGTGAGCGATGGCGTTGCCTCTGGATGAACATGACCCCGTGGTGTGGTGGAGGGCTGGATGAACAGTAGACGGTGGAGGGGTGCCCGTGGAGGGGTGGTTGAACAGGACCCAGTGGTGTGGAGGGCTGGATGAACACTAGACGGTGGAGGGGTGGTTGAACAGTAGCCGGTGGAGTAGCGCGCGGTGGAGGCTGGATGAATAGGAGCCCGTGGAGGCTAGAGGAGGTCGACGGTGGAGATGAACAGTATCCCGTGGAGTCCCGTTTTGCGGTATGCCACACCCCTCTGATGAACAGGAACCCGGTTCCGACCGTAGCGCTCCAACACAAGTCCGTTTCATCCGTTTTGCCGTACGCCACACCCCACCCGATCAACAGAACCCCCGTTTCGACCGTAGGAGGTCCGTTTAAATGCTTTGGCGGCACGCCACACCCTCCGATCAACAGACCCGATTCGACCGTAGGAGGTCCGCTTCTCTGCTTTTGTGGTACGCCACACCTCCCGATCAACAGACCCTGTTCGAACATAGGAGGTACGTTTCCTCCGTTGCGGTACGCCAGCCTCGCTTCCATCGCTGTTCCGTCCAAGCCCTCCCGGCGAACACGACGACACATTCCGCTCCGACCTGCCGTTGGCTCCCACGCTGCCTGCTGCCTCCCGATGAACACGATGCATTCCGTTGCCTCCCCATGAACACAACGCATTCTGTTGCCTCCCCATGAACACGACGACGACGCTGTTTCTCCGTTCCGACCCAGCTATGTACACGAGCCCTCGCCGTACGTATGCGCGAGAAGGCGTTCGAGACCCCGCCCGTATGTACACATATGTGGCCGTATTTTATTTCTTGCACCCTGGCCGCTATACGTACGTGTACATGCTACGTGCACGCCTCTACTACGACACGTGCGCGCCTCTACTACGACACGTGCGTGCCTCTACATCGACCAGTATGTACATACACATTCGCGACCAGAATGACAACGCTACGTACGCTTCGACCAGGTGGGTCCCGACCGCGGGCACTTCCTTACTGCGAGATGTAGCTGGTGGGTCCCAGCAGTCAGGGGGGCGAATCGTTTTGTTTTTTTTTGCCCGGACGCACTTCCTTGCGTGCGAAGATGTATCTGGTGGGTCCCAGCAGTCAGGGGGGCGAATCGTTTTTTTTTCCCGGACGCACTTCCTTACGTGCGAAGATGTAGCCGGTGGATCCCAGCAGTCAGGGGGCGAATCGTTTATTTTGCCCGGACGCACTTCCTTGCATGCGAAGGTGTAGCTGGTGGGTCCCAGTAGTCAGGGGTGAATCATTTTTTTTTTGCCCGGACGCACTTCCTTGCGTGCGAAGATGAAGCTGGTGGGTCCCAGCAGTCAGGGGGAAACGTTTTTTCTGCGAAATACAGTGGCCCGTCCGGCGGGTCCCAGCTGTCAGGTGGAGCAATCATAATTTTCCGCGTAATAAGGAGGCACTTCCTTGCTGCGGCCGTGGACCCAGTTGTCAGACTCTCCACGTACAGTCCACGTCCGATGGAAGCCATTCCTTGACCACGTTGACCACGCCGCGCCGAGAGCACCAGTGCGGTGGACGACAGCGAGGCCTCGGAAGGGGACGACGCGGAGCCGGGGAAGACGCGGCAGTGGATGCCCATGCGTAGAGGAGTATGAGGGTTCACTCGTTCGGCATCGGTGTGAGGCTACCGTCGCTGCAGAATAACAGGGGGTGTGGGTGCGTAGAGGGATGGCCTGGCCAGCGGTGGGAGTAGTAGGGGGCAGTGAGGCCTCCGCGGCATCACAGCCGGCCACGAGCTGCAGGAGCAGGCGGTACGACCGGCGCTGCTTTGGGCGGCTGGAGCAAGAAGACTAGAGGTTGAAGAAGCACTACGGCTGTTGGATGGACATCGTACGGTCACTGGAGCTAGAATCGTTCATATATTCACTAAAGTTGACAAAGGTGTCCGTCCAAGTCAACTCAGTAGGCCCACAAGTCAGCCTCCCACCAAGGTGGGTCCCAGCTAGCAGGGGGTATTCATTTTTTTGTGCGTAATAAGGAGGCACTTCCGGTTGGTCCGAGCTGACAGCGGGGGGAACGTTTTTTTTCGTGAAATACGGTGGCCCATCCTGCGGGTCCCAACAGTCAGGGGGAAATATTTTTTGCGTGAAATACTGGTGGCCCGTCCGGTGGGTCCCCACTATCAGGTGGAGGAATAATTATTTTCCACGTAATAAGGAGGCACTTCCTTGCGGCTGCCGTGGACCCAGCTGTCAGCCTCTCCACGTACAGTACTCTTCCGATGGAAGTCGGTCATTAACCACATTGACCACGCCGCGCCGAGAGCACCACGGCGGTGGATGACGGCGAGGCCTAGGAAGGGACGACGCGGAGCCGGGGAAGACGCGGCAGAGAAAGCCCGCGCGGGGAGGAGTACGAGGGTTCACCGGTTCGGCTGCGGTGTGAGGTTGCCGTCGCCGCAGAATAACAGGGGGTGTGGGTGAGTAGAGGGATGCCCTTGCCAGCGGTGGGAGTAGTAGGGGCGCCGAGGCTCAAGGCAAGACAGCCGCCACGGGAGGCGGAGCAGCGGTCCCTTGGGCGCTGCTTTGGCGGCTGGAGCAAGAAGATCAGAGATTGAAGAAACACGACGGCCGTTGGATTGACATCCAACGGTTATGTCTGCTAGCATTGTTTGTTGAGTATATAATAACTAAAAAAATCTTGCATACGCATCAACTAAACATGCCCACAAGTCAAACCACTCCCTCTTTTTTTAATAATTTACATATAGCTCATGGCAACTTCTTATGCAATTTATTGCAGTCGTATTTTTTTGGTTGGCCAGGGCCAATTTCGCATATTTCTATGGGTTCCAAACTATTTTTAATACCGAAATGTCGAGCAAGATTTAAAGTACTTTGAAGATTTATTTAAATTAGGTTAATGCCCAGTGAAATAGGAATCTGAAAATGTGAAAAAAAATCAGAAATTATAAAGTAATTGCCAATTTGTCATCTGTTTTTATATTTACAACCCATTTCATATTACTTTCAAGATTTGCAGGCGTCTTGAAAGAGTCGTAGCCCATCAGGGCGTAGAAAAATAAGTAGGCCTGGATTGGGTATTCTTCAGAAAAAAATAAACTGGGCTCATTTTCACAAAGAAAAAATAGCTGGGCTGGTCACATGGTGAACATAAAATATAAGCCTAGGCTAGACGGGGCACAGCCCAGTTCAAACCCTGCTCCGTCTCAACAATACCAAACAAGAAAATACTGCTCGAGTAGCTACGTCCCAGATGTCAGCCGATCTTGTGTTGTTTTCTTGTCTATTGACTATATACGCTCACAATGTCGTGGGTCCTAGATGTCAGGAAAACACTAGGAGGAAGCATTTTATTTTTCCATACGCTGACGTGGGGGCCCCTCACCGTCATCCTCTCCACGCATTTCGCCGATTCCTCGTTGTTTGTTGACCATGTTGACAATGTGAGAGGGCGGTGCCATGCGAAGCGCACTAAAGCGCTGGAGGACGCCGGGCGTTAACGATTTAGGAGACGGGCGGCGATGCATGCGCCGAGGCGCAGCCACCGTGGGAGGCGGAAGCGGCGGCCTCGCCGGTGCTGGTTTGGTTTTGGCGGCCGGAGGAAGACATGATCAAGAAACACGACAGATCGTAAAAGCAGCAGGAGTACTTAACAACCTTAATCAAACCAGCAGGGCACTTAAAACCAAAGCTGAAAGCAGTATGAGTACTTATACAGGTTCAACCATACAAAGCACACCTCGAACAGTGCTACTTTGCCTACAGTTAACCAAGGGTGAGGCCGCCAAGCCCCAGGACAAGGCCCAGGCGCCACCCTGCGCATCCACAACCTTCTAAAAGCGGCTTCATCTCGCAACGTGGTCAATAAACAGGATATTCGCTTTAGAGCCATGGAAAAGCATGAACATAATCTTCTGTCCTATACTCCAAGATGGACGGGCCTTCATTATTTGAGACCACCCATGAATAAGTATCTTTTCACCTCCAAGGGGAGTTGAGTAGGTCGACATAAACATCATGTTGTGACCAAGCGCAAGTCCGACCCGACCATTGTCGAGCATCTCAGATAGGAACAATAGAACTCGGCAGTTCTGTTTAAGAAGATCACAGTTGTAAAACTGTGTATAAGCAATAGTTTATGAACAACATATATAACGTAAAAACAGCTCAGAGGATAAGTTTCTATTACACTTGGACCTGTTCAACGAAAAGCGATAGTGGCACACATATCCCACATGGCCTTCCACCATTGAAACGCCCCACAAGGACCTCAAGTCGATCAATAATGTGTAGGAACTTGTGGATGTCGATCCATCAACTTCAAGCCATTAGTAACAGCCGAAGTTATTACAGAGTAACAAACGAGCAGACTGCTTAACTCAAAAACCTACACATGCCACCAATTATAAGAAAATATTAGTTAGAAGTAACATCTTTGTGAGAGATTCGCTACTTATAAAGTTAAATTGTGATTAGTTAGACAGAATAGGTGGATTAAGAAGTAATCGAGGCAACAAGCAAGAACCAGAAACAAAACTAACATGGATGAACAATTGGAACGACGTCGGGGTGGAAGATCGCAGTGAAGATGAGACCAGGTTCTGCTATTTCCATCAACATTCATGCGCCAACTTTCAGTCTGTAACACTTGAGAAAGTTTATCCAAGTTCGGCTAAAACCCCCACCCTCCCGGATAGAAAAGATGATTCTAGGAACATACTATGCGCGTTTCAAAATGCTGTGTTAGGATGAGAAGGATCAAGTGCGGCGTCTCGCCGAGGGCGCAGAAATCTGTAGGGTACTCGCACTTTTGGCACTGCAAATGAAACACACTAGATTCAGTAGGAAGAAAAATGCATCAACGGCGGGCTGCCATCGAGGATTTCCTGCGACCAAGGGACTTGGATTTATCGAGGATGGATGAAGAATTGCACTGGTTCTCCATGAGAAAACCCTATGCAATCGTCGAGCGGGAGTTTTCTCCAACAAGCGACGAGGAGAAGGGGATCAGCCCAAAGTGAAATATTGCCGCTTCGTCCGTCCAGCTTACTGCTAAAGCTGGAAGGGGGGGGGGGTTGTTATTTGACGGCTCATTGGGCATTATTGTGGCGCTACGACCGGGGTGTGTCTACCGTGAAGTTGTGCACTCTAATTTATGCATATGGCACGTGGACCCCATTGCCGGTTGCCCCACATATCAGCGAAAGTAGAAAGACAGGAGTAACTAGTTACACATAAATATATTTTTTGACAGAGAGATACTCCCTCTGTAAAGAAATATACAAATCTTTTATATCACAGGCTCACCTTGCCGATAAATATACTCCCTCTGCAACGCAGGGGCATTATGGGGGTTCAGCTGAGAATATAATACTCAGATAGGCTCACGGTTCTGGACTTTGGGCTGCAAGCCGACCCTGCATGTTTGGGGGGCCATGTGTTCTACCTCAGCGCTTTTCATATTGCAAGCGATCGGTACGGCGCAGGTTTTAGATGCTGTCGCAAGGCAAATACACAAAATTGAATAAAGCACGACAGCTGTTGAATGAAATCGAACGACAGTTCCTAACCAGCAATCAGAGTTGCAATTCTATCAACGATATACCATGTGATAAATAATACTGTCATACTACTTATGCACACAGGACACTTGTTTCACCATGCTAGATTATTACATCAAAATCTCTCGGAGGATAGATCAGTTCAGCAGTTGTGTGCTGCTACTGAAGAATTTCAAAGTTGATTTGGACCAGCTCTCCTTGCCGAGAAAGTTCGATTTTGACATCATCCCGTACCGCAAGATATGATTTATATTTGAACGTTGACCATTGTCGGTGTCAAAACCGGCGGATCTCGGGTAGGGGGTCCCAAACTGTGTGTCTAGGCGGATGGTAACAGGAGACAAGGGACACGATGTTTACCAGTGTTCGGCCCTCTTGATGGAGGTAAAACCCTCGCCCTGCTTGATTGATATTGATATTGTGGATGTTTACAAGAGTGGATCTACCACGAGATCAAGGAGGCTAAACCCTAGAAGCTAGCCTATGGTATGATTGTAAGGGTTGTTGTGATTGTAGTCCTACGGACTAAAGCCATCCGGTTAATATAGAAACCGGAGAGGGCTAGGGTTACATAGAGTCGGTTACAATGGTAGGAGATCTACATATCCGTAGACGCCAAGCTTACCTTCCACGCTAAGGAAAGTCCCATCCGGACACGGGTGAAGTCTTCAATCTTGTATCTTCATAGTCTTGGAGTCCGGTCGATGATGATAGTCCGCAGATGATAGTTCGCCGATGATGGTAGTCCGCTATCCGGATACCCCTAATCCAGACTCCTCAAGAGCTCCCTGAACCAGGCTTCAATGACGATAAGTCCGGCGTGTATATTGCTTGGCATTGCAAGGCGGGTTCCTCCTCCAAATGATAGAAGATTGTGAACACCAGATAGTGTCCGCTCGCAAAATAAATTCCACATTCCACCGTAGAGAGAATAATAATATATATCGCAAGTTCAATCTGCGACGTTTTTACGTGGCATGACGTCACACCACTACCAAGCCATTACTCAATTGTTTTTTACTTTACCACCTCAGCGCATTTAGCAAAGCGGTTTCCTTGGCACGTCTTGTCGAAGCAGAGATCGTGTTTCCCCTTAATCCGGGTTTCTCATCAATACGGGCATGGGTAACCCAACCGCGCCTGTTCGCCACGCCCCCTCTATCAAAGGAGAGTCCCAAACGGTCACAGAGACATCTCTTGGTATTCTCCCTCTTTATAACGGGACCAAGGCTCGTTTCTTTTTCTTTAATCCACCATCGAATCTTCTCCATGCTCCAAGTTCCAGCACCTAGAGCTCCAGATTCGAGCGCTTTGACCTTCAACGATGTCCGGTTCCGACCTCGAGTGGCGGTGGATGCCCTCCTCCGTCACGGAGGAGGACGTGCTAAAGCTGCGGAGGCCAAGTACTGCCTTACGAGATTTCGCAGACAGGTTGCTGCCGAAGGGCAGGCCGTCCCCGCCCCGAGCCCGGCGAGTATGTCGCCTTCAGATCCCACCTCCGCCGGGGTTTAGGCTTCCGATGGATCCTTTTGTGAGAGGGCTCATGTTTTATTATGGGTGTGAATTCCACGATTTGGCTCCGGAGTCCATCCTCCATATCTCCGCATTTATTGTCATCTGCGAAGCCTTCCTCCGCGTCACCCCTCACTTCGGCCTGTGGCTGAAGACCTTCAATGTGGCGCCGAAGATGATCGGGGGGCGCCAAGCGGAGTGTGGCGGGGAGGCCATAAGTAGGAGGGCCGATGCCCCGTGGCCCGCTGGCTCCTTCCAAGAAGAGCTCGGCCTGTGGCAGCAAGAGTGGTTCTATATTACCGCTCCGAGGGGCCGCAGACAAAAGCCGCCGCCCCTATACCGCTCGGGACCTCCACGACGATTGATGCCGTGGGTCAACCAAGGGCTCAACTGGGGGCCGTCAAAGGACGTGCCCCTACTGCAGGGTCGGATTCGAGATCTCCTAACGAGGGAGATCGATATGGTGGTGGTGATGCAGGTTATGCTAATTAGCGCCTCCTGCCCGCAAACGCCGTCCTCTCCGCTATGGGAGTTCAATCCGAGGGCCCATGGATTCTTCAACACTTCATGGGTATGACACCCTGGAGATGTATAACTTATTCTTCGGATCGCAAGAGGTGCGTCCGAATTGACCGAGGATGCTGGACTAAGCTGCAATCGCCCGGATACTCAAGTAAGTAGTTCCAAGTCCGGACATACCGTTTGTTTGCCTTTCGATGATCCGCCTTATGGCCGATCTCCTCCTACACAGGAGTGGATAGAGGAAGCAAAATTAATACGATGTCCGGCCCCCCTCCCCGAGACCGCGCCGGATCCCGTGCTGGTCCGGATGCTTGAGGTTGCGCCGGAGGAAGGCGAAGGGGAAAGCAGAAAGCTACTGCCTCGCCTAAGGAGGCTCTTGAACGAGGGGGGATCGAGAATCCCTCCTACCAAGGGGAGAAGAGGACTGCCTCCGAGGACCCGGGGGAAAAAGCCCCTAAACGGGGGAAGAAATCTTCGCCAGAGGGTCCTGCGTCCGGGGAGGCCCCGCCGCACAATCTCCCTTAATGAGCCAGCCTCCAACGAGCCGTAAGTAGAAAGAAAGGAGTTTTATAGTAAGGACATCCCTATTTGTGCTTCGAGGATAACTAAAGTTTTTACCTTGTAGTTCGGATCTCCGCCCTTCGCAGATGAGCTCGTCTTCGGGGACCTTCGCCAGAGATGATAGAGAGCGAGACGCCTCGTCTGGGCGCCGTCGGATAGGGCGGACGAGCCTGAAGTGTCGTCACGGAGGGAGCCCCCGGGTTTGGCAAAGCCGGATAGTTCGGCGCCAACTGGTGTATGGCTAAAGGATCTGCTTGAGAAGGCGTCTATCTCAGAAGATCAGCACGCATTGATGAGCATGGTGATTGAAAGGATTTCGTCCGCCGAAGGCGGGTTGTACGATGCCGTCAGGAGTTTACTGGCGGGGTTTGAGGTACGTAAAAATGACACACCTTGTAACAGTTTTGCATATAGAATGTGCCCTGTATAGATAGTAGCCCCTGAGACTCGGTAGGTTGTCGATATCGACAGCGTGCCGAGGATCAAAATCGCAGGTTTAAGTTCCCGTCGTGCCAATGCAGGTGGCGGGTCGTCCGGGGGCCAGCCGGACAGATGGAGTTGCTGAACTAAAGCGGCAACTCGATGTTGCGGATGCGGACATCACGCTGATCAACAGGCGACTTGATGAGTCGCAAGGTAAGTCTTACTGCGCGGTCACTAGGTAAGGGAGCCGAAGCCAACTCCTTACAATATGTGCGTGAAATGCAGATAGTGCCGCTGCCGTGGAGAGTCTTCGGGCCGAACTTGCTCAAGCCAAGGAGCAGGCCAGAAGGAGTAATGCGGCGGCCTCGAGGGTGGCCGAGGAGTTAGCGGCCGAAAGGACCGCACACTGCCGGAGCAGGGAAGAGATAGCCGAAATGGCCGTGAAGTTAAAAGAGCCTACCGACCGCAATGAGGCTCTTGGGAAGGAGCGCCTAGCGGGGCAATAAGACCTGCGGAAGGCCACCGCCGAAGCCAAGAATGCCAGCTCTGCAATGTGGGCTATGAAGGAAGAGCTGCGCTAGGCCGGGGAGATTGTAGCTGGCAAGCCTTTTCTGCTGCGCCGAAGGTTCACGGATCCAAAGTATGCTCAGCTGGGCCAATTGTGGTGTCCGGAGCACCCTTATATGGACTTAGCAGCGAGTGCGGCGGATGCCGTTGTGCATTTTCGAAGCCAGAAGGATCACCAGACGGAAGAGCTGTTTTGGTCTCAATTCCATAGTCCGGAGCGTTTACTTTCGCTGACCGATCGCTTGGCTGAGTGGGCTGAGCTAAATAGGTTGTCCGGGCTTGCTATGACGGATATAATGACTCATATCCGGCCGGATAGACCCCAGCCGAAGAGTTACTTTGGCTTATTGCAGCAATTTCTTGGGGCGGTGCCGCATATCAAGGCGATGAAGCGGTCGGCCTGCATAGAGGGTGCGCGGATGGCGCCGCCGTGTGAAGACACATTGGACAGAGATGGATGCCACCGTTGTTGCGACCCCGGGTTCGGATGATAGCCGGTTACCCGCCGAGCACTATTTTGGCAAAGTACTGCGTGGTGCTCGTTTAATAGAGTCACAGTGCTAAAAAAATGTTACCTTCGAATGAACGCTTATATGATGTAAAACGATATTTATAATGTAAGCGCCTTTTATACTTGTGCGTTCAAGTGATAGAATATCTCCTATGCGGCCGTTCATGTATACGTGTGTATAACCTGAAAGATGACAGTCGTCGGCTTCAGCCCCCACGCACAAGGTGCGGGGGTGTTCGCAAAAAATAGCGCATTTTCACACTTAATCCGACGTCTCGGTCCTGTAAAGGAGGTGGTAGCGTAGCAAACAAGGCAACCGGACTATAATGCTTTATCACTTTCACTTAGCCATGGAGTTCGAGGGGCTACGACATAGCCCCAGATGGCACCGCGCTCTCCGAATTCGGGGCGCGTATGTGCCTGGCCAGGAAACGGCCCTTCGTCAAAGCGGAGGAATCCTAAACATTCCCATGGTCGATCGAGTGATTGACCAGTCTCTCGCTGTATCATGACAGTCAGTTTTGGCTTTCATCGAGGTGCTCGCCAAATTAATCGGGGCACAATCGCAGAGTTCTCCTAGAGCCGCGTTAGCCGATGATACGGAACGTAAGGCAGCAAAACACGGGAGCCGGGCAAACCCAACATTTGACCAAAGACATGATTCGGAGCTGATGCATATAAGGCCTAACCCGAGACGCCAACACTCCGAAGGTGTTCGGTCTTTATAATAAGCGGGCAAAACAAAGTCCTAAGCCCCTTGTGTCCAGTGCGAGCAGGTTCTTCCGGCGTGGCCGATGCCAAAATGCCGATCTCCACTCTGGTTATAATGATAAACCAGGGATTATAGCAACAAGAGACAGAAGAAAGGTTTACGAGGGTCTTAGTCTGAAAAGAGTCCTTGCAACGGGTCCCTCACGCACGCTCTGCGCCTATGTCTCCGTTGCCGTATCCTCGACGGGTGTGCGATGTTCATCTGTAAAAGAGAAGAACTTGTTGGAAAAGAAATCGCGAGAAAGTGCATAAAAATTGAAATATAGATTAAGAAAGCTGAGCCTATGCTAGCTCATTATGGATTATATGTGCAAACCCTTGTGAAGGGGTGTGCGGCTAGGTAGCCCCTAGCTTATTTATTCCGGACTCGTCCAGCCGTGTCCGGGGTCTCTGGCGACCTTATGATGAAATGATGCCATGTGGACCGGGCATTTTAAGCGTAAGAGACGCGTAGTGTGGTATTGCATTGAAGCGGACGAGAGCTTCCCGTCCCAGTTGTGCTTGATGGCTACTTTTAAAAGGGGCGACATGAAAGGTTAGCTTTTCTCGTCGGAAGTTGTCAGGTGACCCGAACACAACTTCTAGTAATAATGAAACTGTGCACCTGGCGTAAGGGCCTGGCGCCAGTCCTTTGAGGGAAGTGCGGCTATGCCGGATTGTAATAGGGTCTATCCCCACTTGCGGATTGTGTCCGGATATAGCAGGTTTAAGTCACTGCCGCCGTCCATCAAAACCTGCGTTAATTGCAGTCCGTCTATTATGGGATCCGATATCAGGGAAGTCTATCCTGCGCTCTGGATACTATGGACTAATACAGATGGTCGAAAGTGATTGGTTTTGACATCCAATCTTGGTCCACTGGGGTGGATCGTCCGACACTTGTCTTGGCGGGTGCCGTGTTGGCTTTCCGTGTTATCACGTGAAGCAAGTTTACTGTTTTGACTTCTCGAGGGAAAGTCTTTTGACTTCCGGTGCTCTGCTGGTGGGATTCATCATCGTCCTCGCTTGGCGTATCGAGCCCCTTGTGTCCGGCGTTAAGTCTGCCGGACTGTTTGAAAGCCCAACAATTTCGGTTGGTATGGTTTGCGTGCCTTCCGGGTATCAGGATTTGACATATCCGATCTAAAATTTTGTTTAAATTTGAGCTCGCCTCTGTTGTCCTTAAGAGGCCGTGTTTTATTGTCCGGCGCGAGCTTTTGAATCCGGCGTTGACCGCTGTGCCCTGTGGGCTTTTTTTTTATTCCGCGCCGATCTTTCCTGCGCCAGTGACTTTCTGCTTCGATCTCGATCTCGGATGTACTCGGTCGCTGGTGCTGCATCTTGCTAGCCAGCTGTCCTCTCTCTCGCAAAAGCGCATCATGAGGCTTGTTAGCGCGGCCATTGTTCTTGGCTTCTCTTGGCCGAGGTGTCCGGCAAGCCATTCGCCCTCAGACGTTGTGTTTAAAAGCTGCTAAGGCTTCCGCGTCCGGACAATGACTATTTGGTTCTTTTGGTAAGGAACCTGTTCCAGAAATTCTTGTACCGACTCTCCGGGCTGTTGGGTTATATGACTCAGATCGTCAAGATCCGGAGGGCGGACATAAGTCCCTTGAAAATTTGCTCTAAACGCGTCCTCGAGCTCTTCCCAACTTCCAACAAGTGTTTTCGGGAGGCTTTTGAGCCAATGCCGAGCAGGCCCTTTGAGCTTGAGGGTAGGTATTTTATGGCGTGAGATCATCTCCTCTAGCCATGTGTATGTGTAGTATGTAGTCTTCTATCCGCACTCTGTGGTCTGTTGTGCGTCGTATGCCTCTATGTTTATGGGTTTAAACCCTGCTGGAAATTCATGATCCAGCACCTCATCGGTGAAACATAGCGGGTGTGCGGCGCCTCTGTATTTGGGTGTGCCGCTGTCTTCGAACACTTGTCGTGGTGTGTTACTTCCTGGGGTCCTCTTTTTTGGCCCGTAGATGGACCTAGTTGGGCCGTCCGTTTTCCCGGGATTATAATTCGGCTTGTGTGCAGCCCCGCTTGTCGCTTTGGGCCTGCTGTCTGCCGCCTATCCGCCAGCGGCCTCTTTATTTTTTGATTGTGGAGGCTTTATGGCTTCCTCGTCAAATTCTGCAGCAACTTGCGCTCGGTAGTTTCTTAGTCTAATGGCCATTGCCATATTTGTCTGCGGTCTTGAATACTTTGCTCCACTTCATTCTGAGCGTGTCTTCTGCTGTTTTGAGCTTCCGTTTTGTCTTCTTCAAACTTCTTGCAGTGGCGACGAGTTATTTGCGCATGTTCTTATGCTCCGGTGTTGTGTCCGGACTGTTGATTGCTCCGTGAAGGGGTTGATTATCCGGCTCGTCCGCTGGTTTGCCCTACTCTATCGCTGGGTCTTTAGGAAGGCTGCTTTGATCGAGGCGGGACTTAGGGCGGCGTCTGCGTCGCCGTTTTGATTCTTTATCGGCGAGATTATCCTCTGACGCGTCCCGTTGTTCCTCGTTATCGCTTCCCTTCGGGGTATCCACCATGTATATGTCGTATGACGAGGTGGTCTTCCAGTGTTCTGTAGGCACTGGTTCTTGGTAGTCTCCGCATCGCCGCCCATACCGCCGATGTCTTCGGAGTCGTAATCTAGTACGCCGGTTAAATCGCCGACGGTGGCTACGGGCGGGTGGTGGGTGGGATCTGAATTTCTTCGCCGTCCGCGTCCCAACCGCCCCGGCCGTAGTTCGCCAGGCTCTCCGGATAGCGAGAGATGCTTCAATGAATTTATGATATCGCCAAGGGCGGTGCTGAAAGATGTCCGCAACGGTGAATTCCATGATCGGCGCCTAATCGGGTTCGACCGGCAAGGGCGCAGGAGGTCCGGAGTCCGCAGGAGTCCGCACCTCGAGTCATGGGCTTTATGCGGACAAGGTAAGTGTTCGCTCCATCGCCAGAGAAGTTGCAGCTCCCGAGGCGGTGTCCAGCCATCCGTCCTCGATCCGAGCGATCGGCTCTGGACTATGAGTCGGAGCGGATTCGTGTGCGGCCTCCAAGGTGTTGTCCAGCGGTAGATTTAGGTCATGCCCATCGTGACAGCGCTGCACGCCGGTTGTGGCTCAGATCCATCGAGGATCAAGTCCCCGCGATATCGGCCGTGAAGTTTAGGCTTCAAACCTGACTCGACGGCCAGGGGCGAAGCTTCGATCTGCTCCAGATGGCCAAGTGAATTGGCCCAGAAAGCGGCCGCCGAATCTGAAGATCTGTCCGGGAGAAAAGTCTCGCCCAGACTACGCCGTTGTTGATTGAAGAGGCCATCAAGCCTATCGGTGACGACACGAGGAACTCTCAATGAAAGCACCAATGTCGGTGTCAAACCGCGGATCTCGGTAGGGGGTCCCGAATTGTGCGCCTAGGCGGATGGTAACAGGAGACAAGGGACACGATGTTTACCCATGTTCGGGCCCTCTTGATGGAGGTAAAACCCACGCCCTGCTTGATTGATATTGATATTGTGGATGTTTAGAAGAGTGGATCTACCACGAGATCAAGGAGGCTAAACCCTAGAAGCTAGCCTATGGTATGATTGTAAGGGTTGTTAGGATTGTAGTCCCACGGACTAAAGCCATCCGGTTTATATAGACACCGGAGAGGGCTAGGGTTACATAGAGTCGGTTACAATGGTAGGAGATCTACATATCCGTATCGCCAAGCTTGCCTTCCACGCCAAGGAAAGTCCCATCCGGACGTGAAGTCTTCAATCTTGTATCTTCATAGTCTTGGAGTCCGGTCGATGATGATAGTCCGGCAGATGATAGTTCGGCTGATGATGGTAGTCCGGCTATCCGGACACCCCCTAATCCAGGACTCCCTCAACCATCCTTTAGCATCAATCATCATGCGACCATCCTTTGTACTTACGGTATATTGAGCAGGTTCATTCACACCAAGGCTGCACATGGTAAGAGAAACTTGGCCGCGGTCGCCCGGATTGTTGAACGACTCCCTCGTTGCTTTAGGAATTCTCTGTTTGCAAACAAGAAGACATACCCAAACAGTTAGATCAACACAGTGAATCATGTGAAACAACATGGAAAGAAAAAGAACGAAGCACTTGGGCGGCCAATGCTTACCAAGAAGGTGGACATGTCGGTTTTTGTAAGGACTTTGGTATATGGAGTGCGAACTGCAACCCAGTCTGTTGCTGGTGCAACTACACGGGCCGGAGCATATGCAAGTGCAAGTGTTGGTGCAGGTGCCGAAGCCGCCGCTGCTGCCGGAGATGGTGCTCCTTGTAGAGCTGGTGCTGGTGTCGGAGCAGGTGCCGGTTTCGATGCTCGATCCTCCGTAGATCGACCGATTCACCGCGCGCGGTGCCCAATCCTCACCGATCGATCGAGCTGCTGCCGCTTATCGCTAGAGCAACTGCCGGTGCTCGATCCAGTGCGAGATAGCGGCGATCGTGTCCGGTCTGCTATGATCAGCTTTCAACTTGACTAGGATCCGTGACCGTGATCCAGTTTTTTTTTCATTTCTTTTAAACGCGAGAAGGACTAATTGTATGCTTTTGTTAAACCAAACAGCAGTTCATCATAGGGATTCAGCTTGTACTCGCACAACAGATCGATCCAATTTCATCCAAGAATATAAGTGATGGACAGGTGCCTTCATTATCGACACGACATAAGAAGTGAAACCTGCAAAAATAGCCATCGTAGAGCAAACCAAACGGTTTATTCTGTGATGAATGTCACATGGCAAAACCTGCATTGTAAAATTGCAGGAAAAGAAAGAAAACATGACATTAAATCAATAAGATTTAGACAAGAAATCAATAAGATTTACTTGATGTGACACGAGTGAATCCTTACCAGAAATCACTATGTTGAAGTACTAAATGAAGATTGATCGTCTAACTATAAGCGTGGCATGCAGGGCCCCGCCTACTCCCACAAGCGTGACAGTCCAAAGGTCGTGACAAATCATATGGACCGAACATCCATGGACTGGAATCCTAGTGGGTGCGATAAACCCTGCAATGCATACAAATATTGAGTGTAACCATAATTGATAAACCGTCCTCACAAAAAATATGATCTGGATACTTCAAAATATACAGATGAATTGAGGGACAGACATTAACATAGACCGTTCTCAGGACTGACCACACACCAAAAGCGGCCGTACTAATAAACAATACAGTGTTCACAAACACAAATCAAGTACTGAACAATAGTAATTACTACAGACAAGCAAAGTGGCACTAACTAAACTCTGCAGACCATTTCTTGCCACCGACCAACGGGATGAACCCCGCATAACTGACTAGGTCATGGACTTCGTGTGAGATGTCTACATGCACCATCACCATCTTGTCAATCTTGGAGAACCTAACAGAGTGGTCTTTCCACTCATAAACATGATGATGAAGACAGGCCGCATCAGATTTGTTGGAAGCTTTACAAGAACCACACCCTTCGTAATCGAAGGCACAACCAGGAAATTGTTGTGGTCAAGTAGAGCCTCGAGAACACGCCTGACAACAATGCTACAGGAAAACACTAGTTCAGGACACGTGGCGACAAGGACACAACAGCTGGATAGTTCAGCAGTAGGACTCATCATCAGGTCTTCCAGTTCACACGGCATGACTTTGAGAACTTCATCTTCACCGCGGACCTGGTTCTAATTCAAACAGAAACCATATTTTATTACTACCTCCGTTCAGAACTATAAGATGATTTTCGATATTATACTCCCTATATGACTACATATACGCACAGAAATGAGTGAACAAAGACACTAGAACATGTCTTCAAAGGCATGAGAGCAGAGGGATTACATGCAATATCCATAACACAAGTTATTGAGGCAAATATACCCTCTTAAAAGGTAGCATTGATAAATTATAGTATTCCTCCGTCCCAAAATTTTTGTCTTAGATTTGTCTAGATACGTATGTATCAACTCACATTTTAGTATTAGAGACATCCATATCTAGACAAATCTAAGACAAGAAATTTGGGACAAAGGGAGTAGTTGAAAGTAATCTATAAGAAATCAGTGTCAACCTCTCGCATGTTTTGGTCAAAAGAGGAATTTAGAACCGTCATTTGGCACACTAAAATCACATGCAAGATCACCCGAAAGTTGTACTACCAGTACTAGTACTGCGTGTTAGATGAAAAAACACGATCAAGATCGACAAAAAGATCGTCAACAAGAGACATTACCTGGACTTGCTTAATGAGGGATCCCGGAGAGGGAGGCTTGGACAGGGCGATGGCTTTGAGCTTGCCTGCTGTAGTCTCGGCGGGGTGCTTGCGCTTCTTCGTACCATGAGCCTCGACAGTTTTGGCCAGAGCCATAGACATCACGTCGGCCGGTGCTCCGGCGTCCATCCAAGAGAGGAAGCTGAGAGAGAAGAGTGAAAGGAGGAATGAGATGAGGGAGAAGTGAAGCGAGTGGGGGTTTTCTTCAAGAGAGGAAGCTGAGAGAGAAGAGTGAAATGATGGTTTCTTCGTCCGTCCAACTTACTGCTGGAAAGGAGGGGGTTTTGTGATTTGACGACTCATTGGGCATTACTGTGGCAGTTCGATCGGGGTAGTCTACCGTCACTCTACTACGGAGTAATTTAGTGCATGGCTAGTGGACCCAGGTGCTGGCTGTCCCACACGTCGGCGAAAGTGAGTAATTTAGTGCATGGCTGGAGGAGGATCCGCACAGTAGAGCGTGTCACTGTTTTTCATTCTGAAGAAAAGAATGATTACAACAAGTGTTTCCACTCTTACGACGGAGGAGTGCGAAACATGGCAGCCACTTGAACATACACAGTGCTCCTACTACTAGGTATGTGCAGTGGTTCATACGTCAGTACTACACAATCTTGTTGCTAGTGTAGTAAGATATGACGATAACAAATGATGTTGTGTGCATGTCAACTACTCCTATATGTAACATAGTACCGCTTTTTCGACTGTCCGGTCGAGAATGAACGGTGAGATCAATGTTAACAGAACTAGGTCCACAGCGCACGGAGAGTACGGTTCTACAATACTCCACGAAACATGAACCATATGAAGCACGAATAGTGTTAGGCGGGGTGTATGAAGGGTGCACGGGATGGGAGCAAAAGTTCCCTTCTCGACCCACTTTTGGGTGTTTGGCAGTGTGCATGAAGGGTGCATGAGTCCACACTAGTAGGTTGACAAAAATACATGAAGAGGAAACAACTATATTGAGATGAGAATGCAACCAAACACACCCACACGCTTTGTGCTACAAAGGATCGATCTGCACCTGCCTCGAGTTTGATCCAACAAATATGTTATGCCGAGACATGGACATGCCCATGTAGAGGGTGCCTAAACACCACCAAGTCCCTCTCGCTTCTCGAGGCGCACGACGCTGGTGATGCAGGGTACAACCGCCCATAGAGCCCGCTCCCGGTCGACGGAGCTAGCTCACAAAGACGCCGTCAATGGCACGAATGGATTCCATTGACGGAGCCCGAAGGATTCGCCCGAAGAACGGCGACGGCAGCCCGCAACCCCTCCTTGTCCAGCTCAGCCCCCACCATCGCGCGGAGACGGCTCGGCTCCTCGAGGATATAGGTGAAGAAGGATACCAGGTCAGGAAGCCGCAACTCGTTGAAGTCGACCGGGTGGTCAAACGGGTTTAGCCCGACGGCCGGCATCGTCGCGCTTGCACGATGGTAGGCATCGCGCAGCCGCAACACGTGTGTGGCAACTTGGTTCACCAAGTGGCTGAGGCGATCCTGACCTCGCCACGCTCGCCCGCCGCGCCCACCGCCTCCCCGATGGCCTATCGTATCTTCCGCTTTCTACAACAACGCCGCCGATGCCTCGAGCATCTTTGTGGTGGACGCCTGCCGCTTTTAAAGCTCCGTGAACTCCCGCACATAACAGAGGAGCATGGCACTCCTCTCCTCCTTGAGCTCACGGCTCCACGCCCTGGCCCCGAGCTCCGATCCTGGCATGGAGCTCCTGTGTCGCGCCTCACCTCGGACTCCGTGATCTGCTACGCCGCCATGGCACCAGGTAGAAGCAATGGGAAGAGGAAGCAAAGGGGGCGAAATGGCTGAAAAGAAATGCAATCTACGGGAAGGCGGAGGGAGCGGGGAATCTTTTGGTTTTTGATAACCCACAAGTATAGGGGATCGCAACAGTTTTCGAGGGTAGAGTATTCAACCCAAATTTATTGATTCGACACAAGGGGAGCCAAAGAATATTCTCAAGTATTAGTAGCTGAGTTGTCAATTCAACCACACCTGGAAACTTAGTATCTGCAGCAAAGTGTTTAGTAGCAAAGTAATATGATAGTGGTGGTAACGATAACAAAAGTGTAGTGCAAGCAATAGTAAATATTTTTGGTATTTTATAGTGATTGTAGCAGTAGCAACGGAAAAGTAAATAAGCGAGAACCAGTATATGGAAAGCTCATAGGCACCGGATTAGTGATGGATAATTATGCCGGATGCGGTTCGTCATGTAACAGTCATAACATAGGGTGACACAGAACTAGCTCCAATTCATCAATATAATGTAGGCATGTATTCCGTATATAGTCATACGTGCTTATCGAAAAGAACTTGCATGACATCTTTTGTCCTAACCTCTCGTGGCAGCAGGGTCCTATTGGAAACTAAGGGATATTAAGGTCTCCTTTTAATAGAGAACCGGAACAAAGCATTAGCACATAGTGAACTCATGAACTCCTCAAACTATGGTCATCACCGGGAGTGGTCCCGATTATTGTCACTTCGGGGTTGCCGGATTATAACACATAGTAGGAGACTATAGACTTGCAAGATAGGATCTAGAACTCACATATATTCATGAAAACATAATAGGTTCAGATCTGAATTCATGGCACTCGGGCCCTAGTGACAAGCATTAAGCATAGCAAAGTCCTTGCAACATCAATCTCAGAACATATTGGATACTAGGGATCAAACCCTAACAAAACTAACTCAATTACATGATAAATCTCGTCCAACCCATCACCGTCCAGCAAGCCTATGATGGAACTACTCACGACGGAGGTGAGCATCATGAAATTGGTGATGCAGATGGTTGATGATGACGACGGCGATTTAATCCTCTCTCCGAGCCCCGAACGGACTCCTGATCAGCCTCCCGAGAGAGATTAGGGCTTGAGGCGGCTCCAGATCGTAAAACGCGATGATTTCTTCTCTCTGATTTTTTTCTCCCCGAAAGCCAATATATGGAGTTGGAGTTGGCGTCGGAGGGTGTACAGGGGGCCCACGAGGTAGGGGGGCAGGCCCAGGAGGGGGGGCGTGCCCCCCACCCTCGTGGACACGGTGTGGGCCCCCTGGTCTTCATCTTTGGCGAGGATTTTTTATTATTTATTATAAGATTTATTATAAGATATTCTGTGGAGTTTCAGGTCATTCAGAGAACTTCTGTTTTCTGCACATAAAACAACATCATGGCAATTCTGCTGAAAACAGCGTCAGTCCGGGTTAGTTCCATTCAAATCATACAAGTTAGAGTCCAAAACAAGGGCAAAAGTGTTTGGAAAAGTAGATACGACGGAGACGTATCAGTTTTCACCATGGTTAAACACTAGTCGACGACTTCTCAAATCAGGGAGCAGTGGGTTTTTACAGCGGAGTCATCATGACTAATTGCTGCCGCTACCGCCCCCGCCAATCAAAAATTAAAAATCTTGCCGCTACCGCCTCCCGCCAATCAAAAATTAAAAATCCTGCCGCACCCAAACACCGTAGAGCAACGCTGTGGTGGATATTTAAATTTACATGCCCGCAAGTAGATAAAAAGGTGAAAAACAATGTGGCGGCGGCCTAGCTAATTGGTCGAACTAGCCCAACTAGCTAGCCACCATGCTTCACTGATGTGCTTGGCGGGAAAGGTGGTTGTCGGTGTCAAAACCGGCGGATCTCGGGTAGGGGGTCCCGAACTGTGCGTCTAGGCGGATGGTAACAGGAGACAAGGGACATTACCCAGGTTCGGGCCCTCTCGATGGAGGTAATACCCTACTCCTGCTTGATTAATATTGATGATATGGTTAGTACAAGAGTAGATCTACCGCGAGATCAAGGAGGCTAAACCCTAGAAGCTAGCCTATGGTATGATTGTTGTTCGCCCCACGGACTAAAACCCTCCGGTTTATATAGACACCGATAGGTTAGGGTTACACAGATTCGTTACAATGGTAGGAGATCTACATATCCAGACGCCAAGCTTGCCTTCCACGCCAAGGAAAGTCCCATCCGGACACGGACGAAGTCTTCAATCTTGTATCTTCATAGTCTTGGAGTCCGCCGTGATGATAGTTCGCTATCCGGACACCCTAGTCCAGACTCCTCGGTAGCCCTCGAACCAGGATTCAATGACGACGAAGTCCGGCGCGATATTGTCTTCGCATTGCAAGGCGGGTTCCTCCTCCGAATACTTCATAGAAGGTTTTGAACACAAGGATAGTGTCCGCTCGCAAAACAAGTTCCACATACCACCGTAGAGAGAATAACTTTTGCACAGATCTGCTGACATATTCCGCGCGTGACATCACACCACGGCCAGGCCTTTATATGAATCATTTTTACTGTTCCACCTCAGCGCTTAGCGAGGCGGTTTCCTTGACACGCCTTATCAAAGCATAGATCGTGCCCCTTATTCCGGGATTCTCATCAATACGGACGGGTAACCCAACCGCGTCTGCTGGCATGCCTCCTCTATCAAAGGCGAGTCCTAATCGACCACGGTGAGGGCTCTTGGTATTCAACCTCTTTATAACGAGACCAAGGCCCTCTTCTTTTTACACCTCCATCGAAGTTCGCCTCGCTCGAGTTCTAACACCCAAAGCTTCAGATTTAGGCGCCGACCTTCGACGATGTCCGCTCTCGACCAAGACGGCCGATGGATGTCTTCTTCCGCCACGTAAGAAGATGTGCTAAAGCTGCAAGACGCCAGTATCTAACCGGCGAGATTTCGCGATAGGCTGCCCGCTCCAGGCAGGTCATTCCCACTCCCGAGCCCGGCGAGAGCGTGGTGTTCGTGGTCTCACTTCCTTCGGGTTTAGGCTTCCCGACGATCCCTTTGTGCGGGGGCTCATGTTTTATTATGGGCTGATTTCCATGACTTGTATCCGAGTCCATCCTCCATATCTCGCCATTCATTGTCGATGTGAGGTCTTCCTCCATATTACCCTCCTTTGGATTGTGGCTCAAGACCTTCAAGGTGGAGCCAAAGATGATCGAGGGCAACAAGCAGAAAGCGGAGGGGCGGTCATAAGCAAGTGTCCTGATGTCTGTGGGGCCGAGGGCTCTTTTCAAGAGGAGCTTGGTTTGTGGCAACGGGAGTGGTTTTATATCACCGCCCCTGTGGGCACCAAATGGGTGGCGCCCCGCCCGCTCAGTCCACCACAGCGCTGGCGCCATGGGTCAACAAGGCTCGACTGGGACCGCCCAAGGAAGTTCCTTTGTTGCAGGGCGGTATTCGAGACCTCAAAGAAATAGAGATCAATCTGGTTGCAGTGGCACAGGTTATGTTAATTCGGCGCCTTCTGCCCTGCAAACGTCGCCCCCTCCGCCTGTGGGAATTTAATCCGGAGGGACCACGAGCTCTCCAAAATTTTATAGGTACGACGCCTGTGGAGATGTATAAACTATTCTTCGGATCACAAGAGAAGTGTCCGACTGACCGAGGACGCAGGACTAAGCTTCAATCGCCTGATACTCAAGTAAGTAGTCCCAGAACTGCATGCATCTGCTCATTCATTTATCATATACATGCCCTTTAAAGGAGCCGCTTGAACAGGACTGGATAGCCAAGGCAAGGTTAATAAGGTGTCCGACTCCTCCCGAGACCACGCCGGATCCCATGCTGACCAAGATGTTGAAGGCCATGCTTTTAAAGAAAGCAAAGGGGGAGCAGGAAGCAAGCTGCTGCTCCACGAAGGAGGCTTCGAGGAAGGAGGGATCAAAAGTCCCACCCTCCAAGGAGAGAAGAGGACCGCCGGAAGATCCGGAGGTCAAGGCCTCAAAGAGGGAAAGAAATCTTCGCCGAGAGTCCGCGCTGGGAAGTAACCTAGCCGCACTGCTTTCCCCAAGGATCTGCCTCCAAATGAGCCATAAGTAAAAAAGAAGGGTCTTGTAAATAAGGAACATCCCTGCATTTATTTCTAAAGATAACCAATATTGTACCTTGTAGTTCGGATCTCAGCCCTTCTCAGCAGAGCTCGCCTTCGGGGATCTTCTTCAAGATGATGGAGAGCGAACGCCCACCGCCGCACCCTCATGCAGGCGCACGACCCCGAGGTGTCGCCGCGAGGGTTTCCCAAGTCCGAGGGGCCGGAAGGTCCGCACCAACTGCGCGGCGGTCGGAGGAGCCAAGGATCTGCTCGGGCGAAGCGGTTATCTCGTAAGATCACCGTGTTTAATGGGTATGGTGATTGAAAGAATTGCATCCGCTAAGAGCGGATTGCATGAAGCCGCCGTAAGTTTATCGACGGGTTTGAAGGTATGCAAAATGATGTACCTTCCGATAGTTATGCATATAGAATGCACCTGCATGATAGTAGCCCCGAGACTCGTATGTTGTCAAAATTGACAGCGTCCGAGGATCAAAATCTCGTTATAACATATCGCCGCTTCCTAAATAGGTGGCGGGCGTCCGTGGCCAGCCGGATCGATGAATATGCCGAACTAAAGCGGCAACTTGACGAGGCGGATGTGGACATCGCGCTGGTCAATAAACGGTTGGACGAGTCACAAGGTATGCGACTTCTACGCGGACACCTGGTAAGGGAGCTTGACGCCCATGCCTTACTACTTGTATGCTTAATGCAGATGGTGCCGCTGCTGTGGAGGAGATGTGGACGGAACTCGCCCGAGCGAAAGAGCAAGCCAGAAATCGTAATGCGGCCGCTTTAAGGGCGGCCGAAGAGCTAGAAGCCGAACGGGCTGCTCACTGCCGAAGCAAAGAGGAAATGGCCGATATGGCCAGAAAGTTGAAGAATACTACCAATCGCTGCGTGGTTCCTGAAAAAGAACGTCAAGCGGAGCAAGAGGGCCTAAAAAAGGCCGCCGCCGAATCCAAGGATGCCCATTCGGCTTTGAGAGCTGCCAAGGAGGAGCTGAGTCAGCCGGGATATTGCGGCCGAAAACCGCTTTCGCCACGGAGGAAATATACGGATCCGGCATGCTCGCTGGACAAGTTGTGGAGTTCGGAGGATGCTTATCTCGACTTAGCGGCGAAGCGCCATGGACGCGATTGAGCACTTCCGAGGCCGAAGGGGCACGGACGGGAAGAGCTATATTGGTCGCAATTCCATAGTCCGGAGCGCCTCTTCCGCTGACCGATCGGGTTGGCCGAATGGGCCGAGCTGAATCGATTATCCGGACTTGCCATGAAGCATGTCATGACTCATTTGTGGCCGTGGACCCCACCAAGAGTTATTTTGGTTTAGTGCAGCAGCCTTGGTCCGGTATCGCAGACGATGCAATGAAGCGGTCGGCGGTATTGAGGAGAGCGGATGGCTCGCCCGTGTCAAGACATACCGGGCGGAGATGAAGGCCACCGACGCTTTCATCCCAAGATTCGACAGAAGTTGAGTACCGCCGAGCACTACTTTGAGGAAGTCTCCGCAGGCGCTTGCTTAATAGAGACGCAGTTCTTGAAGGATATTATGTTTAAATGACATGTATGATTTGTGAAAACAATGTTTCAATATAATATAAGAGCTTTTTATACTTGTGCGCTCAAGTAGTAAACTACCCCTCGCGGCCGCTTATGTATATGTATATATAACCTAAAAGATGGCAGTCCTTGGCTTCAGCCCCCACGCACATAGTGCGGGGTGTTTGCAAAGAAGGCGCTTTTTCACACTTAATCCAACGCCTTGGTCCTGTTAAGTAGGTGATAGCGAGCAAACTAGGCAACCGGACTATAATGCTTTATCACTTTCACTTAGCCATAGGAGTTCGAGGGTGGGGCTACTATATAGCCTCGGGGCACCGCACTCTCCCGAATTCGGGTGCGATGTGCCTGACCGAAACCGTCCTTCGTTAATGCGGAGGAATTCTAAACATTCCGTGAGTCATCGAGTGGTTGACCAGTCTCGCTATATCATGACAATCAGTTTTCGCTTTCATCGAGGTGCTCGCCCGCCAACCGGGCACAATCGCAGAGTTCTCCGGTGCCGCGTTAGCCGATAGAACGGAACGTAAGGCAGCAAAACACAGGAGCGGAGCAAACCCAACATTTGACCAAAGACACGATTCGAGCTGATGCATATAAGGCCTAACTCGACACGCATTTAACACTCCCTAAGGTATTCGGTCTTTATAAAACGGGCAGAATAATGCCCTAATCCTCGTGTCCGTGCACGCGCAAAAATTCTGGTGCGCCAATGCCAAAACGCCAGCCTCCTCCTTGGTTATAGTAAGAAACCGGGGATGTATATCAACAAGAGACAGTAAAAAGGTTTATGCAGGGTCTTAATCAAAAGAATCTTGCAACGGGTCCCTACCGCACGCCTCAAGCATGTGTCTCCGCAAGTGCCGTATCCTCGACGGGTGTAGCACGTTGTTCATCTGTAAAAGAGAGGAACTTAGTTTGAAAGAAAAAGATCGTATGTAAAGATGTACTTTATATTAAATAAACAGAGTATGATTCAAGGAGTGAATAAAATTGAGCTTTATTTTCTCTTGTTGTACATGCATGCAGCCCTTGTATGGGGGCATGCCGCTAGAGGCGCCGGACACGCCTAGCCGTGTCCGTGTTTGAATGACCTATTCAGGTTCTTTGACTAGCGAGCCGGATAGGTGTGGGGCTGTCAAGGCAGTCTCACGCTCCTCCGTGCTCGAGTAACACTTAATACTCCCTTTAATGAGATGATGCCGTGGACCGGCATTTTAAGTGTAAGAGATGCATAATGCGGTATTATGTTAAAGCGCGCGAAAGCTTCGGTCCCAATAGTGCTTGATGTCTACTTTTAAACGGGGCGATATGGAAGATTAATTTTTCACGACGGAAGTTGTCGGATGAACCAACACAACTTCTAGCAGTATGGAGCCCGCATAATGGCATATGGGCTCGCATTACTCCTTTAAAGGAGGTGTTGCTACGGCTAATTTTGGTTGGGTCTATCCTCATCCTCATGGATTGTGTCCTCGATATATCGTGTTTATGTCACGCCACCATACACGAGGACTTGTGTAAATTGAACTGGCCCATTATAGGATCCAATATCAAGGCAGTCCATCCTGCTCCGGATACTTTCGAATAGTCCCGATGGTCGAAGGTGATTGGTTTTGACAACTAGTGTTGGTACTTCGCTAGGGTAGTTTGTGCGCGCGCGATTTTAGTGGGCGCCATTTGTTTTTTCCTTTGATCACGGAAGTGAGTTTACTGTTTTAACCTCTTGTGGGAAATTCTTTTGTTTTCCGGCTCGCTTGTGGTGCTCGCCATCATCTTCACATGGTGTGTCGAGCCCTTGTGTTCGTGTTGAGTCTGCCGGACTGTTTGAAGACCCAACAATTTCGTGGGTATGGTTTGCAGTGCCTCCCGAAGTATCTGTGGATTTGACATATCTTGTCCAAGATTTTGTTTGTTGATAGCTCATCGCTATTGTCCTTAAGGGGCAGTTTTTATTGTTCGCCGTGAGCTTTTGAATGCGGCGTTGATCGCCGCGCTTTTTGACTGCTCCTTTAATCCGCGCTGGTCCTTGTTGCGCCGTGGTTTCCGCTTCCATCCCTCGACTTCGGATGTACTTGGGTCACTGGTGATGCATCTTGCTAGCCAGCTATCCTCTCCCGCAAAAGCGGTCATGAGGCTTGTTAATTCGGCAATTGTTCTTGGCTTTTCTTGGCCGAGGTGTCTCGGCGAGCCATTCGCCCTGGACGCTTGTGTTTGAAGGCTGCTAAGGCTTCAAGTCCTGGACAATGACTATTTGGTTCTTTTAGTAAGGAACATGTTCCAGAATTTCCGGCTGACTCTCCGGCTGTTGAGTTATGTGACTTAGATCGCTCAGATCCGTGAGGGTGGACATAGGTCCCCGAAAATTTGCCCAAATGCATCCTCGAGTTCTTCCCAGCTTCCAATGGTATTTTCGGGAGGCTTTTAAGCCAATGCCGAGCTGGCCCTTTGAGTTTGAGGGTAAGTATTTTATGGCGTGAGATCATCTCCTCTAGCATGTGTATGTGGAGGATGTAATCTCAATCCGCATACCGTGGTCTGTTGTTCCGTCAGATGCCTCTATGTTTACGGGTTTGAATCCGCTAGAAATTATGATCCAGCACCTCATCGGTGAAACATAGGGGTGTGCGCCGCTCTGTATTTGGGTGTGCCGTGATGTTCAATATTTGGCGATTGCATTGCTTTGAAGAGCATACTTTCGCCCATAGATGGACCTAATCGGGCCATCCTTTGATGTGAATCTTATGCGGATCGCGCATCGCTTGTGTGTGGCGCCATTTGCCGCTTTATTTTTGCCGTGGGTCGCCCATCCGACGGGTGGCCTTTCTTACTTTTTGATTGTGGTTGCTCTATGGCCTCCGCATCAAATTCAGGCAGTAGTTTTCTTTGGGTAGTTTTTGTTCGGCGATCGTCCGCCAGATTTGTCTCATGGTGTTGAATACTCGCCCATCTGATTCTGAGTGCATCTTCCGCTGTTTTGAGCTTCCGCTTGCTTTTTCAGGCTACGCGCAGGGCGACGAGCCTTTGTGGAGGTTATTCTGCTCCAACAATTTGTACGGGCGTGAGATCGTCCGGACTGTTGTCTTCGCCGGGGACGGGTTTTTTATCCAAGTTGTCTTGTTCGGACGATTGCTCGATAGCATGTTCGTCGTCCACCGGTTCGCCCTGTTGTATGGTTGGGTCTATGTTGAGTCGGGACTTGGTTCGGCGCTTACGCTGCCGCTTTTGACTGCCGAGGGATTTATCCTTCGAGCGCCCCGCTGTTCCTCGCTCTTCATTTCCTTTAGGTGTATCCACCATGTATACATCATGGGATGAGGTGGTTGTCCAGCATCCTATAGGCGCTGGTTCATTGTTGTTCCTACATCGCCGCCCATACCGCCGATGTCTTCGAGTCGAAATCGAGCACGCCGTAAGCTTTCAATGGGCTACGGGGGGTGGTGGTGGGTGTTGAATTTATTCGCCGTCCGCATCCCAACCTTCCCGACCGCAATCCGCCATGGCTCTCTCAATAAAGAGAGAGACTTTAGTGAATTCAGGATGTCGCCAAAGGGCGAAAATGCCGAAGATGTCCGCGGCAGTGAACTCCATGACCGCGCCCGATCGGATTCGATTGGCGGGGCGCGGAGGGTTCGGAGTCCGAGAGGAGTCCGCACCGAGTCAAGGTCTTCGCAGCGACAGGATGGAGTTCGCCTCAATCGCCGAGAGATCGAGCCCCGAGGCGGCGCCCAACCACTCGCCCTCGATCGGGGAATCTGCCCGGATTAAGGGTCGGAGCGACGCTGGTGCGGCCTCCAGTGGCACCGCTCGCGGCAGAGCTAGATCATACCCATCGAGACAAGGCGCACACTCGGATGTGGCTCGAATCCGTCAAGATCAAGTCTCCGCGACATCGGCCGATAGTTCAAATCTTCCAAATCTGACTGATGGCCAGGGCGAGCTTTCAATCTGCTCCAGTGGCTGCTTAATTGCCCGCAGCGGCGGCCGCCGAATACGAAGATCTGTCCGGGAGAAAAGTCTCACCGGACCGCGTCGTTGTTGATGATTGAAGGAGCCATCGGGCCTATCGGTGACGGCACACGCAGGAACTCTCAATGAAAGCACCAATGTCGGTGTCAAACCGACGGATCTCGGTAGGGGGTCCCAACTATGCGCCTAGGCGGATGGTAACAGGAGACAGGGGACACGATGTTTTTACCCAGGTTTGGGCCCTCTCGATGGAGGTAATACCCTACTCCCGCTTGATTAATATTGATGATATGGGTAGTACAAGAGTAGATCTACCACGAGATCAAGGAGGCTAAACCCTAGAAGCTAGCCTATGGTATGATTGTTGTTCGTCCCACGGACTAAAACCCTCCGGTTTATATAGACACCGGATAGGTTAGGGTTACACAAAGTCGGTTACAATGGTAGGAGATCTACATATCCAGACGCCAAGCTTGCCTTCCACGCCAAGGAAAGTCCCATCCGGACACGGGACGAAGTCTTCAATCTTGTATCTTCATAGTCTTGGAGTCCGCCGTGATGATAGTTCGCTGTCCGACACCCCTAGTCCAGACTCCTCAAGGGTATTTCGTGATTTGACGACTCATTTACTTGCTTCGAGCTACGCACCAAGGAGGACCCAAGAACGCGGGTAGGGCGCCCACGTCAGAAGAATATATGCGCACCACCCGGGAGGACCCCAAAACGCTGGTAGGGTAGTGTGCCACGCCTCGCACGGAGGAAAAATGTGCGGTAAAACATACCGACGACGTAGTACCTATGGTTCACCTCGACCCAGCCACCGGTCGAAAACACCCCACTAGCCACACAGCTACTTCATGCAAACGTGGCACGGAGGATAGATGTGGTTAGTCCGCCTCGACCAGCCACAACGCCTCTTGTTCTAGGAGATTCTTCTATTTTCCAAGCTTTTTTAGTTGTAATAACACCACGGCAAGCTAGCGCCTTTCGTGTGTGCCCATGCAAAGGTTAAACGATGGAGAGAAGAGAGATTGAGATCGCAGACCTGGGACCCACCAAGAAGTGAGACAACAAATATGCACGTGTTGACGAGGCACTCCTCTACTCTACTCGCAAGTATCAGATAAAATGAAGTTATGGGACAAAGCCAACAACCGCTTATTTTTTCAGGCTATCGACTTACGCTTTGTAGTCCAGGTTGCCGCTCAATCTCGCCTTTCATATTTGTTAGTTTTAGGTCCAAATTTGATTATGACAAGTGGGACCCCTGTGTTGTTCCGATATTTCAGTGTAGGATGGTTTTTTGAACAAACACTTTGCGCAGCTTAGACAAGTAATGGCACGAAGTTACACGATTTTGCAAGTTTACTGACAAAATGACAGCGCATAGAATATCACATCCACCCCGCAGCTTAGGTCCTATGGTGATATGAGTTTTACACCGCTGGAAGTGAGATCCAATGGCTTGGGAGTAGTCTTTGTAATTATGTGCAATTTCCAAACTCTCCAAAGGTTTTTTGCAAATAAAACATTCAGGTTCGTGTGTGCCGCTGCATCTTCGATCCAACGGCCCCGATGCTCATATTAGGTGCCCCCGTAGCTTAATTACCCGCCACGGTGATATGAGCATCTAGGTCGTGATGATCAAGGATCGATGGCACATGCGTAGTACTTGTACTTTCTCGCGATTTCCCAAACTTTATCACCAGATATTGCAAAAACATTCAAACCTCCTACTATGGGCCGTTAGATCTCAGTGAACTCGTATCACCATAGAATCTATGGTGCGGGAGCACCTCATACTCTCACGTGCGAGAAAACATAGGGTGCTATCGCAGCTTGGATCCTACGGTGATACAAGCTTGGAGGTTGTTTGATCTGAGATCCAATGGCATCTGAGCAGTCTTTGTGCTTGTAAGCAGTGGCTTTTCTGCAAAAAACCATTCGAACCACCGAGGAGGTGTTGCGTCACAAATCCAACGCCTCCGAAGAGCTTGTATCACTGTCGTGGAATTGTCACGGCAGATGTCCTCTTGCAAGGACTTAGTCGTGGAGCCATCGCAACTAGGAAGCTTAAAGGGGTTAATCGCTACAAAGGACACGAGAGGTTTATACTAGTTCGGCCCCTTACGGTGAAGGTAAGGCCTACGTCTAGTTCGGTTGGTATTGCTTGATGTTTCGATAACAAGGGAGCGAGATACGCTATGCCCGCCTCGAGGAGTTGTTTTCGTTCTAAGCCGGGCGGGTCGCCCCTTATATACACGAGTCGACGCCTCATGGTTACAGAGTCCCGCCGCTCATATACAATGTCCGCCTTGTGACCAGCTTAATTCTACCTTACAATACAAGTCATGCCATCATGGCGGTTTAACATTACGGGCCTTAAGTCGCCTGTGGGCCTTTAGACCCTTTATTGAACCGCCATCTTCATACTTGGTCTTGGGCTTCTGATGAGTCACTCTTTACGTAACCCGGCCCCTCCTGGGCGGCTTACACAAGTAGTTATATCCCCAACATTAGGCCCCAGATTGATTTGAACCGGTTCATGTCAATCTTAAAATACCTTAACAACCAGTCCTTCTGTCCTTAGTCCTGCGAAAAGGTCATAACTCGTCGTGACGTCATCTTCTGGATCCGTGTTAACCGTCGTGACGTCATCTTCAATTAAATCCATATTTTACTCCGTCGTATCTTCCAACGGATCTTTGCCTTTACTGACCCTTACGAAAACCGAGGCGTCGGGGATGCTGGATAATGATGTTTGGTCTCCTCGTTTCTCATGCCGTCTCAGTTAGCCTTTCCTTATAAATAGGCACGGCCTAGGTCTTCCATTCTTCCCTCTTTCAGTCGTCTTCTTCCTCATGCCTCTTCTTGAGCTCCGCCGCCGCCGCCGTCGAACCTCTCGTCTTTACCGACTCAGGCCGCTGCATCAACTTGTCTCTGACCAGAAATCGACGGCGAATCTCCGCAGCTCGTCCACATCTGTGAGTTCCTCTCTTTCCCTTTCTTAGATCTACTAGTTTTCACCTCCAATGCACTGTTTAGATCATAAAAAACAACATAGAACTGCTGCGGTAATTGTTTGTGCCTATTTTGCATAGAAGCAGATCTCATTTTCCTTGTTTGGAAGCACTCTTCAAGTGTATGAACTTCTCGGCCCTGTTTTAGGTCTAGAAATTTTTCTTTCCAGAGCTACCGTTTGATCCAAAATAATAACTACAACTTGTGAAACCTGTTTGTTCCACACTTAGCCGAAAATTGCATCTGTTGAATCTGTTTTAGCCATAGTAGTCCATGTGACCGGTTTAAGACAACACCGGCTGTCAGCACCGCTTGCTTCTGATGACTTAAGAAAATTTTAATTACCTTTAATACCTGCAGCGGTTTAAGCATTATTGCGCAGTCACCTATATGTCATTAGGCCCCTTCTTAAGCCGCCACCTTGAATATATTTAAACTGGACATTTTTAATTCGTCATAGGCTTCCGCTTACACCATGGCACCTAAGGCTCCCAAGGCCCCTGTGACCTGCAACTAGGTCCCGTCGATTGTCATAGAAAGCAAACTGTCTGATTTTGTGAAGTCCGGCCATCTGCCCAAGAAGGGGGTCATGTCTTACCATGCTCCTGACCCATCCGAGGAGAAACCTCATCCCAAAGAAGGGGAGGTAATAGTTTTTACAGATGAAAGTGCTAGTTATCGACTAGAGGGGGGTGAATAGGCGATTTTTATGAAAGTCTTCAAAACACGGATGTTTAGAAGACAAACAACAGAAATGACCTAATTGATATGCAGCGGAAGATAACTACAACAAGCAAGCCATAGTCAAGTATGCAATAATGTGAAGGGACAAGACTAGTAGCAGCTATGTAGTAAGGATCAGGATGGAAGATAGTATGAAGCCAAACAACAATGGAAGTCAAGCAGTGAAGTCAAACAGATAAGACATATAAGCAATGACTTCACGAAGACAAACCGAGGGTAAAGGAGGGAAGGATAGAACCAATACTAGTTGAAGACACCGGATTTGTTGGACCAGTTCCAGCTTGTCGTGACAACTGTGACATCCGTGAGGGAGGCTGAGATTCAACTCAAGACCGTGTTTCACCTTATTCCCTTGATCTAAGGACACACAGTCCTCGCCCAATCACTTTGGTAAGTCTTCAAGGTAGACTTCCAACCTTCACAGACGACGCTCACCGCAATCCACAATGACTCTTGGATGCTCAGAACGCGACGCCTAACCGGCCGGAGGATTCACAGCCCTCAAGTGTAATAAGTCTTCGTGTCACACAGACAGAAAACTTCAAAGGATGCCTAACACTCTTTGGCTCGGGTGTTTTGGGCTTTGTCCTCGCAAGGATTTCTCTCTCAAAGGCTTCGAGGTGGGTTGCTCTCAAACGACAAAAGCCGTGCACTAACTCTCGAGCAGCCACCAATTTATGGTGTAGGGGTGGGCTATTTATAGCCACTAGGCAACCGGACCTGTTATGTCCGAAATGACCCTCGGTCACTAAGGAACCGACACGTGTTCCAACGGCCGATTTCAAACACTCACGGCAACTTTACTTGGGCTACAAGCAAAGCTGACTCATCCAGCTCGATAAGTTTTGCTCTCATTGTCTTCGCCAAGACATAGGATTTGGGTTGAGCATCACTACCATTCTCGACTATGATCACTTGGACCCCACTTAACAAAGACAAAGGGTTCCTACGACTCAACAAAGAAGAAAAGGAAACAACGAAACGACACGCCTTTCAAGGCCCATAGTCTTCACTCAATGTCTTCTCATGTCATAGTCTTCTATGTGAATATCTTCACATACCACCATTGTCTTCAATGTCTTCATACATTTTTAGGGTCATCTCCGTAGGTAAACCGAATCAATGAGGGACACTACCATGCGTATCCTGCAATTCTCACAAACACATTAGTCCTCAACCACATTTGTCGTCAATACTCCAAAACCAACTAGGGGTGGCACTAGATGCACTTACAATATCCCCTTTTGGTGATTGATGACAAACTGGTTGAAGTTTTCAACGGGATAAAATATGTGAAATTGTAAAGGATAGGAATTGTCTTCATAAGTGGCAAAGGCTCCCTCAAGATGTGCATATAAGTAGCTTGCTTTTGGAATGCAAATGCACATGGCAAGTTGTACTTGTGGAGATCCTCTTCAACTTATGAAGATAATTCATCATGCATGAAATGATATAGCTAAGAGAATGACATGCATAATTAAAATGGACGTCTGCAGAATGATCTAAGTGCGGAAGTTATCGCCGCATTACGCGGAATTTATCATCGCACCAGGGTAAAGCAAATAAGTAGCATACGACCATCGAGTTTATGTGTTACAACTCATAAGAACCAAATGTTTCAAAAACGAGAGTTGTAAACACTAGGCAAATTATAGTGCAACCGCCTTATGAACCCGCTTGAAGACTATCAAACTCATATGCTTCTCCCCTTTGTCAAGAAGGACCAAAAGGTTTGAAGACATAGAGCATCTACTCGCCCTCTTCAAGAAGATGATGCAGCAGGGTTGTCGTTGTTGGTTGGCGGTGCATTTAGCTTGGCGCAGGTCGATTCGTGCGTAAGTAGGAGGCGTGAAGTAGCATCGGCTTCATCATCGATCACTCGCATTGACCGCTGCCGCCAGAGGAAGAATAGTCGAGTCTTCAAGAGATGGAGTTCGCCGAGGACTGCATTCCGTGGAGGAGTGGAGTCAAACTTGAAACGCTCAAGGAAGCCATCGCCTTGAAGATCACCTTCAAAGACCGAGCAGGGTCAAACTCTTCCATGATCGCCGACAAGTCTCGTGAGTGACAAAAGAATTCTTGGTGGCAAGGTTGCGAATGCGATTGACGTCCACCAAGAGGCTTTGCATTTGACGCTTTAGCCAGGAGTGATGCTTATCTTGCTTTTGATGCAGCGCCACAAGAAGTTCTCGATCTTTGAGGACTCGAGAGCGCTTCCGAGGCCTTTGGCCAATTGTGCTCTCAGTGGCTTCAGTCCATGCACGATGAGGCAGACTTGTGTTCCCAGCCAGGGGATAGAAATGAGATACCGCTTGGACGCCTTCCATAGGTTGAGAGAAGCTGTGGTGATCTGTGTTCTGAAGACTTAGTGGCGTTTTGGCAGGCTCAGGGTATATGGCTTCAATGATATATCAACCTCTCGTAGAAAGATCGATGATTGCGAGCAGAGGGTTGATAGTTGATAGCAGAGTGCATCTTGATGAGGCGCATGACCCATGGAGCATAGAACTTCAGACCAAACAAATCAGATCCAGATGCAGCCAATTGTCGGATGAAGAAATCTTGCATGTTGAAGCTGATGCAATTGAGGATGTAGAAGACCAATGTCTTCATTGCTCCTTCAAGCTTTGCGACGATGAATGCCCTTTATTGGCCATAGAGTTCACCGATGATGTGATATATGGTACGAGGCAGATACTCAAGGTCATCAACAAAGAAGTGTTGAGGGTATTCAGCGTCATGTGGCGAGGGCTTCATCATGCTCAAAGATCTTACTCATGTCGGGTTCTGGCTTATGAAATATGCTTTCCAAGGCATCGCGGTGGAGTTGACATCCGTGTTCAAACAACTCTCCGGAGTGGGTAGCCCTGTGAGCTCAATGATGTCAAGAGCTTTGGCTTCATGATGGACATTTCCAAATATCCACTCGAGAACCCATGTCTTCGTGATTCTCGCTAGTAGCCATGATGTGGAGTGTGGCATAGAATTGAAGCACTAATTCTTCATTCCAAAGGTTTTGTCCATTACGGCCAAGCAGACCTGCATCACGAAAGCAATCAAGTGCTTCTTCTAAGCACGGCAGTCCGCAATGGCTTCAGTGTCGAGGCGATATGAGGGAAAATGCGGCCTTGGTCATACAGTAACACAGGAGTAATAGCTTCTTTGCCGATAGCTCCGTAACCGGTCCGATGAGATCCTTGGCCTTGTGTAGGGGTTCTTTGCATCGCAAAGAAAGTATTGTGGGCTTTGAAGCCATTTGCATTGAAAGAACCAGTTGAGGTGGCAGTGCCTAGAAACCTTGGCAGTCTTGGCTTCGGCTTCTGGACCAGAGGCCTATGCTCAATATGATAGTCGAACTGAGGACCAGAGGCATGAGGCAGAGGGACCAAAACGGGCCATCTTACTGTGACTAGCTCGCCATAGTTGTATGCTTGCTCGATTGTGTAGGGCCTTGGTGGCGGAACTAGAGCAGTGGCAGCAACTGAGGCTTCAGGCTGCTCAGCAGATGCTTCGGGAGCAATTGCCTCATTGGCTTCAGGAGTAGTTGGGACAGGCTCCACATTGGCTTCAGCCATGACCACGTCATTGGCTTCATTGGTGTTGGAGGTGGCAGCCTCATTGTTTTCAACCTCCACTTGAGGAGCTGGAGGGTCGGGCATCGCACATTGATATCGGGATCACTTCTTCACCATCGGGGTGTAGGAACACGTTCTTCTTCTTCTTTGTTGTCTTCGGTGATGCAATGGATTGTCTTCAAAGCTTTAGCTTCGCACTCGTAGACGCTCACAGCTTGGAGTGGCTTGAAAACAATTGACGGCAACAGGTTGGTGGTGCACTTCTCCTTCTCGAACGCTTCGAAGAGGCACTTGAGGCCTTTGACCTTTGTGAAGCTCATGAAATGTCAAGCGATGCCTTTGGAGATGGGGTTGCTGGGCCTCAAAGTCTTCCTCTTCTTCTTGGTGTTGCTGTTGGGGAGTGACTTGTTGTTGGGGAGTGACTTGTTGTTGGGGAGTACTGGGGGAGTCTTGTTGTTGCGGGCAATCAACCCATGAAGCATCCTGTGCAATTGGCGTCAGAGGACGACCAATGCTGATGAGTTCGCTGTTCGTACGAACAGGTGATGATACCACATTGTACTCGATTTGAGGAAGATCTTCATCATCTTCAACATTGTCATGGTGACCAATGTCTTCAGCAGTGGGGGGATCAGCTGCTGGAATCTCTTCAGCTTCAGGAGCCTCTGTGGAAGCAGGCTCATGAACAGTCATTCGAAGTTCTTGGGTTGCAGACGCGGGACGAACCACAGAAATGGGTTCAACAATCAAGGGCTCTGTGGGAGCAGCCCGATTCTTCTTAGTCTTTAGCTTCTTCTTGGAGGGAGCAGCATGAGAGGCGTCGGGATTTTTCCTTTTTCTGGCTTCAGCCTCGCAGCCCTCGCCTTCTTTTGTTCGTGCGGTTGACCGGCCTTTGGCTTCGAGCCACCATGCTGCTTGGGAAGACAATGCGGGCTCTTCCTGCCTTGAAGGTGCAGCTTGGTCATTGAAGACTTCTTTTTCTTTGCAGCCATCCTGGGTCGATGCCAGATCGACCAAGAGCCTTGCGCTTCTCAAATTTCATTGTAGGCAAGAACACACTTGTCAGCCAGAGCCTTCATACGCTCACGAGAGCCTTTGGCTTCTTCACGCTTCTTGACAAAGTTTTCTTTGAGGTCGTGCAGCATGACCTTGAAGTTTTTGACGCCTTGCACACCGAGTGCAGCCATATGCTTCTTGAACTGAGCCTTTTCATAGTCAATCTTGTGCTTCAGCTCAACAATCCACCGAGCTAGAGCTAGCTCGTAAGCAATGGCGCCGCTGAAAGAGACGCCGAGGCCAATTGGAAGTTGCAGATCTTCAAAGTTGATGTTTGGTGTGTCAAACCACTCATCAATGAAGTGATGGATGATTGCCACATCAAAGAGAGGCAAGTTGTTGAAGATTTCTGCTTCTTCTTTGCTCTTGATAAGCTGCTCAAGAGCATCATCTGCAAGATCGTCATCACTTGACAGATCAATGTGCTCTTCATGCAGAATTGCAGCAGGAGTCAGTGTCAGTTCAGTATTCTAGACAGTTTTCTTTATCTTCTCCGTCTTCTTGGAGATGCGGGATTGATCCTCAGACTGTGCACTGGCTTCAGGAGGTGCAGTGGCCAGCGGCTTCACACGTGAAGCTTTTGGAGGAGCAGCTGACTTTGGAGCCTTGACTTTCTTAAGCTTCTGCGGCTTTGGAGCAGGAGCAGGAGCTGGAGCTGGGGCTTCATCTGAATCAGCCTCATCGTCAGAGTGATCCACTTTGGCACTTTGGACCAAGATGTAGGTGATGAGGCCATCAAGGTTTGAAAAGGGACCGATGACATTGGGTTCAAGGTCCACGAGAGCGTCCAAGACGGGAGCAGAGGGACCAGGGTTGAAGTCTAATCCCAATGACTTCTTGTTTTCCTTTGCGTAAGCCTTTGCGTCTTTGGAAGTTGCGCTTGAAGAGATTGTCATCGCGACACCGAGCAAAGACGCTGGTCGGCATTTTCAGCTGAGGTCCACGGACCATGCAAGGATAGAAACCTTGTGCAATAGCTTCAACCATGATCTTGGGAGGGAGGCCTCGAAACAGAATATCACCCCAAGGGCTTCTAATGGCATTCTTCTCGGCATATTCTTGTGTGAAGAAATTGTACTTGAACCACTGTTCAGCCCAATAGCGTCGAATCCATTGGATTCGTGTCTTGCGCTAATTGTAAGTCTCTTCAGGATCTGTCTTGTACAGCTCTGCGAGGTCATCAGGCAGATCTTTTGAGGTTCCTTCACGATGCTGTCTGCTGCCCTTCCTGACTGATTTATCTGTAGCCATGAGCTTCAAACTGAATGGCTTCACAATCAAAGGCTTCAAAGGCTTGCGTTTGCTTGACAGACAGGAACTGGCTTCCGGAGAGTTGGTTTGATGCTGTAAGAATTCTGCAAATGAATGCAGACTATGAGAACCAAGAGATTCTCCCATGGACATGTACCTGTGAAAGCATTAGAGATGCGAGGGATTGGAAGAGGTCATATGCATTCTCAGAAGATTTTGAAGATAAATCGGTTTGAAGACATTGACCTCATGATGCGAAGACATTCACTTATACGCTGAGAGTTGGTTCCAGATTTGTACGAATCCGTGAATAAGTACAAGTGAGGAATCTAACTAGTTGTGAAGCTTAAGTGAATATACTAGGCAAGACGAGATGCGCATGAATAGATCTAACTTTGTATGGGCAAAACCATTTTTGGCAAGTAGGATGAATCTTGAAGATCAAAAGATGGTAAAATAGAGATATATTTACCGCTCAAGAACTGCTAGACGGAAGGAAAGGAGGCCGAGCAGTTCAGTCCACCGTGCCCTAACTTGGCGACGGAGGACACCTACGGAGCGGAGGAGATGAAGATGTTCGCGTCGGGCGTGAGGACGCCGTCGGAGAAGTCGCGGCAGCTAAGCGCTTCGTCGCCGGCGTCGCCGAGAGCTAGCGGTGGCGCTAGGGTTTTGACGAGGTGGAGAGGTGGAAGAAGATTTTCTTTACCGCAGGGGACAGGTATTTATAACGAGGCATGCGGCGCAGCGCAATTACGCAGGTGCCCCTGGCGGTTCATATCTGAGGGGCACGTGGCACGCATGCAACATACTGTAAGTTATCCCACGCTCCCACGCCGCCCGGTTTGTTTGATGGTCGCTCCGCTTCTCCGAGTTCAACAAGAATGATGAATCATTTAAAATAGACTTAAAGTTTGTCTCGTGTCTTCTCGACAAGGACGCAGAGAAGACATTCGATAGTTTCAATAGAATGCATATGATTTGGACAGATAGAGTTTGAGATAGAAAGCATAGAGAGATTAGGGTCCCATCACATTCACTTAGTTCAAAAGATTCAACTTGAAGACATAGCTATAAGTGAATGTCAGAGAGGACAGAAATATATATATATATCGATATGCAACCAAATCAACATAGTGAAGAAAATCATGAAAATAGGTTGAAGTTGAAGTCAAATCAAATGCGAATAGCTTCAAGAAATAACGCCATGAGTGAAACACTTCAAACAAAGAAATTTGGTGGTGGCGCTACTCCACCTATAGGAAGTATTAGACCCATACACGGCGACAATTATCGTGGCGCTCAAGTCAAATTCCACGTTAATGTATTCACACTTAGAATGTAAGTCTTCATTGATTGAAGATATACGTTACTTTCGTGTGTTGCACATCTAAGTCATCAACATGCATAAGTGTTAGGATGTGTGCTTGATCACGTGACATTTGAGGATTCCAAGATATTTAGCTCACACCGTAACTTGCAAAACCTTTTCTCATCCAAGGGCTTTGTGAAGATATCTCGCCATTGCTCTTCAGTTGTTGACGTGAATGATGTCAATATCTTTCTTCATGACATGATCCCCGAGGAAATGATGACGAATTTCAATGTGCTTTGTCTTCGAAAGTGCTGGACTGGATTGTTGGCAATCTTGATGGTGCTTTCATTGTCGAGAAAAGAGGTACTTGTGTCGATTGATGCCATAGTCCTTGAGAGTTTGCTTCATCCATAGAAGCTGAGCACAACAAGATCCAAAGAGCAATGTATTCAGATTCTGCAGCTTGAGAGTGACACACGCTTCTACTTCTTTGAAGACCAACAGACGAGTGATCGTCCCGTAAAGTGACATGTGCCTGATGTAGACTAGCGATCCACCTTGTCACCAGCATAATCAGCATCCAAAATCCAACTAAATCAAATTTTGAGCCCTTTGGATACCATAATCCGAGTGTTGGGGTGTGAGCCAAATATCAAGAATTCGCTTCACGCCTAAGTGATGCGATTCCTTTGGTGCCGCTTGGAATCGAGCACACATGCAAACACTAAGCATAATATCTGGCCTAGATGCACATAGGTAAAGTAAGGAACCAATCATGGAGCGGTATACCTTTTGATCGAACTCTTTACCATTGTCGTCGGGACCCAAGTGGTGTTTATCGGCATTGGCGTCGTGTATCCTTTGCATTCTTGCATTCCAAACTTCTTCGATAATCTTGGAGGTATTTTTCTTGAGATATAAAGATGCCATTTCTTTGTCGATTTAATTTGAAGACCAAGGAAGAACTTGAGCTCTCCCATCATGGACATCTGATATTGTTCTTGCATCATGTATCCAAACTCATCACTATACTTCTGGTTGGTGCAGCCGAAGATAATGTCATCCACATATATTTGGCATACAAACAGTTCACCATCATATGTCTTCGTGAAGAGTGTGGGATCAAGGGATCCAGGTTTGAAGCCTTTGCTCTTCAGGAAGTCTTTGATTGTATCATACCAGGCGCGAGGAGCTTGTTTGAGGCCATATAGTGCTTTATTTAGCTTGTACACCATATCAGGATGTTTTGGATCTTCAAAGCCAGGTGGTTGAGCGACATATACTTCTTTTTCAATCTTGCCATTGAGAAATGCACTCTTCACATCCATTTGATAGAGCAAGATGTTGTGGTGGTTAGCATAGGCTAGTAGTATGCGAATAGCTTCAAGCCTAGCTACAGGAGCAAATGTTTCATCGAAGTCAATTCCTTCAACTTGAGTATATCCTTGAGCCACAAGCCTTGCTTTGTTTCTCGATTTACTTGACCATGCTCATCTTGCTTGTTTCGATATATCCATTTGGTGCCAATAATGTTATGCTTGCGAGGGTCGACGCTTGACAAGTTCCCAAACATTATTCAGCTTGAACTGCTGAAGTTCTTCTTGCATAGCTTGAATCCATTCTCGTTCCATAAAAGCTTCAAAGAACTTTCTTGGGTTCTCGATATTGATACAAAGGAAAAGTGCCCACAGAAATTTGCTAGTGTGTTGCTCTTGAGCGAGTAAGCGGACCAGTGCATTGATGCTATCGATTATCTTCTCAATATGTACTTCATTTGCAACTCGAGGATGAATCGGACGAAGATTTTGCTCATGCCGATCATTGTCATCATTGGGAGGATTGTCTTCAGTGAGCATTGTCTTCAAAGTTGGTTAGGTGCGAAATGATAAGTTCCTCTTCAGTTGTGCTTCGAAGGCATGATTTCACCAGCCCCATCAGCTTGATAGATTCACTGGGTGGAGCTTCGTCTAGTGTGCTTGGAAGGAACTCTCTTTGTGAACCATTGGTTTCATCAAATCGCACATCTACAGCTTTGACGATTTTGTAGAGATAGAGATTGAAGACTCTTAAGAGTGTGAGTCCTTTCAGAATCGAGCATGAAGCCTTCGTGAGCTTTGGGTTCAAATTTTGACTTGTGATGAGGATCCTTGATCCAGACTTAGCCCCAAATACTCTAAAGTAATCGACATTTGGCTTCTTGCCAAGAAGGAGCTCATAGGATGTTTTGTTCAAAGCTTATGGATATAAACACGGTTGATGACGTGACAAGTCGTATCAATGGCTTCGTGCCGTAACTTTCTTGGTGTCTTGTACTCGTCGAGCATTGTTCGAGCCATCTCAATGAGGGTTCTGTTCTTGCGCCCACGATGCCATTTTGTTGGGGTGTGTATGGAGCAGAGAACTCATGAGTGATTCCCATGGTATCCAGATAAAGATCAAGTCCGTGTTCTTGAATTCAAGGTCGTTATCACTTCCGATATGCTTGATCTTGACGCCATAATTGTTCATTGCTCGATTGGCGAAGCGTCTGAAGACAACTTGCACTTCAGTCTTGTAGAGAATTATGTGCACCCATGTGTATCTTGAGTAGTCATCAACAATGACGAAGCCATGGAGACAAGCAGTTGTTGTGAGGGTAGAGTAATGAGTAGGGCCAAACAAATCCATGTGAAGCAGCTCGAAGGGTTGAGATGTTGTCATGATTGTCTTCGAGGGGTGCTTTGCCCTAGTCATGTTTCCAGCTTCGCAGGCACCAAAATGATCCTTCTTGAACTTGACACCTTCGATGCCTATGACATGCTTCTTCTTGGCGAGTGTGTGTAAGTTCCTCATTCCAGCATGACCCAGCCTCCGATGCCAGAGCCAGCATTCTGAAGCTTTTGCAAGAAGACATACGGCAAGATGTGGACCTGCTGAGAAATCTACCATGTATAGATCATCTTTCCTATACCCTTCAAAGACTAGAGACTTGTCAGATTCCATTAGTACAAGGCAACGATATTTTCCGAATATCACAATCATGTTCAAGTCACAAAGCATTGAGATGTACATTAAGTTGAAACCAAGGGATTCAACAAGCATCACTTTTTCCATGTGTTGATCCTTTGATATTGCAACTCTACCTAGACCCAATACCTTGCTTTTACCAAAGGTCAAGAAATGTGATGTGACTCTTGTCCGATGGACGTAAGGTTGAGTCCATGAGAAGACTTCGATCACCAAATATATGATTAGTGCATCCACCGTCCATAATCCATTCTCAAGCATGAGGTGTCATACCCTCAAGACAGTTAGGGGATAGGCTTCACCAAGAGCATTGTGAAGCATAAACATTTGACGGGCAAAAGTGGATTATTGAAGCTTAAATCAAGATTAGGACTAATAGGATGAATGGCAAACGGTTCAGGAACAAAATACATAGTGAGACTATTTTGGCATTTGATCTTGTGCCCTACAAGATGTTTTAGGTCCCCATCAATAGCATCAGACGCCTTTGATTTTCGGCTGGAGACCCTTTCCTGCAAAAGAGAGTTAATTCTTCTTAACCACCCACATCTTCAAGTGTGGCTTAGAAACAATGAGTCTAAGTGCAGATCTCGAGAATTTCGCTTTGGAGCCCTAGCAAATAGCCTTGCAGGAGATGAGTGATACTCATATGAATAAGCGTAAAAGTTCTTAGTTCTATGAACATAGCGGTTTGAGGACACACGCCATATTCATAAATTTGAGTACGCTTCCCTCGCAAAACATTGGCGTTAGGGTGACTCAAGTGAGTCCTCTGTCTGTATGAAGCCTTTGGACCATATGACGCCTTTGGTCTGGGTTTGTCTTCTTCCTGTGTGGTGTCATGATGACATTCACCGAAGATTCTCAAGACAGCTTTTGGGAACCCAGATCTTCTTCATAGGCGGTCCATTCCTGCAGTTAGTACCAATATACCCGCAAACACTTCACCATTCGATTCTTGAACAGCTTATAGTTTGCATCAAAGGATTCATCAATGATAATAGGGTTAGCACAGGTAAAGCCAGATAAGGTGGATGGATCCATCGAAGGTCCCTTTGCAAAGAACCCATGTGGTTTTGGGATACCGCTCAAAGCTTCCAAAGAGGAACCATCAACATTCATTTTCCTCTCGAACCCAACACCCTCTTTCCTAGGGTTTCGGTTCGAATCTTCTTTTGAGGACATCGCAGTGTCCGATGCCCTTTCGCACTTTTATACATCCTGTTTCAAGCAATGTCTTCAACCTAGCATTTTCATCAGCAATGGCAGTGGTATCCTCCGCAGAGGGGTTAGTTACCACATTGGTAGTTGAAGACAATGCAACAGTAGCAGCAATTGAACATTCAGCAATAGAGGTAGTGATATCACGCTCAAGACATTTTAGACATGGTAGTTCAAATCCATCCTGAGCGGAACTGATCTATTGAGCGCGAAGTGACTCATTCTCTTTTGAAGATCTTCATGAGCCGCCTCAATTTCTCAAGCTCTTGCTTCCTTTGAAGATAATCATAGGAGAGCCTTTCATGAGTAGTTGAGAGTGTTTCATGACGACTTTCAAGTTCTTGGTACTTAGCATGAAGATTTTTTATGTCTTCAACTAAGGACTGTGAACGTGTCATTTCGCGTCCAACAGGTCATCGCTTTTGTCTAACAGTTTTGAGTATGTTCCATAGCTCTTTGTTGTTCAGCTTGCAATTTTAGCAAGTGTTTTGTAGCTGGGTTTGATTCACAATCAGAGTCATCTTCACTTGATGTTTGAAAGTAAGCATCACGTGATTTTACCTTGGCACCGCTGCCATGAAGCAGTAGGTGGGAGCAGGGTCGTCCTTGTCATCAGCTTCAGCGTTAGTGTAGAAGTCATTGTCTTCATGTTGAAGATGGACTTGGCAACATAGGTTGTGGCTAAAGCCGACTTGCAACGCCTGGTCGGACTCCTCTTCGATTCCACCTCCACTTCCTCGTATGCACTCCTCCTCCTAATCCATTTCCTTGCCAAAAAAGCACGAGCCTTGCGGATGAGCTCTTCTTATGCGATGAAGACTTTGATGAAGACTTGGAAGAAGACTTTGAAGATTTCTTCTTTTCTTGTCATCGTAATCATATTCCTGCTCTTCTTCTTCTTCTTCTTCTCATTGTCCCACCGTGGACACTCGGAGATATAGTGTCCAGTTTTCTTGCACTTGTGACAGGTTCTCTTCTTGTAGTCTTGAGTGGAAGCTTCATCATTTCTTGAGCTGGATCGTGAAGACTTTCTCAAGCCTTTCTTCCTAGTGAACTTCGAACTTCTTCACAAGCATAGCAAGTTCCTTTCCAATGTCTTCGTGGATCATCGTAACCGCAATGATTCTTCTTCGATGAGGAAACAACTTTTGCCTTCAAAGCGAAGTTCGCCATAGTTTGGACCATAGATATCTCTTTTCTCGATAGCTGGAACTCATGTGTGTTGAGCCTCTCAAGTATATCGACGGATCGAGTGTCTTGAAGTCGGGGCGTTCTTGTATCATGAGGGCAAGGGTGTCAAAAGAGCTGTCAAGTGATCTCAGTAGTGTCTTGATGATTTCATGCTTGGTGACCTCAGTGGCGCCGAGAGCATGAAGCTCATTTATGATGTCAGTGAGGCGATCAAACGTGAGCTGGACATTTTCATTGTCGTTTCTCTTGAAGCGGTTGAAGAGGTTGCGAAGAACACTGATCCTTTGATCTCTCTGGGTTGACGTTTCCAGAGCACTCACACGGCCATACTGTCCTTTGGTCAGATGACCACAGATGATGTTCTTTGCTGTGGAGTTCAGTTGAATGAACTTCTTGACATCAGCAGGGGTGACACCTTCACCATATTTAGGAACGCTGTTCTTGACGACATACCAGAGGTCGACATCAATGGCTTCAAGATGCATGCGCATCTTATTCTTCCAGTAGGGATAGTCTGTTCCATCGAACACGGGGCAAGCAGCGGAGACCTTGATTATCCCTGCAATCGACATAGCTAAAACTCTGGTGGTTAAACGAATCACACGTAACAAGGGAGTACCTTGCTCTGATACCAATTGAAAGTGCTAGTTATCGACTAGAGGGGGGGTGAATAGGCGATTTTTATGAAAGTCTTCAAAACATGGATGTTTAGAAGACAAACAACAGAAATGACCTAATTGATATGCAGCGGAAGATAACTACAACAAGAAAGCCATAGTCAAGTATGCAATAATGTGAAGGGACAAGACTAGTAGCAGCTATGTAGTAAGGATCAAGATGGAAGATAGTGTGAAGCCAAACAACAATGGAAGTCAAGCAGTGAAGTCAAACAGATAAGACATATAAGCAATGACTTCACGAAGACAAACTTAGGGTAAAGGAGGGAAGGGATAGAACCAGTCACTAGTTGAAGACACCGGATTTGTTGGACCAGTTCCAGTTGTTGTGACAACTGTACATCTGGTTAGGGAGGCTGAGATTCAACTCAGAAGACCGTGTCTTCACCTTATTCCCCTTGAGCTAAGGACACACAGTCCTCGCCCAATCACTTTGGTAAGTCTTCAAGGTAGACTTCCGAACCTTCACAGACGACGTTCACCGGCAATCCACAATGACTCTTGGATGCTCAGAACGCGACGCCTAACCGGCCGGAGGATTCACAGGTCCTCAAGTGTAATAAGTCTTCGTGTCACATGACAGGAAAACTTCAGTGATGCCTAACACTCTTTGGCTCGGGTGTTTTGGGCTTTGTCCTCGCAAGGATTTCTCTCTCAAAGGCTTCGAGGTGGGTTGCTCTCAAACGACAAAAGCCGTGCACTAACTCTGAGCAGCCACCAATTTATGGTGTATGGGTGGGCTATTTATAGCCACTAGGCAACCCGACCTGTTATGTCCGAAATGACCCTGGGTCACTAAGGAACTGACACGTGTTCCAACGGTCAGATTTAAAACACTCGTGGCAACTTTACTTGGGCTACAAGCAAAGCTGACTCATCCAGCTCTGGATAAGTTTTGCTCTCATTGTATTCGTCAAGACATAGGATTTGGGTTGAGCATCACTTGACCATTCTCGACTATGATCACTTGGACCCCACTTAACAAAGACGGTGGTTCCTACGACTCAACAAAGAAGAAAAGGAAACAACGAAACGACACGCCTTCAAGGCCCATAGTCTTCACTCAATGTCTTCTCATGTCATAGTCTTCAATGTGAATATCTTCAGATACCACCATTGTCTTCAATGTCTTCATACATTTTTAGGGGTCATCTCCGGTAGGTAAACCGAATCAATGAGGGACACTACCTGCGTTATCCTGCAATTCTCACAAACACATTAGTCCCTCAACCACATTTGTCGTCAATACTCCAAAACCAACTAGGGGTGGCACTCGATGCACTTACAACAGATTATATGAGCCGGGGCTTCGCTCCACCCGGTACAAAATTCTTCAGGGATGTTTTGCGTTTCTTTGATCTCAGACCTCAAGACATCGGACCCAATTCCGTGTCAAATATTTGCAACTTCCAAGTTTTCTGCGAGGTATACCTTGGAGAGGAACCCAGCATACTTTTATTCAGAGAACTATTTTACCTAAACCGGCAGAACGAGCGTGCCAACGGGCCTAGCCTGGAACTTGGTGGTATCTCGATTCAGCGGCGGAGAGACTGTCTGTTTCCTTACGCGGAACTTCCGAGCCATCCAAAGGATTGGAATCAGACGTGGTTTTACTGCGAGGATACTTCTCCGGCTGACGAAAATCCTCTGCCCGGCTTTCGCGCCTTGCGCCTTGAATCGAACCACCCGCTGCCGGATAAACTGACTGTCGTTGAGCGCCTGCCACTTTCTCCCACCATTAGCAAAATCAAAGCTCTTTTGGGAAATACCTTAGATGGTGTTGACCTGGTCCGAGTCTGGGTTGCTTGGCGAGTGATTCCGTTAAGCCGCCGCCCCGGCTTAATGTGCACTTACTCAGGCAAGAAGAATGGCCCGCTGCGTCATAGTCCCGACGACTTACCAGATGATGTGGTAGATGCTACGACCCAGACGTTGCTGAAAGAGGGCACAGTAACCAGTAACACCTTCGGCTTACTTCCTTCTGCAAAAAGAACCTGGCTCCTGCAGTAAGTTAGCAATCTCAATAATTACTCCTTACTATGTTATACCTTACTTTTATTCATAATCCTTATCCCTCTTCACAGGCCGATGATAACTTCTGGAAAGTCAAGTATAATCATGAGGCGGCAAAACAAGCCAGAGCGGCCAAAAGGGCCGAAAGAAAAACCGCCAAGACTGGAACTTCAAGGAAAAGGAAGCCAAGCGCTTCCGATTTACTTATATTAGACGACACTTCTGAAGACGAAGAAGAGGTAATTTTTAACTCCCTTGACTCTTTATCATCACTTTGCTGACCCTTAGTCTTTCCAGGAGGATACGGGGAACAGCCAAGCCGTGGAGGAAGAGGTAACTATAATCTCCTCCGACTCCGAGCCCCTGCCGCGTCAGAAAATTTGAAGATTAACCCGGAAAGTAAGATTTTCACATCCTTTGGCTTACCAAGATCCACAATTTCTTTTGAAGCAACAACAATTTGAACGCCGGAGGCAGACCCGGACCAGCAAGGATATAGAGCTCTCCTCCGGCTTACCTGATGTAACCCGGAAGCGTCGGGCCGAGGTTATCTCTGATTTACGTTCTGTTTACCCTTTGGCGGGTTTGATTCGTCAACCTCTCAATTCATCTGAATCCAATTATCAGGATACCACTCCTTCTTCCGGCGAGTCTATGCAATCTAACATGCCAGCTTTCAAGACTGCCCCTGGGTAATATAATTTTGTTTTCCTTATGCTTTACCTTACTGATATTTTATGCTCACCCTTCTGCTTTGTCCATAGCGTGCAGGTGAAGCCTAGTAAAAGGGCAAAAAAGAATAAGCCATCCCAAGACCCGGTAGTAACTGAACCGGAACTCGGAACAGCCGCCCCTAACACTTCCACTCATCAACCGCCACCTGAACCGGCTTATGAGATTCCGGCTCCATCCTCTGATCCGCCCGCTGAAGAAATTTTTGACGGCTCTGATAAACCGGAAACCTCTAGCCTGGTCAAGACAACTGACCCGGAGGTTGAAATTACCAAGACTCAGTTTGTCGAGCCAAGTCAGCCCACCGTCCTTGCCAAGTGTTCTGCCAAAGAAGAGCTTTTGGAGCGCCGAAAAGCCGAATTAGACATTGTAGATTATACTAATTTGAGCATTGGAGATATAGTCTCTGGCTACATCAATCAAGTACATAGCAGTCGTGACCTGGAAATTAATATGGTGAAAAAAATACAGCAAAAATCTGAGGTACAACTTATGCTACTTTCCTTAGTCATACTTACTGTATCAGCCCCCAAGTCTATTGCTTATGAATGAATATGTTGTAGACTTATAAACCTGCTTAGCACTGCCTTGTCTGGTTTATATGAAGATATTTAACCCGGTTGTAACATGATACCTTGAATTTGCAATACACATTAGCCCCCAAGTGTCAAGTATCTTTGTTTGCAAAGTGCTTGGGACTTAATTTCTCATGAACCGGCAGTATACATTTAAATTTCTTCAGCATACATTAGCCCCCAAGTGTCAAGTACCTTTGCTTGCAAAGTGCTAGGGACTTAATAATATCTTACCATAATTTTGATTATAACCCGGCTCAACGCAGGCCACCACAAGTCAGTTTGAGTCGGAGATTGCTGACGTGAAGAGTCGTCTGGCCGCTCAAGAACTAGAAATTCAAAAGGCCAATTCCAAATTTGCATTCAGCGTCTCTGAACAAGAAAAGTTGTAGAAGAATTTTGATGCGGAGAAGAAAATCTGGGCTGATGAAAAGGCCGCACTGGTGACCCGGGCCGAGACAGTAGAGGCGTCACTTGCAGAAGCAACCGCCGAGATGTCCGGCTTAAAGCGCCAGATATCTCAAATGGTCTCAGCAATCTTCGGTAAGTTACTATATATAACCTTGAATATCGCAATCCTTCCTTTTATGAATATTTTAATTGTCATCTCCGGCTCACCTTATGTGTATAATGCAGGCCCCAGGAGCACAAACCTTAAGTAGAACATGCTGATCAAGTTAAAAGCGGTGTATACTCTGGTGGAACAGCTGTACGCCGGGTCACAACGTGCTTTGGCCGTTGTGGCCTTATCAAATGACGTTCCCCATCTCCTGCAAGATGTGCTTAAGCGGCTTGCCGTGCTACCCCAGCGGATTCAAGAGCTAAGGCGGGCCTCTGCCAGAACCGGGGCCATAGCTGCCTTAAGCGGGCCAAGGCATTGCTTCGAGTTAGACTGGCGAGCGTTGCTCTTGGATATCCCAGCTTGAAGGAAGACGGCTCAGATTCGATTTAAACAGACTTTACCGCTGTGTGAGAGTCAGACGCCCTATGGCCACCATCATTGGGAATGATATTGATCTTACCAAGTATCACCGGGCTATGATAGCGAGAACCGAAAATTCCAACACCTCATCTTTGTGATGACGTCGGCCGATCCCTCCAACTCGTAAGCACACCTTTGCCCTGAAGTTGATCCAGCCGGTTTAATAGATGATGAAGCTGAGTTTGAAGCCTTAAGCGGCATTGACTGGACCTCGTCAACCTTCCAGGACAGGGCAGCAGACGGAGAGGCGGAGAAGGATAACCCGGAACTGTCAAGCCCACCAAAGGAGTGAACCGCCAGGCGTTATGACTTTGCAAAAAACAATGCTTCATTATTCAGACTCGGGGAGTCTTGTAATAGGGTAGAAAAAATCTCTCAACTTTGTCATGCCTTCGTGCATGTTTGTGGCATTTAATACTTTCGTAAGCCGCCATCGCTATATACTTCCAGCGTATGTTGCTCTTTCCTTGATGTTAAAAACTTTCTTGCGTTATCCTGTGTATAAAACAAAACAGAATTCCTTTGTCGACTTATCGCATCCGGGGTCACAGAAAGTATTGATAACCCGGAGTATGAACCAAAACATCATATAAAGGCCGGTTTATGATTATGATCCCTATAGCATACCTGCAATCTTTATTTGGTATTCTCGCCGGCTTATGTGACCCAAATCATAGAATAAGTTTTAGCTCCTGAAGGTGGGCACATATAATGCTTACCTGGCCTTTAGTAACATCTATACTTACAGAGTATAATAAATAGTAAACTTAATTTCAAAGGCCTCTGATTCGAATACGATCAGTGAACCGTTCCAAAGGGGTTTAGCTAAGATTCGGATACGATCATATAGCCCCCAGTGGCTTTGGCGATGCCGATCAAGTGGGTATCGACAGCTATGTTCTCTTTAGTTCGAATACGACCTATGTTTGAACAGGAAGCCCCCAAGTGACCATGAGAGTTGTTTAATGACGCTGATTCGAATACGATCCACGTCAGACTCAAAGGGGTTAAGCTACTATTCAAATATGATCAAGAAGCCCCCAAGTGGGTTTGGCAGTATGCCAATCAATTTGGGTATAGACAGCTATGTTCTCTTTGGTTCGAATACGACCTATGTTTGAACAGGAAGCCCCCAAGTGACCATGGCTAGATTCAGATATGATCATAAGCGGACCAAAGGGAAAGCCGGATTCAGATATGATCCGCTCCACTGGTTGTTTCCACCACAGTAAAGAAGATATATAAACCTTTGAGAGTGGAAAGAAAAGAGGTCCCTTTATTGCTTTATATAATATATACATTGCTAAAATAGAAACAATATATATATATATATATATATATATATATATATATATATATATATATATATATATATATATATATATATATCCGAGAGCCGGGCTCAAGTATAGTAAGGCCAAAGATGAGCTATATTCCACGGCGTGGTCTCTTTCCTCCGACTTACGTGAGTCTTTGTGCTCTCGAACATCGATAAGGTAGTATGACCTGTTGTTCAGATTTTTACTGACCACAAAGGGTCCTTCCCAAGGAGGGGATAGCTTGTGCATATCAGACTAATCCTGGATGAGCCGGAGCACTAAGTCGCCTTCTTGAAAGGCTCTGCTTCTAACCCGGCGGCTGTGATAGCGGCGCAGGTCTTGCTGGTAAATCGCTGAGCGGGCTATTGCCAAGTCTCGCTCCTTATCCAACAAGTCAAGTGCATCCTGACGAGCTTTTTCATTATCAGCCTCAACGTAAGCCGTCACTCGGGGTGAGTCGTGCCGGATGTCACTTGGCAGAACTGCCTCTGCTCCATACACCATGAAGAAAGGTGTATAACCTGTAGATCTGTTAGGCGTTGTGTTGATGCTCCATAGTACAGAGGGTAGCTCCTCCACCCAACAACCCGGAGTTCGCTGTAAGGGGACCAAGAGTCGGGGTTTGATGCCCTTCAAGATCTCTTGATTAGCTCTCTCTGCTTGACCATTAGATTGAGGGTGAGCAACAGCCGAAACATCAAGCCGGATATGTTCTCGTTGACAGAACTCCTCCATGGCACCCTTGGAGAGATTAGTACCATTATCAGTTATGATGCTGTGTGGAAAACCAAAACGAAAGATCACCTTTTTCATGAACTGAACCGCCGTGGCTGCATCACACTTACTGACCGGTTCTGCCTCCACCCATTTTGTGAATTTATCCACCGCCACCAAGAGGTGTGTCTTTTTATCTTTGGATCTCTTGAAAGGTCCAACCATGTCAAGCCCCCAGACTGCAAACGGCCAAGTAATTGGAATCATCATCAACTCTTGAGCCGGCACATGAGCTCGTCGTGAGAATTTTTTACATCCGTCACATTTGCTGACCAGATCCTCCGCATCAGCATGAGCCATCAGCCAATAGAAACCATGACGGAAAGCCTTGGCCACCAGAGATTTTGAGCCGGCATGATGACCACAATCTCCTTCATGGATCTCACGAAGTATCTCCCGACCCTCCGCAGGCGACACATAACGTTGAAACGCCCCAGTAACACTGCGGTGATGTAACTCACCATGAACAATTGTCATAGATTTGGACCGCCTGATGATTTGTCTCGCCAAGGTCTCATCCTCTGGCAACTCTCCCCGGGTCATATAGGCCAAATATGGGACTGTCCAATCCGGGATAGCGTGGAGAGCTGCCACCAGCTGTGCCTCCGGGTCTGGCACTGCTAGTTCTTCCTCTGTAGGTACTTTGACAGAAGGGTTATGCAAAACATCAAGAAAGGTGTTAGGCGGCACCGGCTTACGCTGGGATCCCAGCCGGCTTAAGGCGTCAGCCGCCTCATTCTTCCTCCGATCAATGTGCTCCACTTGATAATCTTTGAAGTGTCCAACCACAGCATCAACTTCACGACGATAAGCCGCCATAAGGGGATCCTTGGAGTCCCACGTGCCTGACACTTGTTGAGCTACGAGGTCTGAATCGCCCAAGCACCTTACCTGGCTCAAATTCATCTCTTTGGCCATCCGGAGACCATGGAGTAAGGCCTCATACTCAGCTGCATTCTTAGTACAGGGAAACATAAGACGGAGCACATAACAAAATTTTTCACCTCGAGGGGAAGTTAAAACAACTCCAGCCCTCGAGCCTTCCAACTGCCTGGACCCATCAAAGTGAATAGTCCAATATGTGTTATCCGGCTTCTCCTCAGGTGCCTGCAACTCAGTCCAATCATTGATAAAATCCACCAGGGCTTGAGACTTGATAGCCGTTCGTGGCATGTATTTCAAACCATGGGGTCCGAGCTCAATGGCCCATTTGGCGACTCGTACTGTGGCCTCTCTATTCTGTATGATATCTCCTAAGGGGGCAGAGCTTACCACGGTGATAGGATGACCTTGAAATCTTGCTTCAGCTTTCGGCTTGCCATAAACACTCCATAAACAAGTTTCTACCAATGTGGATACCTTTGCTTGGACTCAATGAGCACCTCACTGATGTAGTAAACCGGCCGTTGAACCGGATGCTCCTTGCCAGCCTCCTTGCACTCCACCATGATGGCCACACTGACGGCTCGGGCATTATCAGCCACATACAACAGCAATGGCTCTCTATCAATGGGAGCATCAAGGACCGGTGGCTCGGACAACTACCTCTTTAAATCCTCAAAGGCAGCGTCAGCCGCATCACTCTAGACAAAATCACCGTTTTCTTCATCATCTGATATAGCGGCAGGGCTTCTCACCTAGCCGGCTTATGAACCGGCTTAAAGCGGCAACACGACCCGCCAGTCGTTGAACATCATTGATGCACGCCGGTTTAGCCAAGGAAGTGATCGCCTTGATTTTCTCCGGGTTAGCTTCAATGCCTCTGTTTGAGACCAGGAAACCCAGAAGCTTGCCTGCAAGCACACCAAACACACACTTGTCCGGGTTAAGCATCATCTTATAAACCCGGAGATTATCAAATGTCTCCTTTAAATCGGATATCAAGGTTTCCTTCTCCCTGGACTTCACCACGATGTCATCGACATAAGCGTGAACATTGCGCCCAATTTGATTGTGGAGACAGTTTTGTACACATCTCTAACAAGTCGCTTGGGCACTCTTGAGCCCAAATGGCATAGATACATAGCAGAAGGCTCCAAACCGAGTGATGAAAGCCGTCTTCTCCTCGTCCTTAACTGCCATTTTAATCTGATGATAATCAGAGTAAGCATCCAAAAATCTCAATCGCTCGCAACCCGCCGTAGCATCGATGATTTGATAAATACGGGGGAGGGCAAAGGGTTCAGCCGGACAAGCCTTATTTAAGTCCGTGTAATCCACACACATCCGCCAAGTGCCGTTCTTCTTGAGTACCAGCACCGGGTTAGCCAACCACTCCGGGTGAAAAACTTCCACGATGAACCCAGCTGCTAAGAGCCGGGCGACCTCTTCCCCAATAGCTTTCCGTCTTTCCTCATTGAACCGTTGAAGAAATTTCCTGAACGGCTTATACTTTGGATCAATATTAAGAGTGTGCTCAACGAGTTCTCTTGGGACACCCGACATGTCAGAAGGTTTCCATGCAAAGATGTCCCGGTTCTCACGGATAAACTCGATGAGCACGCTTTCCTATTTAGGATCCAAGTTGGCACTGATGCTGAACTGCTTGGAAGAGTCGCCTGGAGTAAACTCAACAAGCTTTGTCTCAGCAGCCGATTTGAACTTCAACGCCGGGGTCATGCTCTGTAGTTGGCTTCTTTAAACAGGTCATATCCGCCGGGTCAACATTATTTTGATAAAATTCCAGCTCCTCCGTTGCACAAACAGACTCAGCATAAGCCGCATCGCCTTCTTCACACTCCAAGGCTACCTTTCGACTCCCATGTACAGTGATGGTGCCCTTGTGACCAGACATCTTGAGCTGCAGATAAACATAACACGGTCATGCCATGAACTTGGCATAAGCCGGCCGTCCAAACAGAGCATGATCCGGGCTCTTGATGTTGACTACCTCAAACGTCAATTTCTCAGCCCTGGAATCATATTCATCCCCAAAGGCCACTTCAGTTCAATCTTGCCAAATGGGTATGCCAACTTAGCAGGCACCACTCCATGAAAGATAGTGTTGGACATCCTTAAACCCTTGTCAGTCAAACCCATGCGTCGAAAGGTCTCATAATAGAGGATGTTGATACTGCTACCTCCGTCCATGAGTACCTTGGTAAACTTATATCCGCCGACCTGAGGCGCCACCACCAAGGCTAACTGACCCGGATTATCAACCCGGGGCGGGTGATCTTCACTACTCCATATAATGGGCTGCTCTGACCACCTTAAATAACGGGGAACCACCGACTCAACAGAATTCACGGCGCTCTTATGAACCTTCTGGTCACGTTTGCACAAATTAGTGGTGAATACATGGTATTGCCCACCATTCAACTGCTTTGGGTGGCTCTGATAACCTAACTGCTGCTGCTGCTGTCCCCCTTGTCCAGGCTGTTGTTGATTATAGCCGCCTTGACTTTCCTGAAAGCCAGAACTTGAACCGCCGCCCGGGCCATGAAAGCCGCCGGCCCCTGAACCACCGCCCGATCCACTATTGCCATCAAACATGTTGGAATTCTTGAAAGCCTTCATGATCTCGCAATCTTTCCATAAGTGGGTGGCGGGTCATTCCCGAGTACCTGTCTCGGGCAAGGCTCATTGATAAGCTGCTCAAGAGACGGGCCTGACCCGCCAGATCGAGGGGGCGGTTTTCCCTTACGTCTCTGATTGTTACCCTGTGCATTGGTATTGGCCACAAACTCCGGGTTACCCTCCGCCTTACGCTTGTTGCCTCCTTGATTTGCCGGGTGATGCTGCTGACCCTTTCCATTGCCGTTCTTATTTCCCTTCCCTGTCTTTTCCTCATCAGACGCGGGATCCTTGGTACTATCAGAATCGGCGTATTTGACTAAAGCCGCCATCAGCGTACCCATATCATTGCAATCACGCTTAAGGTGCCCCAGTTTCTGCATCAGCGGCTCAAAACAGCAATACTTCTCCAACATGAGGACTGCAGAGCCGGCATCCATCTTATCGGACGAATGTATTATTTCCTTGACCCGGCGCACCCAATGAGTTGTGGATTCACCCTCCTCCGGCTTACAATTGGTTAGGTCCACAATTACATAGATTGCTTGCAAGTGTCCTTGAAGTTCTGGATAAACCGGGCCTTTAGCTCTGCCCATGAGCTAATGGAATTGAGTGGCAAACCCATTAACCAAGACCGGGCTGTCCGTCTAACATCATGGTGAAGTACTTAGCCGTTGCTGCGTTGCTGACCTCCAGTAGCTCCATGGCCATCTCGTAACTTTCAATCCATGCTCCGGGCTATAAGTCTGTCGTGTAATTCCGCACCTTTCGAGGTCCCTTGAAGTCCTTGGGTGGACGTACATCCCGCAGAGCCGGCACCAAACAAGGAACACCGCCGGTTCTGGTAGCCACTCCTGCTCCAAAGTAAGTCGGATACTGGAAGATCTTGATATGTCGCTTTCTTGAGCCGCTACTGAGCCGCCCGCTCGTCCTCCCGACGTATTCGGTCTTGCACCGGGTTATAGCCACCAGGCTGGTTACGACGCTGGGCATTGCTTGACAAAGCTTCTGACTCCATGTGCCTGCTGTAACTCGTACTCCAGTTTTGACGAGGCGGTGCTAGCCAAGGCGGAGGAGTTGAATGAATCCTGTCCCGGCTGTAAGAATAGGTCTCTTGCTGCGCCAGGGCCGTCTGAATAAGATCTCTGACCCTCCGGGTCTCCACCGATGTCAGATCATCACCGTCCACTGGGAGAGCCGCCAAACGCGCCGATGCTGCTATCAAGTTCTCCATGGGGTTGGAGAAGTGACCCGGTGGTATTGGTACATAGCGGGGCGGGGCCATACTCCCACGAGGAGGGGCCATCTCTCGAGGCTGAGTCGGTCCTCCCGCTCCGGGTATCATAAACTGATTGGCTTCGGGCGGGTTGCTAGGAACGGCACCGGGTGTAGTGAAAAGGTTTCGAGGGTCGTAAACCGGAGGCAAACGGACTGGGTTTTCTGATGTCTCCTCCTCATCACCTCATTAGATGCGTTCAGGCTCATATTAAGCTGGAAAGCCTCTGACTAGAGTTGTTGCGCCCGTGCATCCAAAGCCGCCCACTCTGTAGCTAACCTGGTGTCCTCAGCTGCCAAGGCCTCCTTGGCACGGGCTATCTCCTCATGCACCCTTGCCACCTCCATGTTATGCTCATCTTGATTTGCAGGAATAACCGTGGCGGTTAACAGGGTCGTCAGCTTATCCATGAGATCCATCAGCACCTGAGCCGGTGGGCGCACAGGGCCTCCTGCCCCGGCCGCTCCTGACCCATATGTTATTTCCGCCACAGCCGTAGAATTTTGGCCGGGTTGAGTCCCAGCCATGAAGACTCCTGCCCATCTTGGCGGCTCATAGGGGTCCGGAATACTGGAGCCATCGGAACAGCCCCCAAGCACGCCATCTTGTACTTGATATAAAGAATCTGTTGAACCGGCGGACGAATCATCATCCGAGGGGACGGCCGTCTCACCACCATCTTTAAATCCTTCAGAAAGTTCCTCTCCGTGGACGCAGCCCAGAAGGCACGCTTCATGACAGGCTGAGCTCGGGCGGGTCTCGCACGCTGAGCCGTCTCGACGAGGTCGGTGCAGTTGTCCGGCCCAGGACCCGGCTCACCAATCCGGCCGATGAAGACGTGGATTCCGCCGAAGGGGACCCGGTACCCCTACTCAATTGAGTCGGCGTCGGGGCCCCAGCCTCCGTTCTCGATGTAGATCTTGCCGCGACAACTTTTGGTCATCCGGCCCATTGCGTATCCCTTGAGCCCTTCAAAGCTGCCCTTCAAGAACTCAAATCCACCGTGCGCTGGCCCCACGGTGGGCGCCAACTGTCGTGGAATTGTCACAGCAGATGTCCTCTTGCAAGGACTTAGTCGTGGAGCCATCGCAACTAGGAAGCTTAAAGGGGTTAATCGGGACAAAGGACACGAGAGGTTTATACTAGTTCGGCCCCTTACGGTGAAGGTAAGGCCTATGTCTAGTTGGGTTGGTATTGCTTGATGTTTCGATAACTGTGGGCGAGATCGCTATGCCCGGCTCTCGAGGAGTTGTTTCTTGCCCTAAGCCGCCGCCGGGTCATCCCCTTATATACACGGGTCGACGCCCTGCGGCTTACAGAGTCCCGGCCGGCTCATAGACAATGTCCGGCTCGGTGACTAGTTAATTCTACCTTACAATACAAGTCATGCCATCATGGCGGTTTCACACTAAGGGCCTTAAGTCGCCTGTGGGCCTTTAGACCCTTTATTGAACCGCCATCTTCATCCTTGGTCTTGGGCTTCTGATGAGTCACTCTTTGTTCTTGTAAACAGTGGCCTAACTCTTTTGGGGCTTTTCTGCAAAAAACCATTCGAACCACCGAGGAGGTGTTGGGTCACAAATCCAACGCCTCCGAAGAGCTTGTATCACCAAAGCATCTAAGGTGTTGTAGCACATGATATTCTTACATACAGGAGAATATGATGTCCTCCTTCATCTTAGATGCTACGGTGATCTGAGCCGAGGTCGTGGATATGGGATCGAAGGGCATCTAAGTAGTTTTTGTACAAATTGTGTGCAATTCTCAAACTCATCAAGGTTTCCTGCAAAAATATTAAGACACATCATGTGAGCTGCTATATCTCAGATCTACAAGCTCCAAGCAACTTGTATCGGCATATAGCATCTAAGGTATGGGGGCACATGATATTCTCCCGGGAGGAGGGTGGGGTGCACAACCAATCGGTGGTTGGGAGGTGGGGACAAATATAATCTAAACAACCCTAAACAGAGCTCCACAATTTTATCTAAGGTCGAGGGGTTGACCCCCGACAATCATAGCTCCGCCTAAACACAACATTTGCATGTACTGAAGTACTAGACTTAATATGCATGTTTCAGTTTCATATTCATTTAAATATTGAATTGAGGACCATTGTGTAACGCCTCGGATTCGATGCGCCAGGTGTCTGCCAGTTATTCTCCGTCTTTGCCATGTCATCATATGCATTTCATATCATGTCATCATGTGCATTTCATTTTGCATACGTGTTCGTCTCATGCATCCGAGCATTTTCCCCGTTGTCCGTTTTGCAATCCGACACTCCTATGTTCCCCGGCGCCCCCTTTTACCTCTTTTCATGTGCGGGTGTTAAACTTTCTCGGAATGGTCCGAGGTTTTCCAAGCGGCCTTGGTATAGCACCGGTAGACCGCATGTCAAGTTTCGTGCCATCTGGAGGTCGTTTGATGCTCCAACGGTTAACCGGGTAACCGTAAAAGCCTCCTTCTCTTTGCAGCCCAACACCCCTCCAAAGTGGCCCAAAACCCAGCAAACTCCCCTCCATGCTCTCGGTCGTTCGATCACGATCGCGTGGCCGAAAACCGCACCTCATTTGGACTCTCCTAGCTCCCTCTACCTATTTAAACACCCCCTCCCCCGAATTTTCGGATCAACTTCACCCTTAACCCTAGCCTTCTTCTTCCTCCGCGCGCCGGACGCATCCGTGCCGCGCCGGACACGTCCGTCGCCACCCCTCATCCAATCACCTCTCGCCACTTGTCGCCGCCGCCATCCTACATGCGCCGCCGCCGGGCCAGATCCGCCCGCCCGGGCAGCGAGGCCACGCCGCTCAGCCGCCCCGCCACGCCCTCGCCAGAGGTTTCCGCCCGCCTCGTCGCGCGCGCGCCTCCCTGCGCTTTGCCGCCGGCCAAGGCCTCCTCCGCCTCGCAGCCAGCGCCCTGACTCCGCGCGCCGGCGCGGCACCGCCGCCGCCGCTGGCCTCGTCTCGCCGAACACGCGCCCCTGCCGCCGTCGCCCGCCGCCTCGTCTCCTCACCGCGCCGCCCGCTTCGCCGCCAAGCCGGACCCGCGTCCGTCCGGCCGAGCTCCTCCATCGCCCCACGCCTCCGGCCGCTCCTCCGTCGCCTCGCGGAGTTCCTCCTCGCCGGAGTTGGGATCCGGCCAGATCTGGACGAGATCCACCGGGATTCCAACCAAACGCGCCCTCGCCCCGCCCGGATCTCCTCGTCCCGGATCCTCCTCGTCCCGTTTTCGGAGGGTAAAAATTGACTAAGTCCCAGATTTTGCACATTTTCATGCCATGTTCATCATGTTGTAACTCTGCATCCGTAGCTCTGCTTCGTGCGTGTAATATGTCAAATTGTTCGCCTCAAAGAGTACATCATTTCATTCCATAGCACCATGTTCATTTGAGTTCATCTTGATGCCTGAATCTTCGTTGCAAGAGTGCTATATGATGTTAATCTGCTGAAACTGTTATAACATGCTCATTTGTCATTTTTGCCATGTTTGATGTGTGCATCTTATGAGGTTGATGCCTACATGAGTTTTTAAATATGCCATGCCATCTTTACAGGGGTGCTTTCCATGTATTTTTGTGAGTTGTGTAGTGAGTGCATCAAGCTTGTTAAGTAGGGTACTTGTTGTCACTGTTTTGCATGTCTGAATCTGCTATATCATGATGCTATGTTAACCTGCTTCTACAAGTCATTCTATGCATAATCTGGAGATGTTCACTAAGGATGTTTTGTTACACATGTCATGCTCTATCCATTCATGGCTCTGGTTGGATTTATAGCCTGCTGTAACATGTTGTAATCTTGCTCCAAAATTGTTTCATAATGTTGCTGCAAGCCTGTTAACATTAAGTTCACTTGTTCCCATGTGTTTTGCTAGTGTTACGTGTACCCTATGAACTTGCTCTTGCCATTCTTAGCTTCATAAACATGTATTCTTACTGTGAGTTGCCTTGCCATGCCATGTATTGCTCTGTGGTGAGTGGTTCAAGCTCACCAACATGCCTACTTATCGTTGTTCCTGCCATGTATGAATCTGTAATATAACTTGCTATGTTTACATGGGTGCCATATTATTTTCTGTGCCATTTTGGCTCATGGTCAGTAAAGGACATTTGATCTATGCATTTAGTAGATTCATTCCATGCCTTTGTTTGCCATGATAAGTTCCTGTAGCATGTTGTTTGATAGCTCTAAACATTGCAACCTGATGTTATTTCTGCTAAAGTCTGAAACTATTATTAATTGCAATCTTGCCATGTGTGTTTGAGCATGTTCTAGTGATTTCTGGAGATAGCTCAGTGTTCATGTTTTGTCATGCTTTACCTGTAAATCATGCCCATGCCTTTTGTTTTCACGTTGAGATGCTGCAGCTTGTTGTTTTAATGCTTGCAATATGCCTAGTTGCTGTTTTGGACAGCTTATCCTTTAAACTTGTATTGTGTGTATGTGTTGAACCGTTCCTCCGTTTTGAGTGTGCTCTATATGAAACTTGCTTGATTTTGCATGTAGCTTCATATTATCATGTTGCATCCATGTTTTGAGGTGTTTAATTGATGTTTGTATGCATTTTGCGTCAATGCCATGTTCAACTTGTTTTACTCATATCTTCTAGGCCGTAGCTCCGAATTAAATGAACTTTATATGTAACTTGACTAGAATTTCGTGTAGATCATCGTGGTGCATCTTAACTTGCTGTTTAACGACTTGAACATAAAGTTATTCAGATCTGGACCAATTTCGAAATTTGCATATGAGGACTTACCGGAATTGTTCTATGTTGTTCCCGGCCTCACCTAAACTTGCCTTGATGTGTTGTTCTTGTTTGCATCATCTCTTGCCATGAGTAGCTTCATGTAGCTTTGTCATGCATCATGCTTGTTGAGCATCATGTCTTGTCTATGTGTGGTATGTTTACTATGTTGTGTGCTTCTTCTCGATAGTTCCCGTTTCGTTGCGATCGTGAGGATTCGTTCGTCTACGCTTGGTTCGGCTTCATCCGTTCATCTTCTTCATGGACTCGTTCTTCTTCCTTGCGGGATTTCAGGCCAGATGACCGTCACCTTGGATCTCATTACTATCATTGCTGTTGGGGAGATAACTACTGAGTGTGAACCGCCCTGGAGGGGTCGGGTTACCCTCGTCCAAGATCAGGGCCCACGAAGGAGGCCCAGAGCCCAGAGGCGAATTAGGGTCCGTTTATGTAAACCGCCTTAGTCTTGTAACTTGTGCTGTAAGATAAGAGAGAAGAGACCAAGCGGACACTTGTATGAGCCGGTCGGGACTCAGAGACCGCCGGCGTCAACCCGTGTATATAAGGGGACGACCCGGCGGCGGTTTAGAGGACAGAAAATTCGAGGCTTAGGCGAAGCTATTGCTCCCTAGTCGCCAAAATCACATCAATCCCATCACAACTAGACGTAGGATTTACCTTCATCGAAGGGGCCGACTAGTATAACTCCCGTGTCTTTGTGTCCACTTTAACCCCTCTAAGTTAACCCGTTCGATGGCCCTGCGACTAAGTCCTTTCACGAGGACATCTGCCGTGACAATCCCACGACAGTTGGCGCCCACCGTGGGGATATCGCACGATGGTTTGATGATCTTAGAGGGCAAGTTCGAAGGACTCGAAGGCTATCTTTGTGGGCGGATGACTAAGAGTCGTCGCGGCAAGCTCTACATCGACGATGCGGATCGGGGCCCGAGGCGGCTCGATCGAGTCTGGTACCGGGTCCCCTTTGGTGGCATACACGTATTCATCGGCAAGATCGGCGAGCGAGCCTGGGCGGGCATTTGCACCGACCTCGTCGAGACGGCTCAGCGGGCGAAGAAGAGTCCTGCCACGCTAAACCGGTTGTCAGCGTGCTTTCGTGGGAGTCGTCCCACGGAGACTATGAGGGCGGATCATCATCTGGCGGCGAAACCGTTGTCTACTCGGGCGGCGAGTCATCCGTCGGAGAAACCGTATTTGTACCAGCTGCAAGATGGCGGATCGGGGCTGTTCCGACGGAGAGAGTATTCGGACCCTTTGATCTACCCAGCCGGGTTGGAATTTTCATGGCGGTACACAAGCGGCGCTTCACTCTTGATCATGGCGCCCATCGTCGCCGGTTCAGCAGCGGTGGTGGCAGCCGGGTTGGAATTTTCATGGCCGGTACACAAGCGACGCTTCACTCCTCAACCCCTTCGTCGCTCTGGTGAGGAATCGTGACGTAGGTGTTTTGAATTACTTCTCTTCCCCTTCAAATTTATCTTTAGGTTCACGCAGTTGGTTTTCCGATCGTTGTTCCTCAGCTCTTTTCATCCGGTGCATTTTTGTCAAGTCGACTCGAGCCTCTTCATCTTTGAATTCAATCCTTAGTGGTTTTCTTTCCCACCCGCCCACCCCTTCTTTTCTTGGAACCGGAGTCCGTAATCGAGTATCCATCCTACTCGTGCGAAGCCTTTGCTTTCTTCAACCGGTGTTTTCTCTTCAAGATATTCGTCGATTCCCCTTCCAGTTGCCTGTGTTTTCCCGCCCTCCCACCCTCTTCTTCCCGGGGCCAGAGTCTCTTTCGAACAACAAGTTTCATTCATGTGGAGCCTCTTCAGTCTTTCGTTAATCATTTCAACCGGTGAATTCTCGTCTCGGTGGACATTCTCCATCTCTTTTCTTCTCGGGTGGATTCAATTCCAATTTTCGGTAGTGATTATATTCTTTTCCTCGGCTCAAATGTTTTCCCCCTGCTCATTCGCCTCTCGCCAGTTTATCCTTCCGGAGTGTTCAAGACATCTCAGAAGATTCGTCTGTGTTCCAATTAATTCGAGGTTGTCACCTCATTCATATATTTCAATTGTTCCGGCGCATCATCTATCTGTTCAACAACCCTTTCCAACGATGTTTTTTTTCTTTTAGTGGGCCCTAACCCACAGGTCTTTTCCCAGGATCTTACCTGACTCTTCTAATTCCCCCGGAGTTATTCTCAATTCTTTTCGGAGTTTGACGTAAGAATGAATTTCATCAGTCAGATGTTTCTCCAAGATCGATTTCAAATCATTTTCATTGTTGGCTCAACCTCTTTGCTTTTCATTCTCCCGGAGTATCTCAGTAATTTCGATGGTGTTTCTCGTCGTCATTTGAAGACTGAAGAAGAGTCGTCCTCTAAGTCTTGTCCGTCCTCTCGAAGATTCGTGGTTCTAGCTTCATATCATCCTCTCGAATTATTTCAGTTTGTCTGATATTCTTTCCTACCATCTGGAGTATTTCAGGAGTTGTTTTTCCATTTCTTTTCACCGGAGGCCATCGTTTCAGAAGAATTCTTCGTCCTCACATTTCAGTTACCGTTATCCAATTATTCTAGTGCTTCGTTCAAGTATTCTTCAATCAGTTCGCGATCTCTTCGTTCTCTTGCATTTTAATTCCGTCAAGTATCTTCGTGCTTTCCTAATTCTTCCCGGCGATTCTTTCTCTTTTCTTCGTTCATTGTCAATTCTTACGGTGGTTCGTTCAAGATTCTTTTCCTTGTTTATCATATTAATTCATTCGTTCTTTCCAATCCTACCGGTGGTTCATGAAGACTTTTTCAAGTCTGCAATATGTCTCTTCTCAATTCTTTTTCAAGAAGAATAAGTAGTATGCAAAATCCATTGCTTGTCATCAATTTAATTTGATGAAGAATAAGCATACAATAAATCTTATTTTTATTTCATCCAAGTGAATAATCCTTTCCTTCGGAGTTTGTTCTTGAGGAATAAATTCTAGTTTCAAGTCTTTTCATCTTTTCTTTTCCGGAGTTCAAATTTCCCTCGTCCATCTCGTCGGAACCGCCATCTAAATCATCGCAACGCTCATCTTATTCTTTCTTCCTTCATTGTATCTCATCATCCTTTTGTTACCGGAGTTCTTCATGGTGGCTCGTCATGATTTAATTCATTCTTCAAGTGTTCATTAAGATTCTTTTGGTGGAGTTCAAGTATCTTTTCTTCTCGCATCTCGAAGTGCAATTAATTCTCCGTATTCTTTTGAAGTGGAGTTTTGCATTTCTTCATTCTTTTTAGCTATTTAATATTTTCCGCTTGTGGTCGGCGATTAGCTCATAATTTTGAGATGTTATCCATAAGTCCATGACAAGCTTATTCTTTCGTTGTTGAATTTTCTCAACAACTCCATTCAATCTTTTCTTCTAAGGTTGCTTTCTATTTCATTCGTGGCACAAGTTGTCATTTTCTTCTCCATTCCTTTCATTCAACTCTTTTAATTCTTTCCGGAGGTTTTGTGTCATGTCTTCATCAGGTATCATTCCATCGCCTCAAGTTCATGTTCTAGCCCTCCATGTTTCAGTCGGTGTGCTGCCTAAATCCTTTCAGTCTTAGTCGTTTCTTATCTCGTGCTAACCGGAGTGGTTTCATGGTCTATCTGATTCAGTGAGCTTTCGATTCACGTCATTCTCGTCGTTCGTCTCTTATTCACGAGTGCTTTCGATTCTTTGCTTCTTCTCTTGAGTTCTTGTTTCACCTCATCCATTTTAACTTCCGTCTCGGTCCTAAGATCTCGGGACGAGATCTCTTGTTAGTGGAGGAGAGTTGTAACGCCCCGGATTTGATGCGCCAGGTGTCTGCCAGTTATTCTCCGTCTTTGCCATGTCATCATATGCATTTCATATCATGTCATCATGTGCATTTCATTTTGCATACGTGTTCGTCTCATGCATCCGAGCATTTTCCCCGTTGTCCGTTTTGCAATCCGGCACTCCTATGTTCCCCGGCCCCCTTTTACCTCTTTTCATGTGCGGGTGTTAAACTTTCTCGAATGGTCCGAGGTTTGCCATGACCTTGGTATAGCACCGTGAACCGCTGTCAAGTTTCGTGCCATCTGGAGGTCGTTTGATGCTCAACAGTTAACAAGGTAACCGTAAAAGCCTCCTTCTCTTTGCAGCCCAACACCCCTCCAAAGTGGCCCAAAACCCAGCAAACTCCCCTCCATGCTCTCGGTCATTCGATCACGATCGCGTGGCCGAAAACCGCACCTCATTTGGACTCCCCTAGCTCCCTCTACCTATTTAAACACCCCCTCCCCCGAATTTTCGGATCAATTTCACCCCTAACCCTAGCCTTCTTCTTCCTCTGCGCGCCGGACGCGCCTGTGCCGCGCCGGCCACGTCCGTCGCCGCCCCCTCAGCCAATCACCTCTCACCACTTGTCGCCGCCGCCATCCCACCACGCCGCGCCGCCGGGGCCCAGATCGCCCGCCGGGCGAACCAACCACGCTGGGCCCACGCCCGCCGCCCCTCGCCGGAGGCCTCCGCCCGCCTCGTCGCGCGCCCCTCCCGCCCGTCGCCCGGCCAGGCCTCCTCCGCCTCGCCACGCGCCGCGCCTGACTCCGCGCCCGGCGCGCCGCCGCCGTCGTCGCCCGGCCTCGTCTCGCCAGAGCACGCGCCCCTGCCGCCCGTCGCCCAGCCGCCTCGTCTCCTCACGGCGGCGCCGCCGCTTCGCGCCGCGCGCCGGACCCGCGTCCCGTCCGGCCGGAGCTCCTCCACCGTCCCGCGCCTCCGGCCGCTCCTTCCATCGCCTCGCCGGAGTTGGGATCCGGCCAGATCTGGACGAGATCCACCGGGATCCCAACCAAACGCGCCCTCGCCCCGCCAGGATCTCCTCGTCCCGGATCCTCCTCGTCCCGTTTTCGGAGGGTAAAAATTGACTAAGTCCCAGATTTTGCACATTTTCATGCCATGTTCATCATGCTGTAACTCTGCATCCGTAGCTCCGTTTCGTGCCTGTAATATGTCGAATTGTTTGCCTCAAAGATTACGTCGTTTCATTACATAGCACCATCTTCATTTGAGTTCATCTTGATGCCTGAATCTTCGTTGCAAGAGTGCTATATGATGTTAATCTGCTGAAACTGTTATAACATGCTCATTTGTTATTTTTGCCCTGTTTGATGTGTGCATCCTATGAGGTTGATGCCTACATGAGTTTTTAAATATGCAATTCCATATTTACAGGGGTGCTTTCCATGTATTTTTGTGAGTTGTGTAGTGCGTGCATCAAGCTTGTTAAGTAGGGTACTTGTTGTTACTGTTTTGCATGTCTGAATTTGCTATATCATGATGCTATGTTAACCTGCTTCTACAAGTCATTCTATGCATAATCTGGAGATGTTCACTAAGGATGTTTTGTTACACATGTCATGCTCTATCCACTCATGGCTCTGGTTGCATTTATAGCCTGCTGTAACATGTTGTAATCTTGCTCCAAAATTGCTTCATAATGTTGCTGTCAGCCTGTTAACATTAAGTTCACTTGTTCCCATGTGTTTTGCTAGTGTTACGTGTACCCTATGAACTTGCTCTTTCCATTCTTAGCTTCATAAACATGTTTTATTACTGTGAGTTTCCTTGCCATGCCATGTATTGCTCTGTGGTGAGTGGTTCAAGCTCACCAACATGCCTACTTATCGTTGTTCCTGCCATGTATGAATCTGTAATATAACTTGCTATGTTTACATGGGTGCCCTATTATTTTCTGTGCCATTTTGGCTCATGGTCAGTAAAGGACATTTGATCTATGCATTTAGTAGATTCATTCCATGCCTTTGTTTGCCATGATAAGTTCCTGTAGCATGTTGTTTGATAGCTCTAAACATTGCAACCAGATGTTATTTCTGCTAAAGTCTGAAACTATTATTAATTGCAATCTTGCCATGTGTGTTTGAGCATGTTCTAGTGATTTCTGGAGATAGCTCAGTGTTCATGTTTTGTCATGCTTTACCTGTAAATCATGCCCATGCCTTTTTTTCACGTTGAGATGCTGCAGCTTGTTGTTTTAATGCTTGCAATATGCCTAGTTGCTGTTTTGGACAGCTTATCCTTTAAACTTGTATTGTGTGTATGTGTTGAACCGTTCCTCCGTTTTGAGTGTGCTCTATATGAAACTTGCTTGATTTTGCATGTAGCTTCATATTATCATGTTGCATCCATGTTTTGAGGTGTTTGATTGATGTTTGTATGCATTTTGCATCAATGCCATGTTCAACTTGTTTTACTCATATCTTCTAGGCCGTAGCTCCGAATTAAATGAACTTTATATGTAACTTGACTAGAATTTCGTGTAGATCATCGTGGTGAGTCTTAACTTGCTGTTTAACAACTTGAACATAAAGTTATTCAGATCTGGACCAATTTCGAAATTTGCATATGAGGACTTACCGGAATTGTTCTATGTTGTTCCCGGCCTCACCTAAACTTGCCTTGATGTGTTGTTCTTGTTTGCATCATCTATTGCCATGAGTAGCTTCATGTAGCTTTGTCATGCATCATGCTTGTTGAGCATCATGTCTTGTCTATGTGTGGTATGTTTACTATGTTGTGTGCTTCTTCTCGATAGTTCCCGTTTCGTTGCGATCGTGAGGATTCGTTCGTCTACGCTTGGTTCGGCTTCATCCGTTCATCTTCTTCATGGACTCGTTCTTCTTCCTTGCGGGATTTCAGGCAAGATGACCGTCACCTTGGATCTCATTACTATCATTGCTATGCTAGTTGCTTCGTTCTTTCGCTATGTTGCGCTACCTATCATTTCCTCTTCAAGCCTCCCAATTTGCCATGTCAGCCTCTAACCTTTGCACCCTTCCTAGCAAACCGTTGTTTGGCTATGTTACCGCTTTGCTCAGCCCTCTTATAGCGTTGCTAGTTGAAGGTGAAGTTGAAGATTGCTCCATGGTGGACAGGATTTTGGTTGGGATATCACAATATCTCTTATATTATTAATGCATCTATATACTTGGTAAAGGGTGGAAGGCTCGGCCTTATGCCTGGTGTTTTGTTCCACTCTTGCCGCCTAGTTTCCGTCATATCAGTATTATGTTCCCGGATTTTGCGTCCCTAACGCGGTTGGGTGATTTATGGGACCCCTTGACAGTTCGCTTTGAATAAGACTCCTCCAAAAAGGCCCAACATTGGTTTTACCATTTGCCTCACCTATGCCCTTTTTCCCTTGGGTTTCGGAGCCCAAGGGTCATCTTCTTTTAGCCCCGGGCGGTGCTCCTTCGAGTGTTGGTCCAAACGGGCAGATCATGGGGGCCACCACGGGCAACTCGAGGCTGGTTTTACTCGTAGGCTGACCTATCCGGTGTGCCACGAGAACGAGATATGTGCAACTCCTATCGGGATTTGTCGGCACATCGGGCGGCTTTGCTGGTCTTGTTTTATTCTTTGTCGAAATGTCTTGTAGCCGGATTCCGAGACTGATTGGGTCTTCCGGGAGAAGGAATATCCTTCGTTGATCGCGAGAGCTTATCATGGGCTAAGTTGGGACACCCCTGCAGGGTATAAACTTTCGAGAGCCGTGCCCGCGGTTATGTGGCAGATGGGAATTTGTTAATATCCGGTTGTAGTAAACTTGAAGCAAACTCTTCTAAAATACACCAACCGTGTGCGTAACCGTGAGTGTCTCTTTTCGGGGTTGATCGAGAGGAGAACACGGTTTCTGGGTTATGTTTGACGTAAGTAGGAGTTCAGGATCACTTCTTGATCATTACTAGTTGACGACCGTTCCTTTGTTTCTCTTCTCGCTCTCATTTGCGTATGTTAGCCACCATATCATGCTTAGTCGCTGCTGCAACCTCACCACTTTACCCCTTCCTTTCCCATTAAGCTTTGCTAGTGTTGATACCCATGGTAATGGGATTGCTGAGTCCTCGTGGCTCACATATTACTACACCAACAGTTGCAGGTACAGGTTACGCGATGATCTTGACGTGAGAGCGATGTTTGCTTGTATTGGAGTTCTTCTTCTGCTTCTTCTTCGATCAGGGGATATGTTCCAGGTCGGCAGCCTGGGCTAGCAGGGTGGATATTGTTTGAGTTTCTGTTTATGTTTCATCCGTAGTCGGATGTTGATCTTGTATGTTGTATTGTTGTATTCATGTGACATTGTATGTCTTGGGTGTATCCCCATCTATTATGTAATGTTGATGTAATGATATCCACCTTGCAAAAGCGTTTCAATATGCGGGTCTATCCTTGGTGGGACCTTCGAGTTCCTTTTGGATAGGGTCGCATATTGGGCGTGACACATTGATGTCTTACATTTTACTCCCTTCGTTCCTAAACATTAGTCTTTTTAGAGGCTTCAAATGGACTGGCACATACGGATGTATATAGACATATTTTAGAGTCTAGATTCACTCATTTTGCTCCGTATGTAGTCACTTGTTGAACTCTCTAAAAGACTAATATTTAGGAATAGAAGGAGTTTTTGAATTCATGTCATACATGCATGGTTTGGAATAATAGATGCACAATACTTATTGGATTGTTGTTGTGTTCGTGTGTGTGTGTCTGTGTCTGTGTGTGTGGTCATATGCTTGATACATACAAAGTTTTCTCACCTCCATATTGTTCATCTCTTAAATTTGAATTTGCATTGAAAAACTTACTAGGGATACCATGAAATGTGAAATCCGCGTTGAGATCACTATATCACAAACTCACTCTAATTCAACAACTCGTCATAAATCAATTACCACGTTGAGATTAGTATTTGCAAGGAAAATACGGGTATTGTAATACACATAGATTCGTTCGGCAATTTAAAAGGTTCCTTTCGTATTCTCGAATGGTAGGACCCAACGGCGTACCACCCAGACCTTGGCTCGTGTTGATCCTAAAAAAAGCGGGCTCGTGTCCTTCGGTGGTGTGCGTGGTACGCACATTAGGCAACCCCAACCAGTCGAGCCTCAGCGTTTCAAGTCGAAATATCTGCGCCGAATTCCAGCCCTAGGAAATTCCCCTCATGTCCTCGGTCCATAATGACTACCGATGAACAACGGAGGGATGCTTTAGTAACTAGACAACGTTACCTACCGTGTCGAGCATGGTTCAGTTCCCCGGTCGCCGCTCGTCATGGTCACCCGTCAACTGCATTGCCTGGTACTACTACTACACCAGGATGAGCATAGAATTGAGCCCGTTTGTTCGTGCCTAGTACTTGAGTTAATATATCAGGCAATGCACTGGTACGGAGGGATTATCCTTTTATTCTGCATATATAACTTGTTTGAAGTCTAACTAAGCAAAATGTTTGACCAAATTCTTTCTTAAGAAATACAACAGGACAGATGTACGGCTTGAAAATTTATTGCATGATGCATGTTATGATATTGTTTCGAATCCTGGATCTTAAATTTCAGAAAATCCAAAACTAAGCATGGTCACGTGATATGGCACAAATATTACTTCGTAAGTTTTTTCTTCAATTCGAGACAAGCTGCTTATGACAAGTTGCACAAATAAAGAGCCAAGGTATTTTGGAACAAATACCTGTCATGTTAAGGCGAACGCTTTCACTATTGAAACCGTGGGCGTTTACGTGCCGCCATGAGTCCCCGCTTCTCATCGGCAGGTGCCGTCCCAGCAAGCGTGTGACTCGACGGGAGGCGTGCGAGCAGACCGCTGCGCCGGCTGTCAGGGAGGCGTGCGAGCAGACCGATGTGCAGACTCACCGAGAGGCGAGCCCTTTGACCAGGCTCCGCCGCCCACCGTCGTCCCAACTGCTCCCACTTTTAATGTCGTCGGCGCCGCAGTTTAAAATCAACCCCGCACGACCCGGTATCGCTACAGTCCTCTCTCTTCCTCTCTGATTCTCCTGTCGTCTACCTCCAACTAGCCTGACCTAAACATACGCCATGCCGCATCATGATGGTCTGCCCTTATTGTTCCAGTTTCCTGAGGAAGACACCCAGACGGAGTCTCAAGAACATAAGGCGCTTTGGGACGAGCTTGAACTGGCCTTGCGGAAGACGCCGCGCCTGTCCTCGCTCCCGTTCCGACTCCCGTCGCCCCGGCTGCACCAGCGCCCATCCCCGTGGCATTGATGGGCTGGGAGCCGCACATTGTCGCCGAGCTTGATGCCACTGAGTTCCACGAGGTCCCCGCCGACTTTCACGCGCCCGAGCACCTGCCAGCGCATGCTCCTGCGCGTGCACTGACGCGCACGCCCATGCCCGTGCCCGTGCACCTGCCAGCCCATGCGCCTGCGCGTGCACTGACGTGTGCGCCCGTGCCGGTGCCCGTGCACACGAATGTCTCCGCTGCGCCGTTGACAACGCCTGTCCCCGCGCGGGTGCCAGTGCCCCCCTCAGCGGCATGGATGGCCGCCGTCGACCGCTTCCTTGCACCAACGCCAGTCGCCTCCTCCCGCCAGTTGACTCGCTCCGAAGTCCAGAACATTTTGGCCTTCCTTGAAGCTAGGCCAACGTCCAGGAGTATGCCAACAACGGCGCAAGACGCCGCCGTCGCCGTCGGTCAGTGGCCCGACGACACATAGAGCACGGCAGAGGAGCCGCTTCCCACCGCGAGACGCCCGCCGCCGCCACGTAATCTAAATTTGCCATGAAAAACGTTCGGATTGCCATGCTTAAAATCCGAACGTTTATCATTTCTATTTATTTTATGTCGATCATCGTATAATCTAAAGTCGGAGTCAGACTGAACGAAATGTATGGTTTGATCGATTGAATGTTCTGCTAGAGCCGTATCAAATTAAATATAAAACATCATCAAGCCACATGTATTCCTTGTCATCCAACGACCTAGACTGCTTCAATGTCAAGCACTCAACACGTTTAGCGTGCAGTTAATTTCATGCCAAAAATAGTGCTAATCACATGACAACACACAAATAATATCCTAGTAGTTAATATCCGCATGCACTTAATATACTTCCAAATTAACGTGCATTGCACGTACCTGTGAGTAGTGCTGCTAGTACGTGAAACTGGTGCCGTGACTTGTGAACGCGCGTCGAGATATGGTCAGCGGCAACATCGCCATGAAGTTCTTCCTGTTTGCCCGTGAGTCTAAGCGCAGAAGGGAGGAGAGAGAGCACATGGAACCCACCAGTAAGTGAAGGCGAATAGTACTAAAATAATATTACATGTTATCCATTAATTAGGCTGTGGTAATATAAAAACATTATGTGAACAAAGGGGGTACAACAAACATTGCTATTCTACGTATGTTGCCTATTAACGTGCGGGTTGAAGGCCCGGTCGCATGTTCGATCCTCGTCCTTTATTTTTTAATATGTATATGGGTCCAAATTTGTTTCATGACATGTGGGCCCCTCGGTGTGTAGTTTGTAGCACTTTAATTTGTGGGTCGAAATTCGTTCCATTCCAAGTGGACTATCGGTGTGTAGTTTTGTAGCTTATTTATAATAATTAAAGAGAACAACATAGTTTTTTCAATAATACCATGGTGCGACGTTGAAGGCGAGAAATGACGTGCGAGAGAGCGATGACCGAGCCAGAGGGAAAACAACTAGCGAGTTGCGTGGGTTGCAACGGTGTTTGGAGTAGTTGTGGGCCGAATGCTACGAAAATATAATCTAAACTGACCGGAATAAATGCCTACACAAATTAATCCAAGGTTGGAGTGCCCCTCGCAATGTAAATAGCTCCGGCTTTGCGAGGGATGGAGAGGTAGTAGCTTCAACGCGTGGAAGATACGGTGTGAGAAAGCGAGGTCAATCGAAAGACATATAGATAGAGAGACAAAGTGAGTGTGGTCTGACATTCATTGAACAAATATATATGCTCTGGAGAGATATTGTCCGATTGAGCTTTTGGAAAGGGTGAGGGCCGTAAGATAGAGCTTGAGAGATGATCCTGTCACAGACGTGTAGATATATTTTGTTTGTGGGAGGAAGCAAGGTCAACCGATCACATAGGGTCGCCGTGCGATCGAAAGAGTGAGACGGGTTGGAGAGAGTGACCTAGATAGACGATGTGCGTGAGAGAGTATACAATGTGAATCGGTCGAATTGGGCTCAAACATGGTGATATATCGTTTTTGTCCGACAAAGAGCAAGGTCAATCGAGACATACGGAGAGAGAGAGAGAGAGAGAGAGAGAGAGAGAGAGATTGAGTGAGCGTGGCCCACCATGAGGTCGAAAGAGTGGCGGCGGCTTGGATGGACTGACCTACATAGACAATCTGCGTGAGAGAGTATAGAGTGTGTCGATCGAGGCCCGAACAGGGAGATATATCATTTTATGTGAAAGAAAACGAGGTTAAACGAGACTCGGATAAAGAGAGCGAGATTGAGCGATTGTGGCCCGCCGTGCGTAAGAAAGAGTGAAAAAGTCTCGAGGGAGTGACCTAGATATACAACGTGCGTGCGTGCGCACGAGAGGTTGGGGGCTAGATAGGCAATGCATGTATTTAGCACGAGAGGGTGAGAGGGAGAGGGGGGAGAGAGAGAGCTCGGCATGGGGTGCAATGATGGGTGTGTGAGGTAAATACATTTGGTAACAAAGTGGAAAAAGGGGTTGCGTAGTTGAGAGACTTAGAGATCGAAACATGGAGAGAAAAAATGAACGTGTGTTGGAAACTGATAGCTTCATAAGGTGGTTAGGAGAGGAAGATTGACCGAAACAGGAAGTATGTAGCGTTTGTCTTGGGGGGCTAAAACAACATTTGAATGTACATAGTACGAGACTTAATATCGATGTTTCAATTTGGTGTACATTGTAAGATTTGAACCGAGGACCAGGCATACGGGTAATTATTTCGAATTCGTGCCATACTAAGTTTCAAAAAGTTGACATTGACTCAATTTGTTGTGCTATTTTGTAGGTCATATGTTTGAATCCATCCAAAAGTTTTCTCACTACCATGGTGTTCATCATATACATATGAATTTGTATTAAAAAAGTAGCGTGGATACAGTGAAATGCGAAATCCACGTTAGAATTGGAGATCGCTACGTGACACACACACTCTAATTCAAATAACTAACTACGTGACACACACTCTAATTCAAATAACTAATTATGTGACACACACTCTAATCCACGTTAGCGTGGGTACCGTTTCGATTTTTTTAAATAACTCCTCATTAATTAATTTATAGCACTCCCTCTATTCACTTTTATAAGACCTTGAAGACATTTCAGACAATGTACAAACAGTTCATTTTAAGTTGTCTGAAACGACTTACAAAAGTGAACGGATGGAGTATATCGTTTCGAATGACTAATTATTGCAAGGAAAACACGGGCATAGTAATACATACAGATTCGTTTGCAAATGAAAGAAGATTCGTTTGCATTCTCAAATGTAGGCGCACCAGGCAGACCAGGGTCATGTCGGGGTGGATGCTGCTTCGGTGCCTTAAAGGCACCTGCCTTTGGGTCACTGACATGTGGGCCAGGCACCTGTTGGGCCCACATATCATGGACACAAGGCAGGTGCCTTAAGGCACCGAAGCATAGTCCTGTCGGGGTGGTCGCCTGTGTCGGACGGACGTGTAGCACCCACTCCCACCCCCCTCCCTCCCTCCCCAACTCCCCCACCCCCCCCCCCCCACCCAAAAAAGGACGATGACAAAATAAGTTCGCGCTTCCACGTTTCAGATTGAAATATCTGGCGCCCCCAATTCCAGCCCTGCAAAATGTCTCTTCTCCACCGTCCCCTTCTGCGCCCAGATTGCTCAAATCCCTAATTCGCCGCCAACCAAGCAAAGTTTGAATCGCCCCTCGTCTCGTCTCTTTCCCCACCTCTATGTCGGACGACGGCGACGAAGACGACGGTCGTGCTTCACCACCGCACCGGAGCTACCTCATCTACGCCCTCGTCCACCGACCACGTCGGTCTCCGCAACCGACGTGCCTCACAGACACCGAGTTCCGCCGCATCAGATGCGCTTCACCGACGCCGTCTCCCAGCTCACCGGGGCTACTTCACCGAGCACATCGTCGCACCTCCGCCCCCCGAGGCCGTTGGGGCTTCACCAACGGTCTCGTCCACCGCATCGTAGCGCTCCGCTGCCACTCAAGATCTGCATCTGTGCGCGGCCAGCCAACGCCAGCGCATCACCCTCAATGACTATGTAGTGACCCGCACTCTAGCAAGGCGAGCATGCCCAAACGTCGGCCCGAACTAGGTATCCACACATCACTCCCTTGTGCACTGTTCTGACGATGTTTGGATATCCTTTCACTGCTCTCTTAGCTTACAAGCCTATGCAACTTTGACTTTAACTCTTATTTCTTCTGGAGATATCATCTGAAACAAGGAAATCCATTTTTTAGTGAAGCATGACGGCGCTACGGTATCTGGTACACATCCTGCACACCCGTATAACCATGTAAGTATCTGTCCTCCGGTACAACATCAAGGTCGATTCCACTTATTTGATCAACCATTCGCCGTGTCAAAAATGCAGAGGGCTATGCAAGGAGCACAAGGCCTGCACATCCAAGCAAGTGGTAACATGGACTTGTACATGGAACATCCCAAGCGCAAGCAGAGCTGCAGCGAGCCTGTACAATGAGCTAGCATAAGTCCCTGCATTTCATTTAATTCGTACTGGCATTCGTGTATGATTTGTGTGTAGTGGCGGATCCACGAATTCAAGTTACCAGGGGCGAACATTTAACTTAAAAAATACAAAGGCACTTGCACTCCGGAAATCAACATAACTTGATTAATGTGAAGCTACATGCACTTTGAAAACCAGCTAATGATCCAAAGTAGTTCAGATTATAATCACTAAATGATGCAAGCACCAAAAAACACAAAATGCAACATGGTGTACAAGGACAACAAACATGGTCTGTACCTGCTTGAATTATTCGTTCTCTGGCTGAAAATATCAAAGTGTAATTGCACGTATAACCAGTGTGGAAACTGCATATCAATATATCTATCCTGCACAAGTATGCCAATAGTTTCAAACAACAGATTAGAAAAGTATTTATGCTATGTTTTCATGATACGGGGACTTTCTGGTATATGGCCTCGACGTTTCCTCAAGCTATGAAAATGCACTATAATTTGCTTGTCATCAATGCCTGCAAATCTCTGTCTCTCTCAACATAGTAGATCATCATTAGACACTAAATCCTTCAATGAGCTTGAAAAATGCTTGCATTAGATCCCTCATTAGACACTATATGTTCATCACCATGAGCATGTAAAATGTTTGCATCAAATCCTTCATTAGCAGTCTGTTCATTAGACACTTCAGGCTCAAGAACAACATGAGCTTGTATGTTTGCACCGGAAACTTGATTAGATACATCAGATTTAGTCGATTCAAGATTGATTGGGGAGTTATAAAATAACTAGAAATTGGTTTCATTTTCTCATAGATTCCCTACATACAAGCAGTTTTACAACACCGTCAGGTTTAACTATTGGCCAGAAATTGAAGAGTTGAATTAGATATAATCAGGGATGTGATGTACCTGCTCGTTGCGCATGCTACTTGATACGTCTCCAAAATATCTATAATTTTTTATTGCTCCATGCTATATTATCTACTGTTTTGGGCAATATTGGGCTTTATTTTCCACTTTTATATTACTTTTGGGACTAACCTATTAACCGGAGGCCCAGCCCAAATTTGCTGTTTTTTGCCTATTTCAGTATTTCGAAGAAAAGGAATATCAAACGGAGTCAAAACGGAATGAAATCAACTAGAGAAGTTACTTTCGGAACGAAAGCTACCAGATGGACTTGGACCCCACGTCAAGGAAGGAACGAGGAAGCCACGAGGGTGGGGGCGCGCCCACCCCCCTATGGCGCTCCCCCTGCCCCGTGGGGCCCTCGTGGCTCCCCTGACGTGCTTCTTCCACCTATATAACTCCACGTACCCTAAAACTTCCAGAACGGAGAATAGATCGGGAGTTCCTCCGCCGCAAGCCTCTGTAGCCACCAAAAACCAATCGGGACCCTGTTCCGGCACCCTGCCGGAGGGGGGAACCCTCACCGCTGGACATCTTCATCATCCCGGCGCTCTCCATGACGAGGAGGGAGTAGTTCACGCTCGGGGTTGAGGGTATGTACCAGTAGCTATGTGTTTGATCTCTCTCTCTCTCTCTCTCTCTCTCTCTCTCTCTCTCTCTCTCTCTCTCTCTCTCTCTCTCTCTCTCGTGTTCTTGATTTGGCACGATCTTGATGTATCGCGAGCTTTGCTATTATAGTTGGATCCTATGTTTCTTCTCCCCCCTCTACTCTCTTGTAATGGATTGAGTTTTCCCTTTGAAGTAATCTTATTGGATTGAGTCTTTAATGATTTGAGAACAATTGATGTATGTCTTGCCATGCGTATCCGTGGTGACAATGGGATATCACGTGATTCACTTGATGTATGTTTTGGTGATCAACTTGCGGGTTCCGCCCATGAACCTATGCATAGGGGTTGGCACACGTTTTCGTCGTGATTCTCCGGTAGAAACTTTGTGGCACTCTTTGAGGTTCTATGTGTTGGTTTGAATAGATGAATTGAGATTGTGTGATGCATATCGTATAATCATGCCCACGGATACTTGAGGTGACATTGGAGTATCTAGGTGACATTAGGGTTTTGGTTGATTTGTATCTTAAGGTGTTATTCTAGTACGAACTCTAGGGCTGTTTGTGATACTTATAGGAATAGCCCAACGGATTGATTGGAAAGAATAACTTTGAGGTGGTTTCGTACCCTACCATAATCTCTTCGTTTGTTCTCCACTATTAGTGACTTTGGAGTGACTCTTTGTTGCATATTGAGGGATAGTTATATGATCCAATTATGTTATTATTGTTGAGAGAACTTGCACTAGTGAAAGTATGAACCCGAGGCCTTGTTTCCACGCATTGCAATACCGTTTACGCTCACTTTTACCACTTGCTACCTTGCTGTTTTTATATTTTCATATTACGAAAACCTATATCTACCATCCATATTTCACTTGTATCACCATCTCTTCGCGGAACTAGTGCACCAATACAATTTACCATTGTATTGGGTGTGTTGGGGACACAAGAGACTCTTTGTTATTTGGTTGCAGGGTTGCTTGAGAGAGACCATCTTCATCCTATGCCTCCCACGGATTGATAAACCTTAGGTCATCCACTTGAGGGAAATTTGCTACTATCCTACAAACCTCTGCACTTGGAGGCCCAACAACGTCTACAAGGAGAAGGTTGCGTAGTAGACATCAAGCTCTTTTCTGGCGCCGTTGCCAGGGAGGTTAGTGCTTGAAGGTATATCTTTAGATCTTGTAATCGAATCTTTTTGTTTCTTTTTTTAGCACTAGTTAGTCTATAAAAGAAAATTACAAAAAAATGGAATTGAGTTTGTCTCATACGCTTCATCTTTTTAATATATTTTGTGAGTATGATGGAAAGGAAAATTGTGTCAAAGTGTTAGAAGAAGAATGCATTAAAATGTTTGGCACTAAATTTTTTGAATGATGAGCATGATTGCAACGTCATTAGTGTGAATTCTTTGAATATACATGATGCTAATGATATGCAAAGCCACAATCTTGGGGAAGCTATGTTTGATCAAGATGATATTTTTTATCCCCCAAGCTTTGATGAGCAAATTTACTATGATGAAAGCATGCCTCCTATCTATGATGACTATTGTGATGACACGTGTGCTTTAAAGAATAATACTAACCATGAAACTTGTCATCTTGATCTTAATTTTCAATCACATGATAGTTATTTTGTTAAGTTTGCTTCCACTACTATAGATGAGAATAAATTTGCTTATGTGGAGAGTAGTAAAATTTCTATGCTTGTAGATCATGAAAAGAATGCTTTAGGTGCTGGTTATATTGTTGAATTCATTCATGATGCTACTGATAATTATTATGAGGGAGGAATATATGCTTGTAAGAATTGCAATAATATCAAGTTTCCTCTCTATGTGCTTAAAGTTTTGAAGTTATGCTTGTTTTACCTTCCTATGCAAGTTGATTCTTGTTCCCATAAGTTGTTTGCTCACAAAATCCCTATGCATAGGAAGTGGGTTAGACTTAAATGTTCTAGTCGTATTATTCATGATGCTCTCTTTATGTTTCAATTCTTATCTTTTATGTGAGCATCATTGAAATCATCATGCCTAGCTAGGGGCGTTAAACGATAGCGCTTGTTGGGAGGCAACCCAATTTTATTTTTATTTTTTGTTTTTGTTTCTCTTTAGGAATAAATAATCCATCTACCTTCTGTTTAGATGTGGTTTTATGTTTTTATTAGTGTTTGTGCCAAGTTAAACCAATAGGATCTTCTTGGATGATAGTTATTTGATCTTGCTCTAATTTCCAGAAACTTTCTGTTCACGAAAACAATTGTTAAAAATCACCAACGTGATAAAATAGTGATTCCAATTGCTGCTGATCAATAAACACATTTACTAGGTCGTCCTATTTTGGCTGAATTTTTGGGGTTCCAGAAGTTTGCGTTAGTTACAGATTACTACAGACTTTCTGTTTTTGACAGATTCTGTTTTTCGCGTGTTGTTTGCTTATTTTGATGAATCTATGGCTAGTAAAATAGTTTATAAACGATAGAGAATTTGGAATACAGTAGGTTTAACACCAATATAAATAAAGAATGAGTTCATTACAGTACCTTGAAGTGGTTTTTTGTTTTCTCTCGCTAACGGAGCTCACGAGATTTCTATTAAGTTTTGTGTTGTGAAGTTTTCAAGTTTTGGGTAAAGATACGATGGACTATGGAATAAGGAGAGGCAAGAGCCTAATATTGGGGATGACCAAGGCAACCCAAGGTAATATACAAGGATAACCAAGCATCTAAGCTTGGGGATGCCCCGGAAGGCATCCCCTCTTTCGTCTTCGTTCATCGGTAACTTTACTTGGAGCTATATTTTTATTCACCACATGATATGTGTTTTGCTTGGAGCGCCATTTTATTTTCTTTAGATTTGCTTGCTGTCTGAATAAAATACCAAGATCTGAAATTATTAAATGAGAGAGTCTTCACATGGTTGCATAATTATTCGACTACTCATTGATCTTGACTTATATCTTTTGGAGTAGTTTGTTGTTTGCTCTAGTGCTTCACTTATATCTTTTAAAGCATGGTGGTAGTTTTATTTTTCAGAAATAGATGAACTCTCATGCTTCACTTATATTATTTTGAGAGTCTTAAATAGCATGGTAATTTTCTTAATAATCTTAATATGCTAGGTATACAAAAATAGTAAAAACTTTCTTATGAGTGCGTTGAATACTAAGAAAAGTTTGATGCTTGATAATTGTTTTGAGATATGGAGGTGATAATATCAAAGTCGTGCTAGTTGAGTAGTTGTGAATTTGAGAAATGCTTGTGTTGAAGTTTGCAAGTCCCGTAGCATGCACGTATGGTAAACGTTATGTAACAAATTTGAAACATGAGGTGTTCTTTGATTGTCTTCCTTATGAGTGGCGGTCGGGGACTAGCGATGGTCTTTTCCTACCAATTATCCCCCTAGGAGCATGCGCGTAGTGCTTTGGTTTTTGATGACTTGTAGATTTTTGCAAGAAGTATGTGAGTTCTTTATGACTAATGTTGAGTCCATGGATTATACGCACTCTCACCCTTCCATCATTGCTAGCCTCTTCGGTACCGTGCATTGCCCTTTCTCACATTGAGAGTTGGTGCAAACTTAGCGGTGCATCAAACCCGTGATATGATCGCTCTTTCACACATAAACCTCCTTATATCTTCCTCAAAACAGCCACCATACCTACCTCTTATGGCATTTCCATGGCCATTCTGAGATATATTGCCATGCAATTTTCCACCATACCGTTCATCATGAAACATTCGTCATTGTCATATTGCTTACGATGATCATGTAGTTGACATAGTATTTGTGGCAAAGCCACCATTCATAATTCTTTCATACATGTCACTCTTTATTCATTGCATATCCCGGTACACCGTCGGAGTCATTCATATAGAGTCATACTTTGTTCTAGTATCGAGTTGTAATCATTGAGTTGTAAATAAATAGAAGTGTGATGATCATCATTTTCTAGAGCATTGTCCCAAGTGAGGAATAAAAAAAAGGCCATAAAAAACAAGAAGGCCCCAAAAAAGAGAAAGGCCATAAAAAAGAGAAGGCCCCAAAAAGATATAAAAAAATGAGAGAAAAAGAGAGAAGGGGCAATGCTACTATCCTTTTACCACACTTGTGCTTCAAAGTAGCACCATAATCTAGAGTCTCATGTTTTGTCACTTTCATATACTAGTGGGTATTTTTCATTATAGAACTTGGCTTGTATATTCCAACAATGGGCCTCCTCAAGTGCCCTAGGTCTTCGTGAGCAAGAAAGTTGGATGCACACCCACTTAGTTTCTTTTGTTGAGCTTTCATACATTTATAGCTCTAGTGCATCCGTTGCATGGCAATCCCTACTCCTTGCATTAACATCAATTGATGGGCATCTCCATAGCCTGTTGATTAGCCTCGTTGATGTGAGATCTTCTCCTTTTTTGTCTTCTCCACATAACCACAATCATCATATTCTATTCCACCCATAGTGCTATGTCCATGGCTCGCACTCATGTGTTGTGTGAGGGTTTATAAGTTTGAGATTACTAAAGTATGAAACAATTGCTTGGCTTGTCATCGGGATTGTGCATGATGAGAGCATTCTTGTGTGACGAAAATGGAGCATGACTAAACTATATGATTTTGTAGGGATGAACTTTCTTTGGCCATGTTATTTTGAGAAGACATAATTGCTTAGTTAGTATGCTTGAAGTATTATTATTTTTATGTCAATATGAACTTTTGTCTTGAATCTTTCGGATCTGAATGTTCATACCACAATTAAGAAGAATTACATTGAAATTATGCCAAGTAGCATTCCACATCAAAAATTATCTTTTTTATCATTTTCCTACTCGAGGACGAGCAGGAATTAAGCTTGGGGATGCTTGATATGTCTCCAACGTATCTATAATTTTTTATTGCTCCATGCTATATTATCTACTGTTTTGGGAAATATTGGGCTTCATTTTCCACTTTTATATTACTTTTGGGACTAACCTATTAACCGGAGGCCCAGCCCAGATTTGCTGTTTTTTGCCTATTTCAGTATTTCGAAGAAAAGGAATATCAAACGGAGCCAAAACGGAATGAAATCAACTAGAGAAGTTATTTTTGGAACGGAAGCTACCAGATGGACTTGGACCCCACTTAAAGGAAGGAACGAGGAAGCCACGAGGGTGGGGGGGCGCCCACCCCCCTAGGGCGTGCCCCCTGCCTCGTGGGGCCCCCGTGGCTCCCCTGACGTGCTTCTTCCGCCTATATAACTCCACGTACCCTAAAACTTCCAGAACGGAGAATAGATCGGGAGTTCCGCCGCCACAAGCCTCTGTAGCCACCAAAAACCAATCGGGACCCTGTTTCGGCACCCTGCCGGAGGGGGGAACCCATACCGGTGGCCATCTTCATCATCCCGGTGCTCTACATGACGAGGAGGGAGTAGTTCACCCTCGGGGCTGAGGGTATGTACCAGTAGCTGTGTGTTTGATCTCTCTCTCTCGTGTTCTTGATTTGGCACGATCTTGATGTATCGCGAGCTTTGCTATTCTAGTTGGATCCTATGTTTCTTCTCCCCCTCTACTCTCTTGTAATGGATTGAGTTTTCCCTTTGAAGTAATCTTATCGGATTGAGTCTTTAATGATTTGAGAACACTTGATGTATGTCTTGCCGTGTGTATCCGTGGTGACAATGGGATATCACGTGATTCACTTGATGTATGTTTTGGTGATCAACTTGCGGGTTCCGCCCATGAACCTATGCATAGGGGTTGTACAGCGTTTTAAATCGTGATTCTCGGTAGAAACTTTGGGGCACTCTTTGAGGTTCTATGTGTTGGTTTGAATAGATGAATTGAGATTGTGTGATGCATATCGTATAATCATGCCCACGGATACTTGAGGTGACATTGGAGTATCTAGGTGACATTAGGGTTTTGGTTGATTTGTATCTTAAGGTGTTATTCTAGTACGAACTCTAGGGCTATTTGTGACACTTATAGGAATAGCCCAACGGATTGATTGGAAAGAATAACTTTGAGGTGGTTTCGTACCCTACCATAATCTCTTCGTTTGTTCTCCACTATTAGTGACTTTGGGGTGACTCTTTGTTTCTCTACTTTCTTTTCAGCTCATAGAATTTAGTTCTTAGTTTGAAGCAAACAATGGATGCTAAATATCATTTCTCTGGTTTGCAGCTTCAAATCTGCCATGGCACAGCCATCATACGGTTTAATTGATCATGCTTAGGGTTTAATTGATCATGTTGGTTCCATGGTGGTTTCTTTAATAGAAATCGGAGGGGAAACCCTCTTTTGCTAAAGAAAACATGCTTAGATTTTCCCCCTTTTATGATCACTATACGATCAGAATACGTGCTTCGTGTCATAATAACACTGCTCCACCCATCAAGCTAAACAAGCTTAGTTGTTCAAATACGAATCTGATATTATTAAAACAGAGTTGTTTAATTGGTTAGCTAAATGTTCCTAAATTAGTTTGAAAATGCATGTTACTTCGCTCGGGTGTGTATCTCTGAGTGCCCACGGTGGGTCGGCCCACCACAGGATTTTGGGTCGTCCCAGTCCCGATTCCCCTACGTTACTCTCTGCGCTTCGATCTCTACTGCTTCCCCGCTTTGCCTGCTTGGCTTGCCCCCGGACGGCATGACTCTAGGAGGAGACGCCGGACTAACAGGAGGCCAGGAGCCGCTCGCCCAACAGCGTCACCGCTGCTCGGGCGCGCCGCCGTGCCTACCTTCACATTCCGTTCAAGGCTCAGGCGTGCAACACCCACCAAGCCAACCCGATTTATCCTGAGATACGTCCTCAACACTCAGCAGCCACTCCTCATCACCCATTTTCTAATTGATTCATTACTCATTAGGCAGGACTGTCATTAGGGTTTGTTGTGTGCTCGATGCTACCTACACTTAATGGTTCGAGATGTATTTCGGTAATGTTTAGTACCTCTAAAGTTCACGGGGTTTTCAAAATTCGGCCCTTGGAGCGAAACTAGTCATTTTGGATTGTTGGACGTAGTGACATTGACCCAGATTACTACTGCAAGCCAGGTTTGTTGACAATTTTACTTGTCTTTCTTACTCATTCGATATAATATCCAATTATTCACGTCGTTTAGTTGCAAACAATAAGTGCTAGACAAACTTCTTCATTCAGATTTTGGACGGTCTCTTACTGCAGTTACAATTATGCATACTTGTCCTAATAAGCTCACAAGTAAATGATTGATTCACTACATCTATGCTTGCCTTGTCATATTTGTTGTCAATATTCTTTTAGGGTGGACCACCCTATTTCTAAATACTGGAACCGTAGACATGAGTGAATAGTATTTCTCTATGTGATCTCTTCCATCATGTGTGGGTAACGAACACTACATTGTATAGAAAGAAAGTGTCATTTCCAGCTTTTACATAGGTTTCGATCTTTTACATGGAATACAATCTGCCTACTTGCTTTGTATCGCACTACCAACACTCCACCCTTGAAGCTAAACATTACGCCACTCATACTTGCTTAGTTTATTTGTTCAAGTACGAATTTCATATGATTCTAATGTTCCTACTTCAGTTTTGAAATGTGTATGCACTTTGTTATAGAGACATAAGGGTTTGTATTTCTGTGTGTGGTCTGGTTAGCACGGTTGGGGAGGTGAACTTTGCATATGCAGGGATTTATAGGGAGACACTCTCCGAGTTGAATCCGCAATGCATTCAATAGATAATCTGACTACTTTTTATGTTTTCATGAATCTCAGATTCTGAACAGCATCATAATGATTATGAGCTTGCGCGCATGAAAATAATAAAGCAGAACAATGCCATGATTGTCAAACTTGGCATTAAGGCACTGAAATCAATTCTGGATGCAATGCAATGCAAACGCTCTCCACCTACAGATTCATGCTCAGAATATGATTCTAGCAGTGATTCTGAGCTAGAGGGAGCCTAAGTCAATGTAGCTCCCTAGTGGACGAGTCAGAGGAAGATGCCCTATCTTATTCACCCATCAAGGTACTTGCTCTAACTTTCCAAGGTTACATTACTCGCACATATCTTGCAACTGATGCTTTGCATTGCTTCTACTTTGTTGAACTGCCATTAGCTTAGTTTACACATCGTGTATGTGAATACATACAGCTATCCATTTTCATACATATTCCATCGTCATCATACCATATTTATCCATTCAAATGATGTTCTTGTGTATCAGACGTTCAAAAGGAAGAGGGTGATTGCTGATCGTGGAGGAGCACAAGCAAAGTATTTGGAAAAGGTAGTGGCACCTGATAAATCAAATAGGCCATTATGTGTAGTTGCAATATCACCTGACCCACAAAATACCCCAACTCTAGCAGACTCTAGCCCTACTACACTGGTCATTTCTGATGCCCCAACTCAGCAGACCCCAACTGCGGCAAATAGTATGATTATGCCAGTTGACATAGCACCAAATGTATCTGACGAAAACCCCATTCGAGAAAAGAGTACACCAAATCCAGTTGCCAAATCCTTTTCAAACCAGAGAGAGCCCCAATTGCAGCAAATAGGACCCATGTTCCATTTCTTCCCAGTTTAGAAGACGAAGCTTATGTTGTTGTCAGGAACTTTGTGGGCATCTTTCCTTCATGGAAAGATTATACATGAACAGAACAATTTCAGTCTTCCTCCATAACTTACGTGTAAGTAATGTACTAATGTTATTCATGGTCATTCTGCATATGTTTCTGCTGATAGAAGACAAAAGATTTCATTCTTTTAAATAGGCGAGAGCAAACTGGATTGTGATGACGAGCAAGGGTTGGTTGCGCTTTTCAAGCACTCGTTGATGAAGTATCGTTCCTACGAGGCAAGCGCGCCGATGGCAAGCCTCGGGCGAAATTTCTATAAAGTTTACGGTGCTACATTTATCCGACGGTGACTGGAATAATCTTGTTACACATTGGTCTCAGCTGCAGCGTAAGGTACTGTCTATGATATCACATTGGTCTGCATTTTCCTTAATGTCTCACTTGTACGAAAACTTTTAGCAGAAGAACATTCGTTCTCAAGGGACCACAAAATCTCGCAACTATACTGCACACTGCATTGCTCTTGTGAGTACCTCTTGCCCTGTATGACCATACTTACTTTCATAGTTGTTTGATTATGTAGCATCACTGCACATGTTAGCCTTGTAATCGTCCATTTGGTGGACATTATAAGATCCGTATGGACTCTTACATAAATTTAGAATCAACCCAATGCTTTTGAAGAGGTTTAGCTCTGCAGTCCTCTTGTAAGAGGTTTAGAATCGACCCAACATTAATAGATACTCCCTCTGTCCCATAATATAAGAACGTTTTGTACAGTACACCAGTGTTCAAAAAACTCTTGTATTATGGGAAGTGGGATTGGTTCGTTTTGTAGCATTCTGCATCTTATCTCCCTCGCCCACTGAGGGAGTTCCGGACTAGGGGGTGTCCGGATAGCCGAACTATCATCATCGGCCGGACTCCAAGACTATGAAGATACAAGATTGAAGACTTCGTCCGTGTCCGGATGGGACTTTCCTTGGCGTGGAAGGCAAGCTTGGCGATCGGATATGTAGATCTCCTACCATTGTAACCGACTCTGTGTAACCCTAACCCTATCCGGTGTTTATATAAACCGGAGGGTTTTAGTCCGTGGGACTAACGACAATCATACCATAGGCTAGCTTCTAGGGTTTAGCCTCTTTGATCTCGTGGTAGATCCACTCTTGTAACACACATCATCAATATTAATCTAGCAGGGCGTGAGGTTTTACCTCCATCAAGAGGGCCCAACCTGGGTAAAACATCATGTCCCTTGTCTCCTGTTACCATCCGCCTAGGCGCACAGTTCGGGACCCCCTACCGAGATCCGCGGTTTTGACACCGACATTGGTGCTTTCATTGAGAGTTCCTCCGTATCGTCACCGATAGGCTCGATGGCTCCTTCGATCATCAACAACGACGCGGTCCAGGTGAGACTTTTCTCCCGGACAGATCTTCGTGTTCGGCGGCTTTGCTGCTGGGCCAATTCACTTGGCCATCTGGAGCAGATCGAAAGCTACGCCCCAGGCGTCGAGTCAGATTTGGAAGTTTAAACTATCGGCCGATATCCGCGGAGACTTGATCTTCGACGGATTCGAGCCGCAGCCAAGCGCCGCCTTGTCTCGATGGGCATGATCTAGCTCTGCGGCGAGCAGGGCCACGAGGCCGCACCGAATCCGCTCCGACCCTTAATCCGGGCGGATTCCCCGATCGAGGACGAGTGGTTGGACACCGCCTCGGGGGCTTCAATCTCTACGGCGATCGAGCCGAACTCCATCCCTGTTCTTTGCGAAGACCTCGACTCCAGGGTGCCAGACTCCTCTCCGGACTCCGAACCCTCCGTGCCCTTACCAATCGAATCCGATTGGGTGCCCGTTATGGAGTTCACGGCGCGGACATCTTTCAAAGACTTCGCCTTTTGGCGACATCCTGAATTCACTAAAGTCTCTCTCTTTATCCGGAGAGCCCTGGCCGGATTACGGTCAGGAAGGTTGGGATGCGGACGACGAAGAAATTCAACGCCCACCCACCACCCACTTGGTAGCCGCTGTCGACGATCTAACCGACATGTTAGACTACGACTCCGAAGACATCGACGGTATGGACGACGATGCCGGAGACGAACAACAGGCATCGCCTACAGGGCACTGGAAGGCCACCTCGTCATACGACATATACATGGTTGACATCCCAAAAGATGGGAACGGCGATGGAACAGCGGAGGATGACCCCTCCAAGAAGCAACCGAAGCGCCGACATCAGCGGTGCCGCTCTAAATCCCGCCACAGCAAAAATGGTGATTCCGGCACGGGAGATAATAACACCCCGGACAGTGCGGAAGAAAACCCCCTCCAGCAGGACTCAGGGCAGGAGGAGGGAGACGCCAGCCCTCACGAGAAAGCGGCAGAAGAAGAGGTAGAGGATTATATGCCTCCCTCCGGAGACGAACCAAGCCTCGACGACGATGCATTAAATCGTGCCGAGAATCCCGTCGAACAAGGCGTTTTAGGCGCGGGCTTATAGCCACGGCGAACAGCCTCAAGAAAAGCAGCAACAGCTTAGAGCTGATCAGGATCTGCTAGCCGACAGATGGACAGAAGTCCTCGCGGCCAAAGAGCATGAGCTCGAACGCCCCTCTAAAAGCTACCCTAAACGCAAGCTGCTCCCCCGATTAGAGGAGGAGGCATACGAACCCGCATCACCAGGAGACAATACGGCTGACCGACCACCCCTTGGTCGCGACAGAGAGGCCTCTAGGCCCTTCACTAAAACTGTACCCCGGCATCGCTCAAAAAGCACACGGCCAAAGGGGAACACTCCGGACCTGCGAGATATATTGGAGGACAAGGAAAGACAATCAAGATCAATCTATGGATCGCGTGGGCCCACGGTGCGTGGCGACAACCGTCGCGCGGACCTGATAAGTCCGGCGGGCGAACAAAAGCAGACAAAGCTCTTTTGAGCTCCGTCGAGATATCGCCCGATGCAGGCGCCGCACACCCACTATCCTTCACGAGACGAAGTAATGGATCATCAAATCCCGAAGGGTTTAAACTGTCAATATTGAATCCTATATTGGCACAACAGACCCAGCGGTTTGGATCAAGACTATCTCCTTCACATCCACATGGCCCGCGGTGGCGATCTTCACGCCATCAAATACCTCCCCTCAAGCTTAAAGGACCAGCCCGGCATTGGCTCAACAGCTTGCCCAGAGAGTCAATTGGGAGCTGGGAGGACACAAAGCCGCATTCCTCGATAACTTCCGGGGCACTTATGTGCGACCACCGACGCGATGACCTAAGCTACATAATTCAGCAGCCAGACGAATCGGCGGACAATTACGGACACGGTTCTTAACCAAGAAAAACCAAATCGTTGACTATCCGGATCACGGAGGCCCTCGCGACCTTCAAGCATAACAGCCGGACGAGTGGCTTGCCCGCACCTAGGACAGGAAAAGCGAAATCCATGGCAGCCCTCACATCACTCATGACCCGCTTCTGCGGGTGAGGACAGCTGGCTAGCACGCAGCAACAACCTCGGCAAAAATTCGCAGTCCGGACTTCAAGGACCGAAATGGCAGGCTGCGTCGTAACAAAACAAACGCCGCGTGCTGGCGACAATATTGAGATCTGGCAGTCAATGCGGATTCGAGCTCTAAACCTGGTCAGCGGAAAAAGCCATTCAAAAGAACTACTCCGGGTCCGTCCAATTTGGACCGAATACTCGACTGATTGTGCCAGATACACGGCACCCCCGAAAAGCCAGCTAACCACACCAACAGGGACTGTTGGTATTCAAGCAGGCAGACAAGTTAATTGCCGAAAACAATGACAAGGGGCTGCATAGCGATGACGAGGACGAGACCCAACTGTTGGAAATATGCCCTAGAGGCAATAATAAAAGGGTTATTATTATATTTCCTTGTTCGTGATAATTGTCTTTTATTCATGCTATAACTGTATTATCCGGAAATCGTGATACACGTGTGAATACATAGACCATAACATGTCCCTAGTGAGCCTCTAGTTGACTAGCTCGTTGGTCAACAGGTAGTCATGGTTTCCTGACTATGGACATTGGATGTCATTGACAACGGGATCACATCATTAGGAGAATGATGTGATGGACAAGACCCAATCCTAAGCATAGCACAAGATCGTGTAGTTCGTTTTGCTAGAGCTTTTTCAATGTCAAGTATCTCTTCCTTAGACCATGAGATCATGTAACTCCCGGATACCGTAAGAGTGCTTTGGGTGTACCAAATGTCACAACGTGGCGGGTGACTATAAAAGTGCACTACGGTATCTCCGAAAGTGTCATTGGATTGACATGGATCGAGGCTGGGATTTGTCACTCCGTGTTACGGAGAGGTATCACTGGGCCCACTCGGTAGTGCATCATCATAATGAGCTCAAAGTGACCAAGTGTCCGTCACGGGATCATGCATTACGATGCGAGTAAAGTGACTTTCCGATAACGAGATTGAGCGAGGTATTGGGATACCGACGATCGAATCTCGGGCAAGTAACATACCGATTGACAAAGGGAATTGTATACGGGTCGTTTGAATCCTCGACATCGTGGTTCATCCGATGAGATCATCGAGGAGCATGTGGGAGCCAACATGGGTATCCAGATCCGCTGTTGGTTATTGCCCAAGAGCCGTCTCGGTCATGTCTCGTGTCTCCCGAACCCGTAGGGTCTACACACTAAGGTTCGGTGACACTAGGGTTGTATGAATATGAGTATGCAGTAAATCGAATGTTGTTCGGAGTCCCGGATGAGATCCCGGACGTCACGAGGAGTTCGAAATGGTCCGGAGGTAAAGAATTATATATAGGAAGTATTGTTTGACCATCGGGAAAGTTTGAGGTCACCGGTATTGTCTGGGACCACCGGAAGGGTCCCGGGTCCACCGGTGGGGCCACCCATCCGGAGGGCCCCATGGGCTGAAGTGGGGAGGAACCAGCCCATAGTGGGCTGGTGCGCCCCTTGGCCCACCCCTGCGCCTAGGGTTGGAACCCTAGGGTGGGGTGCGCCCACTGCCTTGGGGGCACTCCACCCCTTGGCCGCCGCCCCCTTGGGAGATGGGATCCCCAGGGCGGCGCCCCTGGGGCCTATATAAAGGGAGGGAGGGGCAGCCGCACCTGAAGTTCAGCGCCTCCTCCCCTGCTACACCTCGTCCTCCTCCCATGCAGCTTGGCGAAGCCTGCCGGAGTTCTGCTGCATCCACCACCACGCCGTCGTCTGCTGGATCATCATCAACCTCTCCTTCCCCTTGCTGGATCAAGAAGGAGGAGACGTCTCCGTCCGTCGTGTGTTGAGCAGCGGAGGTGCCGTCCGTTCGGCGCTAGGATCTCCGGTGATAGGATCACGGCGAGAACGACTACTTCATCCCGTTCTTTTGAGCGCTTCGCTCACGATCTACAAAGTGGTATGTAGATGCAATCTCTCTCCATGACTCGTTGCTTAGATGAAATCATAGATAGATCTTGGTGAAACCGTAGGAAAAATTTTAATTTTCTGCAACGTTCCCCAACAGTGGCATCATGAGCTAGGTCTATACGTAGTTCTCTATTGCACGAGTAGAACACAATTTTGTTGTGGGCGTAGATCTTGTCAACTTGCTTGCCGCTACTAGTCTTATCTTGCTTCAGCGGTATTGTGGGATGAAGCGGCCGGACCAACCTTACGTGCGCTTGCGTGAGACCGTTCCACCGGTGACATGCACTAGTTGCATAAGGTGGCTGGCGGGTGTCTGTCTCTCCCACTTTAGTTGGAGCGGATTCGATGAAAAGGGTCCTTATGAAGGGTAAATAGAAGTTGACAAAATCACGTTGTGGTTATTCGTAGGTAAGAAAACATTCTTGCTAGAACCCAATTGCAGCCACGTAAAAGATGCAACAACAATTAGAGGACGTCTAACTTGTTTTTGCAGCAATTGTCATGTGATGTGATATGGCCAGAAGTTGTGATGAATGATGAATGACATATTGTGATGTATGAGATCATGTTCTTGTAATAGGAATCACGACTTGCATGTCGATGAGTATGACAACCGGCAGGAGCCATAGGAGTTGTCTTTATTTTTGTATGACCTGTGTGTCATTGAAGAACGCCATGTAAATTACTTATTTTATTGCTAAACGCGTTAGCCATAGAAGTAGAAGTAGTCGTTGGCGTGAAAACTTCATCAAGACACGATGATGGAGATCATGATGATGGAGATCATGGTGTCATGCCGGTGACAAGATGATCATGGAGCCCCGAAGATGGAGATCAATGGAGCTATATGATATTGGCCATATCATGTCACTACTATATAATTGCATGTGATGTTTATTATGTTTATGCATCTTGTTTACTTAGAACGACGGTAGTAAATAAGATGATCCCTTACAACAATATCAAGAAGTGTTCTCCCCTAACTGTGCGCCGTTGCTAAAGTTAAATGCGTTTGAAGCACCGTGATGATCGGGTGTGATAGATCCTTACGTTCACATACAACGGGTGTAAGACAGTTTTACACATGCAAAACCCTTAGGGTTAACTTGACGAGCCTAGCATGTACAGACATGGCCTCGAAACACGGAGACCGAAAGGTCGAACACGAGTCGTATGGAAGATACGATCAACATGAAGATGTTCACCGACGATGACTAGTCCGTCTCACGTGATGATCGGACACGGCCTAGTCGACTCGGATCGTGTAACACTTAGATGACTAGAGGTATGTCTAATCTGAGTGGGAGTTCATTAAATAATTTGATTAGATGAACTTAATTATCATGAACTTAGTCTAAAACTTTTGCAAAATCTGTCTTGTAGATCAAATGGCCAACGCTCATGTCAACATGAACTTCAACGTGTTCCTAGAGAAAACCAAGCTGAAAGATGATGGCAGCAACTATACGGACTGGGTCCGAACACGAGATCATCCTCATAGCTGCCAGGAAACAATATGTCCTAGAAGGACCGCTAGGTGATGCACCGTCCCGAGAGAACCAAGACATTATGAATGCTTGGCACTCTCGTCTTGATGATTACTCCCTCGTTCAGTGCGGCATGCTTTACAGCTTAGAACAGGGGCTCCAAAAGCGTTTTGAGCAACACGGAGCATATGAGATGTTCGAGGAGCTGAAACTAGTTTTCCAAGCTCATGCCCGGGTCGAGAGATATGAAGTCTCCGACAAGTTCTATAGTTGTAAGATGGAGGAAAACAGTTACATCGGTGATCACATACTCAAAATGTCTGGGTTGCACAACCGCCTGTCCCAGCTAGACATAAACCTCCCGGACGAGGCGGTCATTGACAGAATCCTTCAGTCGCTCCCACCAAGCTACAAGAGCTTTGTGATGAACTACAATATGCAGGGGATGGTGAAGACCATTCCCGAAGTATTCTCAATGCTGAAGTCAGCAGAGGTTGAAATCAAGAAAGAACATCAAGTGTTGATGGTCAATAAAACCACTAAGGTCAAGAAGGGCAAGGGTAAGAAGAACTTCAATAAGGACGGCAAAGATGTTGCCGCGCCCGGTAAGCAAGTTGCCGGGAAGAAGTCAAAGAATGGACCCAAGCCTGAGACAGAGTGCTTTTCTTGCAAAGGGAAGGGCCACTGGAAGCGGAATTGCCCCAAAAAACTTAGCGGATAAGAAGGCCGGCAACACTAAAGGTATATTTGATATACATGTAATTGATGTGTACCTTACCAGTACTCGTAGTAACTCCTGGGTATTTGATACCGGTGCCGTTGCTCATATTTGTAACTCACAGCAGGAGCTGCGGAATAAGCGGAGATGGCGAAGGGCGAGGTGACGATCTTGCGTCGGGAATGGTTCCAAGGTCGATGTGATCGCCGTCGGCACGCTATCTCTACATTTACCTACGGGATTAGTTATAAACCTTAATAATTGTTATTTGGTGCCAAGTTTGAGCATGAACATTGTATCTAGATCTCGTTTGATACGAGATGGCTACTCATTTAAATCCAAGAATAATGGTTGTTCTATTTATATGAGAGATATGTTTTATGGTCATGCCCCTATGGTCAATGGTTTATTCTTAATGAATCTCGAGCGTAGTGTTACACATATTCATAGCGTGAATACCAAAATATGTAAAGTTGATAACGATAGTCCCACATACTTGTGGCACTGCCGCCTTGGTCACATTGGTGTCAAACGCATGAAGAAGCTCCATGCTGATGGACTTTTGAGTCTCTCGATTATGAATCATTTGACACATGCGAACCATGCCTCATGGGCAAGATGACCAAGACTCCATTCTCGGAACAATGGGCGAGCAACCAACTTATTGGAAATCATACATACCGATGTGTGCGGTCCAATGGCGTTGAGGCTCATGGAGGATATCGTTATGTTCTCACTCTCACGATGACTTGAGTAGATATGGGTATGTCTACTTAATGAAACACAAGTCTGAGACCTTTGAAAAGTTCAGGGAATTTCAGAATGAGGTAGAGAATCAGCGTGACCGAAGATAAAATTCCTACGATCGATCGTGGAGGAGAATATTTAAGTCACGAATTTGGTACACACTTAAGGAAATGTGGAAGTGTTTCACAACTCACGCCACTGGAACACCTCACCGTAACGGTGTGTCCGAACATCGTGTCGCACTCTATTGGATATGGTGCGGTCTATGATGTCTCTTACCGATTTACGCTATCATTTTGGGGATCGCTCTAGAGACAGCTACATTCACTTTAAATAGGGCACCGTCTAAATCCGTTGAGACGACACCGTATGAATTATGGTTTGGGAAGAAACCTAAGCTGTCGTTTCTAAAAGTTTGGGGATCGATGCTTATGTCAAGAAACTTCAACTGAAAAGCTCGAACCCAAGTCGGAAAAATGCGTCTTCATAGGATACCCTAAGGAAACCATTGGGTATACCTTCTACTTAAGATCCGAGGGCAAGATCTTTGTTGCCAAGAACGGATCCTTTACGGAAAAAGAGTTTCTCTCGAAAGAAGTAAGTGGGAGGAAAGTAGAACTTCGATGAAGTGCTACCTCTTGAGCGGGATAGTAGTGCAGCTCAGGAAAATGTTCTGTGATGCCTACACCAACGAAGAGGAAAATAATGATGATGATCAAGGTACTTGGATCAAGTTGCTCTTGAACCGTGGGTCCACAAGGACACGTTCCGCACTGAGTGGTACGGCAACCCTGTCTTGGAAATCATGTTGTTGACAACGGTGAACCTTGAACTATGAAGAAGCGATGGCGGGCCTAGATTCCAACAAATGGCTTGAAGCCATGCAATCCGAGATAGGATCCATGTATGAAAACAAAGTATGGACTTTGTGAGACTTGCCCGATGATCGGCGACGATAGAAAATAAATGGATCTTTAAGAAGAAGACGGACGCGGATGGTAATGTCACCATCTATAAAGCTCGACTTGTCGCTAAGGGTTATCGGCAAGTTCAAGGGATTGACTACGATGAGACTTTCTCTCCCGTAGCGAAGCTTAAGTCCGTCCGAATCATGTTAGCAATTGCTGCATACTATGATTATGAGATATGGCAGATGGACATCAAAACAGCGTTCCTTAACGGTTATCTTAAGGAAGAGCTGTATATGATGCAGCCGGAAGGTTTTGTCGACCCTAAGAATGCTAACAAGGTATGCAAGCTCCAGCGATCCATTTATGGGCTGGTGCAAGCATCTCGGAGTTGGAACATACGCTTTGACGAGATGATCAAAGCGTTTGGGTTTATGCAGACTTATGGAGAAGCCTGCGTTTACAAGAAAGTGAATGGGAGCTCTGTAGCATTTCTCATATTATATGTAGATGGCATACTTTTGATGGGAAATGATATAGAACTCTTGGACAGCATTAAGGCCTACTTGAATAAAAGTTTTTCAATGAAGAACCTTGGAGAAGCTGCTTATATATTAGGCATCAAGATCTATAGAGATAGATCGAGACGCCTCATAGGTCTTTCACAAAGCACATACCTTGATAAGATTTTGAAGAAGTTCAAAATGGATCAGTCAAGAAAGGGTTCTTGCTGTCTTGCAAGGTGTGAGATTGAGCTCAGCTCAATGCCCGACCACGACAAAAGATAAAGAAGAGATGAGCGTCATCCCTATGCCTCAGCCATAGGATCTATTATGTATGCCATCTTGTGTACGGACCTGATGTAAACCTTGCCGTAAGTTTGGTAGGAAGGTACCAAAGTAATCCCGCAAGGAACACCGGACAGCGGTCAAGAATATCCTGAAGTACCGAAAGGACAAAGGACATGTTTCTTGTTTATGGAGGTGACGAAGAGCTCGTCGTAAAGGGTTACGTCGGCGCTAAGCTTCGACACAGATCTGGATGACTCTAAGTCACAAACCGGATACGTGTATATGTTGAATGGTGGAGCGATGGCTGGTGCAGCTGCAAGCGAGCGTCGTGGCGGGATCTACATGTGAAGCGGAGTACATGGCAGCCTCGGAGGCAGCGCATGAAGCAATTTGGGTGAAGGAGTTCATCACCGACCTAGGAGTCATACCCAATGCGTCGGGGCCGATCAAACTCTTCTGTGACAACACCGGAGCTATTGCACTTGCCAAGGAGCCCAGGTTTCACAAGAAGACCGAGCACATCAAGCGTCGCTTCAACTCCATCCGTGAAAATGTTCAAGATGGAGACATAGAAATTTGCAAAGTGCATACGGATCTGAATGTCGCAGATCCGTTGACTAAACCTCTTCATGGGCAAAACATGATCAACACGAGAACTCTATGGGTGTTCGATTCATCACAATGTAACTAGATTATTGACTCTAGTGCAAGTGGGAGACTGTTGGAAATATGCCCTAGAGGCAATAATAAAAGGATTATTATTATATTTCCTTGTTCATGATAATTGTCTTTTATTCATGCTATAATTGTATTATCCGGAAATCGTGATACGTGTGAATACATAGACCATAACATGTCCCTAGTGAGCCTCTAGTTGACTAGCTCGTTGGTCAATGATAGTCATGGTTTCGACTATGGACATTGGATGTCATTGACAACGGGATCACATCATTAGGAGAATGATGTGATGGACAAGACCCAATCCTAAGCATAGCACAAGATCGTGTAGTTCGTTTTGCTAGAGCTTTTCAATGTCAAGTATCTCTTCCTTAGACCATGAGATCGTGTAACTCCGGATACCGTAAGAGTGCTTTGGGTGTACCAAACGTCACAACGTAATCGGGTGACTATAAAAGTGCACTACGGTATCTCCGAAAGTGTCTGTTGGGTTGACACGGATCGAGGCGGGATTTGTCACTCCGTGTTACGGAGAGGTATCACTGGGCCCACTCGGTAGTGCATCATCATAATGAGCTCAAAGTGACCAAGTGTCCGGTCACGGGATCATGCATTACTGATGCGAGTTAAGTGACTTGCGGTAACGAGATTGAGCGAGGTATTGGGATACCGACGATCGAATCTCGGGCAAGTAACATACCGATTGACAAAGGGAATTGTATCGGGTTGTTTGAATCCTCGACATTGTGGTTCATCGATGAGATCATCGAGGAGCATGTAGGAGCCAACATGGGTATCCAGATCCGTTGTTGGTTATTGCCCGAGAGCCGTCTCGGTCATGTCTCGTGTCTCCGAACCCGTAGGGTCTACACATAAGGTTCGGTGGCGCTAGGGTTGTATGAATATGAGTATGCAGTAAACCGAAGGTTGTTGAGTCCGGATGAGATCCGGACGTCACGAGGAGTTCGGAATGGTCCGGAGGTAAAGAATTATATATATAGGAAGTATTGTTTGACCATCGGGAAAGTTTGGGGTCACCGGTATTGTCTTGGGACCACGGAAGGGTCCGGGGTCCACCGGTGGGGCCACCCATCCAGGGGGCCCCATGGGTTGAAGTGGGGAGGAACCAGCCCATAGTGGGCTGGTGCGCCCCCATTGGCCCACCCCCTGCGCCTAGTGTTGTAACCCTAGGGTGGGGGGGCGCCCCACTTGCCTTGGAGGGCACTCCACCCCCCTTGGCCGCCGCCCCCCTTGGGAGATGGGATCCCCAAGGGCCGCCCCCCACAGGGGCCTATATAAAGGGAGGGAGGGGCAGCCGCACCCCCAGTTCGGTGCCTCCTCCCCTGCTACACCTCGTCCTCATCCCGCAGCAGCTTGGCGAAGCCCTGCCGGAGTTCTGCTGCATCCACCACCACGCCGTCGTGCTGCTGGATCATCATCAACCTCTCCTTCCCCCTTGCTGGATCAAGAAGGAGGAGACGTCTCCCATCCCGTACGTGTGTTGAACGCGGAGGTGCCGTCCGTTCGACGCTAGGATCTCTGGTGATAGGATCACGCGAGAACGACTACTTCATCCCCGTTCTTTTGAACGCTTCCGCTCACGATCTACAAAGTGGTATGTAGATGCAATCTCTCTCCCTTGACTCGTTGCTTAGATGAACTCATAGATAGATCTTGGTGAAACCGTAGGAAATTTTTTAATTTTCTGCAACGTTCCCCAACACCAACCGCCGAACAATAGAGGACAAAAGGGTTTCCCCCCACAGGTGCGGACGGTGAACATGATATACATAGCGCACATACCCAAAAGGGAGCGAGCGTGCACTCGAGGATGTCTCGCGATGGAGCAGGTTGCCCAAGTTCAATCCATGGTCCTCCGCCCGATCACTTTTGACGAAGGACCACCCCACCAGACATCCGCCACGGTGGATTCGCCGCCCGATCTTAGACCCAATCGTCGATGGATTTCACCTAACGAGTCACGATGGATGGCGGCAGCAACTGAACCTGCTTTACCGGGATACGATTGTGCAAAATGGGCATAGACCCTCAAGGATTAAACCTACAAAAGCGACCTTTAAAGGCATCATACCAGGTGTAGAAGCCAATTATACAGGCTCAATTACACTTTGAAGTGGTCTTCGGATCCCGGATAACTTTCGAGCGAGGAGTTAATCTTGACATAGTCCCGTTCATGGCGGCTATCATGCCTTGCTCGGACGTGCAGCGTTTGCAAAGTTCAGCGCGTGCCGCACTCACGACCTCAAGCTCAAGATGCCAGGCCCTCGAGGAGTCATCACGGTCAGCGGAAACACTGAGCGTTCTCTCCGCATGGAGGAACACACAGCGGCTCTCGCGGCGAAGTGCAATGCAGCCTCTTAAGGCAATTCTCGAGTCCAGCCGTTAAGCGGCGGACACAGCCAAGCAAGCGCCGGAGTAACTTACAACAAGACCACAGCACGCCCGAACGCACGCGTAGCGATGCGGCTCCAACCCCAGCTCTGCAAAGCGTTAAAGCAGGTCCTTCACGTACACCATTACGCTCAAAGATACCATGGGCATGGGGAGAGGGCACGACCACGATAAACCCAGGCTGCGGCTCAACCACACGGGGGCTCTCAAGTGTGTCGTTCCTTTTCTTTTCTTTTTACCTTTTACTTTTTACCCACAGGACTCCGTTTGTCGAAGCCTGTCCGGCAGCGAGACTGCCGAACTCACGATGCAACAGCCGGGGAAGGATAAAGGCTACCACGAATATCTGGTGGTCTCCATTACGAGCATTTTATACACCAATCTGCAGCCTACCCCGGAGAGGACATGTTTAACAGTTCCATACCTTGCTTATCGCACTATTTGTATCGTTACGCATTAAGTAGCAGCACTTATTGAATAAAACAATGCAGCACCTTTTTGCTTATAATTGCATTTCTTTTCATACATATGTTCATTCATGGCATGTTGCATCTGTACACTTTAGTGCGGCTAATATACACCAGGGCTTATGTTCCCTGCATTATGGTGTGATGAGTCCAACACTTTCACAAGTCGGCACCCGAACTTATAGCACTATATGCATCAGCTCGAATCATGTCTTGGGTCAATAGTTGGGTTTGCCCGGCTCCGTGTTTTGGTACCTTACGTTCCGTTATATCGGCTAAGGTAGCACCGGAGAACCATGCGATTCCGCCCAGATTCATTGGGTTAACGCCTCGATGGAAAGCTAAAACTGACCGTCATGATGAGGCGAGAGCGATCGCTGTTCGAGAGGTTTTTGCGAGTCCTTAAAGACTTATGCCGCTTAGGCGAGGAGCAGGATACTGTCCAGCCAAGGCGTGGATAGCGCCCCAAATTTGGCCTTCCGAAGACTAGGGGCTTGGCTGAAATTTAAAATTATAGAATTCTATGGCTAAGTGAGAGTGTTCAAGCATTATAAGTCCGGTTGCCTTGTTACGCTGTGTTGGCGCCTCCTAGATGGACCCAAAAATGGGAACAAGAGCGCTCAAGTTTATCCCAACACCCCACTTTCGTGGCATGGGGGCTGAAGCCGACGACTTGCCATCTCTCAGATTTGATAAACAACCGCATGAAGGTAATATTTTAAATTAACAAGCGTTGCTTAGCGCACATGAACTAAGTTTTCAGCGCCGCAGGATAACAAAATGCGAGTCTACTCAAATATTACATCTTTGGAGCACTCACCCGCAATAGTCTGGGCGCCCTTAACACACTCTTATAATACATCTCGGGCGTGCGATGCTCCTTGCCCTCGGTGGCGGGTCCGTCACGAGCTTACAGGCATCCATCTTGCCCAAAGCACCTTTGCGGGCAAGGGCCAGCAGGCACCCTCGATACAAGCGGAATGCTTGATAACTTCAACCCAGACACGCATCCATCACCGCGCACAGGCCAAAGTAGCTCCTGGCATGGCCTCCTTAGGCCACAGCCGAACTATGAGGCCCTTCATGGCCTGTTCAGCCGCCTTGTGGAGCTCGACCAGCTGCTTCAGCTGGTCGCTAAGGGGCACCGGATGTCCGGCCTCAGCATACTGAGACCAGAAGACCTTCTCCGTCGAGCTCCCCTCCTCGGCCCGGTAGAATGCGGCAGCATCGGACACGCTGCGAGGAAGATCTGTGAACGCATACAGAGCTCCGATTCGGGTAAGCAACAGGTAATTAACACTCACATGCTTACTCGCATGAAAATGCCTTACCCGCTGCTATTTTCTTCACCGCCTCAATCTCTGGAGGGCCTTGTAGGCTTGGCCTTAGCGGCTTTGGCACTCTCAAGAGCCGTTGCAAGCTCGGACTCTCGAGTCTTGAGTCACGCTCAAGTTCTCATGTTTTTCACGAGATCCTGGATCTCTTGCTGTACCTCTGCCACCGCGCCTCCTGCTTCTCTCGCTCGGTGCGCTCATGGGCCGCATTACGTTCGACGCGGCCACTTTGCCTCCTTCGAGGTCGCCACCACGTTAGTGGCCCCTACAATACCCACGTTATCCTTGTCATTTTTCTTGCAACCAAATCCTTTTCTGTAAGGTACAATTTTCATAAGGTATTACTCAAATTCTTTTTCCTCGAGCTGCTTCTTGGCATGACCGAGCTCGTTCTCGGACCGCTCGAGGTTTTTCTTCAAATTATTGACCTCCGCAGTCAATGCGGCGGAGGTCAGCAGCACAGCCTGCAAACCCATATTGACATATTTTTTATGACTCTCTGCGTTTATCTTTCTAAAGATCCTCAGTCCGGCTTTTTTTCCGAACACCGAACAGAGCATCAGGGGCTACTGTCTATGAGGTACCATTTTACATATATTGCAATTCTTACCTCAAAGCCTGTTAGAAGGCTACTGCAGGCTTCAGTCAGCCCGCTCTTGGCGAGCTGAACCTTCTGAATCACCGCACTCATAACAGTGTGGTGTTCCTCTTCGATGGGCGCCGTTGGCGCCTCCGGCAAATATCCGGCACCTCCGGTTGGGCGGAGGGTCACCGCCGGACTCGAGCCACTTGTGGCCTCACGGGCTGAGTCCGTGCACAGTCCGGAGGGTGTCTGTGACACCTCGGGGCCTCCTCCTCTGGTGGGTCCTTTTAGGATCCCACCTCGGCGTCGTCCATGCACGGGGTGGAGGCAATCGGAAGGAATCCATATCCGGCGCACCGAGGGACCCGCCGATTTAAAAGCGAAGATCATCCTTGGGCGGACTGCAGGGTTGTATGCGGCATTAGAAAGACATTATGTGGCGAAAATAAAAACCTTGAAGTTATTCGGGAGTCCGGATACTTACAATCTCGCCAGGGGCTTGGCCCTTGGATGGTAGTCTTCGTTGTCGTCACTGGCGTTGGCGGAGCAGTCCGGAGGAAGAGTTTTTCCCTTCTTGGACCCTTCGGCCTCCCTTGTTGGGGAGGCCTTCCTTTTCTTTCCTCACCCCGATGGGGGAGAGGCTTTCTTCTTCTCCTCCTCACCTTGGTGGGAGGAGTCGGCCTCGGATTCATCATCCGATAACACCTGAAAACGGGAACTCTTCCGAGTCCCCGTGGCCGTCTTCTTGGCCTTCTTCTCCAGCACCACGTGGGGTGCCGGAGCCAGCAGCCCCGTTAGGCGGGCGTCCGCTGGGTCCTCTGGCAATGGGGCCGGACAGGCAATCCGTTCGGCCTTCGCCAGCCATTCCTATCAAAGGTAAAGGGAGTTTAGATCCCGCATAGAGCCAAACTTTGGAAAACAAGTGGTGAAATCACTTACCTCGTCAGCTGGACGCTGCGAGCAGAATCCGCGATCTTCGATAGCGGATGCGGGAGCTTCAGCGCCCTTGAATAGCACCTTCCAGACATCTTCGTACGTAGTGTCGAAGAGCCCGCTCAGGGTCTGGTGCTGTGCCGGATCAAATTCCCACATATTAAAGCCTCGTCGCTGGCACGGGAGAATCCGGCGGATGAGCATGACCTGGACTACGTTGACAAGCTTGAGCTTCTTGTCCACCAGCTTACGGATCACGGCTTGGAGTCGGTCAGCTCCTCGAATCCCTCAAATTCGGCCACTTTCTTTCCGGGAGGTGAGCCGTGTGGGGATGCCAGATCTGAATTGGGGCCGCTGCCCAATCAGTGGTCACGCTGCTCGGTGATGTAGAACCACCACGATTGCCACCCCTTGATGGTTTCCACGAAAGTGCCCTCCACCACGTAATGTGGGACATCCGCCCACCATGGCGCCTTCGCACTCCGCTTGGCTGCCCTTCACAACCTTGACTTGACATCAAGGTCTTGAGCCTAAGCAAGTGGGGCTGGATGCGAGGAATGCCTCGCACACGACGATAAACGTCGAGATGTTGAGGATGAAATTCGGGGCCAGATCATGGAAATCAAGGCCGTAGTAGAACATGAGCCCCCGGACAAAGGGATGAAGCGGGAATCCTAGTCCGCGGAGGAAATGGGGAAGAAATACTACCCTCTCATGGGGCCTGGGGTTGGGGATGAGCTCTCCCACGTCGGGGAGCCGATGCGCGATGTTGCTGGACAGATATCCGGTGTCGTGCAGCTTCTGGATCTGCCCCTTCGTGACGGAGGAGGCCATCCACTTGCCTCCCGCTCCGGACATAGTTGGAGAAGGTTGAGGTGAGAAGTGCGGACTTGGGCGCTGGAGCTCGAGTTCGCGGAGATGGATAAGCCAAGGAGGAAGAAGGCGCAGGTTAAAGGGTTGGATCTTTATCCCCTTATATGGGCGGACAAAAACATGTGTCCCCACCGGCCTGGTAAAACTCGCTTATCTCCCAAACGCCACAGTCAATGGCGCGGTTGGGTTACCCGTCCGTATTGATGGGAATCCGGAATAAGGGAACACGATCTCTACTTCGACAAGGCGTGCCAAGGAAACCGCTTAGCTAAACGCTGAGGTGGAACAATAAAAACAATTTGAGTGAAGGCTTGGTAGGGTGCGACGTCACGCCACAAAATACGTCGTGATTGATCTTGTGTAATATTATTCTCTCTACGGTGGTATGTGGAATTTATTTTTGCGAGCGAACACTATCTGGTGTTCACAATCTTCTATAAATTATTCGAGGAGGAACCCGCCTTGCAATGCCGAAGACACCATGCGCGCGGACTCGTCGTCATTGAAGCCTGGTTCGAGGGCTCTTGAGGAAGTTCGGACTAGGGGTGTCCGGATAGCGAACTATCGTCATCGGCGGACTCCAAGACTATGAAGATACAAGATTGAAAACTTCGTCCCGTGTCCGGATGGGACTTTCCTTGGCGTGGAAGGCAAGCTTGGCGTCTGGATATGTAGATCTCCTACCATTGTAACCGACTGTAACCCTAACCCTATCCGGTGTCTATATAAACCAGAGGGTTTTAGTCCGTAGGACGAACGACAATCATACCATAGGCTAGCTTCTAGGGTTTAGCCTCTTTGATCTCGTGGTAGATCCACTCTTGTAACACACATCATCAATATTAATCTAGCAAGACATAGGGTTTTACCTCCATCAAGAGGGCCCGAACCTGGGTAAAACATCGTGTCCCTTGTCTCCTGTTACCATCCGCCTAGACGCACAGTTCGGGACCCCCTACCCGAGATCCGCCGGTTTTGACACCGACACCCGCCATTTACTAAAAAAGATCATATCTATATTTAATCTTACCAACAAGTAGAATACACAGACAATGCCAGTGCAGAAGTGTAGCCCATTGCTCTTGTCAGTACATGTTGTCCTATAACGCTTGTACTTCCAGGGATTGGTAGTTGATTATGTAGCATCAATCTGCATCTTATCTTCATTATCCTCTATCCCTTCCAGTATTATCATATCTATAATTACTCTCTACAAAATGTAGAGTACAGGCAATGCTTATGAAGAAGATTCTGTGCTAAAATTCTTGAGTTATCCTTCCCTTGACATGGAGAAGGGCATTATAAAGCCGGTGCTAACTGTTAATATAAGTCAGTCCTTCTAAAGCCTTTATCCTCAACTGCTGTTTAATTTTCTCATACTCCCTATCGTTTCTTTCTTTGTTTAGTTTGTTGTTTCTACCAAATGTATGTTAAGTAAGAACCGTAAGTTCTAAGTTTTACTTGTAAAACCAAATTCATATTCATACCATGCACATTACTTAATACTCCCTATATGTATGCTTGTTTTGTGGATCTATAATCCGGTGTGTGGTGAAGCATCCCACGTTTGCAACTTGTCATCTCTGTTTTATCTTCTTGATGTGGTGATGATATGAACAACATGCCATGCACATTATCCAAAATAGATACAATGATTTTCTTTGCCCTTCATCTATGCTTGTTATGTTGACATGGTAATCCAAAGAGTGTGGTGAAGCTCCCACATTATGAACAATGCCAAATTATGCTATTGATATTTTGAACTTACTCTTTATTTTCTAATTTGAAATTGGATAGAATTGATGAGCAGTTATCATCTTTGTTTATACACGTGCAAAACCTGTCATCTCTCTGCTTTATTTCAGGGTGATATGCCTGATGGCATGCACAAGTCTGCTGAAGGCTGTGAGACAAACCCAACATATATTGCAGCAAAGAAGGCAAAACATCTTAAAGATAGCGACACAACCCCAAAGTCTTGTCTTGATGCAGTGTTCAAGTTACTTGAGACTAACGGTCGAGACAAGCTCACGAGAATTCGTTATGCGAATCGATTCGACTTCTTGGTCCCAAGTTCTAGCAGAAAGGCATTACGCAACTCAACTTCGACTTGAAGTCCTATCTCTAAGAAAGATTGCGGAGAACACCAATGAGAACCTCATCGCTAAACAGCTACACACGGAAGCTATGACCGACATGCTAGGCGGTCTCACAGCCTTGCTTTCGGCTGCTTAGCATGCAGTTCCCCATAAAGGCTAACCTTTCTTGAACTGTCTTGGAAGTGGTCTCGGTTCAAGTATTATTTTGTTCTGCTGCAATGGTGCCCGATTGTTGTAATCTGCTTCTTCGTTGCGCTTTATGATCACCGGTGGCGAACTTGATGCCCAAAGTGGATGTAATATACCTTAAATCCTTTATTGTATAGTGTAGGTTTATTCTTAGTTACTATCCGTAATTTCTTTATTGTATAGAGTAGGTTTGTTCTTAATTCCTACTAGTTACTTCCATCATTAGCTATCTGAAAAAAAATCAGATGTAGTCGACGGACGAAACATTCGACTCTAACGGGCCAGGTTTTTAGCGGGCCACAATTGGGCCGGCCTGTGTCTTTCTTGGGCCCGAATGATTAGGGCATTCACGCATTGCGCCAGGCCCAAACTTACACCGGCCTATATTTTAGTTGGGCCTTTTGTCCACCAGTAACTTAGTTTGGCCCGGTAGCGTTGGGCCATTATGAGCTGAATATTGTCTTGGCACATTACGGCGAGATGAAACCACAGGCCTTTAGCGAGCCAAAATGCATGTTGGGCCTCAATTTTCACTAGTCGTCGACGGGCCTTCAAAGAGCGAAATGTAGACCGGGCGTTTGGGCCCGATTAGCTCACGGGCGTTACCGGGCGAAACATATCTCGGGCCTTAGTTGGCCCATCGATATCATGGGCCTTTAAGAGGCGAAAGCTTAATCGAGCATCAACGGCGAATTACGCGACAGGCCTTTAACGGGCCGAAGTCACGTTGGGCTTAATCTGTTGCCACCTTTAGCATGGGCGTTAGTGGGCCCGATGTCCCGTCGGACCATATATGGCCCATGGGCAAGCACGGTCCATTCGGGCCGAAGTCACACCATCTTTGAAATGGGCCCATGTCTACTTCAGCCTCTAACAGTGAAAGTCACTGGGCTGTAGTTGGGCCCAAATATTGGCGAACAATTAACAGGCGGATCGGCCGGGCATAAATGGGCCCAAATATTGGGCGAACAATTAACGGGCCAGATCGGCCGGGCGTAAATGGGCCAAAATATTGGGCGAACAATTAACGGGCCAGATCTGCTTCGGCCGTAAATGGGCCTTTATTAAGCGAGCCGTTATTGGGATGGCCCACTAGTACCGATTAAGTTCTACGGCCTTTGGTGGGCCAGCCTTTTTAACCTATATGGGCCTCTGTTGGGCCCAGCCACGTGTCGACGTATCATAGGCATGTATCCTCCAATGGACGGGCGACATCGGCCCATCGACGTGACGACAGTTCCTTGACCAATCAGAATTTTACACGTGGAAATTTCCCATTGGTCAGGGCTGTTAACGGGTTATCGGATCCAAAATCCGACCCGATAGCTTAACGGCGTTCGTTCGATGGATGCCACATGTCGGTCACCCTTGACGAAAGCACTTACGTGATGTGCGATTTATCGTCATGGAAGTGGACACTTCGTGATGATAATTTCGGTAATGTCATGGAACACTTCTCTGACAAAGACTTGGTATGACTATCTTGATTATGTCATAAATTTGTCATGGATGTACATGCATGACAAAAAACGCGACCTACTGTGACAAACACGTATCATCACGGAGGTGTATTTTTTTTGTAGTGCCTCCTTCCTTCTCTTCTATTTTCCCTTTCCTTCTCTCCTACTCCTACTACATGGAAGGGGCGAATCCTACTCCCCGTGGTCCTCCAGGGCACGCCATAGCTAGGCCGGCCCTCCCCACTCCTCCACTCCTTTATATACGTGGCCAGGGGACACCCCATAGACACAACAATTGATCATTTATCTTTTAGCCGTGTGCGGTGCCCCCCTCCACCATAATCCACCTCGGTCATATCGTAGCGGTGCTTAGGTGAAGCCCTGCATCGGTAGCATCATCATCACCATCATCACACCGTCTTGCTGACGGAACTCTCCCTCGAAGCTCTGCTGGATCGGAGTTCGTGGGACGTCATCGAGCTGAACGTGTGCTGAACTCGGAGGTGCCGTACATTCGGTACTTGGATCGGTCGGATCGTGAAGACGTACGACTACATCAACCGCGTTGTTCTAACGCTTCCGCTTTTGGTCTACGAGGGTACGTGGACACACTCTCCCCTCTCGTTGCTATGCATCACCATGATCTTGCGTGTGCATAGGAAATTTTTAAATTACTACGTTCCCTAACACATATAGAATAATATTTTGTTCTAGTATCGAGTTGTAATCATTGAGTTGTAAATAAATAGAAGTGTGTCCCAAAAAAAGAGAAAGGCCAAATAAAAAAAGGAAAGACCCAAAAAAAGAGAAAAGAAAAAAAGGGAAATAAAAAGGGACAATGCTACTATCCTTTTTCCACACTTGTGCTTCAAAGTAGCACCATGATCTTTATGACAGAGAGTCTCTTGTTTTGTCACTTTCATATACTAGTGGGAATTTTTCATTATAGAACTTGGTTTGTATATTCCAACAATGGGCTTCCTCAAATGCCCTAGGTCTTCGTGAGCAAGCAAGTTGGATGCACACCCACTTAGTTTCTTTTGTTGAGATTTCATACATTTATAGCTCGAGTGCATCTGTTGCATGGCAATCCCTACTCCTTGCATTGACATTAATTAATGGGTGAGGGAGTCCTGGACTAGGGGGTGTCCGGATAGCCGAACTATCATCACGGCCGGACTCCAAGACTATGAAGATACAAGATTGAAGACTTCGTCCCCTGTCCGGATGGGACTTTCCTTGGCGTGGAAGGCAAGCTTGGCGATACGGATATGTAGATCTCCTACCATTGTAACCGACTCTGTGTAACCCTAACCTATCTGGTGTCTATATAAACCGGAGGGTTTTAGTCCGTGGGGCGAACAACAATCATGCCATAGGCTAGCTTCTAGGGTTTAGCCTCCTTGATCTCGTGGTAGATCTACTCTTGTACTACCCATATCATCAATATTAATCAAGCGGGGTAGGGTATTACCTCCATCGAGAGGGCCCGAACCTGGGTAAAAACATCGTGTCCCTTGTCTCCTGTTACCATCCGCCTAGACGCACTGTTGGGGACCCCCTACCCGAGATCCGCCGGTTTTGACAGCGACATTGGTGCTTTCATTGAGAGTTCCACCGTGTCGTCACCGATAGGCCAGATGGCTCCTTCGATCATCAACAACAATGCGGTCCAGGGTGAGACCTTTCTCCCCGGACAGATCTTCGTATTCGGCGGCTTTGCATCTGCGGGCCAATTAAGCAGCCATCCGGAGCAGATCGAAAGCTACGCCCGCCATCGAGTCAGATTTGGAAGTTTGAACTATCGGCCGATGTCGCGGAGACTTGATCTTGACGGATTCGAGCCACACCGGCGTGCGCCTTGTCTCGATGGGTATGATCGCTCTGCAGCCAAATAGTGCCACGAGGCCGCACCGACATCCGCTCCGACCCTTAATCCGGGCGGATTCCCCGATCGAGGGCAGTGGTTGGGCGCCGCCTCGAAGTGCGATCTCTCGGCGATTGAGCGAACTCCGTCCTTGTCGCTGCGAAGACCTTGACTTGAGGTGCGGACTCCTCTCCGGACTCCGAACCCTCCGCGCCCCTGCCAATCGAGTCCGATTGGCGCTGGTTATGGAGTTCACTGCGTGGACATCTTTCGGCAGACTCGCCCTTTGGCGACATCCTGAATTCACTAAAGTCTCTCTCTTTATCCGAGAGCCTGGCGAACTCGGACAGGAAGGTTGAGATCTGGACGATGAAGAAATTCAACGCCCACCCACCACCCACTTTGTAGCCATTGTCGATGATTTAACCGACATGCTCGACTTCGACTCAAGACATCGGCGGTATGGACGGCGATGCGGAGGCGACCATGACCCAGCGCCTACGAGGGCACTGGAAGGCCACCTCGTCATCGACATATACATGGTGGACATCCCAAAATATGGGAGCGGCGATGGAACAACGGAGGATGACCCCTACAAGAAGCAACCGAAGCGCGGACGTCAGAGGCGCCGCTCTAAATCCCGCCACAACAAAAGCGGTGATTCCGGCATGGGAGATAATAACACCGGACGGTGCGAAGACAACCCCCTCGGCAGGACTCGGCGCGGGAGGAGGGAGAAGCAAGTCCGCCGACGGTCTGCGCGAAAAGAGAGGTCGAGGGCGATAATTATCGCCTCCCTCCGAAGATGAGGCAAGCCTCGGCGACGGCAATTTGTCGTGCCTGAGGATCCCGCCGAACAGGAGCGTTTCAAACGCAGGCTTATAGCCACGGCAAGCAGCCTCAAGAAAAAGCAGCAACAGCTTAGAGCTGACCAAGATACGGTAGCTAACAGATGGACCGAAGTCCTTGCAGCCGAAGAGTATGAACTCGAACGCCCCTCCAAAAGCTACCCCAAACGCAGGTCGTTTCCTCGATCAGAGGAGGAAGCACCCAAGTCACCAGCGCACGACATGGAAGACCGGCCACCTCGTGGCCGTGACAAAGAAGGCTCTCGGCCCTCCGCTCAAGCCACACCCCGACGCCGCTCCAAAAGTACCAAGGCACGGGAAAACGCGCCGGACTTGCGAGATATATTGGAGGATAAGGCAAAACATACAAGATCGATCTACGGATCATGTGGGCGCCCAACGACTCGGGATGATAATCGTCGCGCCGGATACAGCAAACCCGGCCGGGCCGAACACAGTAGGCAAAGTTCATATGAGCTACGTCGTGATATAGCCCAATCTGAGCGCCAGACACCCACTATGCTTCACAGATGAAGTAATGGATCATCAAATCCCGAGGGCTTTAAACCCGTAAACATCGAATCATACGATGGTACCACAGATCCCGCGATGCGGATCGAGGACTATCTCCTCCATATCCACATGGTCGCGGTGATGATCTACATGCCATCAAATACCTCCCACTCAAGCTTAAAGGACCAGCTCGGCATTGGCTCAACAGCTTGCGGCGAGAATCAATTGGTTGTTGGGAGGACACGGAAGCCGCATTCCTTGATAACTTCCGGGCACATATGTGCGACCACCGGACGCCGATGACCTTAGCCATATAATTCAGCAGCGGAAGAATCGGCGGACAATTGTGGACACGGTTCCTAACAAAGAAAAATCAGATCGTTGATGTCCGGATCGGAGGCCCTTGCAGCCTTCAAACATAACATCCATGACGAATGGCTTGCCCGGCACCTAGGACAGGAAAAGCGAAATCCATGGCAGCCCTCACAACACTCATGACCGCTTTTGTGCGGAGAGGACAGCTAGCTAGCTCGAAGCAACAACTTGGCCAAACACCACGATAGTTCGGATACCAAGGACAGCAATGGCAGGTTGCGTCGCAACAAGAAGAAGCGCCGCGTGCGGCGATAATCTTGAAGATCTGCCTTCAATGCGGATTAAGAGGCTCTAAACCCGGTCGATGGAAGAAGCCTTTCAAAAGAAATACCGGGGCCCGTCCCAACTTGGACCGAATACTTGATCGCTTGTGCGGATACATGGCACCCCAAAAACCAGCCAATCACACCAACAGGGATTGTTGGGTGTTCAACTAAGCGAGCAAGTTAAGTGCGAACTCAATGACAAGGAGCTGCATAGCGATGACGAGGAAGAGCCCGGCCGCCGCTGATAGAGGACGAAGGTTTTCCCACACAAGTGCGGACGGTGAACATGATATCATAACCCACATACCCAAAAGGGAGCGGAAGCGTGCACTAAAGGGGCGTATATGCGATGGAGCGATCGCCCAAGTTCAACCCATGGTCTTCTGCCCGATCACCTTCGATCGAAGGACCACCCACTAGCATTCGTCATGGCGGTTTCACGCATTGGTTCTTGACCCAATTATTGACGGATTTCACCTCACCGAGTCACGATGGGCGGCGGTAGCAACTGAACCTGCTTTATCGGGATACGGTCGCCAAAATGGGCATAGACCCTCAAGTTAAACCTACAAAGCGACCTTTAAAGGCGTCATACCGGGTGTAGAGGCCAGTTATGCGGGCTCGTTACACTCGAAGTGGTCTTCGGATCCCGGATAACTTCCGAAGCGAAGAGTTGATCTTCGACATAGTCCCGTTCATGGCGGCTATCATGCCTTTGCTCGGACGAACCGCATTGCAAAGTTCAATACGGTGCCGCTTTTCGCATACCTCAAGCTCAAGATGCCAGGCCACGAGGAGTAATCACGGTCAATGGAAACACCGAACGCTCTCTCCGAACGGAGGAGCACACGGCGGCCCTCGCGGCGGAGGTGCAAAGCAGCCTCTCACAGCAATTCTCGAGACCAGCCACTAAGCGTCCGGACACTGTCAAGCGCGCCCGAAGTAACCTACAACAAGACCGCCTAGCACGATTCAAGCACGCGTAGCAATCCGGCCCCAACCCCAGCCCTCGCGAAATTACGAAGCCAGTACTACGCGTACATAACTGTGCTCTGGAGATACCATGGGCATAAGGGGAGGGGCACAACCACGGCACGCCCAGAATACGGCTCAACCGCACCAGGGGCTCCCGATTGTGTCATTCCTTTTTCCTTTTTGTTTTTCTCTTCTTTTATCTTACTTTCAGGACTCCGTTTTCCAGAAGCCCTGTCCGGCACTAGAATCGCCGAACTCATGATGCAACAGCCGGGAAGCGACTTCGTCGAGTGTTCGGTGGTCTCTATTACGAGCATTATACCTGTTTTACATACCATCCCGCAGCTTACCCTCGGAGAGGACATGTTAGATAGTCCCATCCCTTGCTTATCGCACTATTTGTATCGTTACGCTTTCATTGCAGTACCTTTTGAATAAACAATACATAGCTTTTGCTTATTATTGCACTCCTTTCTTTATCTATACATATGTTCATTTCATGACATGTTGCACCGTACACTTTGGTGCGGCCAATACACCGGTCTTAAGTACCCCAAAATTATGGTGTGATAAGTCCGAACACTTTCACAAGTCGGCACCCGAACTTATAGCATTATATGAATCGGCTCCGAATCATGTCTTGGGTCAATAGTTGGGTTTGCCCGGCTCCCATGTTTTGGTACCTTACGTTCCGTTATATCGGCTAAGGTAGCACCGGGAGAACCACTGCGATTGTGCCCCAGTTGAGCTAGGTCGAGAACCTCAGTGGAGAAAGCTAAAACTGACCGTCATGATAGGGCGAGAGCCGGTCGCTGTTCGAGAGGTTTTTTTGGGTCCCCAAAGACTTACGCCGCTTAAAGCGAGGAACCGGAATTGTCCGTCCAAGGCGTGGATAGCGCCACGAACTCGGTCTTCCGAATACTAGGGGCTTCGCCGAAATTTAAAATTATAGAATTCTATGGCTAAGTGAGAGTGTTCAAGCATTATAAGTCCGGTTGCCTTGTTCCTTGCGTTGAGCGCCTCCCTAGATGGACCCAAGAATGGGAACAAGAGTGCTCAAGTTTATCCCAACACCCCAGCACTCATGGCATGGGGGCTGAAGCCAACGACTTGCCATCTCTCAAATTTGATAAGCGAGCGCCTGAGAAGGTAATATTTTAAATTAACAAGCGTTGCTTAGCGCATATGAACAAGTTTTCAGCGTCAGGATAACAAATGCGAGTCTATTCAAAATTACATCTTTGGAGCACTCATCCGCTATTTGGCGGGCACCCTTGAGAGTCCCTCATAGTACATTTCGGCGCGTCGATGCTCCTTGCCCTTAGGTGGCCCATCCGTCACAAGCTTCTCCGCATCCAGCTTGCCCGGTGCACTTTAGCACGGGCAAGGGCCCGACGGACACCTTGAATGCAGACGGGCGCTTGATGACTTCAATCCGTGGACGAGGCGTCCACCAGCCGCTACACTAAGCGAAGTAGCTCCTGGCATGGCTTCCAATGGCCACACCGAACTATAAGGCCCTTCATGGCCTGTTCGGCGACCTTGTGGAGCTCGACCAGCTGCTTCAGCTGGTCTCTCGAGAACACTGGACGTTCGGCCTCGACATCTGAGAGACAGAACACCTTCTCCGTCGAGCTCCCTCCTTGGCGTTGTAGAACGCGGCGCATCCGATACACTCGAGGCAGATCTGCGAGCGCTCCTAGAGCTCGAATCCGGGTAAGTAATAGGTAATTCACTTTCACATGCTTGCTTTGCATAAAGAATGGCTTACCCGCCGCTATCTTCTTTAGCGATTCAATTTCTTGGAGGGCTTTTTGGGCTTCGGCCTTAGCGGCTTTGGCACTCTCAAGAGCCGAGGCGAGCTCGGAATCTCAAGTCTTCGAGTCACGCTCCAAACTCTCGTGTTTTTCCACGAGAGCCTAGAGCTCTTGCCGTACCTTCGCCAGCTGCGCCTCCCCCTTCTGTCGCTCGGTGCGCTCCATGGCCGCTTTGTTTTCGTCCACGAACACCGCTTCCTTCAGGGTCGCCACCTCGTTCGTGGCCCCTGCAGTACCCATGTTATTCCTGTTATTTTTTGCAACCGAAACCTTTCTATAAGGTATTTCTTTAATAAGTTATTACTTACCTTCCTTGTCCTCGAGCTGCTTCTTGGCAAGGCCGAGCTCGTTCTCGGACCGCTCGAGGCTTTGCTTCAATGCATCAACCTCCATGATCGGTCTGGCGGAGGTCAAGGCGTAGCTTTGCATTCCCATATTGACATACTTATGTTAGACTCCAGCGTATATCTTTTAGATCCTTAGTCGGCTTTTCTTTCCGAACACCAAACTAAGCATCGGGGCTACTGTCTATGCGGTAATATTTTACATATTCTAAACTTACCTCAAAGCCTGTTAGAAGGCTGAGTGCAGAACTTCGTCAGCCCGCTCTTGGCGGATGAACTGTCCGGATCACCGCACTCATAATAGTGTGGTGCTCCTCCTGATGGAAGCGCTGTTAGCGCCTCGATGCTATCTCGGTGCCTCGGTTGGGCGGAAGACATCGGCGTCTTACCCTTCTTACGAAGGACCGCTTGCGGACTCGGAACCGCTGAAGGTTCGGCATGGAGTCGGGACGAGGGTCGGGCTTAGAGCCCCTGGGGGTCTCGCCCCCCACGCGCCTGGAGTCCGGGAGGTTGCCTCGCGACGCCTCCTGCGCCACCTCCTCTTGACCAGGCCCCCCTTGGGGCACCACCTCGGCGTTGTCCGCAGCATGAGGCGATGAGGCGGCCTGAAGTGAAGTACTCTCCATTTCCGACGAACTCAGGGACCCGCTCGACGAAGCGGCAAACTCGCCCTTGGGCGGGCTGCATGATTGTTCGGCATTAGAGAACACTATGCAATAAAAAAGCCATGGGTATCCGGACACTTACGATCTCGCCAGGGGCTTGGCCCTTGTCGGCCAATCCTCCTCATCGTTGTCGACGTTGGTGGAGAAGTCCGGAGGAAGGGTTCTTCCCTTCTTGGACCCTCCGGCCTCCCGAGTCGGGCGGCCTTCCTTTTCCTCTCCTCCCCGCTGGGGAGAGGATTCTTTTCCTCCTCCTCGTTCTCGGGAGAAGATTCGCTTGAGAATCGGCAAGACTGGCGTCGGGAGCTCCTTGAGTTTCCGTGGCCTCCTTCTTAGCCTTCTTCTCCGGCACCACATGGGGTGCGGGCCAGCAGCCTTCCGTCAATCAGGCGTCCGCTGAGCCTTCCGGCAAAGGCAGGACAGTTAATCTGTCCGGACGTCTTCACCAGATCTGTCAAGGATTTGGGAGTTCTAGATCCCACATGGAGTCAATCTATGAAAAAGAGCCCGTAAAGGGTAAATAACTTACCTCGCCGGCTTGCGCTGCGAGCTGTATCCGCGATCTTTGTTAGCGGATGCGGGGCTTCGGCGCCCTTGAGCGGCACCTTCGGGCATCTTCGTGCGTGAGTGTCGAAGAGCCGGCTCAAGGTTCGGTGCTGTGCCGGATCAAACTCCCACAAATTAAAAGCCCGTTCCTGGCATGGGAGGATCCAACGGATGAGCATGACCTGGACTACGTGGACAAGCTTGAGCTTCTTGCCCACCAGGTTTCGGACACAGGTTTGGAGTCCGGTCAGCTCTTCCAAATCACCCCACTTCAGGCCCGTCTCTTTCCATGATGTGAGCCGTGTGGGGGAGCCAGATCTGAATTCGGGGGCCGCCGCCCAGTTGGAGTCGCGCGGCTCGGTGATGTAGAACCACCTCAATTGCCACCCCTTTATTGTCTCCACGAAGGAGCCCTCGAGCCAAAGGACATTGGGCATCCTGCCCACCATAGCGCCTCCGCACTCCGCTGTCGGCCGCCCACTATCTTGACAGCGCTAAAGGTCTTCAACCATAAACCGAAGTGGGGCTGGATGCGAGGAAGGCCTCGCACACGACAATGAGCGTCGAGATATTGAGGATGAAGTTTGGGGCGGATCATGGAAATCCAGGCCATAGTAGAACATGAGCCCCGGACAAATGGGTGAAGTGGAAAACCTAGTCCGCGGAGGAAGTGGGTGAGGAACACCACCCTCTCATGGGGCCTGGGAGTGGGGATGAGCTGCCCCTCGTTGGGTAGCCTACACGCGATGTCGCCGGACAAGTATCCCGCCTCCCGCAGTCTTGTGATGTGCCCCTCCGTGACGGAGGAGGCCATCCACCTGCCTCCCGCTCCGGACATGGTTGGAGAAGGTTGAGGTGGGATGTGCGGACTTGGGCGCTGGAACTCGAGTGCAGGGAAATGGATGAGCAAAGGAGGAAGAAGGCGTAGGTGAAAAGGTGGATCCCAATCCCCTTATATGGACGGACGAAGCTATGCGTCCCCCACCAGCCTGGTAAAACTCGCTTATCTCCCAAGCGCCATAATCAATGGCGCAGATGGGTTACTACGTCCGTATTGATGAGAATCCCGGAATAAGGGGCACGATCTATGCTTTGATAAGGCGTGCCAAGAAACCGCCTCGCTAAGCGCGCTAAGGTGGAGCGGTAAAAACGATTCATATAAAGGCACGGCCGTGGTGTGATGTCACGCCCGCGAATACGTCAGCAGATCTGTGCAAAAGTTATTCTCTCTACGGTGGTATGGGGAACTTGTTTTGCGAGCGGACACTATCCTTGTGTTCAAAACCTTCTCTGAAGTATTGGAGGAGGAACCCGCCTTGCAATGCCGAAGACAATATCGCGCGGACTCGTCGTCATTGAAGCCTGGTTCAGGGAGCTCTTGAGGAGTCTGGACTAGGGGTGTCCGGATAGCGAACTATCATCACGGCGGACTCCAAGACTATGAAGATACAAGATTGAAGACTTCGTCCCATGTCCGGATGGGACTTTCCTTGGCGTGGAAGGCAAGCTTGGCGTCGGATATGTAGATCTCCTACCATTGTAATCGACTACGTGTAACCCTAACCTATCTGGTGTCTATATAAACGGAGGGTTTTAGTCCGTAGGACGAACAACAATCATACCATAGGATAGCTTCTAGGGTTTAGCCTCCTTGATCTCGTGGTAGATCTACTCTTGTACTACCCATATCATCAATATTAATCAAGCAGGAGTAGGGTATTACCTCCATTGAGAGGGCCCGAACCTGGGTAAAAACATCGTGTCCCTTGTCTCCTGTTACCATCCGCCTAGACGCACAGTTCGGGACCCCCTACCCGAGATCCGCCGGTTTTGACACCGACAATGGGCATCTCCCTAGCCCGTTGATTAGCCGCGTCAATGTGAGACTTTCTCCTTTTTTGTCTTCTCCACATAACCCCCATCATTATATTCTATCCCACCCATAGTGCTATATCCATGGCTCACGCTCATGTATTGCGTGAAAGTTGAAAAAAGTTTAAGATTACTAAAGTATGAAACAATTGCTTGGCTTGTCATCGGGGTTGTGCATGATGAGAGCATTCTTGTGTGACGAAAATGGAGCATGACCAAACTATATGATTTTGTAGGGATGAACTTTCTTTGGCCATGTTATTTAGAGAAGACATGATTGCTTAGTTAGTATGCTTGAAGTATTATTATTTTTATGTCAATATTAAACTTTTATCTTGAATCTTTCGGATCTGAACATTCATGCCACAATAAAGAAAATTACATTGAAGAATATGCTAGGTAGCATTCCACATCAAAAATTCTGTTTTATCATTTACCTACTAGAGGACGAGCAGGAATTAAGCTTGGGGATGCTTGATCGTCTCCAACGTATCGATAATTTTGATTGTTCCATGCTATTATATTATCTGTTTTGGATGTTTAATGGGCTTTATTATACACTTTTATATTATTTTTGGGACTAACCTACTAACCCAAGGCCTAGTGCAAATTGCTGTTTTTTTGCCTATTTCAGTGTTTCGCAGAAAAGGAATATCAAACGGAATCCAAACGGAATGAAACCTTCGGAAGAGTGATTTTTGGAACAAACGTGATCGAGAGGAGTTGGAGTGGATGTCAAGAAAGAAGCGAGGAGGCCACGAGGTAGGGAGGCGCGCCTGCCCCCCTGGGCGCGCCCCCACCCTCGTGGGCCCCTCGCAGCTCCACCGACCTACTTCTTCCTCCTATATATAACCATATTCCCCGAAAACATCCAGGAGCACCATGAAACCCTATTTCCACCGCCGCAACCTTCTGTACCCGTGAGATCCCATCTTGGGGCCTTTTCCGGCGCTCCGCTGGAGGGGGAATCGATCAGAGAGGGCTTCTACATTAACACCATAGCCTCTCCGATGATGTGTGAGTAGTTTACCACACACCTTCGGGTCCATAGTTGTTAGCTAGATGGATTCTTCTCTCTCTTTGGATCTCAATACAAAGTTCTGCTCGATATTCTTGGAGATCTATTCGATGTAACTCTTTTTGCGGTGTGTTTGTCAAGATCCAATGAATTGTGGGTTTATGATCAAGATTATCTATGAACAATATTTGAATCTCCTCTGAATTCTTTTATGTATGATTTGTTATCTTTGCAAGTCTCTTCGAATTATCAGTTTGGTTTGGCCTACTAGATTGATCTTTCTTGCAATGGGAGAAGTGCTTAGCTTTGGGTTCAATCTTGCGGTGTCATTTCCCGTGATGGCGGGGGCAGCAAAACACGTATTGTATTGTTGCCATCGAGGATAAAAGATGGGGTTTATATCATATTGCTTGATTTTATCCTCTACATCATGTAATCTTGCCTAATGCGTTACTCTGTTCTTATGAACTTAATACTCTAGATGCATCTGGATAGTGGTCGATGTGTGGAGTAATAGTAGTAGATGCAGAATCATTTCAGTCTACTTGTTGCGGACGTGATGCCTATATACATGATCATGCCAAGATATTCTCATAACTATGCACTTTTCTATCAATTGCTCGATAGTAATTTGTTCACCCACTTTAATACTTATGCTATCTTGAGAGAAGCCACTAGTGAAACCTATAGCCCCGGGTCTATTTTCCATCATATTAATCTCCAGTCAACTAGCTATTTCTGTCGCCGTTTATTTTGAAATCTTTACTTTTAATCTTTACCATAAAAATACCAAAAATATTATCTTATCATCTCTATCAGATCTCACTTTTGCAAGTGGCCGTGAAGGGATTGACAACCCCTTTATCGTGTTGGTTGCAAGGTTCTTATTTGTTTGTGTAGGTACGAGGGACATGCGTGTGGCCTCCTACTGGATTGATACCTTGGTTCTCAAAAACTGAGGGAAATACTTACGCTACTTTGCTGCATCACCCTTTCCTCTTCAAGGGAAAACCAACGCATGCTCAAGAGGTAGCACGTAGCACAGCGAAGGTAGGTATTTCCCTCAGTTATGAAGCCAAGGTATCGAACCAGTAGGAGAACCAAGCAACACAATGTAAGCAGTACCTGCACACAAATATCAACACCTCGCAACCCGACGTGTTAAAGGGGTTGTCAATCCCTACCGGGGATGGCGCCTCAAGATAGGCAAACGGACATGAGATAAATTGTAGTAGATTGATAGATCGAACGCCAAATAAAATAAATAAAGATAAAACACAGCAAGGTATTTTTGTATTTTTGGTTTAATAGATCTGAATAAAAATGCAAAGGAAAAGTAGATCGCAAGGCAAATATATTAGGAAGAAGACCCGGGGGCCGTAGGTTTCAGTGGTGGCTTCTCTCGACAAAAATAGCAAACTGTGGGTAAACAAATTACTGTTGGGCAATTGATAGAAGTCCAAATAATCATGACGATGTCCAGGCAATGATCATTACATAGGCATCACGTCCAAGATTAGTAGACCGACTGCTGCCTGCATCTACTACTATTACTCCACACATCGACCGCTATCTAGCATGCATCTAGTGTATTAAGTTCATGGAAAAATAGAGTAATGCAATAAGAACGATGACATGATGTAGACAATATCCGTTATCTATTGCGGCAGATAGGGATCCTGTCTTTTTATCCTTAGTACCAACGATACATACGTGTCGGTTCCCTTTCTGTCACTTGAGCACTGCGTTGGTTTTCCCTTGAAGAGGAAAGGGTGATGCAGCAAAGTAGCGTAAGTATTTCCCTCGGTTTTTGAGAACCAAGGTATCAACCCAGTAGGAGGCTACGCGCGAGTCCCTCGCACCTACGCAAAACAAATAAATCCTCGCAACCAACGCGATGAGGGGTTGTCAATCCCTACACGGTCACTTACGAGTGAGATCGATAGATATGATAAGATAATATTTTTGGTATTTTTATGATAAAGATGCAAGATAAAATAAAAGCAAAGTAAAAAAGCAACGGAAATAACTAAGTGTTGGAAGATTAATATGATGAAGATAGACCCGGGGGCCATAGGTTTCACTAGTAGCTTCTCTCAAGAGCATAAGTATTTTACGGTGGGTTAACAAATTACTGTTGAGCAATTGACAGAATTGAGCACAGTCATGAGAATATCTAGGTATGATCATGTATATAGTCATCACATCCGAGACAAGTAGACCGACTCCTGCCTGCATCTACTACTATTACTCCACACATCGACCGCTATCCAGCATGCATCTAGAGTATTAAGTTCATAAGAACAGAGTAACGCCTAAGCAAGATGACATGATGTAGAGGATAAATTCATGCAATATGATAAAACCCCATCTTGTTATCCTCGATGGCAACAATACAATCGTGCCTTGCTGCCCCTCATCCTTTGGGAAAGGACACATGCAAGATTGAACCCAAAGCTAAGCACTTCTCCCATTGCAAGAAAAACCAATCTAGTAGGCCAAACCAAACTGATAATTCGAAGAGACTTGCAAAGATAACCAGTTATACATAAAAGAATTCAGAAGATTCAAATATTGTTCATAGATAATCTTGATCATAAACCCACAATTCATCGATCTCAACAAACACACCGCAAAAGAAGATTACATCGAATAGATCTCCACAAGAGAGGAGAACATTGTATTGAGATCCAAAAGAGAGAAGAAGCCATCTAGCTAATAACTATGGACCCGAAGGTCTGAAGTAAACTACTCACACTTCATCGGAGAGGCTATGGTGTTGATGTAGAAGCCCTCGTGACCGATGCCCTTACAAGCGAGCTCCGGACAGGCCCCAAGATGGGATCTCGTGGGTACAGAAAGTTGCGGTGGAATTAGGTTTTGGCTCCGTGTCGATCTTTTGGGTGCGTAGGTATATATAGGAGGAAGAAATGCGTCGGTGGAGCAGCAGGGGGGCCATGAGGGTGGAGGCGCGCTGAGGGGTAGCGCCCCCTACCTCGTGGCTTCCTTTTGGTTGCTTGACGTAGGGTCCAAGTCTCCTGGATAGTGTTCGTTTCAAAAATCACGTTCCGGAAGGTTTCATTCCGTTTGGACTCCGTTTGATATTCTTTTTCTGTGAAACTCAAATAGGCAAAAACAACAATTCAGGCTGGGCCTCCGGTTAATAGGTTAGTCCCAAAAATAATATAAAAGTGAATAATAAAGCCCAATAATGTCCAAAACAGAAGATAATATAGCATTGAGCAATCAAAATTATAGATACGTTGGAGACGTATCAAGGTGGGCCGAGGAGGGCACAACCCACCGTATGCGCTGGGCTCCTGGCGTGCCAGTGGGTTGTGCCCACCGGTGGTCCCCCTCTCGTAGTTATTTGCTCCAATAATTCTTAAATATTCCATAAAAAATCTCCGTGAAGTTTCAGCTTGTTTGGAGTTGTGCAGAATAGGTGGCTTGACGTAGCTTTTCCAGGTCCAGATTTCCAGCTGCCAGAATTCTCCCCCTTGGTGTATACCTTGCAAATTATGAGAGAAAAGGCATTAGAATTACTCCAAAAAGCATTATGATGGATAAAAACATTATAAATAACAGTAAGAAAACATGATGCAAAATGGACGTATCAGTCCTCATACATGGATCATATCTCAGATTTCATGGCCTCAAGCCATTTATCGGAATCTGTGCTCATCATAGCTTCTTCATATCTCGTAGGTTCGCCATGGTCTAATAACATAACTTACAGGATAGGATTACAATACCACTCTGGTGCGGATCGTGCTCTAGTTGACCTACGAGGTTCAGTAGTAACTTGATTTGAAGTTTCATGATCATTATCATTTGCTTCCTCTCTTGTTGGTGTAGGCATCATGGGAACGGTTTTCTGTGATGTGCTACTTTGCAATTTGAGAGAAGGTACAATTACCTCATCAAGTTCTACTTTCCTCACACTCACTTCTTTCGAGAGAAACTTCTCCTCTAGAAAGGACCCATTCTTAGCAACAAAGATCTTGCCTTCGGATCTGTGGTAGAAGGTGTACCCAATTATTTCCTCAGGGTATCCTATGAAGACGCACTTCTACGATTTAGGTTCGAGCTTATTAGGCTAAAGTCTTTTGACATAAGCGTCGCATCCCCAAACTTTAAGAAACGACAGCTTAGGTTTCTTGCCAAACCACAGTTCATATGGTGCCATCTCAACTGATTTTCGACGGTGCCCTAATTAACATGAATGCGGCTGTCTCTAATGCATAACCCCAAAATGATAAAGGTAAATCGATAAGAGACATCATAGAATGAACCATATCCAATAAAGTACGGTTATGATGTTCGGACACACTATTACGCTGTGGTGTTCCAAGTAGCGTGAGTTGTGAAACAATTCCACATTTTCTTAAATGAAGGCCAAACTCGTAACTCAAATATTTGCCTCCGCGATCAGATCATAGAAACTTTATTTTCTTTTTATGATGATTCTCTACTTCACTCTAAAATTCTTTGAACTTTTTCAAATGTTTCAGATTTGTGTTTCATCAAGTAGACATACCCTTACCTACTCAAATCATCTATAAAGGTTAGAAAATAAAGATACGCGTCGCGTGCTTCAACACTCATCAGACCGCATACATCGATATGTATTATTTCCAATAAGTCATTAGCTCGCTCCATTGTTCCGGAGAACGTAGTTTTAGTCATCTTGCCCATGAGGCATGGTTCGCAAGTATCAAATGATTCATAATCAAGTGATTCCAAAAAGTCCATCTGCATGGAGTTTCTTCATGCGCTTTACACCAATATAACCTAAACGTAAGTGCCACAAGTATGTTGCACTATCATATCAACTTTGCATCTTTTGGCATCAATATTATGAATATGTGTATCACTATGATCGAGATTCAACAAGCCATTCACATTGGGTGTATTACCATAGAAGGTTTTATTCATGTAAACAGAACAACAATTGTTTTCTGACTTAAGTGAATAACTGTATTGCAATAAACACGATCTAATCTTGTTCATGCTCAATGCAGACGCCAAATAACATTTATTTAGGCTCAACACTAATCCTGAAGGTAGAGGGAGTGTGCGATGGTGATCATATTAATCTTGGAAACACTTCCAATACACACCATCACCTTGCCCTTTACTAGTCTTTGTTTATTCTGCAACTCCTGTTTCGAGTTACTAATCTTAGCAACTGAACCGGTATCAAATACCCAGGGGCTACTACGAATACTAGTAAGGTACACATCAATAACATGTGTATCAAATATACCTTTGTTCACTTTGCCATCCTTCTTATCCGACAAGTATTTGGGGCAGTTCCGCTTCAAGTGACCATTCCCTTTGCAGTAGAAGCACTTAGTTTCAGGCTTAGGTCCAGCTTTGGGCTTCTTCACGGGAGTGGCAACTTGCTTGCCAATTTTCTTTAAGTTCCCTTATTTCCCTTTGCCCTTTTTCTTGAAACTAGTGGTCTTGTGAACCATCAACACTTGATGCTCTTTCTTGATTTCTACCTTCGCCGATTTCAGCATCGTGAAGAGCTCGGGAATTGTTTTCGTCATCCCTTGCATATTATAGTTTATCACAAAGTTCTAGTGCTTGGTGATAGTGACTAGAGAACTCTGTCAATCACTATCTTATCTGGAAGCTTAACTCCCAATTGATTCAAGCGATTGTAGTATCCAGACATTCTGAGCACATGCTCACTGGCTGAGCTATTCTCCTCCATCTTGTAGGCAAAGTACTTGTCGGAGGTCTCACACCTCTCGACACGGGCATGAGTCTGAAATACCAATTTCAACTCTTGAAACATCTCATATGCTCTGTGGCGTTCAAAACGTTTTTGAAGTCCCTGTTCTAAGTCGTAAAGCATAGCAGACTAAACTATTAAGTAGTCATCATATCGAGCTTGCCAAATGTTCGTAACGTCTGCATCTGCTCCTGCAATAGGTCTTTCACCTAGCGGTGCATCAAGGACATAATTCTACTGTGCAGGAAGGAGGATAATGCTCAGATCGCGGACCTAGTCCGCATCATTGCTACTATCATCTTTCAACTTATTTTTCTCTAGGAACATATCAAAAATAGGGGAGCTCCATTGCGAGCTATTGATCTACAACATAGATATGCAAATACTATTAGGACTAAGTTCATGATAAATTAAGTTCAATTAATCAAATTACTAATGAACTCCCACTTAAATCAACATCCCTCAAGTTGTCTAAGTGACACATGATCCATATCAACTAAACCATGTGCAATCATCACGTGAGATGGAGTAGTCTTCAATGGTGAACATCTTCATGTTGATCATATCTACTATATGACTCATGTTCGACCTTTCAGTCTCCAGTGTTCCGAGACCACGTCTGTACATGCTAGGCTCGCCAAGTTTAACCCAAGTATTCCGCGTGTGTAAATCTAGCTTACACCCATTGTATGTGAATGTAGAGTCTATCACACCCGATCATCACATGGTGCTTCGAAACGACGAACTTTGGCAACGGTGCATACTCAGGGAGGACACTTTTATCTTGAAATTAAGTGAAGGGGTCATCTTGTAATGCTACCGCCGTTCTAAGAAAAATAAGATGCATAAAAGATAAACATCACATGCAATCAAAATATGTGACATGATATGGCAAACATCATCTTGTGCTTTTGATCTCCATCTCCAAAGCATCATAATAATCTCCATCATCACCGGCTCGACACCTTGATCTCCATCATTGCATCATGGGCGTCTCGCCAACTATTGCTTCTACAACTATTGCTAACGCATAATGATAAAGTAAAGCAATTACATGGCGTTTGTATTTCATACAATAAAGAGATAACCATAAGGCTCCTGATGGTTGCCGATAAATTACAAGACATGATCATATCGTACAATAACGTATATCACATCATGTCTTGACCATATCACATCACAACATACCCTGCAAAAACAAGTTAGACGTCCTCTACTTTGTTGTTGCAAGTTTTACGTGGCTGCTACGAGCAACTAGCAAGAACCGTTCTTACCTTTGCAAAACCAGAACGGTGATTATCAAGTTTGTTTTTTTAACCTTCTTCAAGGACCGGCCGTTGTCAAATTTGATTCAACTAAAGTAGAAGAAACAGACACCCGCCAGCCACCTTTATGCAAAACAAGTTGCATGTGAGTCGGTGGAACCAGTCTCATGTGCGTGGACATGTAAGGTTGGTCTGGGTCGCTTCATCCCATAATGTCGCCGAATCAAAATAAGACTTTGGTGGTAAGCAGTATGAACATCACTGCCCACAACTTCTTTGTGTTCTACTTGTGCATATCATCTACGCATAAACCTGGCTCTGATAGCACTATTGGGGAACGTTGCATGGAAAACAAAAAAAATCTACGCACATGCAATGATCTATCCATGGAGATGCATAGCAACGAGGGGAAGAGTGTGTCTACGTACCCTCGTAGACCGTAAGCGGAAGCGTTTAACGTGGTTGATGTAGTCAAACTTTCTTCACGATCCAACCGATCGAGTACCGAACGTAAAACATCTCCGTGTTCAGCACACGTTCAGCTCGGTGACATCCTCCGCCTTCTTGATCCTGCAAGACGGCGAGGTAGTGCATGAGTTCCGGCAGCACGACGGTGTGGTGATGGTGATGGTGAAGTGATCTTCGCAGGGCTTCGCCTAAGCACTACGAAAATATGACCGGGGGTGTAAACCGTGGATCGATCGGTATGTTACTTGCCCGAGATTCAATCTTCGGTATCTTCATACCTAGTTAAATCTCATTACCGGCAAGTCTCTTTACTCGTTCCATAATACATCACCTCGTCACTAACTCCTTAGTAATTTCCTTGCAAACTTATGATGTGTATTACCGAGAGGGCCCAGAGATACCACTCCGGTACTCGGAGTGACAAATCCTAATCTTGATCTATGCCGACTCAACAAACACCTTCGGAGATACCTGTAGAGCATCTTTATGATCACCTAGTTATGTTGTGACGTTTGATAGCACACAAGGTATTCCTCCGGTATCCAGGAGATGCATAATCTCATAGTCCAAGGAATATGTATTTGACATGAAGAAAGCAATAGCAATAAACTGAACGATCATTATGGTGAGCTAACGGATGGGTCTTGTCCATCACATCATTCTCCTAATGATGTGATCCCGTTATCAAATGACAACACATGTTTATGGTTAGGAAACCTTAACCATGTTTGATCAACGAGCTAGTCTAGTAGAGGCTTACTGGGGACACTGTATTTGTTTATGTATTCACACATGTATTTAAGTTTCCGATCAATTCTACCATGAATAATAAACATTTATCATGAATAAGGAAATATAAAATAACAACTTTATTATTTCCTCTAGGGCATATTTCCTTCAATATAAATTGCAAAACTGAATAAATTGCAGCAAGGTTTTTAAGGTTTTTAGGGTTTTAGTAATATAGCATCACTGGAGGCATCTCTCTCAAGAACATAGCAAATGGTGGGTACACAAATTACTGTTGGACAATTGATAGATTAGCGCATAGTTATGATGTTATTCATGGCATGATCAGTACATCGGCATTACGTCCGTAACAAGTAGACCGACATCCATCTACATCTACTACTATTATTCCACTTCGAGAGCACTTCTATGCTTGCCTCTCTAGGTATTAAGTTCATAACAAACAAAATAATAATTTAAGTAAGATGGCATAATGCGGACAAAATAAGACCAACTAATATGATCGAACCCTGCCATTTTATCCTTAGTAGAAACAATACAAATATTGTCTTGCTACCCCTTTTGCCACGAGTTGAGGACACTACAAGATTGAACCTACTACTATGCAGTGTTGGGGATCGTTGCAGAAATTAAAAAATTTCTACGCATCACCAAGATCAATCTATGGAGAGACTAGCAACGAGAGAGAGGGGAGTGCATCTTCATACCCTTGAAGATCGCGATGCGAAAGCGTTACAAGAACGCGGATGAAGGAGTCGTACTCGCAGCGATTCAGATCACGGTTGATTCCGATCTAAGCGCCGAACAACGGCGCCTCCGCGTTCAACACACGTACAGCCCGGGGACATCTCCTCCTTCTTGATCCAGCAAGGGGAGAGGAGAAGTTGAGGGAGAGCTCCGGCAGCACGACGGCGTTGTGGTGGAGCTTGCAGTTCTCCGGCAGGGCTTCGCCAAGCACTACTATGGAGGAGGAGGTGTTGGGGAGGGAGAGGGCTGCGCCAGCGGAAGGGTTGCGGCTCCCATGCGCCTCCCCACTATGTATAGGGGTGGAGGGGGCTGGTTTCTTGCCCTCCAAGTCCATTGGGGCGTTGGCAAAGGTGGGGGAAAGAAATCCCATCATTTCCCTTCCCCACCGATCGTTATATATCCCCCTTTTTTAGGGATCTTGATCTTATCCCTTCGGGATATGATCTTATTCCTTCTAAGGGGGGATCTTGGTGCGCCTTGACTAGGGGTGTGGGGCCTTGCCCCCACTACCCACGTTCATGTGGATCCCCCCATGCAGGTGGGCCCCACTCCGAAACCTTCTAGAACCTTCCTGGTACAATACCGAAAAATCCCGAACATTTTCCGATGGCCAAAATAGGACTTCCCATATATAAATCTTTACCTCCAGACCATTTCGGAACTCCTCGTGACGTCTGGGATCTCATCCGAGACTCGAACACCATTCGTAACTGCACACTAATTCCCATAACAACTCTAGCGTCCACCGAACCTTAAGTGTAGACCCTACGGTTCGGAATCATGCGATATGACCGAGACAGCTCTCTGGCCAATACCAACAGCGGGATCTGGATACCCATGTTGGCTCCCACATGTTCCATGATGATCTCATTGGCTGAACCACGATGTCGGGGATTCAATCAATCCTGTATACAATTCCCTTTGTCAATCGGTACGTTACTTGCTCGAGATTCGATCGTCGGTATCCCAATACCACGTTCAATCTCGTTACCGGCAAGTCACTTTACTTGTTTCGTAATGCATGATCTCGCGACTAACTACTTAGTCATATTGAGCTCATTATGATGATGCATTACTGAGTGGGCCCAGAGATACATCTCCGTCATACGGAGTGACAAATCCCAGTCTCGATTCGTGCCAACCCAACAGACACTTTCGGAGATACCTGTAGTGTGCCTTTATGGCCACCCAGTTACGTTGTGATGTTTGGTACACCCAAAGCATTCCTACGATATCCGGGAGTTGCACAATCTCATGGTCTAAGGAAATGATACTTGACATTAGAAAAGCTTCTAGCAAACGAACTACACGATCTTGTGCTATGCTTAGGATTGGGTCTTTTCCATCACATCATTCTCCTAATGATGTGATCCCGTTATCAACGACATCCAATGTCCATGGTCAGGAAACCGTAACCATCTATTAATCAACGAGCTAGTCAACTAGAGGCTTACTAGGGACATGTTGTGGTATTCACACATGTATTACGATCTCCGGTTAATACATTTATAGCATGAACAATAGACAATTATCATGAACAGGGAAATATAATAATAACCGTTTTATTATTGCCTCTAGGGCATATTTCCAACAGTCTCCCACTTGCACTAGAGTCAATAATCTAGTTCACATCACTATGTGATTGTAATGAATCCAACACCCATGGGGTTTGATCATATCTCGCTTGTGAGAGAGGTTATTAGTCAACGGGTCTGAACCTTTTAGATCAGTGTGTGCTTTACAAATATCTATGTCATCTTGTAGATGTAGCTACCATGCGCTACTTGGAGCTATTCCAAATAACTGCTCTACTATACGAATCCTGTTTACTACTCAGAGTCATCCGGATTAGTGTCAAAGTTTGCATCGACGTAACCCTTTACGATGAACTCTTTTACCACCTCCATAATCGAGAAAATTCCTTAGTCCACTAGTTACTAAGGATAAGTTTGACCGTTGTCATGTGATCCATTCCTGGATCACTCTTGTACCCCTTGATTGACTCATGGCAAGGCACACTTCAGGTGCGGTACACAGCATAGCATACTCTAGAGCCTACGTCTAAAGCATAGGGGATGACCTTCGTCCTTTCTCTCTCTTCTGCCGTGGTCAGATCTTGAGTCTCACTCAATGCTCACACCTTATAACACAGCCAAGAACTCCTTCTTTGCTGATCTTATTTGAACTCCTTCAAAATCTTGTCACGGTATGTATTCATTTGAAAGTACTATTAAGCGTTTTTTATCTATCCTTATAGATCTTGATGCTCAATGTTCAAGTAGCTTAATCCAGGTTTTCCATTGAAAAACACTTTTCAAATAACCCTAATGCTTTCCAGAAATTCTACATCATTTCTGATCAACAATATGTCAACAACATATACTCATCAGAAATTCTATAGTGCTCCCACTCACTTCTTTGGAAATACGAGTTTCTCATAAACTTTGTATAAATCCAAAATCTTTGATCATCTCATCAAAGCGTATATTCCAACTCTGAGATGCTTACTCCATTCCTTAGAAGGATTGCTGGAGCTTTGCAAACTTGTTAGCATCTTTTAGGATTAACAAAAACCTTCTGGTTGTATCACATACGACCTTTCCTCAAGAAAATTGTCGAGGAACAATGTTTTGACATCCTATCTGCAAGATTTCATAAACAATGCAGTAACTGCTAATACAATTCCAACAGACTCTTAGCATCGCTACGAGTGAGAAAGTCTCACCGTAGTCAACTCCTTGAACTTGTCAGAAAACATCTTATCGGCAAGTCGAGCTTTCTTAATGGTGATACTTACCATCATTGTCTGTCTTCCTTTTTAAAATCCATCTGTACCCAATAGTCTTACGACCATCAAGTAGTTCTTCCAAAGTCTATACTTTGTTTTCACACATGGATCCTCTCGATTTTATGGCCTCGAGCCATTTGTTGGAATCCGGGCCCACCATCGCTTCTCCATAGCTCGTAGGTTCATTGTTGTCTAGCAACATGACCTCCAAGACGAGATTACGTACCACTCTGAAATAGTACGCATCCTTGTCGACCTACGAGATTTGGTAGTGACTTGATCCGAAGTTTCATGATCACTATCATCAGCTTCCACTTCAATTGGTGTAGGCGCTACAGGAACAACTTCCTGTGCCCTGCTACACATTGGTTGAAGTGACGGTTCAATAACCTCATCAAGTCTCCACCATCCTCCCACCCAATTCTTTCGAGAGAAACTTTTCCTCGAGAAAGGACCCGTTTCTAGAAACAATCACTTTTTCTTCCGGATCCGAAATAGGAGGTCTACCCAACTGTTTTGGGTGTCTTATGAATATGCATTTATCCGCTTTGCGTTCGAGCTTATCAGGCTAAACCCTTTTCACATAAGCGTCGCAGCCCCAAACTTTTAAGAAATGACAGCTTAGGTTCTCTAAACCATAGTTCATACGGTGTCATCTCAACGGAATTACGTGGTGCCCTATTTAAAGTGAATGTGGTTGTCTCTAATGCCTAACCCATAAACGATAGTGGTAATTCGATAAGAGACATCATGGTTTGCACCACATCCAATAGGGTGCAGCTATGATGTTCGGACACACCATCACACTATGGTGTTCCAGGCAGCATTAGTTATGAAACAATTTCCACAATGTCTTAATTGTATACCAAACACGTAACTCAGATATTGTAACATCCCAAAATTCTAAATTTTGGAATGTTATATTAAATAAATAACTATGCTTGTTGACTGATTGTTGGTATGATTGAATGAGTGAAACTGAGTGAAATTTGAAACTTTTGAAAGTTGTATGAGAGGGAATGAAATGACTTCCCAAAACTTTCCATTTTGCCTTTTTGGATCCCAATTGAACTCAAGTCCATTGCAACACCAAAACCTAGAGTGAAGATGACATGACTTCTTCCATGTTGAAATGAAAAGGGTTTTGGAAAAAGATTTGAATTTCATTTGGGGATATTTCAAATTCAAAACTTTATGCAACTCAATGATTTTCATGAGGGAAGATAAAATTACTTCTTCAATTATATGAAATATGAGTTGAAGTTAAAAAGAACCAAATTGAAAGTCATTGGAAGGTATTTTGAAACCCCTTTCAAATTTGGTATTATTTGGACTTTATTCAAATTATTTTCCTCCTAAAACAAATAAATGGAAATAGGGTAAAATGATTCCTTCAATGAAAAATTAGGAGAAAATAAATTTGAAGTCATTTTGGTATTTTAAAAAATGATTTTATTGGATTTTATTAGGCAGAAACACTCTTTATTTTATTTGAATTTTTGTGTATTTTATTTGAACTTGAAAAATAGTTCATGTTGTAGAAAATCTTTTTCGATCAATTTGGTATATATATGTCCTATATAAAATATTTATATTTTAAAAGATATCCTGTTTTTGTTTTATTCAAAATAAAAATTTAAAAAAAGAAAAGAAAATCCTCTGGCGCCAAATTTAGGCTACCCCAGTGCTCAGCCAGTGCCAAGAGTTCCTTTGGCCCAGCCAGCCAGCCCACTGCCAATCGCCAGCCCGACCAGCTCTCCTCCCCCCTCGCTGAAAACCCCAGGCCTCGGCCACCCGATCGCCTCGCCTCCTCTCTCTCTCGACACGCGGGGCCCGCCCATCTTCTTCCCCGCCCCACGCCACGCCGCCGCCGGAGATCGCGGATCCCGGCGATCCGGATCCCCGATCGCCCGATCCCCAAGCGAGGACGACCCCGCTATAAAAGCCAAGCCCCGCACCCCATTCCTCCCCCAGACCTCGCGGACCCCCTCTCCTCCTGTTCGTGCTCGCGGAGCCCAAGCTCTCACCGCCAAAGTCGCCGCCGACGCCTCTAGCCTCCCCGAGCTCCCCGACCCCACCAAACTCCTCACCGACCTCCCCGACCAAGACGGCGACTCCGGACCTCCCGACGCTTCGAATCCCCGCAGACTCTCGCCGTCGCCGCCACGCCGCCGTCCGGACTCCGTTCGTCGCGAAAACTCCCCGTCCGATCCCAAACGAGCGGCTACGATTAGAACCCCCGAAGGGGTATGTTTTTATTAGAAAATCGGCCGGTTCATTCGGTTTATTAGGTTAGGTTTATTTATTTTAGCCCGGCCGTTTTAGTTAAAAACCACTAGGCCAATTTAGACTATTTGACGCTCAGGGCACAGTATAGGCCCATTAGGCCTTTTTCTTTTAATTTCATTTTTCTGTTTTAACAGAATAGTTTCGCTTTTCGTAAATTCATATCTTTTATTCTGTTTAATATTTTGAGTGATTCTTTTTTGTTGGGTTGCAAATTTTATGTAGTTTCTGTAGAATATATATTTAGCTATGTCAAAATTAATTAAAAATACTTTAATTTAGTTTTAGCCAGAATAGTAAATCTGCTATAACTTTAGTTAGAAAAATTATTTTGGATGATTCTTTTGTCCCAACTTTATTTTGACATTGCCAAAACATAAAAATTAACTTGGGTATTTTAGGGTTAATAAATAATTAGTTTTAAGCAGAATTCTATTAATCTTAATTAATTAACTAGCTCTGTTTTCCTAATATTTTAATTAGTAAATGAATTTATTTTTAACTTGTGATTAGTTATTCTAGGTTAGTTTCTGTCACTCTAGTAGATGTACTTTTATTTATAATTAATAAAAGTTTTATTTTATTTTTCCTAATAGAAATTGGATTAGGCCTAATATGAGTTTTATAAAAGCTTTTTAATTAATTCTTTTTGCTCCTAGTTGCTTAGTGAAACCTTTTCTGTTAAGTTAACTTAAAACCATGATTAGGTTATACTAAGGAATTTTGTTATATAAAAGAACTATTTTTGTTATTGTTTGAAGTAGGGAAAACTTTGAGTGGCCTTTCTTTGAGTTTTTCTTTTGGATTTGGTTTGGTTGTTTTGTTGCTTATGTTACTTTTGTTATGTTGCGTTATGTGATCCTATTGCTATGTGCTTATTATAGTTATTGTTTGCCTCGGTAGAATTTCCGGAGTGCGAAGATTGCTACTACGAAACCCTAGTTTTTCGAAGATCGTCAACCAGGCATGTTCACTTTGACCATGTTTTCTTACCTATGTTTTATTGCATTTAGTGGCACCTTTGCAACCACCCCTCAGTAGTGTTATTGAAATTCTTGTAGTTGAGTAGTATGCATGAGGTAGGAACCCATCACCCTGTTACCAAGCCCGAGACGTTATTTTATTCTAATGCTACGCTGTAGTAGACGGGGTTTGGTATGAGTGTTCGAGAGTGGTGTGAAGAAGGAGGACTCTACGCCAATGACGATAACTCCATGATGGAATCTGCAAGGACTGCATCTTCAAGACCTCAAGACTTCAAGACTCGAGACAAGAATTCAATACACACTCATTGGGTGAAGGATTTGTTGACGGGCACCTGGAGAAACCAAAGGTTGGCGGATGCATGGAGAAGCGCCATGACATCTTGCGGAAAGCTTCACCCAGACTCAAAGAGACGGAAGAATACTTCACGCCCGGAAGCTTACCTGTGCAACCGCAAGTCATTATGGGCTCTGGCTTGGTTGACCTTAGTTGTGACTCTGGCTGGGACGGTGCTAGCAGATGTAGAACTACGGTAGGATTGAATGAGCACCGGACAGTGGTCAGAGGAACTCTTTGGAAGACCATGTTTCGGTCATCTTGTTCTCAAACACTCTGAAGTGCGAGAACGTAAAGAGAGGGATCGAATCTTGCGGGTAAAGTGTACAAACCTCTGCAGAGGATTATAAACCTAATCGATTAGCCGTGTCCCCGGTTACGGACAATTTGAACCTCTGGACTTGGATCTATCTCGGAACTCTCAACACCGGATTGATAACTTAATTGTGGGCAACTTATGATGATTTGGGCTATGAGACATCGGTTGGCGGAACCATGTCATGATAGAAAACTCCATAGTACATGCTTCATTTTATTCTTTTGATGTAGGTAAAATAAAACCAGCTTTTACGCAAACAAAATTCAGATACAGAGCCATAAAGCCATATTGCATGTAGAATAGTTTTATCATCTGTTTTCTCATATTGTGATCTTGCCGGTACATTCAATGTACTGACCTACACGGCTGCAACGTATCATGTTGCGATATTTCCTCGACAGTAAGAGTTACGATACAGGTTACGGTCTACACTCAACCTGCCGATGGCGTTGATGGGACTCCACACCCGCTTGTTTGTTTCACGAGTATTATGAGGTATATATCAGTTTTACGTTATTTATGCATGTGATTGCACTTTGATATATACATTGATGTACTGTGTGTGCAAAGATACTGATCGTGGATGGCAAAGTAACACGTAGGCTTGACCGCCCGAGGTCGGGTCGCAACAGAAATGGTATCAGAGCACATGTTGACTGTAGGACGTGACCCTAGAAATCGGAAAGCCCTAGGACAGGAAATTTCTAAAACTTTATTTTCAAAAAGACTCTTACTTCTCATCTTTTCATATTTTATCAAATAGACACTCTCACCTCAAATAGTTAGAATATACCCCTTTCCCTTTTGACCACACGGAGGATCAACTGAAGACGCTCCAAGAAGGATTTGATATCGGAGAACTGATGGCCCCTTCAGAGTAAAGAGGATTTCACCATGTATTAGAAGCTAGAACAGTTGAAGACTCCGAAGACTTGAAAGGATCTGAAGAATTATTAGACCTTTAGAATACCAAACCCCTGTTATACACCTACGTTAGATGCGATGATTTGTGAGCTGTCCTTTGTTTGATGTTTTTCCGACAGCCCCAAAAATAAAACCTGTTTCTTCAAAAACTATTGTTTGTATTGTGTGTATATCCCTCCCCACCTCTCTCTCATCTCACCCTAAAACCCTTGAACCCCATAGATGATGAATGAAGTTGGACTGATATTCTCTGGACTGAAGACTCAACCGGAGGCAGAGCTATGGATTCAGAACATGGAGAGTCACTTCGGGAGCAATTTGGTTTCAAGGAAGAATGAAGTATCGTACGCTCTTCAGTACTTTGAAGGAAGTGCTGCAACATGGTGGCAGATGCATCAAGCTATACAGGGATGGAATGGAGCAAAGACTTGGGAAGAATTCAAGAAGACTCTGACAAGATCTCGCCTTATCCGGAAGCACCATGATACACCAAGAAATAAACCTTGTGCCTGCAAGATTTATGGAGAAATAGGACACACCAGGGAGGAACACAAGGATGGATGCCCTCATTGTGAGGAGAAACACCCAGTGAGGAATGCCCAACTAGTCGGTGACTTGTTTCTTGTGTGAAGGAACCACCCACTACCCGACTCAAGGTCACATTTACCCCATGGTGCAACAAACTATTCAGGAGCAGGAAGAAGGAATGAAAGAAGCCCTCCGAGAAGTTATGAAAGAACCTGTGATGAAGGAATGTGTTGAAGACCACGATGGAGAAGGCCTCAACAGATTTTACTCCAATGCCTGCTAGTCATGTGGAGAAGAAGGACATTTTTCACAAGATTGCACCAAGGAAAGAAAAGAGTGTCTCGATACTTCGGCGGAAGCAATAGAGTTTGATCCACAGGGAATAGAAGGTTTGATCGAACGAAGAAACCTGGAAGAGAAAACAAACACACCCTCGTAACAACCCAATTTCGCAAAGAGGGACAAGAGTCGTTTTACCTGTTTTGAATGTAAGGACGTCGGGCATTATGCCAATCATTGTCTTGAAAGGAAGCAAGGAACTCAAGGAGCAGGCACCATCTCCAAGAAGCCCAAAGACTTATCGAAAGTTATGTGTTTTCATTGCAAGGAAGCAGGACATTATGCTACTAAATGTTCCTACAAGAAGGAAGCTGGAGTTGAGTAGTTGGAATTTTGATATGGATAATAAGAGTGGTAGAAACCAATTTTTTTCATGAGTACAATAAGTTGAGTTATGTAATGGGTGCTCGAGTTTGTAATGGATTCATGAAATCAATAAAGTTAAGGTGACATGTTTTCATATGTTTAATTGTATGAGTTGTTACTCTATGAACACGGATTTTGACCATTTTCGAGGATATGAGAAATATGGTCTATGGATGGATTTGTGAATTTCATTTTAAGGGTGATAGTACCCTATGAAGAACACTAGACCAATGGAAATGGAAATGTGTCCCACAGGTTGGAGTTTGGAAAAATGAGTTGAAGTTTTATCTTTGATATGATGGTATTAAGAAATGAAATGTTATTGGATTTAAAGTGGTGTAATGTTGGAAAATGGAGCAATTGTAACTCCAAGGATGAGTGAAATTGGTACAAGTGTTGAAGTGGGCTCATAACCCACAGCCCAGGAATTAATAAGGGTCAAGTACCCATTGGAAGAAGAAATTTTGGGAAGATCGATTTGATCGTGCAGACGTTTACGTGAGGAGGTTACGCAAAAACACGAGAGTGGTGAAGTAACGATAGATGTTTTGTTTGGCATGCAGAAACCATGGATTTATACGAACTCAGTTCGAGAACAAGAGAAATTCTGCAATGCTTGTGAGTATGCCCAAGTGTTAAAATACGTGATTCACTGTTTACGTATGTGGTAATGATTCAAGTCGGGATGGATTGGCCCCCATACCGGAGACTTCTATCATGAACTATCATATGTTGATGGAAAATCAGAGAGCCTTGAAAAACTTAGAAGAGTGTCGACGCGATAAGCCATTAAACCATAAAATGGTAGGACGAAGGAACCCCATTACAGGCAAACCGCTGCAAACGAGGTTATACGGTGAGGTTCAACCTGCACCCGTTTCTGCAGGAGAAACCATAAATTGTAGACCACCATGAGTATTTCAAAGTTGTTTAGAATGGACACAGACCCATCAGCTAAGAAGATCCAGTCTCGGACGAACTTCAACTTTGACGAACCGACCCAAGATTCTGAGGAAAACTCTATGCTTCTGACAGAGGAGCTATTGTAAGATATGTGAATAGACATACATTGTCAACACTCCAGAGGAAATATCTGAGTTTATTGGAACCATGACCTTGTTTTTAAGTGTGGTAGCACCCCTGACCTTTCTGACCAAGACATTTGCTAGAAGACCCCAACCCCTAACCTTTTCTTGTTAGTTTCTTCAATCTCGAGGACGAGATTCATTTTAAGTGTGGTAGGTTTGTAACATCCCAAAATTCTAAATTTTGGAATGTTATATTAAATAAATAACTATGCTTGTTGACTAATTGTTGGTATGATTGAATGAGTGAAACTGAGTGAAATTTGAAACTTTTGAAAGTTGTATGAGAGGGAATGAAATGACTTCCCAAAACTTTCCATTTTGCCTTTTTGGATCCCAATTGAACTCAAGTCCATTGCAACACCAAAACCTAGAGTGAAGATGACATGACTTCTTCCATGTTGAAATGAAAAGGGTTTTGGAAAAAGATTTGAATTTCATTTGGGGATATTTCAAATTCAAAACTTTATGCAACTCAATGATTTTCATGAGGGAAGATAAAATGACTTCTTCAATTATATGAAATATGAGTTGAAGTTAAAAGAACCAAATTGAAAGTCATTGGAAGGTATTTTGAAACCCCTTTCAAATTTGGTATTATTTGGACTTTATTCAAATTATTTTCCTCCTAAAACAAATAAATGGAAATAGGGTAAAATGATTCCTTCAATGAAAAATTAGGAGAAAATAAATTTGAAGTCATTTTGGTATTTAAAAAATGATTTTATTGGATTTTATTAGGGCAGAAACACTCTTTATTTTATTTGAATTTTGTGTATTTTATTTGAACTTGAAAAATAGTTCATGTTGTAGAAAATCTTTTTCGATCAATTTGGTATATATATGTCCTATATAAAATATTTATATTTTAAAAGATATCCCTGTTTTTGTTTTATTCAAAATAAAATTTTTTAAAAAACCACCTCTGGCGCCAATTAGGCCACCCAGCCCAGCCAGCAGCCCAGAGACCCCTGGCTTCTAGCCTAGCCACTGCCCACTGGCCAACTGCCAGCCACCCAACCAGCTCTCCCCCCCCGCCTGAAACCCCAGGCCTCGGCCACCCGATCGCCTCGCCCTCCCTCTCTCTCGACCCATGGGGCCCGCCCATCTTCTTCCCCGCCCCACGCCACGCCGCCGCCGGAGATCGCGGATCCCGAAGGATCCGGATCCCGATCGCCCGATCCCCGGCGAGGACGACCCAGCTATAAAAGCCGAGCCCTGCACCCCATTCCCCGAGACCTCGCGGACCCCCTCTCCCTCCCGTTCGTGCTCGCCGGAGCCCGAAGCTCTCACCGCCGCCAAAGTCGCCGCCGTCGACGCCCTAGCCCTCCCCGAGCTCCCGACCCCACCAAACTCCTCACCGACCTCCCCGCACCCAAGACGGCGACTCCCGACCTCCCGACGCTCAAGCCCCGCCAAGACTCTCGCCGTCGCCGCCGCCGCCGTCGGACTCCGGTACGTCGCCGGAAAACTTTCCCCCCGTCCGATCCCAAACGAGCGGCTACGATTAGAACCCCCGAAGGGGTATGTTTTTATTAGAAAATCGGCCGGTTCATTCGGTTTATTAGGTTAGGTTTATTTATTTTAGCCCGGCCGTTTTAGTTAAAAACCACTAGGCCCATTTAGACTATTTGACGCTCAGGGCACAGTATAGGCCCATTAGGCCATTTTCTTTTAATTTCATTTTTCTGTTTTAACAGAATAGTTTCTGTTTTCAAAAATTCATATCTTTTATTCTATTTAATATTTTTGAGTGATTCTTTTTTTGTTGGGTTGCAAATTTTATGTAGTTTCTGTAGAATATATATTTAGCTATGTCAAAATTAATTAAAAATACTTTAATTTAGTTTTAGCCAGAATAGTAAATCTGCTATAACTTTAGTTAGAAAAATTATTTTGGATGATTCTTTTGTCCCAACTTTATTTTGACATTGCCAAAACATAAAAATTAACTTGGGTATTTTAGGGTTAATAAATAATTAGTTTTAGGCAGAATTCTATTAATCTTAATTAATTAACTAGCTCCTGTTTTCCTAATATTTTAATTAGTAAATGAATTTATTTTTAACTTGTGATTAGTTATTCTAGGTTAGTTTCTGTCACTCTAGTAGATGAACTTTTATTTATAATTAATAAAAGTTTTATTTTATTTTTCCTAATAGAAATTGGATTAGGCCTAATATGAGTTTTATAAAAGCTTTTTAATTAATTCTTTTTGCTCCTAGTTGCTTAGTGAAACCTTTTCTGTTAAGTTAACTTAAAACCATGATTAGGTTATACTAAGGAATTTTGTTATATAAAAGAACTATTTTTGTTATTGTTTGAAGTAGGGAAAACTTTGAGTGGCCTTTCTTTGAGTTTTTCTTTTGGATTTGGTTTGGTTGTTTTGTTGCTTATGTTACTTTTGTTATGTTGTGTTATGTGATCCTATTGCTATGTGCTTATTATAGTTATTGTTTGCCTCGGTAGAATTTTCGGAGTGCGAAGATTGCTACTACGAAACCCTAGTTTTTCGAAGATCGTCAACCAGGCAAGTTCACTTTGACCATGTTTTCTTACCTATGTTTTATTGCATTTAGTGGCACCTTTGCAACCACCCCTCAAGAGTGTTATTGAAATTCTTGTAGTTGAGTAGTATGCATGAGGTAGGAACCCATCACCCTGTTACCAAGCCCGGACGTTATTTTATTCTAATGCTACGCTGTAGTAGACGGGTTTGGTATGAGTGTTCGAGAGTGGTGTGAAGAAGGAGGACTCTACGTCAATGACGACAACTCCATGATGGAATCTACAAGGACTGCATCTTCAAGACCTCAAGACTTCAAGACTCGAGACAAGAATTCAATACACACTCATCGGGTGAAGGACGGTTGACGGCACCTGGAGAAACCAGTGGTTGGCCGGGATGCATGGAGAAGCTCCATGACATCTTGCGGAAAGCTTCACCCAGACTCAAAGAGACGGAAGAATATTTCACGCCTGAAGCTTACCTGCAACCGCAAGTCATTATGGGCTCGCTTGGTTGACCTTAGTTGTGACTCTGGCTGGGGCGGTGCTAGCAGATGTAGAACTACGGTAGGATTGAATGAGCACCTGACAGTGGTCGAGGAACTCTTTGGAAGACCATGTTTGGTCATCTTGTTCTCAAACACTCAAGTGCGAGAACGTAAAGAGAGGGATCGAATCTTGCGGGTAAAGTGTACAAACCTCTGCAGAGGGTTATAAACCTAATCGATTAGCCGTGTCCCCGTTACGGACAATTTGAGCCTCGGACTTGGATCTATCTCGAACTCTCAACACCGGATTGATAACTTAATTGTGGGCAACTTATGATGATTTGGGCTATGAGACATCGGTTGGCGGAACCATGTCATGATAGAAAACTCCATAGTACAGGCTTCATTTTATTCCTTTGATGTAGGTAAAATAAAACCAGCTTTTACGCAAACAAAATTCGATCTGAGCCATAAAGCCATATTGCATGTAGAATAGTTTTATCATCTGTTTTCTCATATTGTGATCTTGCCGTACATTCAATGTAATCGACCTACACGGCTGCAACGTATCATGTTGCGATATTTCCTCGACAGTAAGAGTTACGATACAAGGTTACGGTCTACACTCAACTCCGCCGATGGCGTTGATGGGACTCCACACCCGCTTGTTTGTTTCACTGAGTATTATGAGGTATATATCAGTTTTACGTTATTTATGCATGTGATTGCACTTTGATATATACATTGATGTACTGTGTGCCAAAGATACTTGATCCAGGATGGCACAAGAATACGTAGGCTTGACCGTCTGAGGTCGGGTCGCAACAGATATTCATCTCTATGATCATATCATAGACATTTTATCTTCTTGTCACGACGATCTTCAACTTCACTCTGAAATTACTTGAACCTTTCAATAATTCAGACTTGTGTTTCATCAAGTAAATATACTTAGAATGTACTCAAATCATCTGTGAAGTAAGAGCATAACGATATTCACTGCGTGCCTCAGCACTCATTGGATTGCACACATCAAATGTATTACTTCCGACAAGTTGCTCTCTTGTTTCATCTCACTGAAAAAGAGGCCTTTCAGTCATCTTGCCCATGTGGAATGATTTGCATGTCTCAAGTGATTCAAAATCAAGTGAGTCCAAACGATCCATATGCATGGAGTTTCTTCATGCGTATAAACCAATAGACATGGTTCGCATGTCTCAAACTTTTCAAAAAAATGAGCGAGTCCAAAGATCCATCAACATGGAGCTTCTTGATGCATTTTATACCAATATGACTCAAATGGCAGTGCCACAAGTATGTGGTACTATCATTACTATCTTATATCTTTTGGCATGAACATGTGTATCACTACGATCGAGATTCAATAAACCATTCATTTTAGGTGCAAGACCATTGAAGGTATTATTCAAATAAACAGAGTAACAATTATTCTCCTTAAATGAATAACTGTATTATGATAAACATAATCCAATCATGTCTATGCTCAACGCAAACACCAAATAACAATTATTTAGGTTTAATACCAATCTCGATGGTAGAGGGAGCGTGCAATGTTTGATCACATCAACCTTGGAAACACTTCCAACATATCGTCATCTCACCTTTAGCTAGTCTCTGTAGCCTTTTATTTCGAGTTACTAACACTTAGCAACTGAACCGGTATTTATTACCCTGGTGCTACTAGGAGTACTAGTAAAGTACACATTAATATAACATATATCCAAAATACTTCTGTCGACCTTGCCAGCCTTTATATCTACCAAGTATCTAGGGTAGTTCTGCTTGTGGACCGCTTCCTCATTACGTACACTTAGTCTCGGGTTTGGGTTCAACCCTGGGTTTCTTCACTAGAGCAGCAATTGATTTGTCGTTTCATGAAGTATCCCTTCTTGAAACTAGTGGTTTTACTAACCATCAGCAATTGATGCTCCTACTTGATTTCTACTTTCGCGGTGTCAAACATCGCGAATTGCTCAAGGATCATCATGTCTATCCCTGATATGTTACAGTTCATCACGAAGCTCTAATAGCTTGGTGGCAGTGACTATGGAGAACCATCACTATCTCATCTAGAAGATTAACTCCCACTCGATTCAAGCGATTGTAGTACTCAGACAATCTGAGCACATGCTCAACGATTGAGCTTTTCTTCCTTAGTTTGCAGGCTTAAGAAACTTGTCAGAGGTCCCATACCTCTTGACGTGGGCACTAGTCTGAAATCCCAATTTCATTCTTTGGAACATCTCATATGTTCTGCTACATTTCAAAAATGTCTTTGGCGCCTCAATTCTAAACCGTTAGCATTACGCACTGAACTATCACGTAGTCATCAAAAACGTGTATGTCAGATGTTCGCAACATCCACGATTTACGCCGAGCTTCAAAGACACCGAAGCGGTGCAATAAGGACATAAGCCTTCTGCGCAGCAACAAGGATAATCCTCAGTTTATGGACCCAGTCCGCATAATTTCTACTATCAACTTTCAACTAAATTTTCTCTAGGAACATATCTAAAACAATAGAACCAAAGCGTGAGCTACGACATAATTTGCAAAGACCTTTTGACTATGTTCATGATAATTAAGTTCATCTAATCAAATTATTTAATGAACTCCCACTCATATAGACATCCCTCTAGTCATCTAAGTGATACATGATCCGAGTCAACTAGGCCGTGTCCGATCATCACGTGAGACGGACTAGTCATCATCGGTGAACATCTTCATGTTGATCGTATCCACTATATGACTCATGTTCGACCTTTCGGTCTCTTGTGTTCCGAGGCCATGTCTGTACATGCTAGGCTCGTCAAGTCAACATAAGTGTTCTGCATGTGTAAATCTGGCTTACACCCGTTGTATGTGAATGTTATAATCTATCACACCCGATCATCACGTGGTGCTTCGAAACAACGAACTTTCACAACTGTGCATAGTTAGGGGGAACACTTTCTTGAAATTTTATGAGGGATCATCTTATTTATGCTACCATCGTTCTAAGAAAATAAGATGTAAACTTGACAAATATCACATGAAAATCATAGTGACATGATATGGCCAATATCATCACGCGCCTTTGATCTTCATCTTTGAGGCGCGACATGATCACCTTTGTCACCGGCATGACACCATGATCTCCATCATCGTGTCTTCATGAAGTTGTCTCGCCAACTATTACTTCTACTACTATGGCTAATGGTTAGCAATAAAGTAAAGTAATTACATGGCGTTTTCAATGACACGCAGGTCATATAATAAATTAAGACAACTCCTATGGCTCCTGCCGGTTGTCATACTCATCGACATGCAAGTCGTGATTCCTATTACAAGAACATGATCAATCTCATACATCACGTATATATAATTCATCACATCCTTTTGGCCATATAACACCACTTAGCATACCCTGCAAAAACAAGTTAGATGTCCTCTAATTGTTGTTGCCTGTTTTACGTGGCTGCTATGCGTTTCTAGCAAGAACGTTTCTTACCTACGCAAAAGCCACAACGTGATATGCCAATTTCTATTTACCCTTCATAAGGATCCTTTTCATCGAATCCGATCCGACTAAAGTGGGAGAGACAGACACCCGCTAGCCACCTTATGCAACTAGTGCATGTTAGTCGGTGGAACCTGTCTCATGTAAGCGTACGTGTAAGGTCGGTCCAGGCCGCTTCATCCCACGATGCTGTCGAATCAAGATAAGACTAGTAACGGCAAGTATATTGACAAAATCGACGCCCACAACAACTTGTGTTCTACTCGTGCATAGAAACTACGCATAAACCTGGCTCTGATACCATTGTTGGGATTGTTGCAGAAATTAAAAAATTTCTACGCATCACCAAGATCAATCTATGGAGAGACTAGCAACAAGAGAGAAGGGAGTGCATCTTCATACCCTTGAAGACCGCGATGCGGAAGCATTACAAGAACGCGGATGAAGGAGTCGTACTTGCAGTGACTCAGATCGCGGTTGATTCCGATCTAAGCGCCGAACAACGGCGCCTCCCCGTTCAACACACATATAGCCCGGGGACGTCTCCTCCTTCTTGATCCAGCAAGGGGAGATGATAAGTTGAGGGAGAGCTCCGGCAGCATGATGGCGTGGTGGTGGAGCTTGCAGTTCTCCGGCAGGGCTTCGCCAAGCACTACTACTACTACGGAGGTGTTGGGGAGGGAGAGGGCTGCGCCAGCGGAAGGGTTGCGGCTCCCATGCGCCTCCCCACTATATATAGGGGTGGAGGGGGCTGGTTTCTTTCCCTCCAAGTCCATTGGGGCGTTGGCAAAGGTGGGGGAAAGAAATCCCATCATTTCCCTTCCCCACCAATTGTTATCCCCCTTTTTTAGGGATCTTGATCTTATCCCTTCGGGATATGATCTTATTCCTTCTAAGGAGGATTTTGGTGCGCCTTGACCAGGGGTGTGGGGCCTTGCCCCACTACCCAGTTCATGTGGGTCCCCCATGCAGGTGGGCCCCACTCCGAACCTTCTAAAACCTTCCCAGACAATACCGAAAAATCCTAACATTTTCCGGTGGCCAAAATAGGACTTCCATATATAAATCTTTACCTCCGGACCATTCCGAACTCCTCGTGACGTCCGGGATCTCATCCGAGACTCAACAACATTCGATAACTGCACACTAATTCCCATAACAACTCTAGCGCCACCGAACCTTATGTGTAGACCCTACGGGTTCGGGAATCATGCGATATGACCGAGACAGCTCTTCCGCCAATAACCAATAGCGGATCTGATACCCATGTTGGCTCCTACATGTTCCACGATGATCTCATCGGATGAACCACGATGTCGGGATTCAATCAATCCTCAGTATACAATTCCTTTGTCAATCGATGCGTTACTTGCCCAAGATTCGATCATCGGTATCCAATACCTCGCTCAATCTCGTTACATGTGCAAGTCACTTTACTCGTTTCGTAATGCATGATCCCGTGACTAACTACTTAGTCACATTGAGCTCATTTTGATGACGCATTACCGAGTGGGCCCAGAGATACCTCTCCGTCATACGGAGTGACAAATCCCAGTCTCCGTTTGTGCCAACCCAATAGACACTTTCAGAGATACCTGTAGTGTGCCTTTATAGCCACCTAGTTACGTTGTGACATTTGGTACACCCAAAGCATTCCTACAGTATCCAGGAGTTGCACAATCTCATGGTCTAAGGAAATTATACTTGACATTAGAAAAGCTTCTAGCAAACGAACTACACGATCTTGTGCTATGATTAGAATTGGGTCTTGTCCATCAAATCATTCTCCTAATGATGTGATCCCATTATCAACGACATCCAATGTCCATGGTCAGGAAACCGTAACCATCTATTGATCAACGAGCTAGTCATCTAGAGGCTTACTAGGGACATGTTGTGGTCTACGTATTCACACATGTATTACGGTCTCCGGTTAATACAATTATAGCATGAACAATAGACAATTATCATGAACAAGGAAATATAATAATAACCATTTTATTATTGCCTCTAGGGCATATTTGCAACATGCAGCACTTCCACTGAAGATCTAATTATCAACTTGGCCAAAGATAACTCATAGATTGGAAACCATTACATAGCTAAAATAGTCACACATAATAAAGTTTAGAAATAACTCAATTACTTTCAATGAATAATCTGGTCATAAACCCACAATTCATCGGATCCCAACAAACACATCGCATAAAAGGATTACATCATATCGATCTTCGAAGAAAACATTGTATTGAAGATCAAAGAGAAAGAGAGAGCCATCTAGCTACTGCTATGGACCCATAGGCCATGTGAGGAACTACTCACACATCATCGAAGAGGTAGAAAGGTTGATGTAGAGGCCCTCCATGATCAATTCCCCCTCCGGCAGAGTACCTACGGAGGCCTCCATATGGGATCGCGGAAGAACATAGGCTTGCAGCGGCGGAATAATTGTTTCAGGGCTCGCTCTGGTGGTTTCTGAATTTTAGGGAAGTCATGGGCCTAGAATTAGGACAAATGAAGTTGCGAGGGGGGCACTAGCTCAGGCGGCTCCCCCTTGGGGGGGCGCCATGTGAGATTGTACCCGTCTCGTGCAACGTATCGTCTCCCCCTAAAGCTTCTAGGGTCCCTTCTGGTCTAGAAAAAATCATCGTAATGTTTCATCGTGTTTGGACTTTGTCTGGTATGGTTTTCCCGCGAAACAATAAAATAGGCAGAAACATGATCTAGCACTGAGAACTAAGTTAATAGGTTTGTTGCCAAAAATAATACTAAATTGCATGTAAAGCATAAAAGATTGATCATATAATATCATGAAACAATAAAAAATTAGATACATTGGAGACGTATCATCTAGCTCTAAGCCCGCCGGCCTCACTCCATGGCCACCTCCACTTCGACAGGCATGTAGCCTATACAGGGGAGAGGCGCGAGGCTCTTCACCGCCCAACTTCTCCACCACGCCTGCAAGGTGTTCAATGCTTAGCATGGATAGTGTGGATGGGTTCTTTTTCAACAACTTCGTGTGTTTCAACGGGCGTTGAAATTTTTTTGGTTGTGACTATGGTCGCCGTGACCACATTGCTAGGCTGCGGCCGAGGTTTGGGGGATCAATCCGTGGCCATGCTCCGGTGTTGAATGACAACAGAGAGATCTACAATTCCTACTCTTCATCGATTACTTTCAGTGCACATCCCCACTCTTCAATCCCATGCTATTCTGACGCCGCTTCTGGATGGCTAGACATGTGTTCAACCGTATTTGAGAGGGAGTGATGGTGCATGATGATTATTTCGTTTGCAAGGAGGATGGCCTTGAAAAGGTTGGCTTATCCTCTTATGAGAAACACACTACAGCTATTGGGATACTTGCATATGGAATTATCGGTGATCTTGTTGATGAGTATGTCCGCATGATTTGAGTGAGTCCACATGCCTTGCATCAATGTACAAGTTCTACAAGGCAATAGTAGCAGCGTCTGGTCCACGGTACCCGAGAGAGCTAAATGATGCGGATACAACCCGGTTGTTGCCGGTCAATGTAGATATGGGCTTTTCCGGGGATGCTTGGTAACATAATTGTTTGCACTAGAAGTGGAGGAACTATCCATCTTCTTTGCGGGGGCAGTATAGGGGGCATGTCAAAGGTTGCACTGTCATACTTGAAGTTGTGGCTCCACAAGATCTCTGGATTTAGCACTCTTATTTCGGCATGGCTGGTTCTCACAATGACATCAACAATGCTCCAGCGCTCTCCGGTGTTCGGAAGGCTTGTAGAAGACAATTGTCGAGAGGTCTAACTTTGAGATTAGTGGAACAACAAGGGATACTACCTCACTGGACAACTCTTGTGAAGACAATCTCCAAGCCGCTAGGAGAGAAGAGGGCTAGGTTTGCTCAAGCACAAGACAGAGCTAGGACGGATATGGAGTGTGCTTTTGGTGCACTTCAATCTCGACGAGCCATCATACGGTATCCTGCTAGAACTTGAAGCACCAAGAAACTGTGGGAGGTCATGACTGTTTGTGTGATCATGCACACCATGATCATAGAGGATGAGCGTGAGGACGAAATCTTCGTCCAAGGGTTCCAATTTCAGGGTGAAAATATTGTGACTAAGCACGGAGTACATGCAACGTTTGCACAATTCACCCAATTTTACCATGAAATGCGTGATTGGACAACTAACATTCAACTTCAAAATGATTTGGTTAAGCATGTGGACTCACCTTGGCAACCAATAAATGTAACGGCTCTTTTCTTTTCAATATATTTGTGAAAGTTTTAATTTTTATTTGGTTTGTAAACTATGAGATTTTTATTTGGTTGTAAACTATGTGATTTAAACTTTGGGTAATGTTTGGATTTGTATGCAAAAAGTGTGTAAAAATATGGACGCATACTGGTCGCGCGGATGAAATGTATCAGTCGGTCAGGCACACTGACCTGCAAACACACGGACGGGTCCGGACGCCGCCCCTATGGTCAATCCAAACAAACAAAAACCGGATCAAACCCGCGCCGAGCGTTGGAGTTGCCCTTACGCGCTCCCATAGTTGTGTCTTGGTTTCGTATGAAATTCTTCCGTGATATTGGGAGAATATCATAGAAAACTAACATTGGAAGAAAAATTCATGACAATCACATTTGGAAGTTTCTAAAAAATCTAGAATAAAAATACGGGATGCCGAGAGGGTGATGTTTTATTACCACATGAAATTTTTAGGTTGGAACACATTACAGATGTGAGATTCAGGGCCGAATTTGTTTTTTTTCATAGCTCACATCCGGTAATGTGTTTAAATTTGAAATTTCGCAAGGCAATGGAACGTCACGCGAACGTGCCGTATTTTATTGAGATTTTGTTGAAACTTAAAAAAAATCGTGTGGTTTTCATAGATTTTCACAGAATGTTGGTTTCGTATGATATCGTCCCTCGTGACAATTGAGTCTGATGACCGAGAGTACATCTTTGACCAAAGAAGGAGGTGCGATGGCATCAAAAGTTGCAAAGCTGAACGAGTCCCAAAGCGGTGCTCTGCCCTCTCGCATCTCTCCCGATGAACGCGAAACAGCGCCGAGCACGAACAAAATTTCCAGGATCGTACTACTTGGGAGAAGAGGGGCAGAAGCAGCATATCGCTTAGAATCTTTACCCCTCCCGCAGCAACAGTAAATGATACACCAGCGTGTACCTGTGCTAGGCCCTCTCTTTCCCTCTGCACAGCTATAACCCGTATAGCCTTTGGCTCTATCTGAACAACGCAGCAGCGATCGCAGCCACGCATGCACTGCCAAGAAATAAAGGAAGAGATTGACTGAAACAGCCAGAGAGGCTCAGGAGCCCCACCGTGCCAGTATTATCAGCCCATCTTTTCTCTCGAGGATATGCTCGAGAAGGACCAAGGAGGGTGCAGTCAAACATACCTTTCGTCGAATGTCAGATGACAAAAACAAGTGACGTTGGTACTATGAAGTAGAGTACTTCTCCAAATTTGATTACTCCAACATGATCGTGTTACTTCAAATTTGATTAATAACGATTTCATTTGAAGAAATACTAATGGACAATGCATTTAAAAATACAGTACTGTACTATTTGATTTAGGCTCCCGCTGGCTGGCATAGTTTCATGGCTGGAGCTCGTACCAAAAGGATCTAGGAGAGGCAACCTGGCATTACTGACAGACAAAACAGAGGACTAGGGACATAACTGTAGTTACTGATTTTTCTATAGGGGAGGCTAGATTGCAAAGCGGAGTAGGCTCGTACGACTAGCACGCTGTAGAAAATCGTACTAATCCTGAAATTGTCGCAGACCCTAAACTAGGGTTCAAAATCCTGACCCGATCACTCCTTAATCCAGAGTCGACAGCGACTCTCAAAAAAGAAAAAAAAACAGAGTCGACAGTGGCAAAATTGAACAGAAGCAGAAATTGCTCATGACCAAGTGACACATGCACAGGAAAACAAAGACCGGAAGACACCTTGCGTGACACCTAAAGGTCGTTTCGAGTTTTAACCATGCTTTCATTTTGTTAAATTGTTGTGCAAGGCGTACTAGTAGAAGGTCGAACTGAAAATTAAAATAAGAGCAACAAGCTATCATTGCACACAAAAGTTGCTGTAATAAGGCCACGGATTCGAGATAGAAAAATATTGCAGGATGAACCCGGGACATCAACTTAACCTTTTCATTCTTCCGGGTTCTTGTTCCAAAAAAAATTCTTGCGGCACTGATGCACTAAGCGATGTATGAGATTTTTCCGACATGAGTACTTATAAAAGTCTAAAACTTAGTCCACAAAATGCGTTGATCCATAATTTTACATGCATTGCATACTCCACAAATCGCCTCAAGTGCAAAGCTTGCAACACGTACCATAGACAAAATGCTTTCCCACAGTGATCGATTGCAGTTTCTTCGGATCTCCTAGTAATTCTGATGCGACGCCATTGCTAAGATCGACCTTCCTTGAAGACAGTCCAAGCAATCATGGCCTGACGCCGCTCCAGGTCCCCAAGTTGTCTCCGGGTCCGGGCAACTGGTAGCTCCCAACATTCCCTTCAAGATTGCACAACGGCATGCCATGCCCACCGGCCTCGCCACCGGTCACCTCCGACGACTGCTGCGGTGAAGCGCCGGGGGGCTGCGCTGCTGCGCCTTCTCCCTGCGCCTCTGTGGCTGCGGTGGCCGTGCCGGCCTCCTCTGCCTCCCCCTCCAGCGGCAGGCGCTCGTAGACGGCATTGGCAAACGACGCGGCCATGAGGAACACGGGCCCCGTGGCGACGAGCTGGCCGACCACGCTGCCGCCGATGACCTGCCCCTGCCAGCCGGCGAGGTAAACGGCGAGGCTGCTGGCAGCCGGGGGTGCCGGCGGCGGCAGCACCGTGCCCGTGAGCGACAGGATCTCGAACTGCCCCTGCAGGGTGGCAACGAGGCCGCCAGGCGACGGCGACGCGCCGGGCTGACGAAGCGAGACGTTGGTGACGACCCCGGCGCCGCTGAGCACGCAGACGCCGCGCCTGCGGCGGCGCGCGTACTCGGCGAGGCACTCGACGACGTCGGCGCCGTCGGCGACCTCGAGGATGTGGGAGTGGAACGCGTTGGGGCTGTCCCGGATCACGATGATGGGCGGCTTGGGCTTGTTCTTGGACCCCGGCGGCCTCCCCCGCGGGCGCCGCATCGGCCGCGCGGACCCCCCGCCGCCATCCGCCAGCACCATGGCCGATGAGGAGGGCTGCTGCTGGTCGGCGCCGCCGCCGCCCCCGTGTTGCTCTGCGCCGGCGCCGGAGGCGGGGCTCCTGGCCGGCGACGCCATGGAGTGGTGCTCCGCCTTGACATGCGCGATGGGGGAGAACGGCGCCGACTGCTGCTGCTGCGCGAGGAGGAGGTCGAGGTAGTGCGACGCGCCCCGAGGCTCGCCAGCGCCAGGGTCCATCCCGGCCATGGCGCTCCCATCGGCGCGCTCCCACCCGTTGCTCGCCGCCAGCTTCTTGATCTCTTGAGCCTCCGCCTCCTAGCTAAAGTCGCTCGCCTGGTATTTCTGGCCAGCGCGGCGCGACGCCGCACAAGCAAAAGCGATAGTGTACCGTGGCCGTAGGCGGTGGAGTTTGGAGCAGAGACCGTGGTTATCGATGAGGAACATATTCAGCGCTAGACCCGGGCTTTGACCGGGCAGGGCCGGGTTTCAGGCCAGGCCTTGCAAAGCCCGACAACAAAATGCCAAGCCCAGCCGGTAGCCCTGAAAATGAATATTTTGGTAATACGAATTAATAATTAAAGAATCAGGATTAAATCATGTATAACTTTATTCAAGCATGAAAACCATTAAGGTGATTCTAAAAAAACATTAAGGTAAAATGCTTTGGATTGAAGATCCAAAAATACTACTAGCTCTGTTCACTAACGTAAGACGGTTTGGGTTGTCAAATGTCTTACATTAGTGAATAGAGTGTACAAAATAATTTCTCAAATTAGAAATTTACCTTATAAAGGATGCTGGGGTGCTAGGCGCAACCACCGGCTCCACGTACGCTATGAATAGTGTCGCGTGAGAAAATAAAAACAGCGAAAGCGAGATAAGAAGCGAAGCGAGAGAGACCTAGCCCGCGTCTCCCCCACGACCCTCGTTCCTCTTGCCGCCGCCGCCGCCCAAGATGGAGGAAGTGAGAGGAAAGAGAGGGAGGTGCGGCAGCAGAGAGGAGAGGGTCACCGACCGCCGCCGTCTCAGGCTTGGCGAGGTCGGGCGCGACTGGCAGCTTGGTGGCGGCTCGATCCGCTCTGGATCGGGAGCTACGAGGAGATCACGACGGTGGTGGTGAGCCATGGGTGGCGGAGAGGAGGAAGGGAGGTAGGGGCCCGACCGTCTCCGCGCCTCCTCCTCTCGCCGAGCTGCGGTTGCCGAGTGCGCGTGCTCTCTCTCTCTCTCTCTTAGGTACTCTCTCTCCTGCATCTCGCGCGAAGCCGTCCTGCTGGTGGCTTGAGCAATGCAGGCAGCGGTGAGCGCTGGTGAGTGCAGGATCCTGGCAGTAGGAGGGTTGGCGCGACGACCACCGTGCCGCAGGTCAAGAGTTGGGAGTGCATCTGGCATCCTGGTGGCTGCTCTCGTCGCCGGGGAGGGCTTAATTCTGGTTGTGACTGATTCCATCCTCCCCTCCTGTTCTCACTTCTCTTTATCTTCTTGGTGCAGGGTCGTCCAACTGGTTGTTCATCCTTCGGCTCGCTACTTGGGAGCTATGGTCTTTCTTGCTCCTCTACTGTTTGATCAAATGCTTGTGAGCAGAAAGGTTCTTGTTTGCTTGTTTCCCTTCCTGTCCAGGTTGTCTGACGTCTGCGTCATTAGCCAGCAAGTTTAGATGTGCTCTAAGCCTCTAATTGTCCCACTTGATTGCTTCTTGCTGCATTTTCTTGTTTGCTTATGTCTACCTGGTGATTTGCTTTCTGTTTGCTGCTTGGGGAAACATGTGTGTACCCTGTTCTCGGTGCACCGCAATACATGTTCGGGTTAGTGCTTTGGGGGAAACGTGTGCAGCAAGTAGTTATTGTAGCTGCTCATTATGAATATTGTGCCTACACCATGGTTGACACACTTATATTAAGTAGCAGTTACTCCGTAGACACAGAAGGAGGGTTTGGTAGAAAGAGGTTTATGAAGGCGTACTGGAATTAATTATTTCATAACGCTTACCGCTCCTAAATGTGATGTGTGCAGTTAAACTGAGTTGACCGGATTATCTTTGGAAAAACATTAGCATGCATAGGTAGAAAGAGGTTTATGAAGGCGTACTGTAATTAATTATTTCATAACGCTTACCGCTCCTAAATGTGATGTGTGCAGTTAAACTGAGCTGACCGGATTATCTTTGGAAAAACATTAGCCTGCATATATATATGTTAGCAGGGGTGTTCTTATTTTTCCCTCTTCAGATAGTTTTCGGGGAGAACAGAATATTAATATCTGTAACTTAGGCTACAGAATGGATTTTATTCATATGTTGTCTTTCCTTAAATCAATTGTGCTTCTTTTAATGTTATTTCTCTTGAATCAATTTATGATTCCTTACTTCATGTAGTGTTATTTCTTTACATAGAAGATCCTACTTTCAGAACTAATGTCCTATTCTAACATACAATTAACTTGATGTGGTTAGAAAGAACCAATGGTTGGTGCTTGTTAATTGCATTAATAGTAGTAGTTGTGTTCTATGGTGATTATATGCGCTACACGTGAAGTCTGTATAAATGAGCTTTTATTGTTCAAGAAGCAAGTTTTTACTTTGTAAAAATTACGCTTTGGACTTTGACCATGTAAATGACTATGTCAAGTTTTAATTGGCATGTCTTATAGAGGATATGGCCGGGACAAAGATATACATAGTGATGGAGCATGTCACAGGTCGCAAAATTTCCGACAAAGTCGTGAGTTGTTCATACCTTGGTCAACATTGTGGATTATGCTTCTCACTGTGTCTGTATGCTTAATTTTGTTGTGATCCATGCCTAGGCTTCACACAAGAGGCTGAAAGATGATGATGATGTGAGAAAATATTTCTAGCAGCTGATCAACACCGTCAACTACTGCCACAACAGAGGCCTCTATCACCACGATCTGAAGGTATTGTAGGGTGCTGCTTACTGATGTGCTCTATGGGAAGAAAAGTGGGTTGATAGAATTTATCTTCTTCCTTATATCATCTTGAAAATCCTCTACTTGATACTAATGACACTCTCAAGGTGATTTTGGACTGAGAGCATGTCAGAGTATGTAAATTGTCTGCTTTCTCTTTTTCTAGATTGATGGAAACCATCATGATGCAAAATTCAGTGATTTTTCCAGCGCTTTCGACTTTATTTTACGTTTACTGTTTATCTAACAGCTATGCCTATCTCAAATCAGCCAATAGAATCTGCTGACTATTTTTGCATATCTTTCTGCTATCTTTCAGGAGGATGGGCTACTACATACGATTTGTGGAACCCCCAATTATGTTGCTCCTGAGGTTCTTAATTTACATCCGTGCCTTGAATTAGCTATGTACTTCTTTTCATTCAAGTGAATATTTTGTTCAATTTTTCAGTTCTTTCTTCGATTACAAGTTAAAAATAGCAAAGGTTATGATGGTGCCAAGGCGGATGTGTGGTCATGTAGGGTGATTCTTTTTGTCCTCATTCCATTCCAAGATAAAAAATCTCATGCCGCTTTACAAGCCGGTGAATAACTTCTACTACTTCTCTTTTGCCAAAAGTAAGTTCCTTTTTGCGAGAAAAAAAAGAAGTAAGTGCCTGAAAGATAACCTGCTTGTTCATGCATATATACAAAGCAGGCTCCGGTTTCCCATCTTGGTTCTCGACGAGAGCGAGGAAGCTCATCAAGAAGATATTAGATCATAATCCTCACACTGTACGTTATGTTCATTGGTAACATATCAGTTAATTTTATCCAAGCTTATACACAACATTTAACATGTGCTAGCTCCACACATGTGACATATCTCATGTTCCTTATTTGGTTTAGGTAATTTCGTTCTATATTTTAGTTTAACAATTTAAATGTGAGTATACAGACTTTCCTTGGTCTGTATTAACAAGAATACTATAAATACATATATAGTACAATTCACAATAAAGTAGTTGTCGTTTTAGTTTTCACTGGTAATAGATACCTTTTCATGACCCCTCTTTGCATTATTTTTAGATCAGTAGATTCTCTTATCTGTCCTTGAATTTCTGGTACATGACTTGTGGATAACTGTTCCCAATGTGAGACTCATTCCTGCTGCCTTCCCGGTGATATGGTTCATCGACCGGACCGCTGCTTTCAGTATAATTTTGCTGCAGGGAAAACTATTTTCAACCGAAGTCAGAATTACAATGGAAACATATAGTGTCATGCCACCAACCATAGTTCAGTAACATTTTGGTTGCATTGTCTATTTAATAGTATTCTTATCTCCATAATATTTTTAGCTACTTAGGTGTACTATATACATATATATTGTCTATTTGAACCAACACAACAGCCCACTCGTATGTTTCTCATGCTACAGAAATTTCTAGGTGACAAAAGAAAAATAGTTGTTGTTATTCTCCGTGACTTTAAATAAAATATTTCTTTCTACTGGGTTAGTGGCATTTTGCAACACATTTTGCAGTGTGTGCTTCTTTTCAAAATAATAGAACTAGGAATTGCAGATAAATGAGATGTGTTTGTTTCTTCTCAACGGGTTGCTATTGTAAATCCTACAATGGGAATATTATTAAGAATGATGCTAAAGTTTGTCTCAGATATCAATGATGGTAAAGTACAAAAACATGAGATTGTCTTTTGATCCTCCATTAATAAGCATGTTGAGTACAGCTAACTTCTTGAAAAATAAATGTATATTTGTACTTTTTATTTGTTCCTGCAAAAAGATTGGTTGGACTATGAGATTGGAATATGTTTGCTTTCGTCGTATTTCTTTTTTTGATTTTATACCTTTATTTCCCGCTTCCATGCGTTGGTTCTGCTACATTTTGTTTAAACGCACAACTTCATAATTTGTAGTGTTGTGTACTTCTCTTCTGCATTGTTGGTCCTATTGGAATTTTGGATCAAACAATGCTGAATTGATTGTAGTGGCAGGGAATGGATGGGGTTCTGAATTGCTTTCTTCTAATATAATGCTTCTTATTTGGAAAATTGTGCATCGACAACAGAAGGATTGTATGAGTTGTTCGTGTCTTGGTCTAGTTTTCTCTTATTTGGCGGAGTGAATTTCATTTCCTTACCTGCCTGCATAGAGTCCACTTCCTTGCGACATCTCAGGATCTTTCCATTTTTTCTAAACCATTTTTTCTGCAGATCCTTCCATTTTTTTCTCTTTCTTATCTTCCCAGTTGCATCTCTGCAATGGTTCCACTGAGGTAAGGACTCATGTTTTCCTCCTTGCATGAAATTTACTTGAGAGGCAATGTTGGCCTATGAATTATCACATTATTCCCCCTGATTTAGCGCTCATGCGTACTTTCTTTTAGCAGTGCTATGAGGGGTGTTTGGTTATCCAGTCCGAGATGTCTTACTTTTTTGCTCTCCTCCTGTGTAGTCTTGGTTTGTTGCTAGCCTGTTGTGTACGTCCTATCTGGTGTGTACTCTGTCCCCCCTAGCTTGTGTTGCTTGTCATATATATAGGCCTGTTACACGGTCTATTTGTGCTTTGTTTGGGTGCCTGGCCACATGTGCTTCTAGCCTATCTTGCTTGTGTGGTGGTGTGCTCTTTGGCCGACTAATGTTGTGTATAGATGTGCGAGTTGATAATAAGTGTATTCATAGGGTCGATAGTATGTTGTGTATCTTATTTTTTTGGGTGCGTTGATGCTTTCGTGATCTTTCAGAGGTTGCAGTATAGTGAATCTTATCTTTTGGGTGCATTAATGTTTTCCTGGTCTTTCAGAGGCTGCAGTATAGCTAATCGATAGTGAATGCAGTAATAGTGAGGTTATAAAGGGGTTATAGATCCAGCATGTTATGATACATGATTTTTCTAGGGGTTCACTCTTTTTTGGGACTAGATTGCAAAGCTATTTGAGTTCTAACTTTCTTCGCAGAGGTTTGCTGCATTTTTTGCATATTAGAAAACTACTTATTTTGTTGCGTGTAGGGAGACACACCACCAGAGGGCAGCGGCCAGAGCATTGTTGCAGAGCCAGTCTTGCAAAAAAAGGTGCCTATCCAAGTTCCTTCTTGCTATATGGTATCTATACTCCAATCTCTTCACTAAAAATGCAGGTGCTCCAGTATGTTTTTTCTTCCGTGCTATCTTTTTTTCTACCAATGATCTGTGTGGAGTGCCATTACTATTCATTGCTTGTTTGGTATGTAGACTAAACTAGGACTTGCATCAGGAAGTGCTCCCTCCGACCAATAATGTAAGATGTTACGACCAATATATGTGTACATGCATCGAACGCCAAGCATACACGGTTAGAAGGGTAGTTGTTAGAGTCCGAAATCAAGTCAAATCACGTGAGGATCAAATTTGTCAGCATTCTTTCAATATATGAGATCAGCAAGCATTTATTATGATTAACACATTTACTGGATGATGTGCCCGATGAGTCTTCTACTCTTGATGTTCTGCATGATTACTAAAAGAGAACATAGAAACTTTCTGCATATAGATCACTGAATTGGCTAATGTTTTTATCTGTACATACTTACAAAACAGTCAAACATAAAGAGACATCCGAGATGGCAAGTAACATCCATTAAAAAAATCTATGCAGGTCACCACACGTAGGTGATTCATTCCTTGACAAACTGCACATACTAAGCTACTGTTTGAAGATGACGCTATGCAAAATGCATTAGCTTGGATGACATGGCAGTGCATGGTGATGCCACCGGTCAAGAAGTACCGTCCCAGTGAGTACTTCCTCTATCACGCCGCTTCGATTTGCTCTTGTTGAATGGCAAATTTATGCTGGGCTAGGGTCAGATTGATGGCGCTTGGTGCGTCCACACTGAACTTCTTGCTGGATTTGGTAGGGGCGATATCATTTGGTTCATAAGTGAACCTGAACACCGGTGTTGCTTCCCAAATTTATCTACACCTCAATCATTCAAATATTTTGTGATGCCTTATTTCTTATCTTCAGGAATAAATTTGAAATCACCATGGTGATTTGAGAATGCAAACAAGCACAGTAGGATGTTCTATTTGAATTGGTATATTTATCTCTCTCTGTTTAGATTTCCTACTAAATGAAAGTTGCAATGACACTTGATTATGGTATATACTAATAGGGTGGGTTGATTAGGTTGACATTGGGGTGGCATTCGGTTTTTGTACAAGATCTTGCAGAACACTAAAAGAATTAGCTTATTTAATTTCTTCCACTCTTGTGCCCAACACTGATGTTCTCTATGGTTCCCTTGGTTGCATTCCTCCTGCCTTACTAGCCATACGTTCCCTCACCTTTGTTTACCAATTCTTGTACATGTATGGATCGGTGATGTTTTTGACGCCCATAGAGCCATTACCTCATATAGATTCAGAGCATATGTATGAATTATTTCCCTCAGAAGGAGGAGGAGAGGAGCAGCAGCGCCAATAGAAGAGAGGAGCGAGACCTCGACCCAGACTCGGGAGGAGGAGACGAGGAGCAGCGCCAAGAGAAGAAAACAATGGGGCATGGTCTTCTGGAGGTGCATCTGGTCCATGCCAAGGGCCTCTCCGGCAGCGATTTCCTTGGTGAGTATTCCACTGCACGCCTTCTGTGGGGAAGAACATTTATCGCCACCACTACGCATGTTCTTGGCTTGGGTTTGTCTGCTGATGAAGATTGATCTGATTTTACCTGTACTTGTAGGAAAGATAGACCCGCGTGGTCGTTAGGTGCCCGAGCCAGGAGCACAAGGGTAGCACTGCACTCAGGTCGGTGCCTCCACATCTCTCTGGTTTTTTATTTCGTTACTCATCTATGTTCAAGGTGATTGTAATGTATGCATTGGCCTGCTCTGTTCAGTTCCACAGGGAATTTCTTGCCATTGGCACGACCAGTATTTACTATGCAAGCAGACAATTGTTGTTACATTCCTGCCAACTATATGAATCTGTGTATGTATGGCACTTCCAAACTTGAAATGTTTGTTTGGAAGTTAGTTTAGTTCTTTGTGGTGGATTCACAGCTTCTCACATGTACCATCCTCTTAGACTTTTAGATTTCCAAAGAAACTAAATGAAGATATGGTGGCCTGGTCTCAATCATAGTTGCCATGTTTCCGGTTCGAGCGGGTCGAGGTACGGGAACGAGGGTCGAGGATCGTTGGTTGCCAAAACTAGGGATCGATTGGGGTATACATCTCTGGAACGACCGTTCGACAGCGGGAATGCGATCTTGTTAAATCGGGGACGATGAGCCCGGGTCGATCAGTTTGATCCTCCGAAGTACTCCCTCCGTTCCAAAATAGATGACCCAGCTTTGTACTAAAGTTAGTACAAAGTTGGGTCATCTATTTTGGAACGGAGGGAGTATTGTACATGGAAACAAAAACAGATTAAGGAAAGAGTGCAATATCGTTCAAGGCAAGAGCAAATTAAGGAAGTCCATCCGGTATTAGAGGACCGCTGTTATTTTACGCCCTTTCGGCCTTCGCTCCTAAATTATCTCCCCTAGCCACGGCCACGCTGTGTTTTTTCATTCCTTCTATACCTGCAACGTCTGGTCATCATGGGAACGCGTACCGGCCGTCGAATCCTATCGACCCGCACTCGATCCCGACCCTCTATTGGGTCGATGAACCCCGTACAACGGACGCGGCGTCGACCCGCGTTCCCGGCTACTATGGTCTCAATAGTACAATTTAAAGCCTTCCATGCTTTATATTTTCTCTGAAATTTGCTCTTGAAGAATCATGTATTTATGTTAGATCCGGTGAAGAAAGACGGCTTCCAAGCAGAGGATGCGATAGCGTTGGCCACATTTGGTTTTCGACTTGGGTGTCTAAATATTCTCACAATACTTGGCTCCATCTCGCTCTTTTCGCCATTAGCGCAACGAGTCATCTAGTTACAATAAAATCTCCTGCATGCATCTTCTTGGAAATAACTTTTGGAATACAAAATCTACTCACGTCTTTAACAAAGACACTGCAATTAAACTACAGTATTAACATAGTCACTTGTACACGAACTTGATTATTGACAAAAGTACCTGAGAGCCACTGATTCGCCCATCCAAAAAGATGGAAAATCATGAACAGTGAACGTATTTGGTCGAGGATGAGCCCCTGAAAGTGCAGGCTGTAGAATTGTTAAGGGATTGGCTGGGGGTAAGTCCACTGAAAATTCTATTTGGGCAGTCGACTTGTCCAGACTTCAACCTCCAGCTCTTGCCTTCTTCTTCTTCCCCAACCATTGAATGCACCATCGGCTGGACCACTACCACCCGTGACTGGCGGCGCTCCCGCGTCGGCTGTCGGTGCCAAAACCGGCAGATCTCGGGTAGGGGGTCCCGAACTGTGTGTCTAAGGATCAAAGGTAACAGGAGGCAGGGGACACGATGTTTACCCAGGTTCGGGCCCTCTTTATGGAGGTAATACCCTACTTCCTGCTTGATTGACTTTGATGAGTATAGGGGTTACAAGAGTTGATCTACCTCGAGATCGTAATGGCTAAACCCTAGATGTCTAGCATGTATGATTATGATTGCCTCTACGGACTAAACCCTCCGGTTTATATAGACACTGGAGGGCCTAGGGTTGTACAGAGTTGGTTTATAGAGAAGGGAATCTTCATATACGAACGCCAAGCTTGTCATCCACGCAAAGGAGAGTCCCATCCGGACACGGGGGAAAGCCTTCCATCTTGTATCTTCACGGCCCACCAGTTCGGCCCACGTCACATAGCCCGGACGCCCGGGGACCCCCTAATCCAGGACTCCCTCAGTAGCCCCTAAAGCAGGCTTCAATGACGATGTGTCCGGCGCGCAGATTGTCTTCGGCATTGCAAGGCAGGTTCCTCCTCCGAGCACTTCAAAGTAGTTGATCAACAATAACTATATCCGGCTCTGTTTAACAGTTGCAACCCACTACCGCAAGGGCATAATACTTAATCAAAGAACATGGTATGTCTTTACTGACAGTTTTATTGGTGAGACGTTACATCTGGCCACTTCATTATTTCGAATCGTTTTTCGTCTCCCATTTCGCGTTTCAAGAAGCAGCCTCCGGTGACATGTCTTGTCAAAGCAGAGACCGTATCCCCTTATCACGGGATTCTCATCAACACGGACTTGGGTAATCCAACCGTGCCGTTTGCACGGCCCCTTGGGAATGGGCGAGTTTTAAGGCTTATGAGGAGGGAGGCGCTTGATATTCGCAGCTTATATAAACGGATAAAAATTTGTCCTTCTCCCCCACACCTTCTTCCCTTCTTGCCTCCCCGTCCTCGAGCTCCAGTGCCCTAGCTCCAACTTTTCCCTTCACCCCAACTTCTCCAGCTATGGCTGGATCCGGTTCCCAGGGCAAGTGGATGGCCTCCTCCGTAACGGAGAAGTACATCAAAGATCTACGAGAAGCGAGGTACTTGACAGCAGAGATCACACACAGGCTTCCTACCCCGGGGCAGGTCATCCCTACCCCAAAGCCCGGCGAAAGGGTGGTGTTCATCCCCCACTTCCTCCGAGGACTTGGGTTTGCCCTCCATCCCTTCGTCCGAGGTCTTATGTTTTACTACGGGCTGGATTTCCACGATCTCGCCCCGAATTCCTTTCTCCACATCTTGGCGTTCATCATCGTGTGTGATGGATTCCTCCATGTCCCCCCACACTTCGGCCTGTGGCTCAAAGTTTTCAATGTGAAGTCGAAGGTGGTCGACGGTCAACATGCCGAGTTCGGCGGCGCCATGGTGAGCAAGCTCCGCCATGTTACTTGGCCCAAAGGGACATTTGTGGATATTGTCAAGGTATGGCAGCAGGAGTGGTTCTACATTACTGAACCTCACGGCACCAAGTGGGTGGCCGCTCCTGCTTTCAGATTCGGACCTCCGCTGCGGCTCGCATCTTGGACCAACAAGGGTCTAGACTGGGGATCCTCTGACGAGGTGCTGATGCTGCAAAAGTGTATCAAGAGTATGATAGAGAAGGACATCACCCTTGCTGATGTGGTCCAGGTGATGCTTTCTAGCTCTTCCCTGCCAACGACGGACTCTCTACATGTGGGAGTTTAATCCGAAGGGCCACGGCCCCTGCAACGATTCTTTGGCACGACGCACAAAGGGATCTGAAAGCTGCTCTTCAAGAGCCAGAAGACGTGGCCAAGGACGTCTGAAGACATTGGCCTCGACTGCAACAATCCGGCCTCCTCACTATGTATTAAATTTCCAAACATTACCTAGTTCGTCAATCTTGGGGAGGGGTACTGAAAATTCCACCCCTCGAACAAGGCTGGATAAAGAAGGCGGATCGGATGAGATGTCCAGCTCCGCTCCCCGAAGATCCAGCTAAACCTCTGTTAATGAGGATGTTGGTCCCGACGCCCTACCAGGCGTTGGCAAAGAAGGACAAGAAGAAGAAGAACAGGGGAGCCGAAGATGGCCTCCACCACGAAGGTACTTCGGGCGCTACATCTGGAGGGACCGAGGCTCCTTCCTCTCACGAGGGAGACGAGGGCAAGGACGAGGAGGAGGAAGAAGAAGAGAACCCTCCTCTCAAAGGGAAAAAGAGAGTGGCCTCTGTAGATCCGGAGGAGGGAGCGTTAAAGAGGGGAAGAATCTCTCTCTCGGACGACTCGGATTCGGACGCCGAAGCAATCCCCAAGCACCGCCCCCGGGCCAAGCCCCTTGCCGCATCATAAGTACCTAAGGATGCTTCACATACATCCAATCTTTTGCGAATTCTGAGTACAATGTTAAATTACATCTTTCAGTCCGGCTCGCGGTCTCCCTCAAGTATCATCGTCATCAGGGGATCTACCGCTGAGATGATGGAGAGCGAGACGCCGCCACAAGCTTCCTCGCCTCCTAGGGTGGATGACGCCCAGGTGTCGTCCCAAAGGATTTCTCCGGGCTTCGGAGAAGTGCGGGAGAGGACCAAGACGGTGCTAGGGGATAAGACCTTGGCTACCGAGGACGTGGGGGCGAGGCCCCCATGGGGACTGGCGATGGGGGCCTGATACGTCTCCAACGTATCTATAATTTTTGATTGCTCCATGCTATATTATCTACTGTTTTGGGCAATATTGGGCTTTATTTTCCACTTTTATATTACTTTTGGGACTAACCTATTAACCGGAGGCCTAGCCCAGATTTGTTGTTTTTTGCCTATTTCAGCATTTCGAAGAAAAGGAATATCAAACGGAGTCAAAACGGAACGAAATCAACTGGAGAAGTTATTTTTGGAAGGAAAGCTACCGGATGGACTTGGACCCCACGTCAAGGAAGGAATGAGGAAGCCATGAGGGTGAGGGGGCGCGCCCACCCCCCTAGGACGCGCCACCCTGCCTCATGGGGCCCTCGTGGCTCCCCTGACGTGCTTCTTCCGCCTATATAACTCCACGTACCTTAAAACTTCCAGAACGGAGAATAGATCGGGAGTTCCACCGCCGCAAACCTCCAGAGCCACTAAAAACCAATCGGAACCCTGTTTCGGCACCCTGCCAGAGGGGGGAACCCTCACCTGTGGCCATCTTCATCATCCCGACGCTCTCCATGATGAGGAGGGAGTAGTTCACCCTCGGGGCTGAGGGTATGTACCAGTAGCTATGTGTTTGATCTCTCTCTCTCTCTCTCTCTCTCTCTCGTGTTCATGATTTGGCACGATCTTGATGTATCGCGAGCTTTGCTATTATAGTTGGATCTTATATTTCTTCTCCCCCTCCACTCTCTTGTAATGAATTGAGTTTTCCCCTTGAAGTAATCTTATCGGATTGAGTCTTTAAAGATTTGAGAACACTTGATGTATGTCTTGCCGTGCGTATCTGTGGTGACAATGGGATATCACGTGATTCACTTGATGTATGTTTTGGTGATCAACTTGCGGGTTCCGCCAATGAACCTATGCATAGGGGTTGGCACACGTTTTCGTCGTGATTCTCCGGTAGAAACTTTGGGAACTCTTTGAGGTTCTATGTGTTGGTTGTATAGATGAATCTGAGATTTTGTGATGCATATCGTATAATCATACCCACGGATACTTGAGGTGACATTAGGGTTTTGGTTGATTTGTGTCTTAAGGTGTTATTCTAGTACGAACTCTAGGGTTGTTTGTGACACTTATAGGAATAGCCCAACGGATTGATTGGAAAGAATAACTTTGAGGTGGTTTCGTACCCTACCATAATCTCTTCGTTTGTTCTCTGCTATTAGTGACTTTGGAGTGACTCTTTGTTGCATGTTGAGGGATAGTTATATGATCCAATTATGTTATTATTGTTGAGAGAACTTGCACTAGTGAAAGTATGAACCCTAGGCCTTGTTTCCTAGCATTGCAATACCGTTTACGCTCACTTTTACCACATGTTGCCTTGCTGTTTTTATAATTTCAGATTACAAAAACCTATATCTACCATCCATATTGCACTTGTATCACCATCTCTTCGCCGAACTAGTGCACCTATACAATTTACCATTGTATTGGGTGTGTTGGGGACACAAGAGACTCTTTGTTATTTGGTTGCAGGGTTGCTTGAGAGAGACCATCTTCATCCAACGCCTCCTATGGATTGATAAACCTTAGGTCATCCACTTGAGGGAAACTTGCTACTGTCCTACAAACCTGTGCACTTGCAGGACCAACAACGTCTACAAGAAGAAGGTTGTGTAGTAGACATCAAGCTCTTTTCTGGCGCCGTTGCCGGGGAGGCTAGGTAAGCGGCACTCACACCCCGTCAACTAAGCTCTTTTCTGGCGCCGTTGCCGGGGAGGTTAGTGCTTGAAGGTATATCTTTAGATCTTGCAATCGAATCTTTTTGTTTCTTGTTTTAGCACTAGTTTAGTTTATAAAAGATAATTTTAAAAAAATGGAATTGAGTTTGTCTCATACGCTTCATCTTTTTAATATCTTTCGTGAGTATGATGGAAAGGAAAATTGTGCCAAAGTATTAGAAGAAGAATGCATTAAAATGTTTGGCACTAAATCGTTGAATGATGAGCATGATTGCAGTGTTGTTAGTATGAATTCCTTGAATATCCATGATGCTAATGATATGCAAAGCCACAAGCTTGGGGAAGCTATGTTTGATGAAGATGATATTTTTGCCCCCCAAGCTTTGATGAGCAAATTTACTATGATGAAAGCATGCCTCCTATCTATGATGAATATTGTGATGACACATATTCTATAAAGAATAATAATAACCATGAAACTTGTCATCTTGATCTTAATTTTCAATCACATGATAGTTACTTTGTTAAGTTTGCTTCCACTACTATTGATGAGAATAAATTTGCTTATGTGGAGAGTAGTAAAATTTCTATGCTTGTAGATCATGAAAAGAATGATTTAGGTGCTGGTTATATTGTTGAATTCATTCATGATGCTACTGAAAATTATTATGAGGGAGGAATATATGCTTGTAGGAATTGCAATAATATCAAGTTTCCTCTCTATGTGCTTAGAGTTTTGAAGTTATGCTTGTTTTACATTCCTATGCAAGTTGATTATTGTTCCCATAAGTTGTTTGCTCACAAAATCACTATGCATAGGAAGTGGGTTATACTTAAATGTGCTAGTCATATTCTTCATGATGCTCTCTTTATGTTTCAATTCTTATCTTTTATGTGAGCATCATTGATATCATCATGCCTAGCTAGGGGCGTTAAACGATAGCGCTTGTTGGAGGCAACCCAATTTTATTTTAGTGTCTTGCTTTTTGGTTCTTTTTAGGAATAAATAATCCATCTAGATTCTGTTTAGATGTGGTTTTGTGTTTTAATTAGTGTTTGTGCCAAGTAGAACATTTGGGAAGACTTGGGTGAAGTCTTTATGATCATGCTGTAAAAAACAGAAACTTTAGCGCTCACGAGATTAGCTAGAACTTTTTACTGGAGAGTGCTATTTAGTTGATTATTTTTGCAGATGATTACTAGACAAATCCCTCAGGTCCAACAATTTATTTTAGAATTTTTGGAGTTCCATAAGTATACGTTTGATACAGATTAATACAGACTGTTCTGTTTTTGACAGATTCTGTTTTCATTGTGTTGCTTGCTTATTTTGATGAATCTATGGATAGTAAAATAGTTTATAAATCATATATAAGTTGGAATGCAGTAGGTTTGACACCAATATAAATAAATAATTAGTTCATTACAGTACCTTGAAGTGGTTTTTTGTTTTCTTTCACTAACGGAGCTTACGAGTTTTCTGTTAAGTTTTGTGTTGTGAAGTTTTCAAGTTTTGGGTAAAGATTCGATGGAATATGGAATAAGGAGTGGCAAGAGCCTAAGCTTGGGGATGCCCAAGGCACCCCAAGGTAATATTCAAGGATAACCAAGAGCCTAAGCTTGGGGATGCCCCGAAGGCATCCCTCTTCGCCTTCGCTCATCGGTAACTTTACTTGGAGCTATATTTTTATTCACCACATGATATGTGTTTTGCTTGGAGCGTCATTTTATTTTCTTTAGCTTTGCTTGATGTTTTAATAAAGTACCAAGATCTGAAATTATTAAATGGGAGAGTCTTCACATAGTTGCATAATTATTTGACTACTCATTGATCTTCACTTGTATCTTTCGGAGTAGTTTGTCATTTGCTCTAGTGCTTCACTTATATCTTTTAGAGCACAATGATGGTTTTATTTTGAAGAAATAGATGCACTCTCATGCTTCACTTATATTATTTTGAGAGTCTTAAATATCATGGTAATGCGCTTAATCCTAATATGCTAGGTATTCAAGAATAGTAAAAACTTTCTTATGAGTGTGTTGAATACTAAGAAAAGTTTGATGCTTGATAATTGTTTTGAGATATGGAGGTAATAATATCAAAGTCGTGCTAGTTGAGTAGTTGTGAATTTGAGAAATGCTTTTGTTGTAGTTTGCAAGTCCCGTAGCATGCACGTATGGTAAACGTTATGTAACAAATTTGAAACATGAGGTGTTCTTTGATTGTCTTCCTTGTGAGTGGCGGTCGGGGACGAGCGATGGTCTTTTCCTACCAATCTATCCCCCTAGGAGCATGCGCGTAGTGCTTTGGTTTTTGATGGCTTGTAGTTTTTTGCAATAAGTATGTGAGTTCTTTATGACTAATGTTGAGTCCATGGATTATACGCACTCTCACCCTTCCATCATTGCTAGCCTCTTCGATGCTGCATTGCCCTTTCTCACATTGAGAGTTGGTGCAAACTTCACGGTGCATCCAAACCCCGTGATATGATACGCTCTTTCACACATAAACCTCCTTATATCTTCCTCAAAACAGCCACCATACCTACCTCTTATGGCATTTCCATAGCCATTCCGAGATATATGGCCATGCAACTTTCAACCATACAGTTCCTCATGACACATTCATCATTGTCATATTTCTTAGCATGATCATGTAGTTGGTATAGTATTTGTGGCAAAGCCACCGTTCATAATTCTTTCATACATGTCACTCTTGGTTCATTGCATATCTCGGTACACCGCCGGAGGCATTCATATAGAGTCATACTTTGTTCCAGTATCGAGTTGTAATCATTGAGTTGTAAATAAATAGAAGTGTGATGATCATCATTTAATAGAGCATTGTCCCAAAAAAAAGAGAGAAAGGCCAAAGAAAAAAAATAAGGCCAAAAATAAAGGATAAATAAAAAGGGGCAATGTTACTATCTCTTTTTCCACACTTGTGCTTCAAAGTAGCACCATGTTCTTCATATAGCGAGTCTCATATATTGTGCTTCAAAGTAGCACCATGTTTTTCATATAGAGAGTTTCATATGTTGTCACTTTCATATACCAGTGGGAATTTTTCATTATAGAACTTGGCTTGTATATTCCAACGATGGGCCTCCTCAAGTGCCCTAGGTCTTCGTGAGCAAGCAAGTTGGATGCACACCAACTTAGTTTCTTTTGTTGAGCTTTCATACATTTATAGCTCTAGTGCATCTGTTGCATGGCAATCCCTACTCCTTGCATTAACATCAATTGATGGGCATCTCCATAGCCCATTGATTAGCCTCGTTGATGTAAGACCTTCTCCTTTTTTGTCTTCTCCACATAACCCCCATCATCATATTCTATTCCACCCATAGTGCTATGTCCATGGCTCGCGCTCATATATTGCGTGAAAGTTTATAGGTTTGAGATTACTAAAGTATGAAACAATTGCTTGGCTTGTCATCGGGGTTGTGCATGATGAGAGCATTCTTGTGTGACGAAAATGAAGCATGACTAAACTATATGATTTTGTAGGGATGAACTTTCTTTGGCCATGTTATTTTGAGAAGACATAATTGCTTAGTTAGTATGCTTGAAGTATTATTATTTTTATGTCAATATTAAACTTTTGTCTTGAATCTTCCGGATCTGAATATTCATATCACAATTAAGAAGAATTACATTGAAATTATGCCAACTAGCATTCCACATCAAAAATTATCTTTTTTTTATCATTTACCTCCTCGAGGACGAGCAGGAATTAAGCTTGGGGATGCTTGATACGTCTCCAACGTATCTATAATTTTTGATTGCTCCATGCTATATTATCTACTGTTTTGGGCAATATTGGGCTTTATTTTCCACTTCTATATTACTTATGGGACTAACCTATTAACCAGAGGCCCAGCCCAGATTTGTTGTTTTTTGCCTATTTCAGTATTTCGAAGAAAAGGAATATCAAACGGAGTCAAAACGGAACGAAATCAACTTGAGAAGTTATTTTTGGAAGGAAAGCTACCAGATGGACTTGGACCCCACGTCAAGGAAGGAACAAGGAAGCCACGAGGGTGGGGGCGCGTCACCCCCCTAGGGCGCACCCCCTGCCTCGTGGGACCCTCGTGGCTCCCCTGACGTGCTTCTTCCGCCTATATAACTCCACGTACCCTAAAACTTCCAGAACAGAGAATAGATCGGGAGTTCCGCCACCGCAAACCTCCAGAGCCACCAAAAAACCAATCGGGACCCTGTTCCGGCACCCTGCCGGAGGGGGGAACCCTCACCTCTGGCCATCTTCATCATCCCGGCGCTCTCCATGATGAGGAGGGAGTAGTTCACCCTCGGGGCTGAGGGTATGTACCAGTAGCTATGTGTTTGATCTCTCCCTCTCTCGTGTTCTTGATTTGGCATGATCTTGATGTATCGCGAGCTTTGCTATTATAGTTGGATCTTATATTTCTTCTCCCCCTCCACTCTCTTGTAATGAATTGAGTTTTCCCCTTTAAGTAATCTTATCGGATTGAGTCTTTAAAGATTTGAGAACACTTGATGTATGTCTTGCCGTGCGTATCTGTGGTGACAATGGGATATCACGTGATTCACTTGATGTATGTTTTGGTGATCAACTTGCGGGTTCCGCCCATGAACCTATGCATAGGGGTTGGCACACGTTTTCGTCGTGATTCTCCGGTAGAAACTTTGGGAACTCTTTGAGGTTCTATGTGTTGGTTGAATAGATGAATATGAGATTTTGTGATGCATATCATATAATCATACCCACGGATACTTGAGGTGACATTGGAGTATCTAGGTGACATTAGGGTTTTGGTTGATTTGTGTCTTAAGGTGTTATTCTAGTACGAACTCTAGGGTTGTTTGTGACACTTATAGGAATAGCCCAACGGATTGATTGGAAAGAATAACTTTGAGGTGGTTTCGTACCCTACCATAATCTCTTCGTTTGTTCTCTGCTATTAGTGACTTTGGAGTGACTCTTTGTTGCATGTTGAGGGATAGTTATATGATCCAATTATGTTATTATTGTTGAGAGAACTTGCACTAGTGAAAGTATGAACCCTAGGCCTTGTTTCCTAGCATTGCAATACCGTTTACGCTCACTTTTACCACATGTTGCCTTGCTGTTTTTATAATTTCAGATTACAAAAACCTATATCTACCATCCATATTGCACTTGTATCACCATCTCTTCGCCGAACTAGTGCACCTATACAATTTACCATTGTATTGGGTGTGTTGGGGACACAAGATACTCTTTGTTATTTGGTTGCAGGGTTGCTTGAGAGAGACCATCTTCATCCTACGCCTCCTACGGATTGATAAACCTTAGGTCATCCACTTGAGGGAAATTTGCTACTATCCTACAAACCTGTGCACTTGCAGGCCCAACAACGTCTACAAGAAGAAGGTTGTGTAGTAGACATCAGGGCCTAGGATCATCCGGCCCCCGGCCAAGTACCACTCCGGAGATACAAACGGCTCCGGAGACGAATAAGTGACCCCTCTGAGGGAGGGGAAATCGGCTATTCCAATGGCAACCTCCATTAATCCGGAGGCACCAAACTCTCTGGTGGGCGCTCTGCAAAGTGCGTCTGTCTTGGAGGAACACCGTAATTTGATGGGTATGGTGGTTGAGAACGTTCAGTCCGCCAAGAGCGGGCTGAGCGAAGCCTTTAATAGCCCATTAACAGGCTTCGAGGTATATGATGTAATGTCTTTGGCCGTATTCCATATGAAAAAATATGCTTGTATATAGATAGTAGCCCCTGAGCCTCTGGTTGGCCCATGAAGAAAGGCGAACAGAGGATCTATAGATATCTGCAGGAAGTAACATACTTATCTGATGGGTGAAACAGGCTTCACTATTAGCCGCGACTGCCCAGGCCACGGAGGTTTTCGAACTAAAGCAGAAACTGAAGCTGGCCGAGGAGGATGTTGTCCTTATTAACAAGCGGCTCGACGAGGCGCAAGGTATGTTCTGGCTATCCCGTTTGTGCCTATATGAATGTGTGAATGCTGGGTTGAAACTTAGACGTTGTTATATGCATAATTGCAGATGGCGATGCCGGGGTCGAGACCCTCAGGGGTGAACTTGCCCGAGCCAAGCAGCAGGCAAGGGTGAGCAATGCGGTCGCTGATAAAGCAGCTGCAGATTTGAAGGCCGAACAAGCCACCCGGTGCCAGTTCGAAGAGCGGATATCTGCCATAAAGCAAGAGCTCAAGGACGCCGCCCGCAAGTGCAAGTCCCTCGAGGAAGAGAATAATGCCAAGGCAACCGAACTCGACAAGGCTCTTCAGGAAACCAAAGAGGCACGGTCCGAGTCTCGAGCGGCTCGCGAGGAGATCCGACAGGGTGGATAGATAGCGGCTGGTAAGCCCTTTCTTTTACAGAATAAGTTTGGCAATTAGAAATATGCCTTGCTTAATCAACTGTGGAGTTCTCCAGATGCTTTTGCGGATCTTCCGAAGAGTGTCGCTGATGTCGCGCAATTCTTCCTGGCTCAGGAAGGACATGCAACAGAGAAGCTGTTCTGGTCACAGTTCGCGGTGCAGGAGCGCCCAACGCTGCTAAACGACCAAATGGCGCAGTGGGCCAAGCTGCATAAGATGTCCGGAGCACCAATGGAGGATGTCATAGTTCGGCTATGGCCAGCCGAACCCATTTCGATCAGCTATTTCGGTCTGGTGCGGCGACTCGTCGATGCACTGCCCCGACTCGACGCAATCATGCGGTTAGTGCACATAGAAGGTGCAAGGATGGCCTTCGCCCGTGTCAAGATGCACTGGGAAAAGATGAAGGCCGCTGTTATTGTAGTTGAGCACCCTCCCGGAGGCAAGGACCACTGCACGCCGTAGCGCTACTTACAAGACGTCCTAGAGGGTGCCCGCTTGATAGAGGGTCAATGCTCAAAGGACATTACGTTCGAATGAATGTACCCGAACTGCCACGACGATTGTATTATATATTAAGGCTTTGTGATATATTTGTGCCTTTGTCTGAAAGTTCTTTCCTCCTGTGCGGCAGTTTTTTGTATTCCTAAGAGTTTTCCAGTCGTCGACTTCAGCCCCCACGTAGATACTACGGGGGTGTTCGGAATAGCACATGATCACACTTGACCCATCGTCTTGGCCCGTGAAGGAGGTGTCAGTGCGGCGAACCAGGCAATCGGACTATGTGGCTTTACCACTCTCACTTAGCCATAGGAGTTTGACGATGGGGCTAGAAGATAGCCCCTGGTGTGTACGCGGCTATCCAGATTCGGATGCGTTACGTAAGTGACCGGAAAAACAGTCCTTCATGTATTACGGAAACAATTGCTAAAGATTTTAATAAGTCACCGAGTGGCTGACCAGCTCTGGCCGCATCATGATAGTCAGTTTTCGGCTTTCTCTACTGAGGTGCTTGACAGGACAAACCAGAAACACAATCGCAGTAGTTATCTCTTTACTACCCTAGCCGAACAAACGGAACGTAAGGTAGCAAACACAGGAGCGGGGCAACCCAACTATTGACCAAAGACATGATTCGGAGCCGATGCATACAATGCCAAGCTCGGGACGCCGAATAATGCTATATAGTTATTCGGACTTTTGTTTGGCAACACATGTGTGACCATATAGAGCCCCTGGTAATTTGTGCCGAGGTGTGTGAGTGAGACAACTGAGGAGACGGAATACAGTTTATGAATAACGACGATTCCGAATAAAAATTGTTTTCACTGGAATCTGATTGATATGTCAAAACGTGATCTTACAGAGGGTACCATGATCACCAAGGCCATTTTACATGTCGGGGGTCTAAGAAGAAAGGGGAAAGCTCTATACGGGTTCTTGAATAAAGTTTTGGTCTACAAAATCCTTTGGACCTCCTGCCGCACGTTTGTGCCGCTTTTTGCCTTGGAAAGAGAAATTCCTTGAGAGGAATGGTCCTCGGCTATTTGTACAAAACTGGGCTCGAAAAGAGTCCTTATAAGTCCGTAGGATGAATAGGTTTCAATTCACCTGTGGTAAAAGAGAAAAAATAACTAAAGAAAGGGGAAGGCCATATAGGGTTGAGCCGTACTATGGACCTGTCCGTATTGTGCCTCCGCTGATGCCCAAGGTATTTTGAGTGCATAATTATGCACGCGCGGTACGAATTTCGCAGATGTGTGTGGCAATCGGCGGAGGCGAAACTGCTAGTCTAGCTCTGGAATTACCGAGCTGTCAGCATGCAGAACTGACCAGACTTGTTTAGTAAAGTCCGGTGGCTTGATGGCCGATGAGGTGTGCGGCTTGACAGGGCCGCTCTATGCTTCGGCCGCGATAGCCGTGGTATGCTCCTCAGTATGGAGGGAGTGTCGGTGTCAAAACCGGCGGATCTCGGGTAGGGGGTCCCGAACTGTGCGTCTAGGCGGATGGTAACAGGAGAGAAGGGACATGATGTTTTACCCAGGTTCGGGCCCTCTTGATGGAGGTAAAACCCTACGTCCTGCTCGATTGATATTGATATTGTGGATGTTTACAAGAGTAGATCTACCACGAGATCAAGGAGGCTAAACCCTAGAAGCTAGCCTATGGTATGATTGTAAGGGTTGTTGTTCTGATGGTCCTACGGACTAAAGCCATCCGGTTTATATAGACACCGGAGAGGGCTAGGGTTACATAGAGTCGGTTACAATGGTAGGAGATCTACATATCCAGACGCCAAGCTTGCCTTCCACGCCAAGGAAAGTCCCATCCGGACACGGGGAAGTCTTCAATCTTGTATCTTCATAGTCTTGGAGTCCGCCGATGATGATAGTCCGCCGATGATAGTCCGCCGATGATGGTAGTCCGCCATCTCGACACCGCTTAATCCGGGACTCCTCAAGAGCCCCGAACCAGGCTTCAATGACGATAAGTCCAAAGATGCGTGTAGTCTTCGCGTTGCAAGGCGGGTTCTCCTTCAAGTCCTACGTAGCTGCCGAACAAAGTCCAGCTTCCTCATCGTGTTGCGCGTCTTGGCTTCCACGCCTAATAATGGCCTTCTTCCACGCTGTCGCGCGAATGTGAAAAGCCAGGGTGTCTTTTATGTTTTACCCCCTAGTTGTGCGAACAATCTGCCTATAAGGGAGGCAAGAATCCAGATCCAAATCACCATCTTCCTCTCGCAAATACTCATCGGAGCGCTTTCGACCAAGAATCCATTCCATCATGGACCATCAACGCGGCTCCTCTTCTCGCGCTCCCGGCCCTTTGCCAGGAGATTGGAGGAGATGCTCTGTTCCGCACAACGAGCTGGTGAAGCTCCAAATGGGGGGATATCTCCCTCCGGCCTTCATGGTTCCGGTTCGAGCCGGGCTGGCCACCTACAAAGGTGGGAAGGAAGCGGAGGTTACCCCAAATCCCAACAAAGGGGAGCGGGTATGCTTCGGCCCCTATCCGATAAGGGGCTCAGATTTCTGACATCCATTCCTCCGCTGGCTCTCGGAGTTCTACGGACTCAGCTTCATCACCTCACGCCCGCCTCAATCCTGCATATTGCGGGTTATGTAGCTCTTCTTGAGCTTTTCCTGGGCGTCGAGCCCCACTTCGCTGTGGAAGAGGTTGTTCGCCTTGTACCCCGCTCTCACGAGGGGTCCATATATCAAGTGGGCGGCGCCAAATATGGCGCATTGCCGACCAGATATCCATCCGAACCCCTAAGAAGGCGCTCAAGACTGGCCTTCTGAATGGTTTTATATAGAAGACGCTCCGCTGCCGGACCCTGTTCGGATCGGCCTCCCGGAGTTCAGCAATGCTCCTATGAAGAAACGCCTTAGTTGGCGTCCGCGGAGCCCCCATCTGGAGGAAGACAAGAGCGTCCATTATTTGATGGGCCAAATAAGGTTACTGGCCCATGCCGGGTTGACCATGATTGGAATCATGGCAACATGCATTACGCGGGGGGTGCAGCCACTACAATACAGGGGCCACCCCATGTGGGATTTCAACGGGGAGGACGATGCCACCCGTCATGGCCGCAAAGGGCCGGATTCGCCAAGATCCGCGACGATCTTGTCCGCCTGTATAAGGGGGAGAAGGAGGATTTCCTTCGGAAGAACCCGTTAAATGGGTTTTCCATGAATAATCCCCGGCCTTGGGTAAGCGAACACTCAGTGTGTCCGACCCGTGCCTTTCGAAACTTAAGTTTCTTATATTGTGTTCTTCTTTCGACGCAGGAACTGCGCCGGACCGTGGAGGGCATGCTAAGTCCGGCTCCGCAGCCCGAGGATCCAGAGAGATCCCGGGATCCGGCCTCCGAAGAGGATCCGGACATAAAGGTGGAGCTAATCGACGGGGTGTTCCACCAGCTCAGCATGGACAATGCTTTAGTCGCAATCACGGCCGACTATCCCGGACTATATCCGCTTCCTGGTGATTGCGGCAAGCCTTGACACCGCTATTCCTTCCTTGCTTATTTCGACCACCGTATATGATGGCACTTAGGCAGGAGGCGCCTAGGCGAGAAGCCGAGCCAGCGGTGGTCTGACCAACAAGGGCCGCTCGACCAAGAGGCGGAAGAGGAGCGCGCGCGACAAAAACGTCGCCGCAAAGGTGTAGCTCAAAATTCAGTATTTAGAGCAACGTTCCTAGGAAGCGTTTGAGTGCTCATGACTTTTATAGGGAAAAAAGCGTCCGCCGGACTGCGGGCGTGAAAGTTGTCAATCCAACCCCTACCAGCCGGGCTCCCGCACCTGGTGAGGAGGGGGAGGCGAGCGCAAGGCGCAAGCCGGACGTTCCTCCGACGGAGGATGCCGACAGACTGTCCGCCACCAAGTCTGAGGTGGAGAGTGCCCTAAATCACAAAGCGCCGCCGGACAGATTTCGTGACGCGCTTCTCCCCGAGGCGCTGAATGCCTTTAACACGGGGACGCGACTTTCGTGCTGCTCAAGATGGTTTTATCGAGCCACGGAGCAAAGATGTAAAAGACATACGGTAAGAGAATTTAATAGTTGTATATGCCAAGAGCCCCGAGACTTAAAGTAGTTATATTAACTGATTTAAGGATCATATGAAACGAGGATCTTACCGAGAAGAATACCCAACTGTCTCAGAGCTGCAAGAGTGCAGGGCCCAACCGAGGCCGCACTTTCGGCGCAGGAGGAAACGCAGGACCTCTCCCGTAACGCATTATTTTAGAAAGATAAGTGGCGTTTGGCCTTTGCGCAAGCCTGAAAGAAAAATGACGTTGCAGGTGCTGCGGACAAGATCCGGACAGTAAGAACTTCGCGCCAACTAAAGGCGGCGAGAGGGTGCTGCATAAGGTGCAGCATGAAAGGAACAAGCTCAGGATGCCCATGCCCAGCTTGGAGAAGAGCTGAAAGGCGTTCGGGCCGAGCTATCGTGCTTCGCTAAGGAGAATCAGCGGCTTCATCGCGGCATATATAGTAAGTGCTTGAGCGAACTCCTTTGAAAAGAAGAGTGCGGCGAGGAAGTCAATTTGATGTAATATGTCCGCAGTATGCTCACAGTGTCGCCTGCTGGAGGAGATGCCCGATCAACGGGTGATCAACTTCCGAATTGTTGCAACCGATCGAACAAGTTCGGCAGCAATGAGCGGCGCCATCCAGCGCTGTGGCCAGCCTTCTCCTTACCCGAGGGTCTTGGGAGCTTGCGGAGAAGCTGCAGGAGGCGGCAGCGCTTCCATTTATGGAAGATTTCGCCTGCCGCCAAGGTGCTGTGGAGGCTGGGCCATGGTAAAGACGCTGTACAAGAAGGCGGATCCCAACCACATGGTCAAGTCGGACTGTGGGGCCCGATGGGAAGGAGATCCTGTGAGTTTAGTATACGGCCAAGTGGAGTTGGCCGCTAAATTTTCCCAACAAGATCAGAAATTAGACACCTGTTAGACGGGATTGAGGAAGAATACAACCACTGCTTTGACAATGTATTGTAAAATGACATACAAAATGCCTTCTAGCCGGATTGTAGATCGCTTGTCTTTGCCGACCTTTTAAGCTCGACCTCGGGACCCTAGAGTCCGGAGTGTCCGAATACCGCCTCGGTTATGAAACAACCGGGTATGCATGGAGACCAGGTAGGGGTCATCGATGCTTTATCGCACAAGTGCCCAACTAGTTATGTTATATTACATGGGTAGTAAGAAACATCTTCCAGGAGAATAGTTCCGTTAAGGGTTCCTTTCCTCGGGGTGGCATGCCCTAAAGTGCATGTCCGGTCTGCAAAAAAAGGAGAAAACATCTGGGGCAGATAAATAAGTGGATAAAAATCATCTTTTAAGTCACCGACCGAATATTCCCTTAAGAACGCTTAGCTTTCGGCTTCACCCACCGAGGTACACATCCGCGGACCCGCAAGAATAATCGCAGAGGTGCTCCTTTACCTCCTAGCCGAACAATCAGAACGTAGGGTAAGCACAGAGCTAGGCAACCCAGCTTGGCCAAAACTTAAGTCATATCGATGCATATAATGGTGAATAAAAGGTACATGTGGAGGCTTGACACATGTGCTGGGCATGAAGCCCGTATAATTAAGCTTCTGGTAAAGAAGCCCCCAGGTATAATGAGTGCGGATAGCACATCAATTGCGCGCGAATGTTGCGCAAGTAGGCCCTTTGTCACGCCCAATATGCGACCCTATCCAAAAGGAACTCGACGGTCCCACCAAGGATAGACCCGCATATTGAAACGCTTTTGCAAGGTGGAGATCATTACATCAACATTACATAATAGATGGGGATACATACATAAGGCACAAATGCCACAAGAATACAACAACATCATTTACAAGATCAACATCCGACTACGGATGAAACATAAACAAAACTCAAACAATATCCACCACGCTAGCCCAGTGCGCCGACCGAACCTATCCCCGATCAAGAAGAAGCGTAAGAAGAACTCCAATACAAGCAAACATCGCCTCACGCCAAGATCATCGCAAACCTGTACCTGCAATCGGTGGTGTAGAAATCAGAGCCACGAGGACTCAAAGCAATCCCATTACCATGGGTATCAAGACTAGCAAAGCTTAAGTAGGAAAGGAAGGGATAAAGTGGTGAGGTTGCAGCAGCGGCTAAGCATATAAGGTGGCTAACTTACGCAAAAGAGAGCGAGAAGAGAAACAAAGGAACGGTCGTCATCTAATAATGATCAAGAAGTGATCCTGAACTCCTACTTACGTCAAGCATAACCCAGAAACCGTGTTCTCCTCTCGATCAACCCCGAAAAGAGACACTCACGGTTACGCACACAGTTGGTGTATTTTAAATAAGATCAACTTCGGTTTTCTACAACCGACATTAACAAATTCCCATCTGCCACGTAACCGCTGGCACGGCTCTCGAAAGTTTATACCTGCAGGGTGTCCCAACTTAGCCCATGATAAGCTCTCGCGATCAACGAAGGATATTCCTTCTCCCGGGAAGACCCGATCAGTCTCGAATCCTGCCACAAGACATTTCGACAAAGAATAAAACAAGACCAGCAAAGCCGCCGGATGTGCCGACAAATCCTGATAGGAGCTGCACATATCTCGGTCTCAGGCACACCGGATGAGCCAGACGTCGGGTTGGCATAAACCCTGATTGCCCGGGGGCGCCGGACATCGCCGGTTTGGACCAAAGACTCGAAGGAGAACTGACCAGCGGGGCTAAATAAAGATGACCCCGGGCTCCTAAACCCAAGGGAAAAGGGCATAGGTGAGGCAAATGGTAAAACCAATGTTGGGCCTTGCCGGAGAAGTCTTATTCAAAGCGAACTGTCAAGGGGTCCCATAAATCACCCGACCGCGTTAGGGACGCAAAATCCGGGAACATAACACCGATATGACGGAAAACTAGGGCGGCAAGAGTGGAACAAAACACTGGCATAAGGCCGAGCCTTCCACTCTTTACCAAGTATATAGATGCATTAATTAAATAAGATATATTGTGATATCCCAACAAGTAAACATGTTCCAACAAGGAACAACATCTTCATGTTCCAACAAGGAACAAACTTCATCTTCACCGCAACTAACAACGCTATAAGAGGGCTGAGCAAAGCGGTAACATAGCCAAACAATGGTTTGCTAGGAAGGGTGCAAAAGGTTAGAGGCGACACGGCAATTTGGGATGGCTTGATAAATGGTAATAGGTAGCGCAGCATAGCGATAGAACGGAGCAACTAGCATAGCAATGATAGTAGTGAGATCCAGGGTAGCGGCCACCTGCCTGAAATCCCGCAAGGAAGAAGAACGAGTCCATGAAGAAGATGAACGGAAGAAGCCGAACCAAGCGTAGACGAACGAATCCTCACGATCGCAACGAAAACGGGAACTAACAAGAAGAAGCACACAACATAGTAAACACACCACACATGAACAAGACATGATGCACAACAAACATGATGCATGACAAAACTAGATGAAGCTACTCATGGCCAGAGATGATGCATACAAGAGCAACACAACAAGACAAGTTTAAATGAGGCCGGGAACAACATATAACAAGTCCGGTAAGTCCTCATATGCAAATTTCGAAATTGGTCCAGATCTGGATAAACCTTATGTTCAAGTTGTTAAACAGCAAGTTAAGATGCACCACGATGATCTACACGAAATTCTAGTCAAGTTACATATAAAGTTCATTTAATTCGGAGCTACGGCCTAGAAGATATGAGCAAAACAAGATAAACATGGCATTGATGCAAAATGCATACAAACATCAAGCAAACACCTCAAAACAAGGATGCAACATGATAATATGAAACTACATGCAAAATCAAGCAAGTTTCATATAGAGCACACTCAAAACGGAGCAACGGTTCAACACATACACCCTATACAAGTTATAGCAACAATCTGCCCAAAACAGCAACTAGGCATATTGCAAGCATCAAAACAACATGCTACAGGACCTCAACATAATAACATGGCGAACATTTTGACATATTACACGCGCAAAACGGAGCAACAATGACAGAGATATGATGCAATGAAAATGCAACAAAATTACTGCAGCTTTCGGGACTTAGATGAAAATTGAGGGGGAAAGTCAACCGAATGGCACGGACTTGATGCAGGCGGACCTCACGGAGATGGCGGCCGAGTCGAGGGGATGCGCCGGGAGGTCGGGTGAGCTCGGGAGGAGGCGGATCCGGGGCGGGAGGCGCGCCGACCTCCGGTGGCCGGAGCGGCGAGGCCGGACCTCCGGTGGCGGGCGGCGCCGGTGAGGTGCGCCATGGAGGGGCCGACCGGGAGGAGCGGCGAGGGACGGCGCCGGCAGGCGCTGCGAAGCGGGCGGCGGCCACGCAAGGCCGGGGGCGGCCGGGAGGAGCGGAGGACGGAGGCGGGCGGCGGCCGGCGCCGGTCGGGCGGCGGCGCGGCCGGGACGGGCGGGCGAGGCGCGGCCCCTCGTGGCTGGTGCGGCGGCGGCGCTGCTGGCTCTGCAAGGCCCGATCCGGGCCAAGGGCCGCGTGAGGAGGAGGAGGAGAGAGAAGGTGAGGCGCGCTGAGGTGGCGCCTCCCGGTTGGCTGGGAGCGGCGGCGGGGGTGACGTGGCGAGGCGGGATTGGCCGGGGCGACGTGTCCGGCGGACATGTCCGGCGCGGATGGACATGTCCGGCGGCGCGGGCGAGAAAGGGCTAGGGTTCATCTGCGCGAAAATTCCGGGAGGGACACACATTTATAGGTAGAGGGAGCTAGGAGAGTCCAAATGAGGTGCGGTTTTCGGCCACGCGATCGTGATCGAACGACCGAGAGCATGGAGGGGAGTTTGGTGGGTTTTGGGACACTTTGGAAGGGGTGTTGGGCTGCACACAAAGAGGCTTTTGCGGTTACCCTGCTAACTGTTGGAGTATCGACGACCTCCAAATGATCCGAACTTGACAAAGCGGTTCACGGTGCTATACCAACGCCGCTTGACAAACCTCGGTCCATACCGAGACCGTTTAACACCCGCATACGAAAAGAGGTAAAAGGGAGCGCCGGGAGACATAGGAGTGCCGGATTGGAAAACGGACAACGGGGAAAAAGCTCGGATGCATGAGACGAACACGTATGCAAAATGAAATGCACATGATGACATGATATGAAATGCAAATGATGACATGGCAAAGAGAGACACGCAAGCACATGACATGGCAACGACGGCGAATAACTGGAAGACACCTGGCGCATCGAATCCGGGGCGTTACACCCTTTGAGGCGTGGATGAATAGGGTTGAGAAGAAAAAGATAAACAGAAGGCAGCTGAAGTAAAAAAAATTTTGGACGGGGGGGGAAGGGGACGAACTCTTAGTCCGGCGCTAGGCATAGAATCGCTTGAGGCGGGCTGCGCTCCATGGGTTCGCTCGAGTCGGTTATCCGATGCATTTCAGACGGTACGCCCGCCGGTCGACTTGATCGATGATGAAGGGCCTTCCCATTTGGGCTTGAGCTTGTCCTTTTCTTGTCCGGTAGGCGAGAACCAGTTCGCCAACGCTTGTAAGTCTTGGCCCGTATTTCTCGCTTTGATATCTTCGAGCTCGCTGTCTGTTAAAATGTGGAACGAGCCTTGGCGATGTCGCGCTTCCTCCAATGCGTCCAAGCTGTCCCGCCGATCCAACTCGGCTTTTTTCTTCGTACATGCGCACTCGAGGTGAGTCATGAATGATGTCGCAGGCAAAACTGCTTCGCGCCAGATACCATAAAGAACGGTGTGAATCCGGTAGTACGGTTAGGCGTTGTCCGCAGCCCCCGTGAGTACGGAGTCGAGCTCCTCTACCCAAAGGCGTGTCGATTTCGTAAGGGACCGCACTAGTCTGGGTTTGATGCCGCCATTATTAGACCATTTGCTCGCTCCACTTGACCGCTGGTTTGAGGATAATAGATCAAGCATAATCGAGCTTGATGCCCATATTTTTGCACCATGATTTAACCTCATCGGCGGTGAAGTTCGTGTCGTTATCGGTGATGATGCTGTGGGGACACCATAACGGTGTACTACCCCGGATATAAAGTCTATCACTGGTCCGGACTCGCCGCTTTAACGGGCTTGGCCTCTATCCATTTGGTGAATTTATCCACCATGACCAATAGGTACCTTTGCTTGTGGGTTCCCCCTTTAAGTGGTCCAACCATGTCAAGCCCCTGCACCATGAACCACCGGATAATGGGTATAGTTTTGAGGGCGTGGGTGGCATATGGCTCTAATTAGCAAAGAGTCGACAACCGACGATCTTTGGACTAAGTCCCGAGCATCTCTGCCGGGCCGTCGGCCAAGAAAATCCGCACGGAATGCCTTTCTTACAAGGGCCCGAGCTGCGGCGTGGTGTCCACCTAGTCCGGCATGAATTTCAGCCAGAGGTTTCGCCCTTCCTCTTCGAGATACACCTTTGAAGGACTCCGTTGTACTTTTCTTATAAAGTTCTCCTCATAGACCTTGTAGGCTTTAGATCGCCGGACAATGCAGCGGGCCTCATTTTGGTCTTGGAAGCTCTTGCCTAAGCAAGTAGGCGAGGAATGGTTCTGTCCATGGGGCAATTACTGCCATTATGTCGTGGCGGAAGGTGTTATATCATCGGCTGAATCGCGGTTGGTGCGGCTTGTTCCGGTTTGTTAGTTCCGACTCCTCTTCCCATAGTACGGATGGCTTGAAGAGCCGCTCCACGAAGATGTTAGAGGGACAGCGTCGCGCTTTTGCGCCAATGCGTGCAAGACGTCGGCTGCTTGGTTATTATCCCTGCCACGTGATGGAATTCGAGTCCTTCAACCGGCTGACATTTTAGGACAGCGTTGCGATATGCTGCCATTTTCGGATCTTTGGCGCCAAAGTCTCCGCTTATTTGGGATATTGCGAGGTTTGAATCCCGCGCACCTCTAGGCGTTGAATGCCCATGGATATTGCCATCCGGAGACCATGTAAAAGGGCCTCGATTCGCCGCGTTGTTGGAGTCCGTACATTATCTGGCACGATTGGATCGTGTCCCGGTCGGGACGCAATATGACGCCACCCCATCCGCTAACATTTTAGAGTTGCCAAAGTGCATAATCCAATAGGATTATGCGCCGTATTCTTTAGGGAGTTCGGCCGTCCATTCAGCGACAAAGTCAGCCAAAACTTGTGACTTTATAGCTCGCGAGGTTTGTAAGATATATCGAATGGTAAGAGCTCAATGGCCCATTTTGCAATCCTGCCCGTCGCGTCGCCGTTGTTTATAATGTCGTTAAGTGGTACTTCAGAGGCCATCATTATCGAACACTCTTGAAAGTAGTGTCGAGCTTCCGGATGCCATGAACACCGCGTATGCTATCTTCGATAGTGCGGTAACGGACTTGCGGGGGTTAACACAAGGGATACGTAGTATACTGGTTTTGGAGAGGGAATTTATGCCCTTCGCTTCTCGCTCGACGATGAGTACCGCGCTTACAACTTGATGCGTAGCTGCGATGTATAACAACATTGGTTCGCCTGTGTTGGGCGCAGCCAGACCAGATTTGTTGCCAATATGGCCTTTATTTCTTCGAGTCCGGCGGTGGCAAGATCCGTCCACTCGGTGTTGGGTGTGCCTAAGGAGGCGATAGAGGGTAATGCCTTTTCTCCTAGACGGAGATAAAGCGGCTTAGAGCCGCCACGCATCCAAATAATTTTGTATTTGCTTGAGGTCTTTGGGATGTCTAGCTGTGATGAGCTCGGATCTTGGCTGGGTTTGCTTCAATTCCTCTACCGGATACAATGAAGCCCAAGCAGCTTTCCACCGGTACACCAAAATGCATTTTTCCGGATTCAGCTTGATGTCATATGCTCGAGGTTGTCGAATGTGAGCCTCAAGTCGCCTACTAGAGTTTCGACGCAGTTTAGTTTTGACGACCACGCCGCTCACGTATGCCTCTACTGTTTTGCCGATCCGGGTAGCCGGACATGTCCGAATCATGCGTTGATATGTTGCGCCGGCGCTTTTAAGTCCAAAGGGCATCGTGTTGAAGCGTAATGGTCCATATGGAGTAATGAATGCCGCTGCGGCTTGATCTGCTTCGCCATCTTGATTTGTTGATAGCCGGAGTATGCGCCCGTGAAGCACAATGAATCGTGCCTCGCGGTGGCATCGATGATTTGGTCGATGCGGGAGGGGAAGGGATCCTTTGGGCAGGCCTTATTTAGGTCTTTGAAATCGACACATAGGCTCCGTGATTTGTCCTTCTTTGGTACCATTACCAAGTTTGCTAGCCAATCCGGTGCTTGATGTCTCCGATGAATCCGGCTTCCAATAGTTTGGCTAGCTCTTCTCCCATTGCCTGTCTTTTGGGTTCGGAAAATCGTCAAGAGCCTGTTTGATCGGCTTGAATCCTTTTAGGATGTTTAGACGTGTTCGCCAATCTGCGTGGGATTCCGGCATATCCGAGGGGTGCCAAGCAAAATGTCCCAATTTTCCGGCGAATTTCGCAGATCTGGCCCACATCGGGTTCAATTGTGCCCGATGGAGGCCGTCTTTGTCGGGTCCGCTGGGTGGACCTGAAATTTTACTATTTCATCTGCTGGTTTAAAGGAGGTGGACTTGGATCTCTTATCGAGTATCACATCGTCCCTATTCACCGTAGAGCGCAGCGTGGTGAGTTCTTCTGCCGCTAGGGCTTCGGATAGTGCCTCTAAGGCTAATGCGGCTGTCTTGTTTTCGGCGCGGAGTGCTATGTCCGGATCACTAACGAGAGTGATTATTCCGCCGGGCCCAGGCATTTTGAGCTTCATGTACCCGTAATGGGGTACGGCTTGAAAAATTGTGAATGCCTCTCGTCCTAATATAGCGTGATATCCGCTGTTGAACGGGGCCACTTGGAACGTGACTTCTTCGGATCTGTAATTGTCCGGTGAGCCGAATACCACATCGAGTGTGATTTTTCCTGTGCAGCGCGCCTCCCGGCTAGGGATTATTCCTCTAAAGGTTGTGCTGCTTCGCTCAATGCGGCTCCAGTCTATTTCCATTTTTGAAGGGTTTCCTCGTAGATGAGGTTTAATCCGCTGCCACCATCCATGAGGACTTTTGTAAGTCGAAGTCGCCCACTATTGGACTAAGTACCGGTCTTGGCGGCCGAGCTCGGGCTGTCCGAATTTAGGTTCGTCGCCGGCGTTGAAGGTGATGGCTGTGTCGCTCCATGGATTGGTTGTTGCTACTTGGTAGACCTTGGCGAGGCCGCTGGATTGTTCGCTTCCGATATTATTTGATGCGAAAGTCTCAAGACTGTTGATACCGCATCGATGTTGTTGGAGTGGTTTTCCGGGCTAGAAGCTCCTCTCCACTTTTAGCCACCTGCCGTAATATCCAACATGCTCCAAGGTTATGTGTTGGGACGGCGCTTACAGATCGTGAATTTTACAGGTCCGCTAAGCCATCCCTCTAGTACAGCCTCCGTGCCCTTTATGGGGTCTTTGCTTTTTGGTTTTTGTATCTGGTGCCTGAGTGTAATGCACCCTTTTGTTGCGGACTAGGGTTGTATTCGAGGCGGATTGTCCCAAAAATATTTTCGATTGTCCGAAACTCTCTATCGCACAAGATTTCAGACTATGGACGCCAGGTCGTGCGCGTGTAATTTCGCTGACGGTGACGGCGCTCAAGAGTCCTCGTCCGTGCAATTATTGAAAAAATTGAGATTGCGTTTTCCTCTCGGCAGTCCTTTATCCTGTCCATAACCAGGAGGAATCGCCCGTAGTGATGTACGCCTCGGCGGGCTCTTGCCGGATTAGAGATAGATCGCATATGTCCGGGCGGGTGGGTGGAATTAAGTCCGAACCCTACCCATCTCAAGGCTCGAAGGCCGAGAAGTTTCCGAATTTGGAAGCTTGGATTGCTTGACGTTGTCCAACGAGTCTTGTCCGATGCCTGACTTTAAGTTCGATGCTTGATCGAAATCCGTCCCTCCGCTGAATCCGACATGGGGGTTCGAAGCCCGGATATGACTAGTTTTCAATATAGGGAAGTGTCGCCAGATTGTTCCTCTACCACTGCAACGTGGTGGGTGACCTGGGGAGAGTTAATCTCTCTCAGATCGGTTTTAAGCCCAATCTGTTTGTAGTCTGTAGCGACTCCCAGGGCGGCGATGCGATCCAAGAGCTCGTTTACGGACGAGAGCTCTATTGGATCCAGCCGCTCGGCGAATTCCGAGCTGACGTGAAAATTGCTTTTGACGACTTGAGAGGTCATTGTCGAAGCGGTGGGCGGACAGGCGGTCATAAGAAAACCACCTAGCCGGATAGTTTGGCCGGCGGCCAGGGCTCCTTTGGCGAAAATACCGTCCTTGAAGACGGAGGAGGCATCCTTCCTATCGGTGACGGCACGAGGAACTCTTGATGAAAGCACCAATGTCGGTGTCAAAACCGGCGGATCTCGGTAGGGGTCCCGAATCAGCGCCTAGGCGGATGGTAACAGGAGACAAGGGACACGATGTTTTACCCAGGTTCGGTCCCTCTTGATGGAGGTAAAACCCTACGTCCTGCTCGATTGATATTGATATTGTGGATGTTTACAAGAGTAGATCTACCACGAGATCAAGGAGGCTAAACCCTAGAAGCTAGCCTATGGTATGATTGTAAGGGTTGTTGTTTTGATGGTCCTACGGACTAGAGCCATCCGGTTTATATAGACACAGGAGAGGGCTAGGGTTACATAGAGTCGGTTACAATGGTAGGAGATCTACATATCCGTATCGCCAAGCTTGCCTTCCACGCCAAGGAAAGTCCCATCCGGACACGGGGGGAAGTCTTCAATCTTGTATCTTCATAGTCTTCGAGTCCGACCGATGATGATAGTCCGGCCGATGATAGTCCGGCCGATGATGGTAGTCCGGCCATCCGGACACCCCCTAATCCGGGACTCCCTCAGGGAGCGTTTCGTGTTTCCATTGATTGTAATGACGCCACGTGGGCCGGGCATCTTGAGCTTTAGATAAGCATAGTGCGGGACCGCATTAAAACGGGCGAAGGCAGTTCGTCCGAGCAGTGCATGATATCCACTGCGGAAGGGGACGATATCGAGGATCAAGTCTTTGCTTCGGAAGTTGTTTGGCGAACCGAAGACGACTTCCAATGTTATTGAGCCCGTGCAGTGGGCCTCTACAGCAGGTATTACTCCTTTAAAGGTAGTTTTAGTGGGCTTGATTCTTGACGAATCAATGCCCATTTCTCGAACAGTGTCCTGGTAAAGCAGGTTGAGACTGCTGCCGCCGTCCATAAGGACTCGCGTAAGGTGGAATCCGATGATGATTGGATCGAGGACCAGGGCTGCTGAACCTCCATGACGGACACTGGTTGGGTGGTCCTTTCGATTGAAGGTGATCGGACAAGCCGACCATGGGTTGAATTTTGGGGTGACCGACTCTATGGCGTAGACGTCCCGTAATGCACGCTTGCGCTCCCGCTTAGGGATATGTGTGACATATATCATATTCACTATTTTTACCTCGGGGGGGGGGGGGATTTCTTCTGCCCCCTGTGCTTGGTTCACGAGGCTCTTCTTTGTCATCCTCGCTGGGCGGCCCTCTCCCCTTGTGTCTGGCGTTGAGTTTGCCGGCCTGTTTAAAAATCCAACAGTTTTTGTTGGTATGATTGGCAGGCTTATCGGGGGTATCGTGTATCTGGCAGGGCCGATCGAGTATTCTGTCCAAACTGGATGGACCATCTCTGTTCCTTTGAATGGCTTCTTTCGTTGACCGGATTTATGGCTACTGAATCCGGCGTTGACCACGGTGTCTTCGGTACCATCATCATTGATTCGACGCTTGTGCTTGTTGCGTCATGGCTTGCCATTGCCTTCCCTGGCTTCGGAGGTGTCGGGGTCGTTGGTGCTATTGCTTCTATGGGCTAGCCAGCTGTCTTCTCCCGTGCAAAAGCGGGTCATGAGTGCGGTAAGGGCTGCCATGGACTTCGGCTTTTCTTGGCCAAGGTGTCTGGCAAGCCATTCGCCGCGGACGCTGTGTTTAAAGGCCACAAGGGCTTCGGCGTCCGGACAATCTACAATTTGGTTCTTTTTAATTAAGAACATGGTCCAGAGTTTCCGGGCTGACTCTTCTGGTTGCTGGACTATGTGACTGAGGCTATTGGCGTCTGGGGGCCATACATAGGTACCTTGGAAGTTGTCCCTAAAGGCATCTTCCAAATCTTTCGAGGTGCCGGTAGAGTTTTCTGGGAGGCTATTCAGCCAGTGCCATGCTGGTCCCTTAAGTTTTAGGGCAGGTATTTGATGGCATGTAGGTCATCACCGCGAGCCATGTGAATGTGGAGAAGAAAATCTTCAATCCATACTCCGGGATCTATTGTGCCATCGTATGATTCAATGTTCACGGGTTTGAACCCTTCTGGGAACTAGTGATCCATCACCTCATCGGTGAAGCATAGGGGGTGTGCGGCGCCTCTATATCGGGCAACGTCACGACGCAGTTCGGATGAAGCCCTTATGCGGTTTTCTGCCCGGGCGAGGTTGTGCTTGTCGCACCAGGCCTGATGGCCGTCTTCTCGTGCTGGGGCACGCCCCCTTGATCCGTAGATCGATCTGGTCTGACCGGCTCTATTGTCCAGGTCCTGACGTAGGTCATAGGTGTATCCTGGAGCCACTGTTTCTCTACCTCTACGGCGAGGTGGTGCATGCTGGTGTTCGGCTTGAGTTGCTGCTCTGTCCCGGCCACGTGGTGGTCGATCGGGTCTGTCAGCAGCATCACATGTTGGCGGTATGGGCTCCAGGGCTTCGTCGTCAAATTGTGGTAGTAGCTTGCGCTTTGGGTAACTCTTAGTTGGGCGTTCGAGGCCGTATTCCTCGGCTGCCAAGACATTAGCCCATCTGTCATTGAGTAAATCCTGATCAGCTTAAAGCTGCTGCTGCTTCTTTTTCAGGCTTCTTGCAGTGGCGATTAGCCGGCGCTTAAAGTGCTCTCGTTCGAGAGGTTCCTCCGGCACGATGAAATCTTCGTCGCCGAGGCTCACATCCTCTTCGGAGATCGGTAGGTAGTTGTTGTCCTCCGAGCCCTCATTCCAGGCAGGATCGTCGGGGTTAACTTGCCATTCCTCCCAATCATCATGTTCGGATGTTGGCTCGACAGGGGCTTCGGGGTCTTCGGCATTCTCCAGAGTATTATTGTCTCCAGTGCCGGTATTGCTGTCTTTGTCGTGACGTGATTTTGAGTTGCGCTGCTGACGTCGACGCTTCGGAGGTGCTTCAGCAGGCTTGTCCTCAACCGGATCCTTCTCGCCGTCGCCGTCGTCCTCTTTGGGTGTGTCCACCATATACACATCATATGTGGAGGTCGTTGTCCAGCGGCCGATGAACGGTGGGTTTTGGCCTTGCTCGTCTCTGGCATCGTCGTCCATACCGTCGATGTCTTCGGAGGCGTAGTCAAGCATGTCGGTTAAATCCTTGAAAGTGGCTATGAAGTGGGTGGTGGGTGGGGTGTAAAATTCCCCGCTCTCAGCCCCTAATATGGGCTGGCCGTAGTTCGGCGATGATTCCTCTACAATGGCGAGGGATCGCATTAGGTCCAGGGCCTCGCTTAGAGGCGAGGGTTGGACGGGTGGACAAGAGCTTTTGGCGCTAGGCGAGGAAAAGGCCTCTAGGTCGCGGCCGCTTGCTGTAGTTCTTGAGAGTCCGAAATTAGGATCTGGGGATGAGTCCGGCCCTTCAGTGTTGGTTGGAGTCTGGCAAGGCTCCAGGTTTGCCGAAGACACGACCCTATCGGGGTCTGCGGCAGTGAGCTCCGTAATTGTGGAGAATCCGACAGATTCCAAACTTCCATCCTCGGACCTGGCAATTTGCTCCGGATCTAAAGCTAGAGCGGCAGTCGGCGTCGCGAACCCATCGAAGATCAAGTCTCCTTAGATATCAGCGACGTAGTCCTGATTTCCAAAGCTGATTTGATGACCATGGGCGTAGCTGTCGATCTGCTCGAGGTGGCCAATCGAGTTGGCACGCAATGCGAAGCTGCCGAATACAAAAGTTTAGCCATGGAGAAAAGTCTCTTTCAAGGCGGCCTTGTTGTAGACGATTGATGGAGCCATCGAGCCTTCTAACGACGGCACAGTGGAACCCTCAATGAAAGCACCAATGTCGGTGTCAAAACCCGCAGATCTCGGGTAGGGGCAAGGTTGTCAGATCGTGATTCTGTTATACGATTCTACGACTTTACGATCCAAACTAACCCCTCCGATTCTACGATTTTAGTTCATAGAATCTACGTTTTTACGATCCTGGTATTGAAGATTCTACGTTTTGCGATCCTACCGTCGGAGCTCCGAACCGATTCAAAATCGCGATTCTGACAACCTTGGGTAGGGGGTCCCGAACTGTGCGTCTAAGGATCAAAGGTAACATGAGGCAGGGGACACGATGTTTACCCAGTTTCGGGCCCTCTTAATGGAGGTAATACCCTACTTCCGGCATGATTCACTTTGATGAGTATAGGGGTTACAAGAGTTGATCTACCTCGAGATCGTAATGGCTAAACCCTAGATGTATAGCCTGTATGATTATGATTGCCTCTATGGACTAAACCCTCTGGTTTATATAGACACCGGAGGGCCTAGGGTTGTACAGAGTCGGTTTACAGAGAAGGGAATCTTCGTATCCGAACGCCAAGCTTGTCATCCACGCAAAGGAGAGTCCCATCCGGACACAGGGGAAAGCCTTCCATCTTGTATCTTCACGGCCCACCAGTCCGGCCCACGTCACATAGCCCGGACGCCCGGGGACCCCCTAATCCAGGACTCCCTCATCGGCCTTGTCACCCTGCCCTCCCCCCATCGTGCTACCGTCACGCCCGACAAAGAGAATTAAGTTAAAGTTTCGGCTGTGGCTATATTTTTCTCTTTTACATACCTAATTGCTTATTTTTATATGAAACCCTCCTAAATCATGCCAGCTAGGATTTTTAGGCTCTCAGGTCGGCTATAGCTAGAAAGTGAGGCTTGAGCCCAGCTCTAACATCAGGCTTTTGGGCCGGGTAGCCCATGCGTTGGTTTATTCAATGCTATCAAGGGCCACTGCCATTCCTTCCTAAGGAAAATTACAAATTATAATTATTTTTTGAGTTGTTGATTGTTTTTCGAGATAGACGCAGATCAATATAAGATGTATTTGTCGCTATTTGAAAATGTAATCTTTAAATTTCATTGACAGGTCTAAGTGGTATGTGGGGAAGATTCTCAAAGAAAAAAAGTGGTATGTGGGGATTCGTTTTGACTGTGGTTGATATGAGTATGGGTACCAGGGGTTTGAATGTACGGTTGGTTGCGAATTAGTGCTCCCGAAAAGCGACGAGCTAGCCGTAGACATGTTTGGCTTGGAACCAAAGAGGAGGGCCATGATCGATCCGGTGAGCTCGCGTGCGCGATAGCCGAACTCGAACGTGGCCATTCTTTTTTGAAATATAAAAACATGGGCACTCTTGCCCATGAGCTTTTGCTCAATCGGATCCCTCAAAACCTCCTTAAATGCCAGGCTCTCTGACACTTCACATATTGATCTCATATATGGGATAAGTATGCTTCAGGGTCACAACCCGTAGAAACAAAATAGCCCTGGTTTACGACCTCTTGGCAAAAACGCCTCTCGGGTCGCCACAAGTGCGGCTTCAGAGGCCCCCCAAACCCTAGACCAGCAGGGCCCCAGATCTCCTCCTACAACCGCTACCCACGCCAACACCAGCGGTGGTGGTCGCGCCTGGCCGAGGAAGGTGGCGGGTGTTGGTAGTGCCCCCACCCCCGACGGGCCCTTTCGCACGGAGTGGAACGTCTTCGGGGCTGTCATGGTGGCGGGATGGACGGCGGCGGGATTTGCGGTGGTAGTCGCCGGCGCACGGCGGACCCTTGCCAGGTGTGCAGCAGAGTGGTGGAGGAGGGTGGGGCGCTGGTGCAGATGGGGGCAACGTCGCGAACTCAAGGCCATGGTGGCTGCGATGCTGAGAGGCCCAGCCAGGAAGGAGTCCATGGCGGGCAGTGGGCGCTGACTACCTACGTGTGTTGGGGACGTTATGGTGCTCTCAGAGGTGGTGTCGCCGGAGTGGTCGAAGGAGGTGTGTGCGCGTCAGATCCGAATCCCCCCAGATTCAATCTGGGCCTTGGGGTTGATTTTGTTGCGCGACAGTCCCCTGGTGTGGGTTGATACGTGTCCAACGTATCTATAATTTTTCATTGCTCCATGCTATATTATCATCTGTTTTGGACATTATTGGGATTTATTATTCACTTTTATATTATTTTAGGGACTAACCTATTAACCGGAGGCCCAACCCAGAATTGCTGTTTTTTGCCTATTTGAGTTTCGCGAAAAAGAATATCAAACGGAGTCCAAACGGAATGAAACCTTCGGGAGCGTGATTTTTGGAACGAACATGATCCAGAGGACTTGGACCCTCGTCAAGAAAGCCACCAGGAAGCCACGAGGTAGGCGCGCCCTGCCCCAGCGCGCCCTCCACCCTCGTGGGCCCCATGTTGCTCCACCGACGCACTCTTCCTCCTATATATACCTCGCACCCCAAACGATCGACACGGAGCCAAAACCTAATTCCACCGCTGCAACCTTCTGTACCCGTGAGATCCCATCTTGGGGCCTTTTCCGGAGCTCCGCCGGAGGGGGCATCGATCACGGAGGGCTTCTACATCAACACCATAGCCTCTCCAATGAAGTATGAGTAGTTTACCTCAGACCTTCGGGTCCATAGTTATTAGCTAGATGGCTTCTTCTCTCTTTTTTGGATCTCAATACAATGTTCTCCCCCTCTCTCGTGGCGATCTATTCGATGTAATCTTCTTTCGCGGTGTGTTTGTTGAGACCGATGAATTGTGGGTTTATGATCAAGTTTATCTATGAACAATATTTGAATCTCCTGAATTATTTTATGTATGATTGGTTATCTTTGCAAGTCTCTTCGAATTATCAGTTTGGTTTGGCCTACTAGATTGATCTTTCTTGCAATGGGAGAAGTGCTTAGCTTTCGGTTCAATCTTGCGATGTCCTTTCCCAGTGACAGTAGAGGCAGCAAGGCACGTATTGTATTGTTTCCATCGAGGATAACAAGATGGGGTTTTTATCATATTGCATGAATTTATCCCTCTACATAATGTCATCTTGCTTAAGGCGTTACTCTGTTCTTATGAACTTAATACTCTAGATGCATGCTGGATAGCGGTTGATGTGTGGAGTAATAGTAGTAGATGCAGACAGGAGTCGGTCTACTTGTCTCGGACGTGATGCCTATATACATGATCATACCTAGATATTCTCATAACTATGCTCAATTCTACCAATTGCTCAACAGTAATTTGTTCACCCACCGTAAAATACTTATGCTCTTGAGAGAAGCCACTAGTGAAACCTATGGCCCCCGGGTCTATCTTCATCATATTAATCTTCCAACACTTAGTTTTTTTCCATTCCTTTTTACTTTGCTTTTACTTTACTTTGCATTTTTATCATAAAAATACCAAAAACATTATCCTATCATATCTATCAAATCACACTCTCGTAAGTGACCGTGTAGGGATTGACAACCCCTTATCGCGTTGGTTGCGAGGATTTATTTGTTTGTGTAGGTGCGAGGGACTCGCGCGTAGCCTCCTACTGGACTGATACCTTGGTTCTCAAAAACTGAGTGAAATACTTAAGCTACTTTGCTGCATCACCCTTTCTACTTCAAGGGAAAACCAACGTACTGCTCAAGAGGTAGCAAGAAGGATTTCTGGCGCCGTTGCCGGGGAGTTTACGCAAAAGTCAACATACCATGTACCCATCACAAACTCTTATCTCCCGCATTACAATATTTGCCATTTGCCTCTCATTTTCCTCTCCCCCACTTCACCCTTGCCGTTTTGTTCGCCCTCTCTTTTTTCTTTGCCTTCTATTTGCTTGCATCTTCGCTTGCTGAACATCTATTGATATGGATCCACTTAAAGTGTTCTACTTGGATCATCTTCGATCCTTATGCGCTCGTGCTGAAACCCCAACTAGCCTAGTTTATGGAAAATCTTTAGATGAGCATGCTCATTTTGTGCGTCATCGTTTGTCTGAAAAAGGGATGCTCTTATGGTATCATATAAATAGTTTGCTATGCTATGCTTGGAATCTTTGTGAAATTTGTGATTTTACTTGTTGCTCTAAGAACCCTAAAAAACACCTTCCATACCTATGTGAGTTCAATGATAATGAAATCTCATATTCTTATGCAAAGGGTGTTTATAGCTACTATGATATCGAACATATTGAAGAATTTGTCGTTTTTAAGGGTGCTCATGAAGTTGCTTCTTTGATTGAAAAGTATGATTTTACTCTCAACAAATCTGAAATTCCGTCATACTTAAATATTGCAATGAAAACTTTGCTCATAATGTCTATGTCCAAGAATTTATTGAAAGAATGACCGTTGCTTTGGAAGAAAATAATGATATGCATGAATCTATAGATAATGATGATTCCGATGATTTGGTTGAAATATCCCTTGATGAACATGATGCTTGCTATTCTTGTGGCCATGATGCCAATATTTATGAATACGAATTTGCTATAGTTCCTTATGTTAAAAATGAGATTGTTGCTATTGCACCCGTGCTTGATAGTTCCCTCGATGAAAAGCTGATTTTAATGATTTTACTATAAATTCTATTGATGTCAATTGTGCTAATAATATGCAAAACCCTAAGCTTGGGGATGCTGGTTTTGCTATGTCTACTACTTGTTGCAATGGTCATGATTGGGGTGATTCTTCTTATGATCTTGAAAAATTATTTAATCCCCATGCTGAATATGAGATTGATAATATTGTTTGCAATAATATTAAAAGTGGGTTTGGAAGAGTGTCAACTTTAGATCCCACATATTTGGAGAATATTCAATCTTATGAAATTTTTGATAAAAGTGGGTTTGGAGAGGTCATGACTTTAGTTAATGTTAATCCCACTATTTTGGAAGAGTGTCAACTTTGCATGCATGTGGATCGTGTTGAAAATATTTTATGTGATAGCTATTTTGTTGAATTTGCTTATGATCCCACATGCAATTATTATGAGAGAGGAAAATATGGTCGTAGAAATTTTCATGATAATAAATTACCTCTCGTTATGCTGAGATTGCTATTGTTTCTTTCCGCTTCCTTGCATATGCTAGTTTTTGGTTGCTATGATAATTTGTTTGCCTATAAGATGCATATGCATAGGAAGTATGTTAGAATTAGATGTGTTTGTCACGTGTTTCATGATGCTCTCTTTGTGCTTAAATTCTTGTCTCTCATGCGAGCATCATTTAAATTATCTATGCCCACCGTGGGGCCAGCGCATGGTGGATATTAAGAAGTTGCCTGCCCGGCTTATACTTCAGATCAATATTAAGAGTGTGCTCAGCGAGTTCTCTCGGGACGCTCGACATGTCAGAAGGTTTCCATGCAAAGATGTCTCGGTTCTCACGGATGAACTCGATGAGCGTGCTTTCCTATTTAGGATCCAAGTTGGCACTCATGCTGAACTGCTTGGAAGAGTTGCCTGGAGTAAAGTCAACAAGCTTTGTTTCAGCGGCCGATTTAAACTTCAACGCTGGGTCATGCTCTGTAGTTGGCTTCTTCAAAGAGGTCATATCTGCCGGGTCAACATTATTTTGATAAAACTTTAGCTCTTCTGCTGCACAAACAGACTCGGCATAAGTCGCGTTGCCTTCTTCACACTCCAAGGCTACCTTTCGACTCCCATGCACAGTGATGGTGCCTTTGTGACCCGACATCTTTAGCTGCAGATAAACATAACAAGGTCGTGCCATGAACTTGGCGTAAGCCGGCCGCCCAAATAGAGCATGATATGGGCTCTTAATTTTGACTACCTCAAACGTTAATTTCTCAGCTCTGGAATCATATTCATCCCCAAAGGCCACCTCCAATTCAATCTTACCGACCGGGTATGCCGACTTACCAGGCACCACCCCATGGAAAACGGTGTTGGACGTCCTTAAATCCTTGTCAGTCAAACCCATGCGTCGAAAGGTCTCGTAATAGAGGATGTTGATACTGCTACCTCCGTCCATGAGTACCTTGGTAAATTTATATCCACCAACCTGAGGCACCACCACCAAGGCTAATTGACCCGGATTATCAACCCGGGGCGGGTGATCTTCCCTGCTCCACACAATAGGCTACTCTGTCCACCTCAAGTAACGGGGAACTGCCGGCTCAACAGAGTTCACGGCCCTCTTACGAACCTTCTGGTCATGCTTGCATAAGCTAGTGGTGAACACATGATACTGCCCACTATTCAGCTGCTTCGGATGGCTTTGATAACCCGATTTATTCTTTGTTGTCGCCCCTTGACTAGGCTGCTGTTGATTATAGCCGCCTTTGACTTCCACTGAAGTCGAACTTGAACCGCCACCGGGCCATGAAAGCCGCCGCCCTCGAGCGGGCGCCCGATCCATGATTGCCATCAAACATGTTGGAATTCTTGAAAGCCTTCATGATCGCGCAATCTTTCCATAAGTGGGTGGCGGTCGTTCCGGTGCCGTGTCTCGCAAGGCTCATTGAGAAGCTGCTCAAGAGATGGGCCTGACCCGCCAGATCGAGGGGGTTTTCCTTACGTCTCGATTGTTACCTGTGTATTGGCATTGGCCACAAACTCCGGTTACCCTCCGCTTTACGCTTGTTGCCTCCTTGATTTGTCGGGTTATGTCTTCTGATCCTTTCCATTGCCTTTTTCTTTCCCTTCCTCTCTTTTCCTCATCAGACGCGGGATCCTTGGTACTATCAGAATCGGCGTATTTGACTAAAGCCGCCATGAGCGTACCCATATCATTACAATCACGCTTAAGGCGCCCGGTTTCTGCCTCGGCGCTCAAAGCGGCAATTCTTCTCCAACATGAGGATTGCAGAGCCAGCATCCATCTTATCGATTTAATGTATTATTTCCTTGACCGGCGCACCCAATGAGTTGTGGATTCACCCTCCTCCTGCTTACAATTTGTCAAGTCCACAATCGACATGGATTGCTTGCAAGTGTCTTTGAAGTTTTGGATGAAGCGGGCCTTTAGTTCTGCCCATGAACTAATGGAGTTGGGCGGCAAGCCCTTTAACCAAGACCGGGCCGTTCCATCTAACATCATGGTGAAATACTTAGCCATTTCTGCATCGCTGACCTCCAACGGCTCCATGGCCATCTCATAACTTTCAATCCATGCTCCGGGCTGTAATTCGGCCGTGTAATTCGGCACTTTCCGAGGTCCCTTGAAGTTCTTGGGTAGGCGTACATCACGCAGAGCCGGCACCAAACAAGGAACACCGCCGGTTCTAGTAACTACTCCCGCCTCAATGGAAGTCGTCGGATACTCTTTATGAGCCGTCTGTTGAGCTGCTAGCTGAGCCGCCCGCTCGTCCTCCTGACGTATTCGGTCTTGCACCGGGTTATAGCCACCGGGCTGGTTACGACACTGGGCATTGCTTGACAAAGCTTCTGACTCCATGTGCCTATTGTGACTCGGACTCCGGTTTTGACGAGGCGGTGCTAACCAAGGCGGAGGAGTTGAATGAATCCTGTCCCGGCTGTAAGAATAAGTCTCTTGCTGCGCCAGGGCCGTCTGAACAAATTCTCTGATCCTCCGGGTCTCCACCGATGTCGGATCATCACCGTCCACTGGGAGGGCCGCCAAACGCGCCGATGCCGCGATTAAGTTCTCCATGGGGTTGGAAAAGTGACCCGGTGGTATTGGTACATAGCGGGGTGGGGCCATACTTCCATGAGGAGGCGCCATCTCTCGAAGCTGAGCCGGTCCTCCCGCTCCGGCTGTTGTGAACTGATTTGCCTCGGGCGGGTTGCTAGGGCCGGCACCGGGTGTAGCGAAAAGGTTCCGAGGGTCGTAAACCAGAGGCAAACGGGATTGATTTTTTTGGTGCCTCCTTCTCATTACCTCATTAGATGCGTTCAGGCTCATATTAAGCTGGAAAGCCTCTGACTGGAGCTGCTGCACCCGTGCATCCAAAGCCACTCGCTCTATAGCTAACCTGGTGTCCTCAGCTTCCAAGGCCTCTTTGGCCCGAGCTATCGCTTCACGCACCTGTGCCACCTCCGCGTTATGCTCATCTTGATTTGCAGGAATAACCGTGGCGGTTAACAGGGCCGTAAGCTTATCCATGAGATCCATCAGTATCTGAGCCGGCGGGCGCACAAGGCCTCCTGCCCAGGCCGCTCCTGACCCGGATGTTATTGCCGTAGCAGCCGTAGAGTTTTGGCCGGGTTGAGTCCTAGCCATGAAGACTCCTGCCCAGCTTGGCGGCTCATAGAGGTCCGGAATACTGGAGCCATCGGAACAACCCCCAAGCACGCCATCTTGCACTTGATACAACGAATCTGTTGAACCAACGAACGAATCACCATCTGAGAGGACGGCCTTCTCACCACCATCTTCCGATCCTTCGGAAAGTTCCTCTCCGTGGACGCAGCCCACGAAGGCACGCTTCATGACGGTTTGAGCTCGGGCGGCTCTCGCACACTGAGCCGTCTCGACGAGGTCGGTGCAGTTGTCCGGCTCAGGGCCCGGCTCACCAATCCGGCCGATGGAGACGTGTATTCCGCCGAAGGGGACCTGGTACCCGTACTCAATTGAGCCGGCGTCGGGGGCCCGGCCTTCGTTGTGGATGTAGGTCTAGCCGCGGCGACTCTTGGTCATCCGGCCAACTACGTATCCCTTAAGCCCTTCGAAGCTGCCCTTCAAGAACTCAAATCCACCGTGCGCTGGCCCCACGGTGGGCGCCAACTGTCGTAGAATTGTCACGGCAGATGCCTCTTGCAAGGACTTAGTCGTGGAGCCATCGCAGCTAGGAAGCTTAAAGGGGTTAATCGGGACAAGGGACACGAGGGAGTTATACTAGTTCAGCCCCTTATGGTGAAGATAAGGCCTACGTCTAGTTGGGTTGGTATTGCTTGATGTTTCGATAACCAGGGAGCGAGATACGCTATGCCCGGCTCTCGAGGAGTTGTTTCTTGCCCTAAGCCGCCAGCGGGTCGTCCCCTTATATACACGGGTGGACGCTCTGCGGTCTACAGAGTCCCAGCCGGCTCATAAACAGTGTCCGGCTCAGTGACTAGTTAAGTCTACCTTATGATACAAGTCATGTCATCGCGGTGGTTTATCACCATCGGCCTTAAGCCGCCTACGGGCCTTAGACTCTTCCTTGAACCGCCATCTTCATGCTTGGCCTCTGGGCTTCTCTTAAGATGAGTCTTCTTTGCGTAACCCGGCCCCTCCTGGGCGGCTTACTCAAATAGTTATATCCCCAACACCTAGCTAGGGGCGTTAAACGATAGCGCTTGTTGGGAGGCAACCCAATTTTATTTTTAGTTTTTTTTTTGCTTTTTTTCTTTTGTTTAGGAATAAATATTTTATCTAGCCTCTGGTTAGATGTGTTTTTACGTTTAATTTAGTGTTTGTGCCAAGTTAAACCTATAAGATCTTCTTGGATGATAGTTATTTGATCTTGCAGAAAATTCCAGAAATTTTCTGTTCACGAAAATAATTGTTAAAACTCACCAGAACGTGATAAAATATTGATTCCAATTGCTGCTTATCAATAAACAAATTTTCTAGGACGTCCTATTTTGGATGAATTTTTGGAGTTCGAGAAGTTTGCGTTAGTTACAGATTACTACAGACTGTTCTGTTTTTGACAGATTCTGTTTTTCGTGTGTTGTTTGCTTATTTTGATGAATCTATGGCTAGTAAAATAGTTTATAAACCATAGAGAAGTTGGAATACAGTAGGTTTAACACCAATGTAAATCAATAATGAGTTCATTACAGTACCTTGAAGTGGTATTTTGTTTTCTTTCGCTAACGGAGCTCACGAGATTTTCTGCTAAGTTTTGTGTTGTGAAGTTTTCAAGTTTTGGGTGAAAGATTTGATGGATTATGGAACAAGGAGTGGCAAGAGACTAAGCTTGGGGATGCCCATAGCACCCCCAAGATAATCTAAGGAAACCTAAAAGCTAAAGCTTGGGGATGCCCCGGAAGGCATCCCCTCTTTCGTCTACTTCCATCGGTAACTTTACTTGGAGCTATATTTTTATTCACCACATGATATGTGTTTTGCTTCGAGCGTCTTGTATGATTTGGGTCTTTGATTTTTAGTTTACCACAATCATCCTTGCTGTACACACCTTTTGAGAGAGACACACATGATTCAGAAATTATTAGAATACTCTATGTGCTTCACTTATATCTTTTGAGTTATATAGTTTTTGCTCTAGTGCTTCACTTATGTCTTTTAGAGCACGGTGGTGATTTTTGTTTTATAGAAACTATTGTTCTCTCATGCTTCACTTATATTATTTTGAGAGTCCTACAAAACAGAATGGTAGTTTGCTTTAACAATAATAGGCATACAAGATTAGTAAAAGAAAAATTCTTATGAGTGTGTTGAATACTATGAGAAGTTTGATGCTTGATAATTGTTTTGAGATATGAAGATGGTGATATTATAGTCATGCTATTTGAGTAGTTTTGAATTTGAGAAAGCTTGTGTTAAAGTTTGTGATTCCCGTAGCATGCACGTATGGTGAACCGTTATGTGATGAAGTCGGAGCATGATTTATTTATTGATTGTCTTCCTTATGAGTGGCGGTCGGGGACGAGCGATGGTCTTTTCCTACCAATCTATCCCCCTAGGAGCATGCGCGTAATACTTTGTTTTGATAACTTGTAGATTTTTGCAATAAGTATATGAGTTCTTTATGACTAATGTTGAGTTCATAGATTATACGCACCCTTCTTCCTTCCACCATTGCTAGCCTCTCTAATACCGCGCACCTTTCACCGGTATCATACACCCGCCATATACCTTCCTCAAAACAGCCACCATACCTCGCTATCATGGCATTTCCATAGCCATTCCGAGATATATTTCCATGCAACATACCACCATTTCGTTTATTATGACACGCTTCATCATTGTCATATTGCTTTGCATGATCATGTTGCCAGGACCCCGATTCTAAGTCACACCGATCTAACCTGTAACACCTCATATCACTTTGCGGCCTCACGCACGGTATTCCCACGGGTGTCGCCTTACCATGGCCCGGGACCGTTTGCGCCTTTTGGCTCACGTATATGATAGTGTCGCTAGCATCCATATGACGGAGAACCCGGGCCGACATGACTAGTCGTGAACCCAAAGTGGCACTAAATTACGGGGACAGGCATACATGAATCAACATCGAGCATGTCGGTCAGCAGAGTGCGAATCCGGGCTGTAGCACTGGCTAACAGGACTCGGGAACCCGGGCTGTAGCAGGCTAGGCAGGACTCGGATGTCACCGCGTGACATTTCCCGAAGGGACGTACACATGAACGGCGTGAATCACATGCCGCCACCAAGTGTTCCGCAAGAGTAAGCCCAGGCTAGCAGGACTCGGTGAACCGGCTGTAACGGACTACTATGGCTCATGGAAGCACAAGACTACATTTCCCCACAAGAGAGGCTACCAAGGATAAACAACTAGGTTGTAGGATCCCACACATACCAAGCATTTCAATCATACACACAATATGCTCGATATGTATAAATACAACATGGCATCACAACATAACTCTACGACTCAAGTATTTATTCATTAGGCTACGAGGAGCGAGATATTACAAACATTGGTCTCATGACCCAACATTCAGCGCATACAAGTCAAAGCACACGCGGAAGCTTAACATGTCTGAGTACAGACATCTACAAATGAAAAAGGCTGAGAAGCCTGACTATCTACCAGATCCTGCCGAGGGCACAAGATCGAAGCTGAGGTATCAAGCTAAACGTCGAAGTCCACACAGAACTACTAGCGACACTGATGTCTCTCTGCAAAACATAAAATAGGCAAACGTGAGTACAAATGTACCCAGCAAGACTTACATCAGAATTAGCTACATATGCATCAGTATCAAAAAAAGGGGGTGGTGGAGTTTGACTGCAGCAAGCCAGTTTTGACTCAGTGGCTATCCTAAACCATGACTGCAAGTAACTCTTTGAGGTGGCGCACAAGATTCCACATATTCACCATTCAATACACCACTATGGATCCGCTCCCGTCTACCTACGAGAATGCCATCCATAGCACTCACACTTATCTTGCGCATTTTAGAGTATCCACTTTCACTTGTCTATGAACTGTTATAGGCAACCCAGAAGTCCTTTACCGCGGACACGGCTATTCGAATAGATGATGTTAACCCTGCAGGGGTGTACTTCTTCACACACGCTCTCACCACTCATCGCCGTTTACACGACATGTAGTCGGCAACCTTCAAGCGGAAGCCCAGCGAGGGTGTCAGCCACGGCCTACCTAGACACTCAAGTCTCTAGTCCAGGTTCATCGCCTATTCAGGTTCCATCCGCAGGGAGTCCGGTCGAGGTTTCCACATACGGCCCCGAACAATGTGTACAGGGTTCCGAGACACCAAACGGGCGCCCGGTATGCCCGGCCACGTGCCTACCGCATCACAACCCACCCCTCGAGTCAGCGCCGCGCATGGCCTCCAGCATACTACAAACACCAGAAACTACTTGCAACTCCTGGACAGAGGACAAGGGTGGTTAAGAAGCCGAGAGAGTCAATTAAGGATCCCAATGTGTGGTAGTAGCTGATCATGGATCACAAACATAGAACTCAGTTCCTAAGGACGGCTTCAACGAAACAACCCACCATGTACTCCTACATGGCCTCTCATCGATACCTTTACCAAATCGTGTTCACACACTTAGCTCTCAACAGTAATACATGTTCACACACCTCCAATTCATCCCCGATGAATCAGACCTGACTCAACTCTAAGCAGTAGCAGGCATGAAAAACAAGCATGAATGAGTAGGCACATCAGGGCTCAAACAACTCCTACTCATGCTAGTGGGTTTCATCTATTTACTGTGGCAATGACAGGTCATGCAGAGGAAAGGGGTTCAACTAACGCAGCATGTAACAGTTGAATCGTTGTTGTCCTAATGCAGTAAAAGAGACCAGGAGCGAGAGAGTAGGATTGTATCGGAATGAACAAGGGGGTTTTGCTTGCCTGGCACTTCTGAAGATAGTATAGTTCTTCATCGGTGTCATCGATCTCATCGTCGAAACCACGTTTATCGAGAGGGGACAAATACCGGCAACAGAGAAAGAAACACAATCAATGCAATACACAATATGATGCATGATCATGACATGGCAATATGATGTGATTTGAGCTAATGCATCTAGCAATGATTTAGATGGAGTTGGTTTGAACGCAAGATTCAAATTCAAACTCCACATGTTGTTATTTAAATGCCATTAACATGCTTTCAGTTATACAGCAGGTATAACTTAGTTTGTCATGCATGAAAATGGTACAGATGGATAGATTGCATTTTTCTGATAATTTTTCATATATAAATTATTTCATTTGGAGTTACGGTTGATTTTCTATGGTTTTTAAAAGTTTTGGCTATTTTCTGGAATTTCCTGTATAAGAATAAATCCAGAAAAAGAGTTACTGCATCAGCACTACATCACTGTGACGTCAGCAGGTCAACGGGGCGGTCCAGGTCAAACCTGACCAGTGGGTCCAGCGTGTCAGTGTCATAACTAACTAACAGAGAGAGTTAGTGTTAGGTTAAGAACTAATCTAGGTTAATTAGCACCAAACTAAACCTAACTAAAAATTAACAGGGGCGGCCCACACGTCAGTGGGTCAGGGGAGAAGTCAACCCTCGGTCAAGCGGGGTCAAACCCGCCAGACCCGGTCCACGGCAAGTCGCCGGCGACGACAGAGACGGCGGATGGCTTCGGAAAACGCCCACAGAGCTCGGTTTTGGACGCGGTTTGCGGCTACGGAAAGCTGAGAGTCTCGCGCATCCAACGGAGGCAACAGCTCGCGCCAGAGTGGACTAAATTCACGGCGGCGACAACTTTTGCGGCGGCCGGAGTTCGGGCGATCTCGGGTTCGGTGTTAGGGAGCATAGCAGGAGGAGCTGGTGCATGCGTTCGGCTCCTGGGAGCACGGTGAGAACGGCGACACGCTCAAAAGCGGGCGGAGGCAGCTCTGGCCGCGGCAGCGACATGGCACGACGGCGGCGAGATTCGGGCACGGCGGTGAAGCTAGCTGGGGGCGCAAAAAGCAGAGAGAGGAGAGGGGGGAGACGCAGTAGCTCACAGGGAGGACGGAGAGAGGGTCATCGTGCTCGAGGAAGGCTTGACGGCGTCGGAATCCCGGCTGCGATCTCCCGTGGCCAAGGAAGAAGATGAGGTCGAGGACGAGGCATCGGGGCTCTTCCGGTCGCCTGAGCCGACGGAGAGGGCTACGGCGATGATTCGGAGCTCCTGGACTGCTCAAGGGGAGGAGGCAGAGGCGGTGGCCGTGGCTATGGCGGCAGCGAACTCGCGGGTGTCTCGGCCATGGTGGAGAGGGCGAGAGGGAGACGAGGGGGAGAGTGGCAGGGCGGTCAAAGATATCCAGACGGCTCTCGCGGGTCTGTCCGCGGTGCCACACAAGCTAGCAGGCAGGAGGTGGCACGGGCGCGTGTGTGCGCACGACAGCACGCGCTCGGCGTCCTTCTGGCGCGGTGGAGACGACGATTAGCAGCGCTAGTCAGCTGGGCCAGTGCAGATGGGCCGCCAGGTAGGTTCTCTCTCTCTGGTTTTTTCTATTTATTAATGTTTTCTATTTTCTGCAATTTGTTTTGATTTGATTTGAAACATCAAATCAATTTTTTAACTTTCTGTAAATTGTTATGTGAGCTTAGGAACTAGTCCAAGGTCACGGGCAACTTACAAAAATGTTTGAACTTTATTTCTTATATAACAGAAATAAATTCAACTCAAATATGTCATTGGTTTAAGTCAAAGGCCCAAAATAAATATTTCTGTGATTCAAAAAATATTGGTTTGAATTTTACCTCTTACCAATATTTTCATAGAGTAACAGGAACATTTCTCTGGACTCATTTGATGAGAATTAAATGTTGATTTTTAAAAGGTTTCGGAGGCTTTGAAAATTCCCTCAATTCAAATTTCATAATTTAGACATGATGATCATGCAAGGACAAGCAAAGGCTAAACTAGGCTGTGACACATGTAGTTGACATTGTATTTGTGGCAAAGCCACCGTTCATTATTCTTTCATACATGTCACTCTTGATTCATTGCATATCCCGGTACACCGCCGGAGGCATTCATATAGAGTCATATTTTGTTCTAAGTATCGAGTTGTAATTGTTGAGTTGTAAGAAAATAAAGTGTGATGATCATCATTTTTAGAGCATTGTCCCAAGTGAGGAAAGGATGATGGAGACTATGATTCCCCCACAAGTCGGGATGAGACTCCGGCTGAAAAAAAAGAGGCCATAAAAAAAGAGAAAAAGGCCCAAATAAAAAAAATGAGAGAAAAAGAGAGAAGGGACAATGTTACTATCCTTTTACCACACTTTTGCTTCAAAGTAGCACCATGATCTTCATGATAGAGTCTCCTATGATATCACTTCCATATACTAGTGGGAATTTTTCATTATAGAACTTGGCTTGTATATTCCAATGATGGGCTTCCTCAAAATGCCCTAGGTCTTCGTGAGCAAGCGAGTTGGATGCACACCCACTTAGTTTCTTTTGTTGAGCTTTCATATACTTATAGCTCTAGTGCATCCGTTGCATGGCAATCCATACTCACTCACATTTATATCTATTGATGGGCATCTCCATAGCCCGTTGATACGCCTAGTTGATGTGAGACTATCTTCTCCTTTTTTGTCTTCTCCACAACCACCATTCTATTCCACATATAGTGATATGTCCATGGCTCACGCTCATGTATTGCGTGAAGATTGAAAAAGTTTGAGAACGTCAAAAGTATGAAACAATTGCTTGGATTGTCATTGGGGTTGTGAATGATTTAAATATTTTTGTGTGGTGAAGATAGAGCATAGCCAGACTATATGATTTTGTAGGGATAACTTTCTTTGGCCATGTTACTTTGAGAAGACAAAATTACTTAGTTAGTATGCTTGAAGTATTAGTATTTTTATGTCAATATTGAACTTTTGTCTTGAATCTTTCGGATCTGAATATTCATACCATAATTAAGAAGAATTACATTGAAATTATGCCAAGTAGCACTCCGCATAAAAAATTCTGTTTTTATCATTTACCTACTCGAGGACGAGCATGAATTAAGCTTGGGGATGCTTGATACGTCTCCAACGTATCTATAATTTTTGATTGCTCCATGCTATATTATCTTCTGTTTTTGGACATTACTGGGCTTTATTATTCACTTTTATATTATTTTTGGGACTAACCTATTAACCGGAGGCCCAGCCCAGAATTGCTGTTTTTTGCCTATTTCAGAGTTTCGCAGAAAAAGAATATCAAACGGAGTCCAAACGGAATGAAACCTTCGGGAACGTGATTTTTGGAACGAACATGATCCAGAGGACTTGGACCCTACGTCAAGAAAGCCACCAGGAAGCCACGAGGTAGGGGGCGCGCCTACCCCCCCAGGCGCGCCCTCCGCCCTCATGGGCCCCACGTTGCTCCACTGATGTACTCCTTCCTCCTATATATACCTCACGCATTCCCAAACGATCGACACGGAGCCAAAACCTAATTCCACAACTGCAACCTTCATGCATTCGTGAGATCCCATCTTGGGGCCTTTTCCTAGCTCACGGGGGGGGCATCGATCATGGAGGGCTTCTACATCAACACCATAGCCTCTCCAATGAAGTGTGAGTAGTTTACCTCAGACCTTCGGGTCCATAGTTATTAGCTAGATGGCTTCTTCTCTCTTTTTTGGATCTCAATACAATGTTCTCCCCCTCTCTCGTGGCGATCTATTCGATGTAATCTTCTTTTGCGGTGTGTTTGTTGAGACCGATGAATTGTGGGTTTATGATCAAGTTTATCTATGAACAATATTTGAATCTTCTGAATTCTTTTATGTATGATTGGTTATCTTTGCAAGTCTCTTCGAATTATCAGTTTGGTTTGGCCTACTAGATTGATCTTTCTTGCAATGGGAGAAGTGCTTAGCTTTGGGTTCAATCTTGCGTGTCCTTTCCCAAAGTGATGAGGGGCAGCAAGGTACATATTGTATTGTTGCCATCGAGGATAACAAGATGGGGTTTTTATCATATTGCATGAATTTATCCTCTACATCATGTCATCTTGCTTCAGCGTTACTCTGTTCTTATGAACTTAATACTCTAGATGCATCTTTGGATAGCGGTCGATGTGTGGAGTAATAGTAGTAGATGCAGGCAGGAGTCGGTCTACTTGTCTCGGACGTGATGCCTATATACATGATCATACCTTGATATTCTCATAACTATGCTCAATTCTGTCAATTGCTCAACAGTACACCCACTATAAAATACTTATGCTCTTGAGAGAAGCCACTAGTGAAACCTATGGCCCCCGGGTCTATCTTCATCATATTAATCTTCCAACACTTAGTTATTTCCGTTGCTTTTTACTTTGCTTTATTTTACTTTGCATTTTTATCATAAAAATACCAAAAATATTATCCTATCATATCTATCAGATCTCACTCTCGTAAGTGACCGTGTAGGGATTGACAACCCCTTATCGCGTTAGTTGCGAGGATTTATTTGTTTGTGTAGGTGCGAGGGACTCGCGCGTAGCCTCCTACTGGATTGATACCTTGGTTCTCAAAAACCGAGGGAAATACTTACGCTACTTTGCTGCATCACCCTTTCCTCTTCAAGGGAAAACCAATGCAGTGCTCAAGAGGTAGCATGGGTGAACACCGTTGTGGCGGGTTTGGCTCTTGCACGGCGTTTTTGGCTGCTGCGGCTCCTCGTCTTGGTGGATGGTGCTTTTGTGGGTCCCATTCTTTTGGCAGTGTGGGTGAGGGAGGACCATAGCTGCGCGGCTTTGACGGCAAGTTGATGCGGCGATGCGAGGCTTCATGGACGGTACTGCCTAAACCTTGGAGGCATGGAGGTGCGTGACATTACAGGTGAAAATCTTGTCAGGTTGTGGGATGGCCAGGCCGGCGGCGATGGCACCCGTGGGTGTCGTTCCTCTCTTTGGAGGCGTTGACGAGTGTGTCACCATCTCTCTCTCTCTCTTCCTTGGTGTTGGCTGTTGGGAAACGTAGCATGCAATTTTAAAAAAAATCCTACGCTCACGCAAGATCTATCTAGGAGATGCATAGCAACGAGAGAGGGAGAGTGTGTCCATGTACCCTCGTAGATCGAAAGCGGAAGCATTTGACAACGCGGTTGATGTAGCGGACTTATTCTTGTTCCAACCGATCAAGCACCAAAGGTACGGCACCTCCGAGTTCTGCACACGTTCAGCTCGATGACGTCCCTCGAACTCTTGATCCAGCAAAGTGTCGAGGAAGTAGATGAGTTCCATCAGCACGACGGCGTGGTGACAGTTATGGTGAAGTGATCCGCGCAGGGCTTCGCGTGAGCACTCCGAGAATATGATCGGAGGGGTAAACTGTGGAGGGGGGCGCCACACACGGCTAACAGTTGTTGGTGTGTGTTCTAGTGGTGCCCCCCCCCCCACATATATATAGGTTGGAGGGGAGGGGAGGCAGCCAAGGGACGCCCAAGTAGGAGGAATCCTACTTGGGCCCCTAGTCCAATTCGCCCCCCCTTTCCGTATTAACGGAAGGGGGGAAGGGAAGAGACGAGGGATGAAAGAAAGGGGGGGGGGGACGAAACCCCTCCTCCTTCTCCTATTCAGCCTCCTTCCTTAGGGGGGGGGCACCCCTTGTGGGCTGGTGTGCTCCCTTCCTATGGCCCATAAGTCCCATTAAACCCCCGGGGGTTTCGGTAACCCCCCTGGTACTCCGATATGTACCCGGTACACTCTGAAGCACTTCCTGTGTCCGAATATCATCGTCCTATATATGAATCTTTACCTCTCGACCATTTTGAGACCCCTCGTCATGTTCATGATCTCATCCAGAACTCCGAACAACATTCAACCACCAAATCACATAACTCATATAATACAAAGTCGTCATTAAACGTTAAGCATGCGGACCCTACGGGTTCGAGAACTATGTAGACATGACCGAGACACCTCTATGGTCAATCACCAATAGCGGAACCTAGATGCTCATATTGGTTCCTACATATTATACGAAGATCTTTATCGGTCTAACCGCAATGACAACATACGTTATTCCCTTTGTCATCGGTATGTTACTTGCCCGAGATTCGATCATCGGTATCTTCATACCTAGTTCAATCTCGTTACCGGCAAGTCTTTTTACTCATTTCGTAATACATCATACCGCAACTAACTCATTAGTCACATTGCTTGCAAGGCTTCTTATGATGTGCATTACCGAGAGGTCCCAAAGATACCTCTCCGATACTCGGAGTGACAAATCCTAATCTCAATTTATGCCAACCCAACAAACACCTTCAAAGATACATGTAGAGCATCTTTGTAATCACCCAGTTACATTGTGATGTTTGATATCACACAAGGCATTCCTCCGGTATCCGAGAGTTGCATAATCTCATAGTCGAAGGAATATGTATTTTATATGAAGAAAGCAGTAGCAATAAAACTGAACGATCAACATGCTAAGCTAACAGATGGGTCTTGTCCATCACATCATTCTCCTAATGACGTGATCCCGTTCATCAAATGACAACACATGTCTATGGTAAGGAAACTTAACCATCTTTGATTAACGAGCTAGTCTAGTAGAGGCTTACTAGGGACACGGTGTTTTGTCTATGTATCCACACATGTATCAAGTTTCCGGTCAATATAATTCTAGCATGAATAATAAACATTTATCATGAATAAGAAAATATAAAATAACAACTTTATTATTGTCTCTAGGGCATATTTCCTTCAGTCTCCCACTTGCACTAGAGTCAATAATCTAGATTACATAGTAATGATTCTAACACCCATGGAGTCTTGGTGTTGATCATGTCTTTCTCGTGGAAGAGGCTTAGTCAACGGGTCAGCCACATTCAGATCCGTATGTATTTTGCAAATCTATATGTCTCCCTCCTTGACTTGATCACAGATGGAGTTGAAGCGTCTCTTGATGTGTTTGGTTCTTTTGTGAAATCTGGATTCCTTCGCCAAGGCAATTGCTCCAGTATTGTCACAAAATATTTCCATTGGACCCGATGCACTAGGTATTACACCAAGATCGGATATGAACTCCTTCATCCATACTCCTTCATTCGCTGCTTCCGAAGCAGCTATGTACTCCGCTTCACACGTAGATCCCGCCATGGCGCTTTGCTTGGAGCTGCACCAACTGACAGCTCCACAATTCAATATAAATACATATCCAGTTTGTGACTTAGAGTCATCCACATCAGTGTCAAAGCTAGCATCGACGTAACCATTTACGACGATCTCTTTGTCACCTCCATAAACAAGAAACATATCCTTAGTCCTTTTCAGGTACTTCGAGATGTTCTTGGTCGTTGTCCAGTGATCCACTCCTGGATTACTTTGGTACCTCCCTGCTACACTTATAGCAATGCACACATCAGGTTTGGTACACAGCATAGCATACATGATAGAACCTATGGCTGAGGCATAGGGAATGACTTTCATTTTCTCTCTATCTTCTGCAGTGGTCGGGCATTGAGTCTGAGTCAACTTAACACCATGTAACACAGGCAAGAACCCTTTCTTTGACTGGTCCATTTTGAACTTCTTCAAAACATTATCAAGGTATTTGCTTTGTGAAATTCCTATTAAGTGTCTTGATCTATCTCTATAGATCTTGATGCCCAATATATAAGCAGCTTCACCGAGGTCTTTCATTGAAAAACTTTTATTCAAGTATCCTTTTTATGCTATCTAGAAATTCTACATCATTTCCAATCAACAATATGGCATACACATACAATACTAGAAATGCTACAGAGATCCCACTCACTTTCTTATAAATACAAGCTTCTCCAAAAGTCTGTATAAAACCATATGCTTTGATCACCTCATCAAAGCGTATATTCCAACTCCGAGATGCTTGCACCAGTCCATAGATGGATCGCTGGAGCTTGCACACTTTGTTAGCATCTTTAGGATCGACAAAACCTTCTGGTTGCATCATATACACCTCTTCTTTAATAAATCCACTAAGGAATGCAGTTTTAACGTCCATTTGCCAGATTTCATAATCATAAAATGCGGCAATTGCTAACATGATTCGGACAGACTTAAGCATCACTACGGGTGAGAAAGTCTCACCGTAGTCAACTCCTTGAACTTGTCGAAAACCTTTCGCGACAAGTCGAGCTTTGTAGACAGTAACATTACCATCATCGTCTGTCTTCTTCTTGAAGATCCATTTATTCTCTATGGCTCGCCGATCATCGGGCAAGTCAACCAAAGTCCACACTTTGTTCTCATACATGGATCCTATCTCAGATTTCACGGCCTCAAGCCATTTATTGGAATCTGGGCTCATCATCGCTTCGTCATAGTTCGTGGGATCGTCATGGTCTAGTACATGGAATATTTAGTTAAAACAGGGTAATATAAAAGTGTGTTGGTAACTAGAAGTTATTAGGTAGGAATATATTAAGAAAAGGGAATAACAGTTGGTTGCTTAAATACTACACAATTCATTTGATATTGCTGGGTAAGTCAACATGCAGATAGTTGAAAAGAAAACTTACTTCGAACAAAGTCTGGACCGATGATATCATCCGGGAAGTTACCATATATCTCATGACCAGGCCCTTTTATGTGCAGTGCAATTATAGTGCCAGGTTTCAGTTCATAAAACTTAGAAATTTCTCTCCAAAAGCCAGTGCCAAAATAGACGTCACCATGTTCATCAAGTCTTACACTAGCAACGATTGTAAATCCATGGTTTGTGTGCAGTATGACATCCCTGCAGTCTTGATTAATGTAAAGGGAAATATTGTGCACTATGATTCATTGTATAGCAAGGGACGCTACTGCAGAAAATGGTAGGATTGTTAAAGAAAATATGGTAACATGCAAATATGGGCCCAAATTAAAAGAACTGCATAACAAATAAATCGAAGGACAAAATCTATAATTAAATGTATAGGGTAAACATGATGTCATGGGAATATGAGAGTAATCGAAAGAACAATACATCATTAATTTGCCTAATATAGAAAGAAGAGGGGGAAATCCCCTTTGACGTATATGGTGCATGTGGCACCTTTTATCCAAAATTAGTAATATTTAGAATATGTTTAGGAAAGTTGGCCATGCCAGCCGATTTAGGGTGAGATTGAGCATACCGTGTGTATCCTCAAGTCATCTGGTACGGTGAGATCGAATATCTGGCGGAGGCCGCAAGGTCCTGATGTGTCCACGCACTGTACACTCTATGAACGGAAGAAAACCCTGAAATCAACTCGAATAAAAATGAATTCACGGTGATTTGAGACGGGTGATTAAAGGAGGCATACGAACTGGGATAATAGATGAGATAATATCTCATTAAATTAGTTACCTTGTTGTCCATGAGAAAGAACCCTTAGTACGGCAGATTCCCCAACCGAGCAGAGCTGGGTCGACCGCGAGCAGCGTCGAGAAAGTCGATGGCGATAGGCGGCGGCAAGCGGAAGTGGCGAAATGCGGTGGGCTTTGCCGGCAGCCTGGCGACGGCGGCAGGCGTCGAGCTAAGTGTTTACCGCCACGATAGGTGGTGCCATGCATAGACGCAGAGGAGCTTGTGTAGGTATGAATGGGGTGAAACGCCCTCGATGCGGCTATATCTCCCACGTGTCGAAGCACGACTTAGAGGCATAACCGCATTGAAAGCAATGTCGCAAGTGAGGTAATCTTCACACAACCCATGTAATACATAAGGGAAAGAGATACATAGATGGCTTACAATCGCCACTTCACACAATACATGAGTAAAACATTACATCATACAGATACAATCAAGGTCCGACTACGGAACCAAAATAAAAGAAGACTACCCCAAATGCTACACAGATCCCCGATCGTCCCAACTGGCTCCACTCTTGATCAGCTGAAACGAAACAACACAATGCACAAAGTCTTCATTGAGCTCCTCCTTGAGCTCAGGTGCATCACCGCACGGTTTCATCGGCACCGCAAACTGGTTTTGAAGTATCTGTGAGTCACGGGACTCAGCAATCTCACACCCGCGAGATCAAGACTATTTAAGCTTAAGGTAAGACAGGGTAGTGAGGTGGAGCTGCAGCAGCGACTAGCATATATGGTGGCTAACATACGCAAAAGAGAGCGAGAAGAGGAGGCAAAGCACGGTCGAACAACTATGATCAAGAAGTGATCCTGAACTCCTACTTACGCCAAACATAACCCGAAACCGTGTTCTCCTCTCGATCAACCCCAAAAGAGACACTCACGTTACGCATACGGTTGGTGTATTTTAATTAAGATCAACTTCGGTTTTCTACAACCGACATTAACAAATTCCCATCTGCCACATAACCATGGGCACGGCTTTCAAAGTTCAAAACCCTGCAGGGTGTCCCAACTTAGCCCATGATAAGCTCTCGCGATCAACGAAGGATATTCCTTCTCCCCGGGAAGACCCGATCAGTCTCGGAATCCCAGCTACAAGACATTTCACAGCAATAAAACAAGACCAGCAAAGCCGCCCGGATGTGCCGACAAATCCTGATAGGAGCTGCACATATCTCGGTCTCGGGGCACACCGGATTGTCCAAACTTCCGGTAGGCCAACCCAGAGTTGCCCTCGGTACACCGGCGGTCGACAGCTTGGACCAACACTCACGACGAGCACCGCCCGGGGTAAAATAAGATGACCCTTGGGCTCCGAAACCCAAGGGAAAAGGGCATAGGTGAGGCAAATGGTAAAACCAATGTTGGGCCTTGCCGAAAAGTCTTATTCAAAGCGAACTGTCAAGGGGGTCCCATAAATCACCCGACCGCGTTAGGGACGCAAAATCCGGGAACATAACACCGATATGACGGAAACTAGGCGGCAAGAGTGGAACAAAACACCAGCATAAGGCCGAGCCTTCCACCCTTTACCAAGTATATAGATGCATTAATAATATAAGATATATTGTGATATCCCAACCAGTAAACATGTTCCAACAAGGAACAACATCTCCATGTTCCAACAAGGAACAAACTTCATCTTCACCTGCAACTAACAACGCTATAAGAGGGGCTGAGCAAAGCGGTAACATAGCCAAAACAACGGTTTGCTAGGAAAGGATGGTTAGAGGTTTGACATGGCAATATGGGAAGGCATGATAAGCAAGTGGTAGGCATCGTAGCATAGGCATAGCAAAAGAGCGAGCATCTAGCAAGCAAAGATAGTAGTGATTTCGAGGGTATGGTCATCTTGCCTGAAATCCCGCAAGGAAGAAGAACGAGTCCATGAAGGAGACAAACGGACGAAGTCGAATGAATCCTCACAACTCCGGATCGAAACCGAAGCTAACGAGAGAAGCAAACCGGAAAGAAGCAAACAACATAGTAAACAACCAATCATAAACATGGCATGATGCACAAGCGAGTATGATGCATGTCCGGTTTAATGAGGCATGGCATGGCAATATGCACAAACAACACTACAAGTTAAGTGGAGCCCAATATGCAACGAGTTGCATATTGACGGAACACCACATCAACTTATTTAGTTCTCTCTCGGTTAGGTACTCAACAATATTAAATGTTATTAAACATGGCAAGAGGTGAAGCATAATGAAACTAACTATTTAGGCAAGTTTAAATGAGGCCGGAAACAACAACAACAATTCCGGAAAATCCCCATATGCAAATTATGGATTCGGAACAGATCTGACCTAAAGCATATTTTAGAGTCGTTAAACATGCAAAGCGATGCTACCATGTTAAACTAGGCATTTTTCTACCCCATTTACATATATAATTTAATTAAAATGGAGCTACGGTTATTTAGTTACGAAATAAATCATTTTAGCATGGCATTTAAGCAAAATTAAAGCAAACAACAATTTAAACATTTAAATTGTTGTTATCATGATGCGGATGACATGTGCAAGTTTTATGCAATATTATGAAAACGTTATCATGAGCATGATATGAAGCATTATGTCACCGTGGTGGAAGAAAGGGGTGCCACGGCAACGAATCCGAAAATGATGCCACGGCAACATATCGGTTCCGATAACTCGATTGAGATATCGGTACAAAGGAAAACGTGACGGAAGCGAGTCATGCAAGATGGTGGGGTGATTCCGGATACCGGGTTCCCACGGAACGGTGGCATGGCAAAAGAGGGGCATTGCAAGGATGATTCGATCACGGCGGTCGTCACGGGTTATACCTTCGGAACGTTCAAACGGGACGGGTCGAGTTTCGTGGAGGGAAGTAGAGGAAGTAGTCGTTCTCGCGATGATCGCTGAGGGAAGTAGTGGTACACGGCGACGGTAGAGGAAGTAGTGTTTCACGGCGGCGTCCGTAGTTGTTCACGGACGTCGTGGAAGTAGTCGTTCTCGTTTCGTAGTCGTACACGTTTCGAAGAGGAAGTACTTGACGGGTCCGAAACCCTTCGGGGTTGTCGTGGTACTTGCGGTCTCGCGATGGCAGTCGTACACGGCGTAGGGGAAGTAGACGTTCATGTTCGATGGTAGTGGTACATCTCGTCATCGGAAGTAGTTGTTCAAGTCCCGTGGATGTTCGGGGTCCACGGGGTCTTCGAGGGTCGACGGTAGTGTTACACGCCGTAGATGTTCAAAGAAGGACTTGGCGCATCCGATGTCTCCGGGTCGACGGTAGTGGTACTAGACGATCATGTAGTCGAACTTGACGAAACCGAATGTCCTCGAGGTAGTCGTGGTACTTGGCGATTCCGAGACGGCAGCAAGGTAATCGGGCGTGCCACGATGTAGTTGGACTTGACAAAAATCACACCGCCTCGGGTTATGATCTTCGTGAACTTGGGGCGATCGCAGCACATGGGGAGGCTACACCGGCCCGAGGCAAGCATGTTCAACGACGAAGCGGCAGAGATGGCAGCAGTGCCATCGGGTACCAGGAGGTGGAGCATCAGCGAAGGAGGCTCGGGAGGACCGAAACCGAGGCGGGATGAGGCCACAGGCGCGGCGACGAGCTGCGGATCTGGTCCCCGCACGGGACGGCGAGAGGATGCACGGCGCGCGCGGTCACCGGAGGCGAGGACGCTGAGGCCGGGCGCGGCGCCATGGGGAGGCGACAACGCGGACTGCAAGGGCAGGAGCAGAGCCAGGAGCGACGGGCATGGGAGGCGGAGCTGTGGGGCTCAGCCAGAGACCTCGGGCTCCGGCGCAGAAGCGGCGACGGGTCTCGAGGCGGACGGCGGCACGCAGGAGAAGGAAGGCGAGGAGGAGGTGGCGGCAAGGCGCCGAGGAGGCCGACGAGGAGCGCGAAGGAGATGGGTCATGGCGCACCATGGCGTGGCGAGGAGGTGGAAGGGCGAGGGGCATGGGGACGCGTCGGCGAGAGGGTCGGTGCAGGTGCTCGAGGAGCTACTGCTGGCGAGGAGAAGAGAGGTGGCGAGGAGAGGAGAGATGGGGATCGGGGATCGGGAGCGATGGAGAGGACGAGGGGATCGGGCAGGGAGCGGCGCTGGAGGGAGATGGGAGAGAGATGGCTGCGGGCTAGGGTTTAGGAAGGGGCTGGCTGGGCCATGGGCCTTGGGATTTGGTGGAATGGGCCGGCCTGGTGGAGGAGAAAGGCCAGGGGCCGGCTGGCTGGAGAAGGCCGAGCTGGGCTGGCTCGCTCTCCTCTTAAACTCTTATAAACTTTAGCAGAAAAAGAATTAGAGATAAGAAAAGAAGAGAGGGTTAGGGAAAGAATTTGGAAACGAGGATCATTTTCCCGGGCTCACAAAAATATGAAGAATTTAACAAAAATGGCCCGAGGATTTTTGGTGGAACTCCGGAAAATGATAGAATAATAATGGCAAGGTGTGGAGACCAAACTTGAAGCAGAAAAAGGAACGAAATTATTTTGCAAGTGTGTTAAGATCAATTCCAAAACAATGGAATATTTTTAATATAGCTCCCTAATATTGGGAGGATATGTTATAAAGAGAAGTCACCATGTGAATCCCTCGGTTTAAATGGATCGAGAAATCCATGCAATTTATTTAGAAGAGTTTTAAAAAATTAATGATAAGATGGCATGATGACACGATGCAATGCAAGAGATGACATGAGCAAAGCACAAACAAAACAAATCACATGGCAAAACTCGGAAACCCTGGAAGGCAACTGAAACTCCGGTCTGGGGCGTCACAACACTCCACCACTACGAGAGGATCTCGTCCCGAGATCTAGGATGGCACCGGAGAAAAACGGGAGAGGAAGAGGTAAAACTAAGTTGCTTCTGCGACAAACGAGTGAAACCAATGAACCTCGAGAGGTTGAAACAAAATGAAAGAAAGAGAACAACGAAGATGAAGAAAGTTGAAAACACTCTGTTAGAAAAGAGGAACAAGGGATACGACGAGAACCAAGAGGTTTAGTGATAAGATAGATATTGAAACCACTCCGGTTAAAACTAGATAGACAAAGAATAAGATTGATAAAATTTGGGCAGCACTCCGACTAAAAGAAGAAGAAAAAAAACTTGATAAGATGAAAAGAACTTGAAGAGAAGACACCACACTCCGGTTAAATGGATAAGCAAGAAAAAGAACACGATCCTCACAAAACGAGGTGATTGGTGAAGAGCACAACATCACAATGCCTCTGGAAGAAAGAATAGAAGATGGATCATTGGAATAAAGGAATGGAGAAGAAAATGACAACTTCTGCCACAAATGAACTTGGAAAAGCACCCTTGCAAAGAAGAATTGAACGGAGTTGTTGGAAAACCAACAACGAAATGTATAAGCTTGTAGTGGGCTTATGGAAACATCTCAAAATTATGAGGTGAGCTTCTGCCACTAACGGAAACAAACGATTGAATTTATATCAACAAGGAGACGAGAAACTTATTTCGCCGGGAGGACAAATGAAGAACTTGGGTCATTAATAAGCACCATAAATAGCAACATTCCTTAGGGAAAGCTTTAGGTGAAATATAGCCCAAGATAACTCCAATGAAGAGATTGATGGATTTAAAATACCTCATTCTTGACAACATGTGAATCATGAAACACGAACTCAAATTGTCGAGAATGACATAACACCACCTCAAATGATAAGGTAGAACGAATTTCACTTCGAAATGCAAGAAGAAGAATACTTGAACTCCTCAAAACAAAACATGTGTTGAGCACCATGTTCAATTTTGAGTATAGCTTGGCGGACCATAACTCCGAGAGAAATCTTGAAGAACAATTCGAGAAAGAAATGAATCCTTGACGAACCACCATGTAGAGCCTCCATGAAGAACTCCGGTAAACAAAAGGATGATAAAAGAAAGAGAAGTTGACAATACAAGGTGATGCCTTGCAGTGATAAGATGAAGCTTTGAAATGATATAGCCGAGAAAACTTGGAACTCCGGAAAGAAAAGATGAACAAATGAAATCACGAATTTTGATGAACCTCCGAAATAAGGAATTGAATTTACTCGATGAAACAAGAATAAGAATTACATTATGCTCATCCTTCACCAATTAAATTGATGACAAGCAATGGATTTGGCATACTACTTATTCTCGTAGAAAGGATTAAGATGGATATGGCGCAAACTTGAGAAGGTATTGATGGAACCACCGGTGGAATTCGAAAGAACGAATGAATTAATAAGATAACAAAGGAAGTGAAATCTTGAACAAGCCACCGTAAGAATTGAAAAAGAACGAAGAAAAAGAACGAATCACCGTAAGGAATTAGAAATGAATGAAGATACTTGAGGGAATTTAGATACATGAGAACGGAGAAATCATGAACTGATTAGTGAATACTTGAATGATGCACCGGTAAGATTTGGAGAACGAGAGCTGAAAGCTTGAATGAATAATTCTGAGATGATGGGCTCCGAAGAATCAAACTGAAAAGACTCCTGAATTGCTCCAGATGGGTGAAAAGAATTCTCACAATCGAAAATAATTATGAGAGGATGGCATCAAGCTAGAACCAAGAATCTTGAAGAGAAAAGAGCGAAATTTAAGAGAAACTCTTCTTCGGTCTTCAAAATTCGAGAATGACGACGAGAAACACCACCATGAATTGTTGAGGCACTCCGGAATGAAAATTATTAAGGTTGAACCACAAGAAGAGTCAGGTAAGATCCTGGAAAAAAGACCTGTGGGTTAGGGCCCACTCAAAAGAACCACCGTTGAACAATTGTTTGAAAAGAGAGGTTGCACCAGTTGAATTAAATGGTTCCAATGAGATAGCATCCTCAAAATAACTTGAACGGATCTGGAATGAAAAGACGAGCCTCCTGAGATATCTTCAACACTCCAGAACAAATGAATAGCGAGAAGGTGAATGATTGAGAGGTGCACCAGCAAGAGAAATCATTAGAAACGAGGAAAGGAATATGATCAACACTGAAGGCTTGAGTTAAATCCACCGGAAAAGAATACGAGAATGAAGAATGATGAACTTGAAACTGTTGAGCATCTTCATGGGAAATCACCGGATAAGAACATTGAAAGAAAAGAATGAAGAGACTTCACATGAATAAATGGATACTTGATTAAGAAATCTGAGTCCTTGAAGAAAAAGGGTGGGAGGGCGGGAAATCAAAACAACTTGGGTCGGATGAAACGAACACCGTTGAGAAAAAGCTTAGAATTGATCTTGCGACTGTTGGAATGATCGGATCCACTTGAAGAGAAGCACGCCGGTTGAGAAAAGAATTGACATGACAAGCTCAGTGATCAAGAAGGATTAGTATTCACATAGCAATATGAGAACACCATTTAGGAAAGGTATGGAATCAACACTTGGCATTGAAGCAACTTGAATACCACAAAACAAAACAAAAACAAAGGATTGGCTTCAAGAATAAGCCGGAACAAACACATGTGATAGAGATTTACCCAATCCCATATCATGCATCTGTCGGAAAGATATTCTAGGAGCTACTTGAATTCCACCTATGAACTCCCGAAACTTTCGGTTATGCAATCTGGTGTTGGGGATACAGGGACACAAAATATATCACCCAAACTAACAATACCTAGATCCAATTGTATCCATCCACAACACATAACCAAGAAATCCTCGAAATCGTGTACCTCGACCTTCAAAAACATCCGTTATGCAAGTCATGGCAATACTCCCTTTTCGCCACAATCTCGGGCTATCGGGGTTATCTCACCAACAACTGCACAAAAGAGATTTCGATGTCGGTAAAAACTCGTATTCCAGAATCGCAACGATAAAATTGTGACGACAACACCTCGGAGCTCAACTCCCGGGACACCGCCACAACCCCTAAATGTCGAGGCACCAAGAACAATGTTCTCGTCACAAAACCATCTAACGATTCCAAAATACCCACGTGATCCTAAAAAAAAATTTAGTGAAATTTGAGGAGAGAAAAGTCAAAACTCTACGTCAGATACCTCACCAGAGCGACGAAGGACCGAGGAGTAAAAGAATCCTACTCTCCGATATATATAATCCTAAGACTCAAAACATTTTCCATTCTAGACTCAACAACGCCAAGAAACAATCAAGTAGGGGCTCCTAAGTCGGGAAGGCTCGATTACCAACTTGAACGCCTCGATGCGGCTATATCTCCCACGTGTCGAAGCACGACTTAGAGGCATAACCGCATTGAAAGCAATGTCGCAAGTGAGGTAATCTTCACACAACCCATGTAATACATAAGGAAAGAGATACATAGATGGCTTACAATCGCCACTTCACACAATACATGAGTAAAACATTACATCATACAGATACAATCAAGGTCCGACTACGGAACCAAAATAAAAGAAGACTACCCCAAATGCTACACAGATCCCGATCGTCCCAACTGGCTCCACTCTCGATCACTGAAACGAAACAACACAATGCACAAAGTCTTCATCGAGCTCCTCCTTGAGCTCAGGTGCATCACCGCACGGTTTCATCGGCACCGCAAACTGGTTTTGAAGTATCTGTGAGTCACGGGACTCAGCAATCTCACACCCGAGATCAAGACTATTTAAGCTTAAGGTAAGACAGGGTAGTGAGGTGGAGCTGCAGCAAGTTTACTAGCATATATGGTGGCTAACATACGCAAAAGAGAGCGAGAAGAGGAGGCAAAGCACGGTCGAACAACTATGATCAAGAAGTGATCCTGAACTCCTACTTACGCCAAACATAACCCGAAACCGTGTTCTCCTCTCGATCAACCCCAAAAGAGACACTCACGTTACGCACACGGTTGGTGTATTTTAATTAAGATCAACTTCGGTTTTCTACAACCGACATTAACAAATTCCCATCTGCCACATAACCGCTGCACGGCTTTGAAAGTTCAAAACCCCGCAGGGTGTCCCAACTTAGCCCATGATAAGCTCTCGCGATCAACGAAGGATATTCCTTCTCCCCGGGAAGACCCGATCAGTCTCGGAATCCCAGCTACAAGACATTTCACAGCAATAAAACAAGACCAGCAAAGCCGCCCGGATGTGCCGACAAATCCTGATAGGAGCTGCACATATCTCGGTCTCGTGGCACACCGGATTGTCCAAACTTCCGTAGGCCAACCCGAGTTGCCCTGGTACACCGGCGGTCGACAGCTTTGGACCAACACTCACGACGAGCACCGCCCGGGGTAAAATAAGATGACCCTTGGGCTCCTAAACCCAAGGAAAAAGGGCATAGGTGAGGCAAATGGTAAAACCAATGTTGGGCCTTCTTTGGAAAAGTCTTATTCAAAGCGAACTGTCAAGGGGTCCCATAAATCACCCGACCGCGTTAGGGACGCAAAATCCGGGAACATAACACCGATATGACGGAAACTAGGGCGGCAAGAGTGGAACAAAACACTAGGCATAAGGCCGAGCCTTCCACCCTTTACCAAGTATATAGATGCATTAATAATATAAGATATATTGTGATATCCCAACCAGTAAACATGTTCCAACAAGGAACAACATCTCCATGTTCCAACAAGGAACAAACTTCATCTTCACCTGCAACTAACAACGCTATAAGAGGGGCTGAGCAAAGCGGTAACATAGCCAAAACAACGGTTTGCTAGGAAAGGATGGTTAGAGGTTTGACATGGCAATATGGGAAGGCATGATAAGCAAGTGGTAGGCATCGTAGCATAGGCATAGCAAAAGAGCGAGCATCTAGCAAGCAAAGATAGTAGTGATTTCGAGGGTATGGTCATCTTGCCTGAAATCCCGCAAGGAAGAAGAACGAGTCCATGAAGGAGACAAACGGACGAAGTCGAATGAATCCTCACAACTCCGGATCGAAACGGCTAACGAGAGAAGCAAACCGGAAAGAAGCAAACAACATAGTAAACAACCAATCATAAACATGGCATGATGCACAAGCGAGTATGATGCATGTCCGGTTTAATGAGGCATGGCATGGCAATATGCACAAACAACACTACAAGTTAAGTGGAGCCCAATATGCAACGAGTTGCATATTGACGGAACACCACATCAACTTATTTAGTTCTCTCTCGGTTAGGTACTCAACAATATTAAATGTTATTAAACATGGCAAGAGGTGAAGCATAATGAAACTAACTATTTAGGCAAGTTTAAATGAGGCCGGAAACAACAACAACAATTCCGGAAAATCCCCATATGCAAATTATGGATTCGGAACAGATCTGACCTAAAGCATATTTTAGAGTCGTTAAACATGCAAAGCAATGCTACCATGTTAAACTAGGCATTTTTCTACCCCATTTACATATATAATTTAATTAAAATGGAGCTACGGTTATTTAGTTACGAAATAAATCATTTTAGCATGGCATTTAAGCAAAATTAAAGCAAACAACAATTTAAACATTTAAATTGTTGTTATCATGATGCGGATGACATGTGCAAGTTTTATGCAATATTATGAAAACGTTATCATGAGCATGATATGAAGCATTATGTCACCGTGGTGGAAGAAAGGGGTGCCACGGCAACGAATCCAAAATGATGCCACGGCAACATATCGGTTCCGATAACTCGATTGAGATATCGGTACAAAGGAAAACGTGACGAAGCGAGTCATGCAAGATGGTGGGTGATTCCGGATACCGGGTTCCCACGGAACGGTGGCATGGCAAAAGAGGGCATTGCAAGGATGATTCGATCACGGCGGTCGCCACGGGTTATACCTTCGAACGCTCAAACGGGACGGTCGAAGTTTCGTGGAGGGAAGTAGAGGAAGTAGTCGCTCTCGCGATGATCGCCGAGGGAAGTAGTGGTACACGGCGACGGTAGAGGAAGTAGTGTTTCACGGCGGCGTCCGTAGTTGTTCACGGACGTCGTGGAAGTAGTCGTTCTCGTTTCGTAGTCGTACACGTTTCGAAGAGGAAGTACTTGACGGGTCCGAAACCCTTCGGGTTGTCGTGGTACTTGCGGTCTCGCGATGGCGGTCGTACACGCGTAGGGAAGTAGACGCTCATGTTCGGCGGTAGTGGTACATCTCGCCATCGGAAGTAGTTGTTCAAGTCCCGTGGATGTTCGTGGTCCACGGGTCTTCGAGGGTCGACGGTAGTGTTACACGTTTTCGAGATGTTCAAAGAAGGACTTGGCGATCCGATGTCTCCGGTCGACGGTAGTGGTACTAGACGATCATGTAGTCGAACTTGACGAAACCGAATGTCCTCGAGGTAGTCGTGGTACTTGGCGATTCCGGAGACGGCAGCAAGGTACTCGGACGTGCCACGATGTAGTTGGAATTGACAAAAATCACACCGCCTCGGGTTATGATCTTCGTGAACTTGGGGCGATCGCAGCACATGGGGAGGCTACACCGGGCCCGAGGCAAGCATGTTCAACGACGAAGCGGCAGAGATGACAGCAGCGCCATCGGGTACCGGGAGGTGGAGCATCAAGCGAAGGAGGCTCGGGAGGACCGAAACCGAGGCGGGATGAGGCCACAGTGGCGCGGGCGACGAGCTGCGGATCTGGTCCACAGCACGGGACGGCGAGAGATGCACGAGCGCGCGTGGTCACCGGAGGCGAGGACGCTGAGGCCGGGCGCGGCGCCATGGGGAGGCGACGACGCGGACTGCAAGGCAGGAGCAGAGCCAGGGAGCGACGGGCATGGGAGGCGGAGCCGTGGGGCTCAGCGCGAGACCTCGGGACTCCGGCAGAAAGCGGCGACGGGTCTCGAGGCGACGGCGGCACGCGGGAGAAGGAAGGGCGAGGAGGAGGTCGGCGCGCGCGCGCGAGGAGGCCGACGAGGAGCGCGAGCGGAGATGGGTCATGGCGCACCATGGCCGCCGAGGAGGTGGAAGGGCGAGGGGCATGGGGACGCGCGTCGGCGAGAGGTCGGGTGCAGTGCTCGAGGAGCTACTGCTGGCGCGAGGAGAAGAGAGGCGGCGAGGAGAGGGAGAGATGGGGATCGGGGATCGGGAGCGATGGAGAGGACGAGGGATCGGGCAGGAGCGGCGCTGGAGGAGATGGGAGAGAGATGGCTGCGGCTAGGGTTTAGGAAGGGCCGGCCGGGCCATGGGCCTTGGGATTTGGTGGAATGGGCCGCTGGTGGAGGAGAAAGGCCAGGGCCGGCTGGCCGGAGAAGGCCGAGCTGGGCTGGCTCGCCTCCTCTTAAACTCTTATAAACTTTAGCGTAAAAAGAATTAGAGATAAGAAAAGAAGAGAGGTTAGGGAAAGAATTTGAACGAGGATCATTTTCCTGCTCACAAAAATATGAAGAATTTAACAAAAATGGCCCGAGGATTTTGGTGGAACTCCGAAAATGATAGAATAATAATGGCAAGGTGTGGAGACCAAACTTGAAGCGTAAAAGGAACGAAATTATTTTGCAAGTGTGTTAAGATCAATTCCAAAACAATGGAATATTTTTAATATAGCTCCCTAATATTGGGAGGATATGTTATAAAGAGAAGTCACCATGTGAATCCCTCGGTTTAAATGGATCGAGAAATCCATGCAATTTATTTAGAAGAGTTTTAAAAAATTAATGATAAGATGGCATGATGACACGATGCAATGCAAGAGATGACATGAGCAAAGCACAAACAAAACAAATCACATGGCAAAACTCGGAAACCCTGGAAGGCAACTGAAACTCCGGTCTGGGGCGTCACATGGGGACTGGAGGGGGTGGCGGGCGGGGTGAGGGTTTTTGTGACGTAGGGATGGTGATGGTTTTCTTTTTTCTTTTTTGAATTAGGTGGTGAGGGTTTTCTGTCCCATAAAGAATTTTGGAGGCGACGGTTTGCTAGAGCCAACCGTGTGTGATTGACGCAACAGGCAAAATGAAAGTCATTGCACCCAGTTCCAATTTTGGGAACCGTGTTTGATTGACGTACTACCTCCGACCTTGTTTATTGGTCCCCTTTATAAATTTTACCACATTTTGACCAAATATTTAACTAAGAAATGTTTATGCATGTCACCAAAAATTATATCATTGAACATTATGCTCAAATACCCATCCAATAATATAATTTTTGCTGACCTGCACTAACATTTTGTCAGTTAAACCTTTGGTCAAAATTTAACACAAATTACAAAGGGGACCAATAAATCAAGACGGAGGTAGATTCCATCAACCGAACTGATTACATCCATATCCCATGGTTAGACATAAGTAAACATAGATTAAACATACTCAGACATAGATAATAAGCGTACACGTACACAAGCATAGTTCAACCATAAGTACATAGTTCAACCGTCATTAAGCATACTCAAGCGTACATAGTTCGATCCCACATCTCATCTCACATGTCGGCACGATCCTGAAGCTTCTCCAGGTACTCAGCGTACGCGCCGTGCGCCACCCTGCGAGAATACTTCTGCTTGAAGGAGCCAATGGCCCGTCCTCTTGCATGCGCCAGAACACTTAGATACGCGTCATGAAGCTTGTGGTTGCAAAATGGGCATCCATAGCCGCCGTTCCAGGTCCTAATACGCCTGTTATGCTTTCCCGCATAAAGCTCCCTCGGGATTTGCCTCTTGTACCTCCTCTGGCCATCTTCATCCTCGCTGTCCACATCGCCAGACAGCACCTATACAAATAGTAAAACAAATTTGGCATCAAATCAATGATTACACAACGTGAAGTAGGATTGGGAATTTATGGCTATTTATTTATACATATCCAGAGATTATGGTTCGATTTTTAAGCACAGTCGTCTATGTACAGACCAATCTTGAAGAAAATAATGACACAAACATATGTAGGTCATTCAAAATAAATTGTCAAGTCTCAGCTAGGAATTATTAGCACGAACACTAACACTAGTCGGATTACTAGAAGAAATCATTTGCACAGATGAAACAACTAATCACTTATCACTTGTACAATTCAAACAATCAATACACTACACGGATATAACGAAACTTACGCAGATTTCATGGATTGGGAGAACATAACCATAGGATTTCTATTCCAAAAAGGGGGAGACATGAGTAACCAGAGAAACCCTATGATCTATTTGACACATAAATGGGTATAGATGACTAACCAGCTGTCCGTCGTCGTCGGAGTCGTCGCCGGAGTGGTCGTCGGAGTCGTTGCCGGGGTCGCCACCAGAGTCGGTATGGAACTCCGCCTCCGGCTGTGGAAGCTCGACGCCGTCGACGATGTCAGGGTGCAGCGATAACTCGCCGGCGGTGACGGCAACCTCGCTCCATCGCCACACCGCGCTCGTGCTTTAGCAGCCGGCATCGCCACTCCTCCGATGGGCGCCAGCATCATCCTCATACACCGACGGCTTTGAGGACCGAGAGCGGCGTTGAGGATGCAAGCGGAGAGAGGATTGTGTGTGTGGCGAGGATGGGGAGTCGCGGCCGCCGGGCGCACTATTAATATGGAGTAGTGGGAGTTGTGGGAGAGAGGCGGCGGCGGTCAAACCGATGGCTCGCCTCCCGGTGAGCTCGCACCGCATCGCGACATGCCTACCAAAGTTTCACACAGCTACTCGCCGCGCCCCCGATGACATCTGCGCAGCGAGAACGCCCACGTCAATTCACACACCGCACGCACGCCTCCCGGTTTGCTCGCGGTGGATCGCTTTCGCATGCGCCCGTTAACTCATGCTCGCTTTCATAGGCACACGGGTCGCGCGGTGACACGTATATTGTTTTTCTATTGCTGCCGCTTTATTGCTTAACCGAAGCATGGCACATATCCATTGTTGGTCTAACGCTCACGGTTCGAATAAATAATACGTTTGGGATATTGGTTCCGAATTATTAATAATCTCCCGTTTATAATTAGATAAAGATTACATCAAAAGTGGTCTCAAATTTGATAAAAAAAGTTCAATGCCACTTTGTATTGGTGTCCATATGACAACACGATAAGTTTCACGAACTTCAAATAAGTTTTGGATGTACTAGAATTTAAAAATCAAGATTCTCAATGTTTGAAATTTGTTACACGGGGAGTAAACATGCACCCAGTGAGACACATGTGCTTTTGCAATCCATTTAGGTGCACTGTCACGTGTGCATTAGCTCAAATTTAATTTTTGCACATTATACCCATAGAAAATCAATCAATTAATGCACTAAAACGTCTTAATGATCTCTGTGATTTTTTTAAAGTAAAATGTCCCTCCTTTGGTAACATATGTTCACTGCGGGATAATTAATTTAACATGCATCGTAGTTGCGGTGGATTCGCGGTGTGTGTGGGTGTGTGCGTCTGGGGGTGGCGGGTGGCTCACAGTACACTACGAGTTGTGAGCCACCGTGTGGGTTGTCTGTTCTATTAGGCAGCCGGTGCCATATCAGAGTTGTGAATTCATTATTTAAAACATTACACAACCCTTTCATACATACATGCTTTGGCCACATGCAGTCGATGGTTGTCCTACATGACACTCGATACTCGCATGTGACGCTTTTTCTGGCTCCGCGAGGTCGTCGTCCATCACTTTGACGAACAGCCGGCAGTGAGGTTAATTTGACCAGCAAGGTAGAATATTTTTTGCTTGTGTTATGGTGGTATATAGTACGCGTCGAAGATGTGGGAGGGTGCTAGCATATATACTATATGTACGCGTCCGTGAAGAAGTACACCTCACTCAGTGTCGGGACTTTTCGGTTTCCGAGGCACGTGCCACATCAAAATTGTGAAATTGGCTATTCAAACATCACACAACACCTCTTTGGGCCACATGCATGCACGCGATGGTTATCCTAGCTAGGACACTCACGCAGACGCTTCCATCTCAGGCCCACGAGGCCATCGTCGATGCATGCATGCATCACTTTGACCTACATCGGCAGAGGTTAATTAATTTCACCATAGATGAGGATTCTTTTGGGTTGTACATATTACGACAGGAGCATATAGCATACGGTGAAGAGGGGGGGAGGGGGACCATCATATATAGTACGCTTCATGAACCTCGCTCCGTGTGGGTGCATGGTTTACGGTTTTGAGGCATGTGGCACATCAAAGTTGTGCATTTTGGGTATTCAACATATATATGTTTGGCCCACATGCAAAGAGATGGTGGTTGTTCTCTCGCACCCACTTAAGCGCTTATCAGCAATATCGATGCTTTTCCATCTGTGGGCCCGCTTGGTCCATCACTACTTTTTGCCTGACAACAAGAGAGGTTAATTTGCTTAAGAGGGGATTATTTTTTTGCTTGTAATACGGTGTATATATATATATATATATATATATATATATATATATATATATATATAGGGTGGGTCTATTATAATAACACCCTCTAGAGTCTTATTCTGCACAACAAACCCTTATTCTGCTAACACCACCGAGTGACCCGTAGCTACAAACTACGACAACTGAACTGCGGAGGTAAAAGAAAAAGAAAACACACCCCACCCACCCCATCTTATCCTTTCCTCAACCGTCTCTCTCCCCGTGCTCCACGACCACACAACACACACCGCCCAGCCCGCCACCTCCCTGTGCCGCCGGACCACCTCCCCCCGCGCCGCTGCACCACCTCCCCACCCGCGCCGCCGCACCACCTTCCTCCCTGCGCCGCCGGACCATCCCAAATCGACCAACCGCCCGATTCGCCCCGGCGGCCGTCTCCCCCACCGCCCCACAGAGCCCTCCCTAGCGCCACCGCACACCCGGCCATGATCCATCCGAGAAGCAAACCTCCCCAGCTCCCGCGCATCCATCCTCGCGTCGCCCCGCGCGCTCCACATGGCCGGCCACCTCCGACGCCGCGGCACCGTCGCCGGCGTCCCGCTAAGACCCGACCACCGCCTCCACCACGGCCGAAAGAATTGGTAGCCCCGTCCATGCATCGATTCAAAGGAGGCGAGGCCGATGGTGCCGGCGGAGGCTGCTCCAGCATGGAAAACAGCAGGTTCGTCCCCCGTGCATCTCCGTTGTGGATCCCATCCGTCCCTTCCTGTGTATCTTCGTTGTGGATCCCTCCTCCCCTTGTTCTGTAGAGACGGCGGCGTGCATGAAGACCCCTCCCTCTACTCCCTTCCCCAACCGCCATCTATGGAGGTGTTGTAATGGCGCTTCCGGCAAGCTCATTCTCTGGCGAAACAGCTCGCCCCACCCTCTGCTCTCCTCTGCATGGTTCCAGGGTAGCGCGAAGATCCTTTCATCCGGGAGGCAGAGGGGCTCCGGGCCGCCACCGCCGACCACACGCGGCCACCACCTCCACGAAGGGTGCTCCGGGCCGCCACCACCGGCGCCGCGCCCTTGCCTTCCCCACTGGATGCAACCTTGCCAGCAGGCTAGGCCACGGGCATAGAGGAGGAATGATAAGTTCTCCTATCCGGCGCCGCTCCCAACCAGCACCGATCTGGTTCCCGTCCCCCTCGACGAGCTCCTCCCTGTCTGCTACTGCTTCTGGTTGCAGCTCCTTTGAATATGTTTTGAAGCTCACTGAATATTTTTTGCAGTTCATTGTGAAAATCCACGGAGAAGTCCATTTCTTTTTAGATGCAGTACGCCTCGTCGACGCAGCTCATCGTGCGGCAGATAATGTAAAAAGAAACTATACAGTACATTGTGTGTATGCTTGCAAAATGCGGTGTGTGTATGCGTGTAGTCCACCCCTCGGTCATCTGTTTTTTATTAGATGACAAAAATGTATTGTCAGATGCGGTGGTTTCACTTATTTTGAAAAATGGTTGCAGTGCGGTGTGTGTATGCATGTGGTGTGCTGCTGTGTGACCGGCTATATATTTGTAGCAATTTGATGCAGTTTCTTTTGTTTTGCAAATTTCCAGGGATGAGAAATTGTAACCTAATGCACTTTCACACTGTTCACTGTGAAAAACATTCAAAAACAATGATGAAGTTCACTTGGACCCCGTGGAGCAAATTAAGAAACAAAAAATAGTTAACACTATAAAAAAACCTTGTTCTAGAAGTTCACCCGGGTGAAGAAGGCTCAATTCGTTTAGGAAAAAAAGAATGGTGATTCACTCCTTAGATTGAATGTTTGAAGTGCACTCCTGTGGTTCCTTTGTAAGAAAATTCCCTTTGTAAAAACAATAAAAAACCAACACAGAAGAAGTTCGTTTTTATGAAGTCCACTAGTTTCTGCCTTGTGATTCACTTTCACCAACAAAAAAAATGTTGTTCTCTAGTCTGGGCCACGCGGTTCACTAACTTTGACCATGAGGTTCACAAATAAGCGTAGAAAAGTTTGAAAAAAGAGAAAACTTACGAGGTTCACTTGCTTGTCCGATGCAGTGCGGTCGGCCGTATGATGTTGTTCATCCCGTAAGTGCAAAAAAACGTTACGGAAGCGAAGAAAAGTAATGCGGTTCACTTCTTGATAGTGTTGTGGTTCATTAACACCCGATGTGAAGTGCACTCTACTTTCTCGTCCTTAAAAAAATTATGTTTGAGAAAAGAAACCATGCAGTTCTCTTACCCGTATGATGCAATGCAGTTTTTCGTCCGATGCAGTGCGATTTTCAGTCGGATGAAGTACCCACGTCGATTTGGGTGTCGCGAAAAACAGAGTGTCCGCATTTCGGTAAATTGAAAATTCCTCTTAAACCGTAAAGAATTAGGGAGAGTGTTCTACATGAAAAAGTTGCGCCTCATTGATATCTTTCCAAGGGCGTATCGTTTGAATCATTCCGACCAGCGGTTTGCAAAAATTTCACGAAAAAAGGCCGCTGCCACTCATCGTCCGCCGCACGATTTTCAAAATTAACTTAAAATCGTAAGGGATCTCAAAAATATTTCAACATATGAAAGTTGCGCCTCGTTCATAGCTTTCCAATGGCGTATCACATGCCTCGTTTCGACAAACGGTTCAAAAACTGGAGCGAAAACAGTACCGAAAATTTTAAAAAAGTTGAAAAACAGAATTCCGCGATTTAGTAAATTTGAAACTGCTCTTAAACCATAACGAATTAGAGAAAGACTTATATATGAGAAAGATGTGCCTCGACGATATCTATCCAACGGCGTATCATTTGCTTCATTCCAACAAGTGGTTTAGAAATAAACGCGAAAAAACGCTCACTGCCACTCGTCATCCGCCGCACCATTTTCAAAACTTCTCTTAAACCGTGTGGAATCTCGAAAAGTGTTCAACATGTCGAAGTTGCGCCTAATCCATAGTTTTTCAACGGTATATTACACGCCTCATTCCGATAAACGGTTAAAAAATTAGAGCGAAAACAGTATGAAAAAATAACGCGTGCAGTTTTTTCCAACGAGAAGTTCACTCGTGTGAGTACTGCAGCACACTTGGTTTAAAGAATGACGTGCACTTGTGTTCAGCATGCAGTGCGGAAGTGGTGTGCAGAATAGTTATTCTGCTAATATTAGCAGAATAGACCGTCCGTATGGGGATGACATGCATGATACAGTTTGAGCACACACACATGCATGTGTACGCATGAATCCCTCTCATAAAGTCAAAGTGGCTAGTACAACGACACGTCATGAACCGACCTCGCTCTGTGTGGGGAGCTAGTGTACGATTTTTTACGCACGCGCCACGTCAATGTTGTGAAATGGTATTCAAACATGCATGCACGCATCACCTCCATACATATGCATGTAGTGGTTGCCTTCGAACGGTACACCCCCTCGCGTGGTTATCGGCAACAATCATATATATTCGTGGGCCCGCATGGACATCCATGATCACCTTGATCGACAACAAGATAGGTTACCATGGCAGATTCTTCATTTGGTTCGTGTTATCGTAGTATAGGTCATGGTGAGATTTAGACCTAATTAAGTTTGAGTGCATATACTATGCACGCATGCATGCATGAATCCCCGTCGTTGGCTTGAAGTGTGGTGTTACATACATATGCATCATCAACCTAACCCTCACTCGGTGTGGGGATTTCTAGTTCGAAATCACGGTTCCACATCAAAGTTGTTCCATTGTTACTCAAAAACACACCTCTCATACATATGTTTGGGCCACACGCATGCAGTGGTTGTCTTCGGGGACTAGCTACTTGCGTGATTATTGGCGAGCTAGCCCATCTCTAGGGTCGCATGGATGGCCATCACTTTGACCAACAACAAGAGAGAGGTTATAGGACCAAGGTGGGTTATTCTTGGTCCGTTTTACGATCCATCTTGGTAAGATATGCCTCTCTGGCCTGCCAAATGAAAGTGTGTATGTGTGGTGGGGGGGTGGGTCTGCACACGACTTTGCACTTTGCTAGGTGAACCTCGGTTGGGGGAGGGGCATGTATTCATAGCTTAGGATTCCCTTCATGGCAACACGAGGGGGCTGCTAGCTACTTCGCACTTTGCTAGGTGAACCTCGGTTGGGGGGCATGCATTCATAGCTTAGGATTTCCTTCGTGCCGACGCGAGGGGGGCTGCTAGCTAGTTCGACTTTGCTAGGTGAACCTCGATTGGGGGGCATGCATTCACAGCTTAGGATTCCTTCGTGCGACACGAGGGAGCGGGGCTGCTAGCTACTTCAAGACTTTGCTAGGTGAACCTCGGTTGGGGGGCATACATTCATAGCTTAGGATTCCTTCATGCCGACACGAGGGAGGGGGGCTGCTAGCTACTTCACACTTTGCTAGGTGAACCTCGGTTGGCGGGAGGGGGCATGCATTCATAGCTTAGGATTCCCTTCGTGCCGACACGAGGGGGGATGGGGCCAAGCAATACCATGAGCTTTGCGAGATAGGTGTCACATCAAAGTTGCATTTGGTATTTGAAAATGAAACCACCCTTTTCATACATAAATTTGGTCCACATGCAAGTGTGTTCGTGTTCTGACCCTCTCCCGCGTCATTTTTCTCTAAATTTATGAAAATTAGACAAGTCGGATGACGCAAAATACACGGTTCACACAAACTAGCAGTGTGCATTGGGCTCCATGAGGCTTCCCCTCTCAAAAATATCTATCCGCCTGCAGCTTTTTCCTGTTTGATAACACACGGTTATTGTGTTTCAACTGTGTGTGTTGTTTCTTGTTCCCAATCCCGCCTGCATCCCTCGAAAATATCTGCCCGTCTCAAGGGTTTTTCTGTTTCATAACACACGGTTGTTATCTCCGGACCGTGTGCGATGCACCATCATCAAAATTTTCAGTAGGCCCGGCATTTCACTCCTGCGTTTGACTCCCGCCGTCCTGCGTAGTAAAATTTCCAGTACCTGTGTCATTTCCTCAAATACCCCCTCCACACACACAGACATACACACACCAAAACCTCCTCGAGCGTGCGCACACACACACCCTACCTCGCTCAAAACCCTAGCAAGGTCCCGCCGCCGCCGCCGCAAGGCCTCCATTGTCAACATCTGCCGGTTTGCCCGTGCAGCTTACCCACCGATCTCCATACCCAGGCCGCCCTGAGTTTCTTAGATGATGCCTGCCAAACGCCCCCTTTCCCACAGATCCCCATCCCCATCCCCATCCCCCACTCCAGAGCGTCGCAGCCTAAGCCCGGCTACGCTTTCCGTGGAGCTCGAGGAGCGACTGGCCCAAAAGAGGTGTATCGCGGTCTCTTCGCCCGACATCGCCGAGGAAGCTAATGACCATTACTGGCGGCAGGCACTCAAGCAGCGGGCTAGAGTATGCGGGCATGTCTCGGCCGCCGGCTACGACATCAAGGTCATCAACAATGACATCCTGAGGCGGGCTATGTCACAGGTTAAGTGGCCCACCCCCATACCCTCGGTTTCAACCGCCGTTGATCTCATCCATGGCCCCACCGCTGATCTCCTCTGGCTCGCTGTCAACAATTTTCCATCCTACATCGCCATCGAACCCCTTTTGTTATTTCTGAAGGACACGTTCTGCGACGCTGGCTTGGGATCCATAGCTTCCAAGTCAGACCTCATCAACGACGACCACGAGGAGGGCACCTTCTCCTTCTCTTCCAAGGGGAAAGCGCCCTTCTGCGACATCAAGGAGGGCACCCTACAGGCGTGCTCTTCCAAGGGGAAGGAGCCCATCTGCGACAACATGGAGTGCATCCAGGGTCCGTGCTCTTCCCACGGGAACGAGCCCACACTACAAAAAATACACTTCCGTGACGATACGTGTTTGTCGCAGTAGGTCACGTTTTCTGTCATGCATGTACATCCATGACAATTTTATGACAGAATCAAGATAGTCATACATGTGCAGTCGTAGAAGTGTTCCATGACATTACCAAATTATCATCACTAAGTGTCCACTTCCATGACGATAAATCGCGCATCACGTAAGTGCTTTCGTCAAGGGTGACCGACACGCGGCATCCACCGTACGAACGCCGTTAAGCTATCGGGTCCGGTTTTGGATCCGATAACCCGTTAACTTCCCGAACCAATGGGTATTTTCCACGTGTAAAATTTCGATTGGTGAGGAAACACGTGTCGACTCGCGTTGGCACAAAGTCACTCATCCAATGGGCGAGATGCGCCTATGATATGTTGACACGTGGACCGGCCCAAAAGTGGCCCATAAAGTTTAAATGGGCCGGCCCAACTAAAGGCCCGCAAGATTTTGTGGACCATAATGGGCCGGCCCAGCTAATGGCCCATGAGATTTTTTGGACCATAATGGGCTGGCCCAGCTAAAGGCCCATAAGATTTTGCGGGCCATAATAGGCCGACCCAGGTAAAGGCCCACAAGATTTTTGCGGGCCATAACGGGCCGGCCCAGGTGAAGGCCCACAAGATTTTTGTGGACCATAATGGGCCGGCCCAGGTAAAGGCCCGTGAGATTTCACCGACATTAATGGGTCCGCTCAGCTGTAGGCGCACAAGATTTTGAGGACCCTAGTAGGCCGGCCCATTAACTGGCTGCCATGTTTTGGGCCAAATGTCGGCCCATCTTTGATCCAGTCCATTAATGGCCTGCCACGTTCCGGGCCTAACAATGGCCCATACGAGATCCGGCCCATTAAAAGCCTACCATATTCTGGGCCAAATTACGGCCCAAATCAGGTCCGGCCCTTTAAGAGGCTTTGGGCTAAATTATGTCCCATATCAGATTCGGCCCGTCAACTGGACACTATGCTTTTGGGTCCACTTGCTAAAGTCCCATTTAGTAATTCGGCCTGATATTAGTTTCAGGCTATTAAGGGTCGTTTAACATTTCGGCCCTATATTAATTTCAGCCTGTTAAAAGCCCGTCATATAGTTGGGCCTAACTATGGCCTTGTTGCATCCTACCGCTCATAATGATATTCGATTGGGCCAAACAAGGACCGAGACAATTTTGGCTGTTAAAGCCCATGATTTGATTGGCACAATCATGGGCGGGTCCATTTCGGTCTGCCGCCGCCCGTGACTGCTCGCACGCTTTGTGCCCAACCTACTTCTCAGCCTCCTAAAAGCCCATTGAGTTTTCTTGCGAAAAGAGGGTCGACGGTTTACTCGGCCTATTAAAGGCCCGAATCTACAAGTGGGCGAGTTTACATTTAGGCCTTCTAACGGACCAAGATGACGGGGCCCATGATGCGGATCATACATCGTGATTGCATGACGGCCCGATTATGTACCATAATTTTATGGTTTGGCCGGTTTACTGCAAAGACATGATATATATACAGTAAAATAACTGCAACATCATGAATAAGAAAAAAACCTAGACTATACAATAAAGAAATTACAGCATATTACATCAAATAGGCATCAAAGTTCGCCACTATGATAATAAAGCACAAGCAGACTGTAACATCCCAAATTTTGGAATGTTAATACAATTAATTGAATTGTTTGTTTGTTTGCTTGAGTGAATTAAACTTGAGTGAAATTTGAACCTTTTCAAAAACTTTTGAAAGAGAGGGAATAAAATGACTTTCCCCTTCTACGGTAAATTCAAATTCATCCTATTAAAATCAATGAGAGAAGATGACATGACTTCTTCAACTATAAAGAATTTGAACGGAGTTTTGCAATTTAATTCCTTCAAATATTTGCACTTGCTTCTCTATTTTTCTTCCCCGAGAAATACCCCGAAAAATAAATTCTTGCAAGCAAGAAAGAGCGGAGGAAAATGACCCTCCAAAATCAGGGGCATTTTTGAAAATATTTGAGCCAAGAAAAAACCAAAGTTTTTATTTAAAAATTATTTGCAAAAAGAAATAAAGCCTTTAGGGATTTTCTGAAAAACATTTTTTTTAAGTTTTTATTTTGGCCGTGGAATAATGCTCATCATCTACATTTTATTTTTCTGATAATTTTAGTATATAAAAACTCTTGATTCCGAATTGATTTGATTTCCTTTTTATTGTTTTAGTTTCCTAATTTTAAAAATAAGAATGGAATCGTTTTTATTAGGAAAAACCTGCTGGCCCATTAAGCACTTTCCTATTCTAGCCCAACAAGAGATCATCTCCTTCCTCTGTTTCCTCTCACGTTACAGAAGCTTTCCATATCCATGGAGACAGGAAACTCCACCTTCCCGATCTCCCTCGTCTTTCCATCCCAGCCTCCCGAGACCGCCTATAAAACCCCTCCCTCTCCTCGCTCCATTTTTCCCATCACCACGCCTCCCCTGCCCGTAGCCTCCTCGCCACCGTCCTCCTTTTCCTGCCTAGAACGCCACCAGAGCTCTCCTGAACCTCCCATCGCCCAGCGCCACCTCCCAAGCGCCGACCCTCCTCCGCCACCCCACCTCGCCGGCGACCTCGCCCCCTCGCCGAGCAGCCTCCACATCGCTGCCTCCTTCCTGCCATCTCTACCTCACGTCAGGTAACTCCGCTGTTTTCAGATTTATTTCCGTAACAGATTTAGTTCCGTTCTTGTTTAGCTTATAACTTTTGATATAGAAGTCCAATGATGCTGATTCTTTTTATGTTAGATCACAATTTTCTTGTAGTTTCCAAAATATATAATTTGTCTATGTTTGGATTTATAAAATTGAGTTAGATCAGATTTGAATTAAAGCTTGTTTTGCTTATTCCGGGAGTTTAAAAATAGATTTTTATTTGATTCTTTTTCTACTGATCACTAGTGATCATATTTACCAGTGGTAAAAACTTCAAAATTGTTTGAGTATTTTTAGCTTATTATTTCATGTAAAACAAATTCTGTTTTAGTTCTATTCAATTATAGCTACTTCCTTTTCTATAGTTGTTTTAAATTATTTTATTTTATATTTCAGAAAGTTTATGTTTGGTTTCTATTAGTTAAACAGTAGGTGTTCAACAAGTTTTTATATTTATTTTTATTTTGTTATCGTGAAATCAATTCAAGTTCGATAATAACTTGCAATGGATTTCTACTGTTTTAACTCCCAATTGAAAATACTTTCAAAATAGCTTTATGAAAAAAATACCTTATTTTTTTTTGTCTTAACTAAATTTTATATTTTATTCTCTGTTATTTTAGTGTTTTATTTTCCGTTAGACAAAACTATTTTTGTGAATGTTGTAGAAGAAGACTCCTAGTTTTATTTGAAGTTCCTTCGGATTCTTATTCGCTCTCTCTTTGTTTTGATTGTTAGTGTGAGTGCTTATGTGAATGATATGTTTGTTATATAGATTTCATCGAGAGTGACGAGTAGTCTATCAAGTTATTTCTTGAGAACGATAATTCTTCTTCGTCAACATCACCGTGCAAGTTCACTTTGACCATGCTTTCATACCTATGTTTATTGCATTTAGTGGCACCTTTGCAACCACCCTCAAGAGTGTTATTGAATCCTTGTAGTTGAGTAGTATGCATGAGGTAGGAACCCATCACCCTGTTACCAAGCCCGGACGTTATTTATTTTAATGCTACGCTATAGTAGACGGGTTTGGTATGAGTGCTCAGAGTGGTGTGAGAATGAAGGATTTCGCCAATGACGATAACTCCATGATGACACCTGCAAGGACTGCATCTTCAAGGCCTCAAGACTTCAAGACTCGAGACAAGAATTCAATACACACTCATGGGTGAAGGATTTGTTGACGGGCACCTGGAGAAACCAAAGTGGTTGGCGGGATGCATGGAGAAGCGCCATGACATCTTGCGGAAAGCTTCACCCAGACTCAAAGAGACGGAAGAATACTTCATGCCCTAAGCTTACCTGTGCAACCGCAAGTCATTATGGGCTCGCTTGGTTGACCTTAGTTGTGACTCTGGCTGGGACGGTACTAGCAGATGTAGAACTACGGTAGGATGGGTTGAGTACCGACAAAGGGTCGAGGAACTCTTTGGAAGACCATGTTTCGGTCATCTTGTTCTCAAACACCACAAGTGCGAGAACGTAAAGAGAGGGATCGAATCTTGCGGGTAAAGTGTACAAACCTCTGCAGAGGTTTAAAACCTAATCGATTAGCCGTGTCCCCGGTTACGGACAATTTGAGCCTCTGGACTTGGATCTATCTCGGAACTCTCAACACCGGACTGATAACTTAATTGAGGGCAACTTATGATGACTTTGGGCTATGAGACATCGGTTGGCGGAACCATGTCGTGATAGAAAACTCCATAGTGCAGACTTCATTTATGCCTTTGATGTAGGGAAAATAAATCAGCTTTTACGCAAACAAAATTCAGATACAGAGCCATAAAGCCATATTGCATATATTATAGTTTATCATCTATTTTCTCTTATTGTGATCTTGCCGGTACATTCAATGTACTGACCTACACGGCTGCAACGTATCATGTTGCAGATATTTACTCAACGAGCAAGAGTTACGATACAGGGTTACGGTCTACACTCAACCTGCCGATGGCGTTGATGGGACTCCACACCCGTTTGATTGTTTCCGCTGAGTATTATGAGGTATATATCATTTTACGTTATTTATACATGTGATTGCACTTGATATATACATTGATGTACTGTGTGTGCCAGCATACTGATCCAGGGATGGCACAGTAACACAGAGGCTTGACCGTCTGAGGTCGGGTCGCTACACAGACAACAGATTACATACACGGGGCATCAAAGATCGCCACCAGTGCAACTAAACATGGAGACAAAATAATATACAAAACCGACAACACTTCAATAGAGTTCAAGAAAGGTTAGACCTGCTGGGGAGCTACAGCGCAAGCAGCTAAGAAAGCTGATGAGATTGTGCTTGTTTAACACTTATATCCTCCTCACTCTGAAAGATAAACAAGCAGTTAGATGACAGGTTTTGCACATGAAAGTATCAAGGTTTACAATTCATCACATTTCTTCGATTTAATAAAGTGACACAGTTTAAAATTGCATTAACACAATATGGTATTGTTCAGGTCAAGACATGGCAGGAAATGACATTGTGAAGGAGTTGGCAGCTTCACGACACCACTCAATTACAGATCAAGAACTCATAAGTATCAATGGTTAGTGTGTTGTCAATTTATCCCATTTCAAATTGGCAAATAAAGAGACGGTTTAAATAATAGTAGAATGATATGATATTGTTCATAGTTAAGACATCACAGAATATGACATTGTGCTGTAGTGGGTAGGTTCACCACACCACCGGATTACGGATCAAGAATGTATATACATGCAAGGTTGCAAAACAAGGTCACTTGCTCAGATAGTTTAATTTACATGGTATGAAGAAGGAACTTGGTTGTACAACTGAAAACTTAAATTGAGAAGGACAAACTTTTGTTTATGAACTACATAATAAAATTTAAACATGCAATTTAATGCAAACACCAAAAATAAACAGCTGTTGCAGTCATGCCTAACCAAATATACACAACAAAGTTTGAAGGCTTGAGAAGGACAAACTTACATTATTGGTGAAGGCAGGCTCTATAAAGCCCTTGTCCATGCTGATGGGGGGGGGGGGCAATTCAAAAAGTTTACCACAAAATCTTCTTCATAAGCATTTCCTTTATTCTACATTTTGTTAAGAGTAAATATGGATGTGACAATATAAGAAAAAATGGAGAAAATTTAAGATAAGATGAAGAGTGATGCTACATAACCAAGTAGCTATAAATGTAAGTACAGCGATACAGGCAAAAGGTACATCCAAGAGCAATGCAGAGCTAAACTTCTTCAGTACCATCGGTGTTATCCAACCTTATGGTAAGAGTAAATATAGATCTTATGTGTACAAAATGGAGGGCAAAGGAAAATAAGCTGCAGAGTGATGGTACATGAACAACTACCTGTCAATATAAGTACACTGATAAAGGACAACAGGTACTTACAATAACAATGCAGAGCTAAAAAATTTCATTGACATTGGATATATTCTACACTAATGTAACCATTCATACAGATCAGATAATTTGGAGCGAACAATTGATAAGCAAGCTTACATGCATACTGCTGTCACATAATGAACCAGGTATGTATGAAAGTAAAGTGATACAGGACAACATGTACTAACAAGAGCAAAGCATGGGCAGCATATTTGCGATATCCTTTCGTTCTTTTCAAACCGGAATTCTTTTTCGAGCAGATTTCCTACAAAAAAGATCCGTAAGGCACATGCGGAAAAGTAGGAGTTCAAATTGTCATGCGATATCATAGATGGTACCTCATCCTCGAACGAGACCAAAGGCATAACAAGGTTTTTTCATTCAATGTCTTCTAAATTTAGCACAGAGACTTCACCGTAAATTGCTTATAGACTTGCCATCAAAGTGTGATTTCCTCGTAACACCAATATCGCTGCAATGCTTCCTTGAAAAGCGCAAGCAAGCTTTGCTCGTCATGACTATCCAGATTGACCTCGCCTACTTACAACAATGTAATGTAAATCACCGATGTGTTCAATCAGCGTAAAACAGAAAATAATCACCATGAATAATAGCACTTACATGTAAGTAGGACAGAAGATGTGAAAATGGTGTTTGTCTTCACTATAATCTTCCCATGATGGGAATATATGCATGTAGTCCCTAACAACATTGAAAGCATTGTCTTTAAACTCGAATAATCGAATGGGGTTCCAATCTGCAGGAATTGGCCGCCTCTGCAGCTTGGGATAGGTCTTCGCCGGTGGACTTGCTCTACTTTTTGCCGGAGGGGATTTTTCTGTGGCACGGCCGGTGCTATGGCAACTGAAATCGCATACCTTTGCCGGAGTGCAGGTCCTGTGGTGCGGCTAGTGGTGTGGCCAAGAAGTATGGGTACAGTCTGCTGAAAGTCGGTCCTACGCTTTGTTTCACCGGTTGTACATCCAATATAAGTGGGTGTCATTCGATTTCTCCGCACAACCACGTTTTCATGGACTTTGCTTGGTGCTCCTTCGTGTTCGCAATCACCTCTTCCTTTTTGATGTCCGATGCACAAGAACAACATTTGAGTGGAAAAACATGGTATGATGACAGATGGAATATGTATTGATAATGGATGGGCATGGCATCTCGACATATATGATGAGTAAACTAAGTAGATGGCGGTGCAACAAAGTAGAAGAAATGCAAGACAACATATGCAAGATACACGCAATCAATAAAACCTTGCCAAATTAGAACAGCACCTTGATGGGTGAACAGGATGGCCATCCGCCTTTGACTCTCAAGGTTAGAATAGTCATTAGGATCATATTCTGAACAAGAATCAACAGGTGGGGAGCGTATGAGTTTCATTGCATCCAGAATGGCACTCAATGCCTTGGTGCCAATTTTTTAAGTCATTGCGGTGTTTAAATTCAAGAGTGGACTGCTGCTAGTGCGACACAAAGCAGCTACACTGATCATAGTGTAGATATAACGGGAAAACCGTTAGCATCAGAGTAAAATCAGCAAAGTGGAACTTGCTGGAATATATGTGCTAGTATTGCCGGTACGGCTAGAAAGGCTTCAGATACCAGCTCTCTTCAAATGAAGGTGCGGTACTGTTAATATCAGTGTAACTCTCAAAGGCGACACAGCTCCCCGCATTTCCTTGCTATTCTTATAGGATTCAAGTGGGCAGGCCACCACAAATCCTATTCCCATGTTTACAAAATCCTACGAATCAAAGAGGCCCGAAGGGTTCAAAGTGTACATACCAACCGACCGTATAGACCTCTACACTGCAAATGTCCCTGCTCATCTTCACTACAAGGAACATACTATACTACTATCATACTCCTTCTGTTCCAAAATATAAGTCTTGGTAGAGATTTCTACTATGGATCACATACAGATGTATCCAGATACATTTTAGAGTGTAGATTCACTCATTTTGCTCCATATGTAGTCCATGGTGGAATCTATACAAAGACTTGTATTTAGGAATGGCGAGAGTACTTACTAAAGAAGAACGGAAGAGGAACATGCTAAAGAAGAGCAAGCAGATTTTGGATAATAAAATGTTCGTTGCGCAGTGCCCACACATGATGAACCAGAGCGCATTAAGAAAGCAACTCCCTGTTGTCTCTCTATATGTGGTGCACATGCTTTTTTGAAAGTAAAGTAGGAACATTAGCTGACCAATTAAATGTTATCTATTTTAGTAATATCAGCATCATATCAGATTCATACTTGAGCAACAAGTTTGAATTATGAGTGGCACGTTGTTTAGCTTGATGGATTCAGAGCAGCGATAAGGTGTACGATGATGGTACTGAATATAAAGGCATGTCTGCATGCAAGTCGCGTGACTTTTGTCATTTGGGTCACCGACCATTTCAAAGGTTGGATGAAGATCCTTCGCCTCCTAACCCTTCTTCTTCCTCGCCTCTAATTCTTCCCATACGTAACAATCAAGACGGGCCACCGGCCGACCACCGACCCCACCGCCTGTGTTCCTCCGCCACCCCACCCCATCCCCGCCCCCACCAGGCCGATTTTTCTTTATTGGGTGAGGCCCCACCACCGCCCCCACAACCAAAGTCCCCACCCGAGCCCCTTCGTTTGCACCGGCGAGCTCCGGCGAGCTCTGAAAAATCGACTGACCCAATTTTGAAATTTAGTCTACTGTGATTTAACTAGTGTGGAATATAAAAGGGGAAAACCATAAGCATTGGGAGTATAGTGTTGAGCGTGCCATGGCAGATCTGAAGGTGCAAACCGGACAAAGGCAACTTCGCAACCAATGTTTGCTTTCAACTAGCAAGTAAGTGATGGACAAGAAATCAGAGTAAAGCAATGGCGATCTATTTTCTTGCTGCGATAAATAAGTTGAGTAGATACGAAAGAGTACCGCCTCTGGTGCGGCGCCGTGTATGCATCTGCTAAGAATTTGACGGTGCTACGGTAGCGATGGCTGTCGGCGGCGTGGAAGCAGATCTAGGAGGGTAGACGGTGGCGGCGGGGCACGATGGACGAGACGGTCATAGGAGCGGCGCCGGCAAGGTGGAAGACGGCAGGGATGAAGTGAGAGGACATGATGCAAGGATCCCGGTCCGAAGCCGTGGATGAGAGAGGTCGATCTCTTGTAATGGACGACAGCGGTGGATGGGGTGGCGGACGGAGGAGGCTGGGGTGGAGAGGGTGTTTTGGCGCCCACGGAGTACGAATGGGGAAATGGAGGTGGAGAGGAAGGGGGAACCATGTCTTCAGGGCGCGCTTATCTCAAATGCGAGGAAATTTACAAAGTCAGCCCCCGTTTCAAATTTCCTACATCACAACTATATTAGTCGGTTGGAGATAGGACGGTAATCTTGCATACACCGAATATTTGCCGACGAGAGTTTGTTTTTGGCGCCCACTGTGTATGAATCGGGGAGGGAGTCAATTTCGGCCAAGGACACACTGTGTTTTCGCGCCCACCGTGTATGCATCCGGGTGAGAGGAGGTTATGTCACGTTTGAGTGAAATTACATACCTACCCCTATCGAAATCTATAGAAATCGAGCAGATAGGCTTTGCGTGGCAGGGATAGGTAGTAGTAATTTCTATCTCGCAGATTTTGATTTCTAAGATTATCGCGACTTTCACCGCTTCGCTCAAATTTTGCAGAGTGCACGCCATCGTACAACTCAATTCAATCCCGCTTGTATTCTATTTATTTCAAGGGTCCATTTTCATTGGAATAAAATCCTATATACATCATTTTTATATATACTTTCAAAAGCACAACAAAGAATTCTGCTCCTTTATATGTATAATATGATTTACAAATACAATGATATCAAAATCATAAGGTTGAATTCAAAAAATTAAACCAAATTATGTTCTACTAAAATGTATGGATCAGTAATATCTACATATTAAATAACATAGATGCGCGTGAATTCATATGGATTACATGTATCATCATCTCGAATTCAAATATTTGAATCCCTTTTATGTTCACTCCTTTCACGCCCATCTCTCTCGCATGCATGCTCCTTCATGTAGCTATCACTCTCTTTTCTCCAGCTCACCTGCACACTCACTTCATGTTTCTCCTATCCTCGCAAACATGGTCTCTCGACGTCTCCCTTGAGAAGTGTCACGCTCTCCCTATCTTTATACATTACACGGTTTTCATTATCTCTCACATCTCTACCGTTCTCTCGTATCACTAGGTACTTAAGCTTTCTTTTTCACCGCCACACACATAGTCTCCACTCGTTTTTCACTTTGTCTTTCTCTCTATGGGATTCTCTCACACACCATATATGTCTCTAGATATGAATCATACCACCAAAATTACTCTCTCTCTCTCTCTCTCTCTCTCTCTCTCGTGTAGACACAACATTTGTTGCGGTCTCCTTTTTGTCTCCATCCCAGACTAACATTATTCATTTGTTTACCGATCAGACAAACTCCCCTCTCACACACACACACACACACACACACACAACTCCTGCTTCCACACCCCTTCCCGACTACCGTCTCACTCTCACACACACAAAACTCTCGCTTTCGCACCCTGACTCATATTTCTGTCACAAACATTTATCGACTAGCCTCTAGATAGGTTTATACACCCGCACACTCGTGCTTCCACTATCGCATACATGTCTCTATCCCGCTCCTTATATCTATGTAGATTGTTCTTCCCTTCTTGAGACACGCCCTCTCGATCGTGCACACACACACTATCGCATCATTTTAAGCTGATACCTCTCGCACACACACTCTTTGTGTCTTTGTCACACATGCACTCCGTCCTCCTCCTGTCTCCCTCTCTCTCTCACACACATGGGCTTTTTGCAACAACTAGCAAGATGCCCATGCGTTGCATGGAACATCAAGATGCATTTGTATGAGTAGTTTATCTTGTGGGAGAAAAGGATGAACAAGGGAAGGCCTTATTTAAAAGTGTGGAGAGGGGTGTGGGTATCTTTTTGCAAAATTGCCATAGTTTCCTTCCTATCCATCAGATATAGATCAGACGGCCTATATTGCAGGATGGCAGGCACACGATCATCACCGACTATGCTTTTTATAAGAGTAGGGATAAAAAACAGAGTTGGTGATGATGGTGGGCCTGCCATCTTGCAATATAGGCCTGATACGTCTCCAACGTATCTATAATTTTTGATTGCTCCATGCTATATTATCTATTGTTTTGGACTATATTGGGCTTTATTTTCCACTTTTATATTATTTTTGGGACTAACCTATTAACTGGAGGCCCAGCCCAGAATTGCTGTTTTTTGCCTATTTCAGTATTTCGAAGAAACATAATATCAAACGGATTCCAAACGGAATGAAACCTTCGGGAACGTGATTTTCTCATCAGATAAGACCCAAGAGACTTGGACCCTCCGTTAAGAAAGCCCCGAGGCAGTCACGAGGGTGGAGGGAGCCCCCCTAGGGCGCGCCCCCTACCTCGTGGGCCCCTCGGAGCTCCACCGACGTACTTCTTCCTCCTATATATACCAACGTACCCCCAACAGATCAGATACGGAGCCAAAAACCTAATTCCACCGCCGCTACCTTCTGTACCCACGAGATCCCATCTTGGGGCTTGTTCCGGAGCTCCGCCGGAAGGGGAATCCACCATGGAGGGCTTCTATATCATCATCATAGCCTCTCCGATGAAGTGTGAGTAGTTTACTTCAGACCTTTGGGTCCATAGTTAGTAGCTAGATGGCTTCTTCTCTCTTTTTGGATCTCAATACAATGTTCTCCCCCTCTCTCGTGGAGATCTATTCGATGGAATCTTCTTTTTGCGGTGTGTTTGTTGAGACCGATGAATTGTGGGTTTATGATCAAGGTTATCTATGAGCAATATTTGAATCTTCTCTGAATTCTTTTATGTATGATTGGTTATCTTTGCAAGTCTCTTCAATTATCCGCTTGGTTTGGCCAACTAGATTGGTAGTTCTTGCAATGGGAGAAGTGCTTAGCTTTGGGTTCAATCTTGCGGTGTCCTTTCCCAAAGGATGAGGGGCAGCAAGGCACGATTGTATTGTTGCCATCGAGGATAACAAGATGGGGTTTTTATCATATTGCATGAATTTATCCCTCTACATCATGTCATCTTGCTTAAGGCGTTACTCGCTTTCATTAACTTAATACTCTAGATGCATGCCGGATAGCGGTCGATAAGTGGAGTAATAGTAGTACATGCAAAGGTGAGTCGGTCTACTTGTCTCGGACGTGATGCCTATATACATGATCATACCTAGATATTCTGATAACTATGCTCAATTCTCACAATTGCTCAACAGAATTGCTCACCCACCGTAGAATACTTGTGCTCTTGAGAGAAGCCACTAGTGAAATCTATGGCCCCGGTCTATTCTCATCATATTAATCTTCCTCGCTTTATTATTGCTTTGCTTTTTACTTTGGCTTTTATTTTACTTTGCATATTTATACCAAAAATATTATCTATCATATCTGTCATGATCTCACTCGTAAGTGACCGTGAAGGGATTGACAACCCCTATTCGCGTTGGTTGCGAGGAGTTATTTGCTTTGTGTAGGTACGAGGGACTTGCGTGGCCTCCTACTGTATTGATACCTTGGTTCTCAAAAACTGAGGGAAATACTTACGCTAATCTGCTGCATCATCCTCTCCTCTTCGGGGAAAACCAACGCAAGCTCAAGACGTAGCAAGGCCGTCCGATTTATATCTGACGGATAGGAAGGAAACTATGGCAATTTACCCGCACTCCTCTCCACATTTGCAGATAAGGCCTTCCCTCGTTCATCCTTTTCTCCCACAAGATCTTGATGTTCCATGCAACGCACAGGCATCTTGCTAGTAAGAGTATAAATTATACATATACCACTTCTCGAATCTTGTAGCCAACAACATTCCTCCCTTATCTCATCAAAACCGCCAAAGGAATATATTTTGAGTGAAACATAACATTTTTTTAGTGATATACGTATTTCAAAACTAGAATTTTTTTCTATCAAATCAGTGAATATGTATTAATCTACTCTGATCGTGTGGAAACGCATTGGCACATTGCTAGTAGTTATTATATTTTTTTGGACACCAGACAAATGGTGGAATACATATACGAATAGAAGAGGCGCACGCACGCAGTTGGTCTCTCGCTTTCTTGCACACATGAGTGTTACGTAAACGCAACGTTAACAAATAAACCCTAAAACCCTAGGTGTACGATTGCTGCATTCGCGGGTACCGGGTACGTGGTGGAGCGCACCTTTGTAGGAATAGTCAGCTCGCGTGATAATTTGATCCATAGGAGTTGATGGTCGGGACCACAGGTGAACGACCTGGAGGCGGTGGCTCGCCAGTTGCCACAGATCGAGTAGCCACGTTTAAAATATCAATTTTTAGCGGGGTTAAGAGTTCCGATTTTCAATGGCGCGTTATAAGTACTAAGTAGTTTTTAGAACGATTGGTATGGAGCGAAAATGGAATTCATAGTACTACGTACCTCCTTGGCGTATGGTTGTATGGGTTTATGTTGTGAGATGTTGAACCTGGTAGTTCTAGGGCAAATACTATGGTTTAGATTTAGATGTTGGTTTTCAGTAATGAAAATCGGAAGGGGGAAACACTTCTTTGATTAAAAAAAAACTACTACCTTCGTTCTGGTTTACTAGTCCCCATCGTATTTTGGGTCAAAGTTTTTCCACGGATTTTACTTGTAAAATGTGAATGGAAAACGAGATTTTGTTATACCCAAACAAAAAAGGACTGGAGGGAGTGATTGCCCTGACACGGACGCGACCTCTCATAGCGCAGGCATTAAACCGGCGCGCCGGCCAAGAGGGCCCCACTCGCTGCAGGCCTGGCTGAACACGCCTGCTCGCTGCATGCAACCGGCTTCAGACTGCCCCGCCTGCCTTCATTTAATCCGCGCGTGTGCCGTCAACACGTCCTTCCGCGAGTCGGCCGGCATTTGAGAACACAAAAAATGACCAAAATATAACTAATTACGCCTGGTCTTGACTTGTTGTGCTTGCACTGGTAGCAGGAACTAGAGGTTTTTCTTTATTCATAACTCTCCTCAATTTTTTTGGCTTTGAAGTGAATCATGGTTGTGGACATTATGTATGAATGTGCAGATATCTGTGAACATGAGTTTGATGTGGAAGTTGAACTTGGAATGTCGGGCTTGCGCGTGAACTATACCATGTCCAATGCTTTGTCTGTTATTGTTTGGAAAGTAATTGTTGTTATTACATGACCCGAAAAAATATATTTTGTGCCACATGAGTAGATGTATGGACATCACAACAGGCATGCTGACTGGATAAACATTTGAACCTAGCTACTATGAAGGAAATTTTGTATTGACAATAGTTTTAGATAGCAGGAGACACCTAACCTGCTCTGCCTCTGCTAGCTTAAGTCTGGCTTCTTCCATCTCTTCTTTGGCATGGGTAAAGAGAGCATCTGATTGCTCTTTTCGCTTCTTCAAGAACTCAGCTACATTCTCAAGGGTTGTTGCACGCTTTCTTTTAGCCTTTACTAGAGCCACGAGGACACGAACAGCTGACGACTCCACCTGGCTTGTGTGTAATCCAACATCATCTCGAATTTGCACCTTGTGTCTAATCCAAAGATCATTAGGGAACGGCACCTGTGTGTAATCCAGCCTCATTCTAGAAACATGATCTCGAGGTTGACCATACTTCCCTCCTTGCGAGAGCTGCATCCCGACATGAAGTTACTTCTTTAGATCAATACTCGTGAGCAACCTGATCCATTTAGCAGAAGCGAGATTAACAGAACTGGGAGAAGTGAACTCAAAATGATTTTTTTTAATAAAAACAGACTATAAGGTGAGAACACCCACTTCCTAGATCAAGCTAAAAACGAAAGCATTAGGACGATTAAGACTCTTCTTATTACACATCAAAGAACACGAGGCTTAAGAGAAACAGAAACTAGAACATATACACATCGAAGAACACGAGGCTAAACGAAAGTAATTGAAAGGGTGTTACTTACCAAAGCTCGTTTTACAGGTTCGGTGGAGCTCCTGTTTAACTTGGCACGCTCCTTGAAGATGTCCCCAATATCCCGTGTTTGGTCTTCATTGCTCCTCTGCATGTTCGCACTTGTGGTTTTAAAATATCAACATGGCAAGAAAATATACTACTCTGATTTATATAGGCCGTCCGATTTATATCTGACAGATAGGAAGGAAACAATGGCAATTTTGCAAAAAGATACCCACACCCCTCTCCAGATTTGCAAATAAGGTCTTCCCTCGTTCATCCTTTTCTCCCACAAGATAAACTACTCATACAAATGCATCTTGATGCATGCAACGCATTGGCATCTTGCTAGTTCTAAAAAACTTTCCATCATTTGCCACACTACTGGTTGCAGATGAAAAACCTACCCAAGCACAACGTGATACAGGAGCGACGCACAATTACAAGCTGATATTCTGTTGGACAATGGAGGCTATAACCAATTACTTTTACGGGAACAATAGCACCCAGGAAATTTGAAGGGTACGTATGCACAAAATTGGAACTGCACATGTACTGCTAAGTGACTCAATACACACATTACCAATCGAGGAGGAGAACGATGGTCGCGGCGGCCTCTATGAGTCATGGTCGGCAACGGGAGTCAGTTCATTGTCCACGACAGTGGTGCTTCTGCGCTTGGCGTCGGCTTCCGGGAAGCAGATCCGAGACCGTGGAAGACGGTGCCGGGGAAGAGGCTCCGTGTACGACGGCGATGGTGGACTGGCTCCAGTGCGGCGTACGAGGTCGTCAATGAGGTAGATGCGCTGCGGTGGACGAGTGCGCCGATGTAGAAGGAGAGGAGCATGAAGGCTGCGGTGCCGTGGAGAAGTCTATTTTGCGGTGGGGATAGAAAATGGGGAGTATTCAGTGTACTACTCTAGGTGCCGGGTGGGGTTGGCTGGGTAGGGTGAACTGAAGTTACTGAAAACAGCCCCTACCAACCATCATCCAGAGGCCTGTTCAAGGCTATGATGGTAACTTCCCATCGCTCGAATCAGGTCGCGGGAGATTTTCCCACGACCTCAAAATTTTGTGACACCGAACTCCCGTGTGGCGTGTTGGGTGATTCGCTAAGCAACTAGCGAGTAGTACTAGTAAACTCTGCATATTAGGTTTAACCAAAGTCAAACTTCCTAAAGTTTGACCAAGTTTATAGAAAAATATAAACATTTACCATAACAGTTATGTATGATGTGAAATTACATTCAATAATGTATCTAATGGTATTTATTTGTTATTGTATATGTTAATATTTTTTGTTATAAACTTTCTGAGAGTTTACAAAACTTGACTTTGACCAATGCTAATATGCGGACTTAAATAAAACGGAGGGTGTAGACATTTGTTTTCTTAGTATGTAGTGAATTAATCATTTGTTGAAATTGTGAATTAAATATGTTAGGCTACTGACTTCGAATGTAATGGTCTATACAATTCAATAGTTACAATCATTGTCGAATTCCAAGATGTATACGAGGTCTATAGTACTTCACAATATGCTCAAACTCACATAATCCTAGTCAAATGACAATCAAAATGCATTTCATAGTTATTACTCTGCAGGATGCAACAAAACCAACAATAACTCTACATCAGCCATTATAAAAGCAACATTTTAAACATATCCCAATGTGTGAATGAAACATGCAGAGAGAGCTTGCGAAGATGGAGCAGATATGACGGGAAAGATTGTATGTATGTGGACGAGAGAGTAGGAGACAAACCTAACGAAACAGAGAGAGGGAGAGAGATAGAGAGAGAAAGAGAGAGGAAGAAGTTAGGTCTGTGAGAAAGATGGAGACATGTAATATACGTGAGATGCGCGTGCATCCGGATTCTGTACACGTGGAAGGAGAAGAGACAACATGTTTGATGAGAGAGCTGGAAAAACATGGACGAGAGGGGAAGGATCTCTTGGGTTGAGGGATTGATAAATTTGTGCGGGGGAGAGAGGGATTGGTAATTTTGTGCGAGAGAGAGAGAGAGAGAGGGTGGGGGAGGAGTCAGTCAGCCGTCGTCACATCATCCTGCTTCCAAATGGCCCCGCATTCTCTAGCACAGTGTGGTCGCCGTCTTTGATCTCCTCGATGCCCTCTTTGAAGATTGAGGTGTTATGCTTGCTGGGGTGCAGAGAAGCACAAGTGAGAGTGGTCGCCATATAACCTTGGATGGCGATGAATTGTGTGCTCGGGGGAGGGGGTCTGTGTGTGTGCTGTGCTGTGTGTGTGTGTGTGTGTGTGTGTGTGTGTGTCAGATATTGAGAGAAAACAAACCTAAGGAGAGAAATGTGTGTATGTGACGGAAAGCTACATGCTAAACAGGGTATTCACGAAGAGATTGTGCGTGCGAGATAGAGAGCGATGTGCGGGCCTTGAGGTGGGCAGGGGCCGGGTGAGGGTGTCAAAATGTGCGCGTTGATGCATGTGTCACATGCGATCATGCAAGGGACGGACGAATTGAGAGAGATGGTTGTTGTGTTACGGATGCTCCTCTCTCTCTCTCTCTCTCTCTCACACACACACACACACATACAAGTAAAATAGAAGACCGTTCTCTCATGTATACACAACGTATCTGCATCTGTCTATGTCTCACTCATGCATGATCATTTGCACATTCACACCTCTCTATGTCTCTATCACACGCACACTGTCTCCACATTTCCCTTCCGCCACAACACACATATGGACACATACACACGTTCTCTCTCAGTCACACACAAAATCAGTAAAAAAAACTAGGCACACCTAAACGTCCAAATCCAAATAAACACGAACTGGAGCTAAATTCAAATATATGGAAATATTGTAGGCCAAGAACTTTTCCAGAAAAAAATTGAGTAACATTCATGGATTGTTTTCACACACACAAAAGGTTCGTGGATGTTTCGAAGCGACACGGTGACGCACTGTTCGATCGACCAGCGATCATGGGTTCACGCGCTTGCACAGGATTCCGTATTGTCGCTGTGGTAACTAATAAAAGCGTTGCCTAAGTCTAATGTTTACGTGTACTAGTACTGTTTTCTTTTAAGTTTGACCAACCCTATATAAAACTAAACTAAGCTCCCATACGCGCACTCATCAATATGCCGCCGCCGTTGCGCATGCCGGCGCCCGCCTGCTCCGGCCAACAACTTTTTTCCCATCACCGCCATGTCGCCGCCATCCCTGTGCCATGAAGCCAAAGGCTCACCCACTCACGTCGTCTGCAGTCCCTCCTCGCGATGCCGCCGCGCTGCCAAGCACGTGAGCAGTTGGTGGAGTCGCGTCTATGCACACAACGTACGAAGAGGAGGACGAAGCGTTTCCAAAGACGCTGGCGGCGAGGAGGAACTAGCATGTCATTGTCGCTCTCCGCCCGGTGGAGGCGCGCATGGTGGCTGTCGTGGCGGAAGCTGGCGCACAAGTCCGAGCCCGCAAACCGGTGCGGACGCGAATCTACCTTCGAGACCTTGAATGCCACGTGATCCTGCAATCAAGGAGCAATTTGGGTCGATCGACTTTTTTTGAACTGGCTTTTCCCTTTCCATTACTTTCATAACGGAAATACAATGTCTCAGGAACTGAAACCAGCAAGGCTAGAAAGAAAGAGGAAAAGCGAATTCGGGGCAACATTAGGAAACCCACTATCTGCGCCTGTCATTAGGAACAACAGATCATGGGGCGAAAACCCGATGTCACCCAAAACCGCGCTAACGAACACCTATGGAAAGTATCACAAGTCTTACAGATAACACCATCAGACGCCAGGCCACAACCGCCATAACACCAAAAATCCAAAAGAACTACCGAAATCCCCTACCAAGTTCTAAAGGCACCACCCAGTCACCCACTGCTCCCGGGATGCATCAACGGCTCTCCTTCTGCAAAAACAAACACTCCAAAGAGCTTATCGCACAGATCAGCGCGCCTTCTTCCTCGGCCTCATCGCGCCCATCTTTAGTTGAACTGTGGACCGCAGCAGATCATCTCTGTAGTGTTCTCCTCAAGATCTCCGCCTTTTTTCACCATCTCTCCATCTCGCTTCGAGACCTGCCCAGTTTACCAAAAAGCACAAGTTGTGAAAACAATCTCAAATGGAGAGTTAATCCATTTGAGCTCAAAAGTGGCTCGGTTCCTGGCCAGCCAAATAGCCCAACATATAGCAGCCAAGCCAACAGTGTAAACTTTGTCCAACCCAGGTAAGAAGCTGTACATCCATGCATAATATTGCCAAACAGAATTGGGACAGCAATCAGTTCCAAGCAAGGAACCTACGTTTCTCCACACCACCCTGGAGACAGGGCATAAAAAGAACAAGTGCTGAGCTATTTCTAATTGGTTACAGAACGAACAACAAGGGGCCCCGGGCCATAGTCTTTTTTTCATATTGTCCCTGGTCAGGATGGCATTCTGCGCCATCTGCCATAAGAAGATTTGAATTTTAAGAGGGAGCTTTGCATTCCAAATCCATTTAAAGTTAGATCCTGCTATATCTTTTTCCAGCCAAGTATACATTGCCCGAACTATCCCATTTCCAATAAACCTCATCTGGCCCATCACTAAGTTTAAGGTTTAACACCTCATTATTCATTTCCTCCCATTGTTTCAACATCTTAGGGGACATCCTCCTCCTAAAAGAGGAGATCTCATCCAGGTATTTAAACTGGTCAACATTACAATTTTGCTCATTACAAGTCTCAAAGAGCAGTGGGAATCTGCCTTTAAAAGGAATTTTACCCTCCAAGCTATCCTGCCAGAGCCTAGCCACATCTCCCCTGTTCAAATTAATACCTCTTCCTATCATATAGAGGTCTTTCACTTTCAAAAGTGATTTCCAGCAAGGTGAGTCACTGGCTTTGTGTTTTACCATAGCAACCAAAGTTTTCTTAAGGTATTTAGCCTTAACTATATCTTGCCATAGTCCATTATTTTTCTCAAGCTTCCACCACCATTTCACTAAAAGACTAATATTCTGTTTCCTCAAGTCTTTAACACCCAAACCCCCTTTCTTTTTGGATCGACATTTACGGCTCCATTTAACCATATGGTAGCCTCTCTTTTTCTTATTGTTATGCCAGAAAAATTTCCGCCTGGGTTTGTCCCATTTTTCCAAGGTAGTCTTGTTCAGAAGAAACATAGACATATAAAAAGTAGGGATGTGAGATAGCACAGAATTCACTTTGACCAGCCTCCCCCCATGGATAGGACTTCACTAATCCAGTTTTCGCAGTGATCAATGAACTTGTCATCAACAAAGAGCCAGTCACTGCATTTCAAGCCAGCATAACTCACATGCATGCCTAGGTATTTGATAGGAAAGTTACCTATCTGGCAGTTAAACATCTCAGCATAGTTTTGCATAGTAGTATCATCAGCACGAATTGAAAAGATTTCACTTTTCATAAAATTGATTTTTAACCCGGACATGACTTCAAAGAAATATAACAGCAGCTTAATATTGAGAGCATTTCTAGGATTATCTTCGAAACATAGGATCGTGTCATCCGCATATTGCAAGATAGACACTCCATTGGGTATCAAATCAGACGCTAACCCTTTGAACAGGCCATTTTGTTGAGCCTTTATCACCATTTTTGTCAAGCAGTCAACGGCTAAATTAAAGAGAAAGGGTGAGAATGGGTCACCCTGGCGCACCCCTTTCGAGCTTTGAAAATAGGGTCCTACCTCATCATTCAATTTCACACTCACTGTACCTCCTACCAGGATCTTCCTAACCCATTCAATCCATTGCGGATGGTACTCCCTCATCTTATGACAATTTAACAAGAAATCCTAGTTAACTTTGTCGTAAGCCTTTTCAAAGTCTAGTTTCAACACGATCCCTGACTTTTTCTTAATGTAAGTATGATGGAGAATCTCATGTAAAGACATGATTCCATCCATTATGTCTCTCTTTTTGATAAAAGCATTTTGATGCCTACTAAATAGGACATCAACAAAAGGCTCCAGTCTAATAGTAAGCACCTTAGTGATGAGTTTATAAATGCATCTCAGCAAGCATATGGGTCGAAACTGCTGAATTTTATTCGCCCCTACCACTTTGGGTAGTAAAGTAATTATCCCATAGTTCAAACGATGTACATCTAGTTTGTTGTCATGAAACCACTCAAACAAGAGTAGCACTTCATTTTTTACTATGTCCCAACAATGCTGAAAAAATTCAATGGGCATATTATCTGGTCCTGGTGCTTTATTTTTCTTCATAGAGAAAAGAGCATTTTTTATTTCTGTTTCAGAGAAGGGTCTAGTAAGAATGAAGTTGTCAATATTTGACAACTTTTCATTTGGTTCCCACATATTTTCTTTAAGTCTGCATAGATTTCTAGCTGCAGGCCCAAAAAGTTCTTTATAGAATTCAGTTGCATGTTTCAGCAAGTTTTTAGTTCCCTCTATCATCTCATCTCCACAGCTAAGTGAGAAAATAGTATTTCTCCTTCTTCTACCATTTACAATTCTGTGAAAGTATTCAGTATTTCTATCCCCTTTCAACAACCAATTTTCATATGATTTTTGCATCCATGCAATTTCTTCTTCCACAAGTAAATTATAAAGTTCCACCAAAATATCCACTTTCTTGCAGTATAATTCGGGAGAAAGCACATCAGTTTCTTCTAATTTTTCTAGATGTTCAAGTTCCTCTCTAAGGTCTCTCCTTCTCTTTCTAGACTTCCCAAACAAGTTGGATCCCCACCCTTTGAAAAGCTTTTTGAATCTCTTCATTTTGATGTTTAACACATCAATGGGGTCGTTTGCATTTATAGGTTTCATCCATACCTTAGCAACTAAGGGAATAAACTCAGGGTTCCTCAGCCAATTAAGATCAAATCTGAATTCTCTTTTATGACTTGTGTTAGGAGTGTAATCCTCTGTATTCGGGATCAAAGGACTATGATCTGAAATTTCTTTGGTCAGTTTCCTGACAAACGTCAAAGGGAATTGCCTTTCCCAAGAACTGGACATAAGTATACGGTCCAATTTTTCAAGGGTAGGGTTATATTGATTATTAGACCAAGTGTATATACCACCATTCATGTCAATTTCCCTGAGACAGAATGTGTTAATGATGGAATTAAAGAGATCAGTAGCATGACTCATCCTGGTCTTCTTATTTTTTTTTTCCTTAGCATATCTAAGGATATTAAAGTCCCCCCTACAATGTAAGGGCAAGTAATATTGCCACACATGTCAGACAACTCAGTAAAAAATTCCACTTTATACTCTTCATGAGCAGATCCATACACTACCAGTATACAGTACAACATTTTTTCCTCTTATCCCATAATTCTAGTTTCATGATATATTTGCCTGTCTCACATGATCTCACCTCAAAAGCATCCTCCTTAGTACCACACAGAATTCCTCCAGACTTGCCTAGTGAACGGATCCACCTCCAATCAAAATACTGTCTAGGATCAATTTTCCTCAAGAATTTAGAGGAAAAATCCTTTTTCATTGTTTCCTGAATGCCAATGAAATCTAGGCAGTAGTCTCTAATTATGTGAGATAAGCAAGTTGCCATACCTCTCTTTCCCACTCCCCTACAGTTCCAGAAGAGGCTAATCATTTTTCCTTGCATTTGGGGGACTTTCCTTTGTTGCTAGGTTTACCAGGAAGCATGGTCGAACCAGCATCAAAGGACATTTTGTTTTTTTGAATTCTAGTCACAGGTTTAGATATCACAACATTCACCTTCTTCTTATCCCTTATTCTAGATCTAACAACATTGAACTCCTCTTCATCTACCTCCCCATCCCTCACCCAGTTTGTATTAAGAGGAGATTTGTCTCCAGCCGCATTAGTAATAAACAAAACATTATCTTTTTGTTTCTCAGTGTTTTCAATTTTCTCAGCTGCTCTGGATTTTTCCAGTTCTCTAATTACATCAATAACAGTAAAGTTATTATCAGGAATCTCCACCCCCATCATAGAAGCAGTATTAACGATTTCTAGATTGGACAGAATTTCAAAAGAGTTGGAATTAGGGGATATTTCATTACCTTGAAGATTTCTCTTCTTGGTCAATTTTTCAGCTCGAATCCCCATATGCTCCATGTTCCCACCAGCATTTCTCTGGCTCAACCTGATCTGCATTTCCTCCACCATAGGTGGAGTAGGGATCACCTCCACATTCTCCTCCACAGAAGTATCAGGAGATTGCATAGAATTTATCGATGTTACTTACTGACATGATATATCATCAGGATCCAACTCAGTAAGATGTGGTTGCCCCAACACAGCATCCAGATAAGATGTATTTTCTCTGACAAGTGACACACTAGGTACGATCTGCATGGTATTCACCACAATCTTTTCATACATTGTAGTTTCTGGGGACATCCCTCCTTCCATTTGCTTTTCTCTGTTCTCAGCCACAATAGTGTCAATGAGAAGCTCATTATCAATCTCCTCACTTTCCTCCTCAGAGAGATTCTCCTCATTTTCTTTTTGATTTTTTTCATCATCATTTTCCTCTTCCAGATTCTCTGTTAAAGCAGCATGCTCACTCCTTTCCCAAAGAGAATCGGGTGGAGCGAGAAAAATTTCCCAGTGGAAGAAGATCCCCTGGTCCCCATTTTGCACATTTTCAGTAATTCTAGCTCTCTTGGGGGACACTCCCTTATCTGCATCCTGAGTTACTGTCACATTTTCTTTAGGATTGTTTTTAACCAGAATTTTATCCACTGAGTAGAAAAATCATAAAAATGATCTCCCAACACCCCCTCTGCCTTAGCTGGGATATTTTCAGCATCTCTACATCCCAACTTAATTCTGACCGACTCGGGTCTATTGACAGTAGATTTGTCGATGTCCAGGGTTACACCCACCAAAGATCCAACATAGGCAATATTTTTTTCACATCTTTTGTCCAAAGGAATGTTGCTAACATTGACCCAAGCAATGTTAAGTACACCCTTGGCACCTACAGATTCAGACCATTTTTTGAGACTCACCACTGCACCACAGCTTTTAATATTCATAGTTTCGGCAAAACATGCCTTATCAACATCTCTAGGTGAGGGAAACCTCATCACAAATGAATTAAGCCCAATCGACCTAGCAGAGCACTTCCAGTTTGTATTAATGTACGCATTAAAGAACTCCTCTAACTGACTGCCATTAGCTTGTCCTTCTATCACATTTATCACAATAAATCTGTTCCTATCAGTGTTTTGCTTGGGAGTACAAACATCATGTATATAGAAGAATCCGCTCCCCCTAGCTTGAAAACCACACATAGGAGCCACACATTCCCAGGGAAGAACAGTATTGCAAATAGGAACCAGATGCCCACTTAAACCACATCTACCGCAAACTGCTCTAGGACAGCACATTGGGACATGCCCAGGATCTTTGCAAGTGACGCAAACCTCAGCACCACCCACTAGTGGGGTGGCATTCCTTCTTCCCGGAGTTGGATGACGTCGATCTTGTTGAGTACGTGCATCGTGCTAGGGATGTAGATCTTGTTGAGGACGCAGATCTTGTTGAAGACGTAGATTGTCGCCCGTAGTCGCTTTGCCTAGGTTGTTGTTGTCGCCCCATCTCTTAGTGCGACGGCCATCACTCTGCGTCTCCATGGCCGCCGCCTCCCACCTCGCTCGATCTGGTAGCACACGCCTCATCCATGTTGGTGGAGACCTGACCACCATCTTCGTGGTCCCGCGTCCACACCATGTTGCGGCCGCCGCCACCCCGCCGCCCTGCGCCCGATCAAGCGATCGGCGCCCGGCCAGCCCGGCCCGCCTCAAGCCATCCAGCCGATGGCCCCGGTTCTCCTCTCCTCGATCCGCCATGGGAGTGGGTGGACTCGCGCGCGGTGGAGTCGCTGCGACCTGAGCGAAGGATTTGTGATCTCCTCCCGCCTTCCCCTCCCACCAGCCGAACGACGGGGAAACCCTAGGAGTCGAAACCCTAGACGCCTCCCAGAAGTGGTGGAGAAGGAGATCGAGATCTGGAATCGAGCGGGTCTGTGGGGGTCTTATCTCCTCCGCAACCCTAGCCGCATGACCTGTAGCCAGTGACCCCACCTGGCCCGTGCTTGCCCCACCTGCTGGCCCCGCCATGGCGCGCGTGTCGGGTGCGGGTCCGAGTACCCCGGGTCAGCCGTCCGCTGCGGTACACGGGACGAGCCCAACGGTACACGGACGTGTCCCACAACCACTGACTCCTGCGCGTCGGCGACCACGCGCGTCGTCGTCGCCGCAGATCGGCGGCCATGGTCGGCGTGGGGAGAGGGGGAGGATAGGGATGTCAGGAAAGCCATCTCCCGAAGAACAACCTTGGGTTCGGATCGGTCAGTCGACTCTTGTGAGCCGTTTGATGCAACATGGATGGCTAGGGCTTCTTCAACCTCCGAAATTGATGCACGGTTCATCTTCTCAGCCGGCCACACGCCTAACCGCCTGCCGCCGCCGCGCCCTCCCCTGAACCACCTGCCACCGCCATGCTCCCCCCACCCCCGCCATCCGTTTAACCCCAGGCACGGTCCATTTTTTCCGGCGAACTGCATTCCACACCCAACACTCATAAAATAGATCATGGGCACCCTGCCACCCTAATAGATACTGGGGTAGCTTCTCTGCCGTCTTCTTCCTTCGCTCCGTCGAACTTCTATAACAAATCGACTGACCCAAATTGTACTACTAATATGAACGTATTAAGTTCAGTAGGAACACGAAGTTACGAGCAGTATTACCAACTGCAAGAAGAACAGTAGTAAGACATAGTACTAGTACTACTGTACGTACTAAAGAGTTCAAATAACGACAAAGAACATAAACATAGTTCTGCTGGGGCCTCAACACAACACACCCTTGAAAATAAACTAAGCAACTAGTTCGCTTGACACTGAAGTAGAACCAGCATGAGCGACGGCACTGCCACCTACTCGGAGTCCGAGTCCACATCCTCGACTTCGTCCTCGTCCTCTTCCTCTTCCTCTTTGCTGACGCTTCTTTTCTTGTACCAGACACTGGGCTCTGCTTCTTCATCCAACCCTTGTAGATATTTAAACAAAGGTAGGCATCCATTGCTGCGTACAGGATGTGATCTTCATATAATGTCTTCGACTCCCATGCATGATGAAACTCGTGGTGAGGTTTCTTCAGTTTAGCGTACGAAGGATCAATCATGGCTGCTGCCAGGGTCAGCATTGAAGGCTGAGAGGAGGAGACCAGGCTTGCCTTCTAGAGATCGAAGGGCTGGCCTACAATGAGGCCTATCTGACCCAGGACATCCCTGTCATTCCTAAAGTCTACAGTAACGAATTTCACTCTTTCATCCTTGAGGAAGTTCTTAAAATACTGGCACTCAACGTCGGCATGGCATATGTGGTAGACCAAGCACACGTTATGTACGCAAACCTGGATCACGGCGGGCTTCATCTTCTCCGCCTCCTTTAGAATCTTCTCTCTTTGCAGGACTGTGGTGTACTCAACATCTAGCCCTGCGACCCACTCATCCGTTGAACTGTTGAACATGCGTAGGAAGCGAGAAAGGCATGCTTTCACCGTCGCGGATCCACGTGTGTAGATGACGATGGACTCATTACCGGTGATGGCTCTAACCTGGTACTCAGCGGCGACCATGGAGATTTGGGAGGCCATGGATTTTGGAAGAGGGTTAGGAGAAGTTGAACTGGTGTAATGTGAAAGGACGGGACGACTGGGAGCGAACTGTTGTAAGGTACTGTACTAGTAGAAGACGGGGACGAGTAGGTCGCGTGAACGGCGTGGGGTTGCTGGCTTGCCCGGAGGATAAACGACTGCAAGCCCCCAAAGAGTTCTCGTGAACTATGCGGGACCCATTTGATGTCATGTCTACTAGACCCATATCGTAGGCCTGACGGTATAGCTTTTGCCTGTTCGTGAAGGAAATATGCCCTAGAGGCAATAATAAAGTTCTTATTTATTTCCTTATTTCATGATAAATGTTTATTATTCATGCTAGAATTGTATTAACCGGAAACATGATACATGTGTGAATACATAGAAAAACAGAGTGTCACTAGTATGCCTCTACTTGACTAGCTCGTTGATCAAAGATGGTTATGTTTCCTAGCCATAGACATGAGTTGTCATTTGATTAACGGGATCACATCATTAGGAGAATGATGTGATTGACTTGACCCATTCCTTAGCTTAGCATTCGATCATTTAGTATGTTGCTATTTCTTTCTTCATGACTTATACATGTTCCTATGACTATGAGATTATGCAACTCCCGTTTACCGGAGGAAAATTTTGTGTGCTACCAAACGTCACAACGTAACTGGGTGATTATAAAGGTGCTCTACAGGTGTCTCCGAAGGTACTTGTTGGGTTGGCGTATTTCGAGATTAGGATTTGTCACTCTGATTGTCGGAGAGGTATCTCTGGGCCCACTCGGTAATGCACATAACTTAAGCCTTGCAAGCATTGCAACTAATGAGTTAGTTGCAGAATGATGTATTACGGAACGATTAAAGAGACTTGCCGGTAACGAGATTGAACTAGGTATTGAGATACTGACGATCGAATCTCGGGCAAGTTACATACCGATGACAAAGGGAACAACGTATGTTGTTATGCGGTCTGACCGATAAAGATCTTCGTAGAATATGTGGGAGCCAATATGAGCATCTAGGTTCCGCAATTGGTTATTGACCGGAGACATGTCTCGGTCATGTCTACATAGTTCTCGAACATGTAGGGTCCGCATGCTTAACGTTCGTTGACGATATAGTACTATGAGTTATGTATGTTGGTGACCGAATGTTGTTTGGAGTTTTGGATGAGATCACGGATATGACGAGGAACTCCGGAATGGTCCGGAAGTAAAGATTGATATGTGGATAGTAGTGTTTGATCTTCAGAAAGGTTCCGAAATCCATCGGAAGGGGTTCGGATGTTTCCAAATGTTTGAGCACGAGAACACTTTATCTGGGCCAAAGGGAAAGCCCACGAGGTTTTGGAAAGCGCAAAGGAAGTTTTATGGAGTCGAGGCTGACGCCGAGGTCCTCGGCGTGCAGGTCCAGCACGCCGGTACCTGGCGTCGCCCCGGAGTCCGAGAAGGACTCTTGCCTTCGGGTGAAACCGACTTTGTGGAGGCTTTACTCGAAGTTTCGACCCCAAGGCTCAACATATAAATAGAGGGGCAGGGCTAGCACCCAAGACACATCAAGAAACACCAAGCCGTGTGCCGGCAACCCCGTCTCCTCTAGTTTATCCTCTGTCATAGTTTTTCGTAGTGCTTAGGCGAAGCCCTGCGAATATTGTTCTTCATCAACACCGTCACCACGCCGTCGTGCTGCCGGAACTCATCTACTACTTCGCCCCTCTTGCTGGATCGAGAAGGCAAGGACGTCACCGAGCCGAACGTGTGCCGAACTCGGAGGTGCCGTGCTTTCGGTACTTGGATCGGTCGGATCGTGAAGACGTACGACTACATCCACCGCGTTGATATAACGCTTCCGTTTTCGGTGTACGAGGGTACGTGGACAACACTCTCCCCTCTCGTTGCTATGCATCACCATGATCTTGCGTGTGCGTAGGAATTTTTTTGAAATTACTACGTTCCCCAACAGTGGCATCCGAGCCAGGTTTTATGCGTAGATGTCATATGCATGAGTAGAACACAAGTGAGTTGTGGGCAATATAAGTCATACTGCTTACCAGCATGTCATACTTTGGTTCGGCGGTATTGTTGGATGAAGCGGCCCGGACCAACATTACGCGTATGCTTACGCGAGACTGGTTCTACCGACGTGCTTTGCACACAGGTGGCTGGCGGGTGTCAGTTTCTCTAACTTTAGTTGAACCGAGTGTGGCTACGCCCGGTCCTTGCGAAGGTTAAAACAACACCAACTTGACAAACTATCGTTGTGGTTTTGATGCGTAGGTAAGAACGGTTCTTGCTAAGCCCGTTGCAGCCACGGAAAATTTGCAACAACAAAGTAGAGGACGTCTAACTAGTTTTTGCAGGGCATGTTGTGATGTGATATGGTCAAGACATGATGCTAAATTTTATTGTATGAGATGATCATGTTTTGTAACCGAGTTATCGGCAACTGGCAGGAGCCATATGGTTGTCGCTTTATTGTATGCAATGCAATCACCCTGTAATGCTTTACTTTATCACTAAGCGGTAGCGATAGTTGTAGAAGCATAAGATTTGTGAGACGACAACAATGCTACGATGGAGATCAAGGTGTCGCGCCGGTGACGATGGTGATCATGACGGTGCTTCGGAGATGGAGATCACAAGCACAAGATGATGATGGCCATATCATATCACTTATATTGATTGCATGTGATGTTTATCTTTTATGCATCTTATCTTGCTTTGATTGAACTTAGCATTATAAGATGATCTCTCACTAAATTATCAAAGTATAAGTGTTCTCCCTGAGTATGCACCGTTGCAAAAGTTCTTCGTTCTGAGACACCACGTGATGATCGGGTGTGATAGGCTCTATGTTCAAATACAACGGGTGCAAAACAGCTGCACACGCGGAATACTCAGGTTAAACTTGACGAGCCTAGCATATAACAAATATGGCCTCGGAACACGGAGACCGAAAGGTCGAGCGTGAATCATATAGTGGATATGATCAACATAGTGATGTTCACCATTGAAACTACTCCATCTCACGTGATGATCGGACATGGTTTAGTTGATTTGGATCACGTGATCACTTAGAGGATTAGAGGGATGTCTATCTAAGTGGGAGTTCTTAAGTAATATGATTAATTGAACTTAAATTTATCATGAACTTAGTCCCGTAGTATTAGCATATCTATGTTATAGATCAATAGCTCGCTTTTTGCTCCCTGTTTTATTTTGATATGTTCCTAGAAAAACTAAGTTGAAAGATGTTAGTAGCAATGATGCAGATTGGATCCGTGATCTGAGGTTTATCCTCATTGCTGCACAGAAGAATTATGTCCTTGATGCACCGCTAGGTGACAGACCTATTGCAGGAGCAGATGCAGACGTTATGAACGTTTTGACAAAAGTTCGGTATGATGACTACTTGATAGTTTAGTGCACCATGCTTTACGGCTTAGAATCGAGGCTTCAAAGACGTTTTTTGAAATGCCACAAAACATATAAGATGTTACAAGAGTTGAAATTTGTATTTCATACTCATGCCCGTGCTAAGAGGTATGAGACCTCTGACAGTACTTTGCCTACAAGATGGAGGAGAATTTCTCAGCTAGTGAGCATGTGCTTAGAATGTCTGAGTACTACAATCACTTGAATCAAGTGGGAGTTAATCTTCCAGATAAGATAGTGATTCACAGAATTCTCTAGTCACTATCACCAAGTTACTAGAACTTCGTGATGAACTATAATATGCAAGGGATAAACGGAGACGATTCCCAAGCTCTTCATGATGCTGAAATCGACGAAGGTAGAAATCAAGAAAAGCATCAAGTGTTGATGGTTGACAAGACCACTAGTTTCAAGAAAAGGGCAAAGGGAAGAAGAGGAACTTCAAGAAGAACGGCAAGCAAGTTGCTACTTAAGTGAAGAAGCCCATGTTTGTACCTAAGCCTGAGACTAAGTGCTTCTACTGCAAAGGGACTGGTCACTGGAAGCGGAACTGCCCCAAGTATTTGGCGGATAAGAAGGATGGCAAAGTGAACAAAGGTATATTTGATATACAGATTATTGATGTGTATTTTACTAGTGTTCATAGCAACCCCTCGGTATTTGATACTGGTTCAGTTGCTAAGAGTAGTAACTCGAGACGGGAGTTGCAGAATGAACAGAGACTACTTAAGGGTGAAGTGACGATGTGTGTTGGAAGTGGTTCCAAGATTGATATGATCATCATCGCACGCTCCCTACACTTTTGGGATTAGTGTTGAACCTAAATAAGTGTTATTTGGTGTTTGCGTTGAGCATGAATATGATTTGATCATGTTTATTGCAATACAGTTATTCATTTAAGTTAGAGAATAATTGTAGTTCTATTTACATGAATAAAACCTTCTATGGTCATACACTCAATGAAAATGGTTTGTTGGATCTCGATCGTTAGTGATACACATATTCATAATATTGAAGCCAAAAGATGCAAAGTTAATGATGATAGTGCAACTTATTTGTGGCACTGCCGTTTAGGTCATATTGGTGTAAAGCGCATGAAGAAACTCCATGCCGATGGGCTTTTGGAACTACGTGATTATGAATCACTTGATGCTTGCGAACCATGCCTCATGGTCAAGATGACTAAAACTCCGTTCTCCGGAACAATGGAGTGAGCAACTGACTTATTGGATATAATACATACTGATGTATGCGGTCCGATGAGTGTTGAGGCTCGCGGCGGGTATCGTTATTTTCTCACCTTCACAAATGATTTAAGCAGATATGAGTATATCTACTTGATGAAACATAAGTCTGAAGCATTTGAAAATTTCATATAATTTCAGAGTGAAGTGGAAAATCATCATAACAAGAAAATAAAGTTTCTACGATCTGATCGTAGAGGAGAATATTTGAGTTACGAGTTTGGTCCTCATTTGAAACAATGCGGAATAGTTTCGCAACTCACGCCACCTGGAACACCACAACGTAATGGTGTGTCCGAACATCGTAACCGTACTTTATTAGATATGGTGCAATCTATGATGTCTCTTACCGATTTACCACTATCGTTTTGGGGTTATGCATTAGAGACAGCTGCATTCACGTTAAATAGGGCTCCATCTAAATCCGTTGAGACCACACCTTATGAACTTTGGTTTGGCAAGAAACCAAAAGTTGTCGTTTCTTAAAGTTTGGGGTTGCGATGCTTATGTGAAAAAGTTTCATCCTGATAAGCTCAAACTTCAAATCGGAGAAATGTGTCTTCATAGGATACCCAAAGGAGACAGTTGGGTACACCTTCTATCATAGATACGAAGGCAAGACATTCGTTGCTAAAGAATGGATCCTTTCTAGAGAAGGAGTTTCTCTCGAAAGAAGTGAGTGGGAGGAAAGTAGAACTTGATGAGGTAACTGTACCTGCTCCCTTATTGGAAAGTAGTTCATAGCAGAAATCTGTTCCTGGGACTACTACACCAATTAGTGAGGAAGCTAATGATGATGATCATGTAACTTCAGATCAAGTTACTACCGAACGTCGTAGGTCAACCAGAGTGAGATCCGCACCAGAGTGGTACGATAATCCTATTCTGGAGGTCATGTTACTTGACCATGACGAACCTACGAACTATGAGGAAGCGATGATGAGCCCAGATTCTGCGAAATGGCTTGCGCCATGAAATCTGAGATGGGATCCATGTATGAGAACAAAGTGTGGACTTTGGTTGACTTGCCCGATGACCGGCAAGCCATAGAAAATAAATGGATCTTCAAGAGGAAGACGGACGCTGATAGTAGTGTTACTATCTACAAAGCTAGAATTGTCGCAAAAGGTTTTCGACAAGTTCAAGGTGTTGACTATGATGAGAGTTTCTCAATCGTATCTATGCTTAAGTCTATCCGAATCATGTTAGCAATTGCCGCATTTTATGAAATCTTGCAAATGGATAAACAAAACTGCATTCCTTAATGGATTTATTAAAGAAGAGTTGTATATGATGCACCAGAAGATTTTTTCAATCCTAAAGGTGCTAACAAAATATGCAAGCTCCAGTGATCCATCTATGGACTGGTGCAAGCATCTCGGAGTTGGAATATACGCTTTGATAAGTTGATCAAAGCATATAGTTTTATACAGACTTGCGGTGAGGCCTGTATTTACAAGAAAGTGAGTGGAATCACTACAACATTTCTGATAAGTATATGTGAATGACATATTGTTGATCGGAAATAATGTAGAATTATTCTGCAAAGCATAAAGGAGTGTTTGAAAGGAGTTTTTCAAAGAAAGACCTCAGTGAAGCTGCTTACATATTGAGCATCAAGATCTATAGAGATAGATCAAGATGCTTGATAAGTTTTTTCAATGAGTACATACCTTGACAAGATTTTGAAGTAGTTCAAAATGGAATAGTCAAAGAAAGAGTTCTTTTCCTGTGGTACAAGGTGTGAAATTGAGTAAGACTCAAAGCCCGACCACGGCAGAAGATAGAAAGAGAATGAAAGTCATTCCCTATGCCTCAGCCATAGGTTCTATAAAGTATGCCATGCTGTGTACCAGATCTATTGTATACCCTACACTGATTTTGGCAATGGAATACAATAGTGATCTAGGAGTAGATCACTGGACATCGGTCAAAATTATCCTTAGTGGAATAAGGATATGTTTATCGATTATGGAGGTGACAAAAAGGTTCGTCGTAAAGGTTTACGTCGATGCAAGTTTTGACACTAATCCAGATGACTCTAAGTCTCAATCTGGATACGTATTGAAAGTGGGAGCAATTAGCTAGAGTAGCTCCGTGCAGAGCATTGTAGACATAGAATTTTGCAAAATACATACAGATCTGAATTTGGCAGACCCGTTGACTAAATTTCTCTCACAAGCAAAACATGATCACTCTTTGGGTGTTAATTACATAGAAATGTGAACTAGATTATTGACTCTAGTAAACCCTTTCGGTGTTAGTCACATGGAGATGTGAACTAATCACATAAAGATGTGAACTATTTGTGTTAAATCACATGGCGATGTGAACTAGATTATTGACTCTAGTGCAAGTGGGAGACTGAAGGAAATATGCCCTAGAGGCAATAATAAAGTTATTATTTATTTCCTTATTTCATGATAAATGTTTATTATTCATGCTAGAATTGTATTAACCGGAAACACGATACATGTGTGAATACATAGACAATCAGAGTGTCACTAGTATGCCTCTACTTGACCAGCTCGTTGATCAAAGATGGTTATATTTCCTAGCCATAGACATGAGTTGTCATTTGATTAACGGGATCACATCATTAGGAGAATGATGTGATTGACTTGACCCATTCCGTTAGCTTAGCACTCGATCGTTTAGTATGTTGCTATTGCTTTCTTCATGACTTATACATGTTCCTATGACTATGAGATTATGCAACTCCCGTTTACCGGAGGAACACTTTTTGTGCTACCAAATGTCACAACGTAACTGGGTAATTATAAAGGTGCTCTACGGGTGTCTCCGAAGGTACTTCTTGGGTTGGCGTATTTCGAGATTAGGATTTGTCACTTCGATTGTCGGAGAGGTATCTTTGGGCCCACTCGGTAATGCACATCACTTAAGCCTTGCAAGCATTGCAACTAATGAGTTAGTTGCGGAATGATGTATTACGGAACGAGTAAAGAGACTTGCCGGTAACGAGATTGAACTAGGTATTGAGATATTGACGATCGAATCTCGGGCAAGTAACATACCGATGACAAAGGGAACAACCTATGTTGTTATGCGGTCTGACCGATAAAGATCTTCGTAGAAAATGTGGGAGCCAATATGAGCATCCTGGTTCCGCCATTGGTTATTGACCGGAGACATGTCTCGGTCATGTCTACATAGTTCTCGAACCTGTAGGGTCCGCACGCTTAACATTCGTTGACGATATAGTACTATGAGTTATGTATGTTGGTGACCGAATGTTGTTCGGAGTTTTGGATGAGAGCACGGATATTACGAGGAACTCCGGAATGGTCCGGAAGTAAAGATTGATATGTGGATAGTAGTGTTTGATCTCCGGAAAGGTTCCGAAATCCATCGGAAGGGGTTCTGGATGTTTCCCGAAATGTTTGGGCATGAGAACACTTTATCTGGGCCAAAGGGGAAAGTCCACGAGGTTTTTGGAAAGCGCAAAAGGAAGTTTTATGGAATCCGAGGCCGATGCCGGGTCCCAGCGTCAGGGTCCGAGCGCCGGTACCTGGCGTCCGCCCCGGAGTCGAGAAGGAGTCTTGCCTTTCGGGTGAAACCGACTTTGGGGAGGCTTTTACTCCAAGTTTCGACCCCAAGGCTCAACATATAAATAGAGGGGTAGGGCTAGCACCCAAGACACATCAAGAAACACCAAGCCGTGTGCCGGCAATCCCATCTCCTGTAGTTTATCCTCCGTCATAGTGTTTCGTAGTGCTTAGGCAAAGCCCTGCGATGATTGTTCTTCATCAACACCGTCACCACACTATCGTGCTGCCGGAACTCATCTACTACTTCGCCCCTCTTGCTGGATCGAGAAGGCGAGGACGTCACTGAGCCGAACGTGTGCAGTACTCGGAGGTGCCGTGCTTTCGGTACTTGGATCGGTCGGATCATGAAGACGTACGACTACATCAACCGCGTTGATATAACGCTTCCGCTTTCGGTCTACGAGGGTACGTGGACAACACTCTCCCCTCTCTTGCGTGTGCGTAGGATTTTTTTTGAAATTACTACGTTCCCCAACAGCTCGCACGCCATACCGGCGCGTGGGTAACTTCACTTAATTCCGTCAACCGTTGTGCCTCCCACGACCTTCGCCTCCCTCGCGCGGTCGCGCCCTTTGAGAGTTCGACCGACTATAAATGAGCAATTTTTTTCCTACTCCGCATGCATGATACTTCCTTTGGTCCTTTTTACTTCCGTCAACCGTTTGCGAAGTGTTTGACCAAATTTATACTAAAAATATCAATATCTATAATACCGATTATAATGAGTATAAGAACTACTATTAGATGAGTTAGATGAGTTAAAGATTCTAATCCTGAACTAACCCTGAAGTAACTCTAGCGAAAGAGGTGTTTGGATGACAGGGTTAGATGGAGCGCGGATACGCCGAGGTGCCTTCATGGGCGGTGCGAGAGGGAGGGAGAGGACGAGAAGCTTCGAGGAAGTGGGGAGGGATCTGCTGCGGGGAGAGCGAGAGAAAAATGTGTTTTTTAGTGTCCCGAGAAGTGAAGGAAATATGCCCTATAGGCAATAATAAAGTTATTATGTATTTCATTATATCATGATAAATGTTTATTACTCATGCTAGAATCGTATGAACCGGAAACATAATACATGTGTGAATACATAGACAAACAGAGTGTCACTAGTATGCCTCTACTTGACTAGATCGTTGATTAAAGATGGTTAAGTTTCCTAGCCATTGACATGGGTTGTCATTTGATTAACGGGATCACATCATTAGGAGAATAATGTGATTGACTTGACCCATTCCGTTATCTTAGCACTCGATCGTTTAGTATGTTGCTTTTGCTTTCTTCATGACTTATACGTGTTCCTATGACTATGAGATTATGCAACTCCCGTTTACCGGAGGAACACTTTGTGTGCTACCAAACATCACAACGTAACTCGGTGATTATAAAGGTGCTCTACAGGTGTCTCCGAAGGTACTTGTTGGGTTGGCGTATTTCGAGATTAGGATTTGTCACTCCGATTGTCGGAGAGGTATCTTTGGGCCCTCTCGGTAATGCACATCACTTAAGCCTTGCAAGCATTGCAACTAATGAGTTAGTTGCGAGATGATGTATTACGGAATGAGTAAAGAGACTTGCCGATAACGAGATTGAACTAGGTATTGAGATACCGACGATCGAATCTCGGGCAAGTAACATACCGATGACAAAGGGAACAACGTATGTTGTTATGCGGTCTGACCGATAAAGATCTTCATAGAATATGTAGGAGCCAATTTGGGCATCGAGGTCCCGCTATTGGTTATTGACAAGAGAGATGTCTCGGTCATGTCTACATAGTTCTCGAACCCGTAGGGTCCGCACGCTTAACGTTCATTGACGATATAGTACTACGAGTTATGTATGTTGGTGACCGAATATTGTTCGGAGTTTTGGATGAGATCACGGATATGACGAGGAACTCTGGAATGGTCCGGAAGTAAAGATTGATATGTGGATAGTAGTGTTTGATCTTCGGAAAGATTCCGGTATCCATCGGAAGGGGTTCCGGATGTTTCCCGAAATGTTTGGGCACGAGAACACTTTATCTGGGCCAATGGGGAAAGCCCACGAGGTTTTTGGAAAGCGCAAAAGGAAGTTTTGCAGAGTCCAGGGGCTAGATGCCAGGGTCCCTGGCGTCTAGGTCCAAAAGCCGGGTACCCTGGCGTCTAGCCCTGCAGTCCGAGAAGGACTCTTGCCTTTCGGGTGAAACTGACTTTGTGGAGGCTTTTACTCCAAGTTTCGGCCCCAAGGCTCAACATATAAATAGAGGGGTAGGGCTAGCACCCAAGACACATCAAGAAACACCAAGCCGTGTGCCGGCAACCCCGTCTCCTCTAGTTTATCCTCCGTCATAGTTTTCGTAGTGCTTAGGCGAAGCCCTGCGAAGATTGGTCTTCATCAACACCGTCACCACGCCGTCGTGCTGCCGGAAATTATCTACTACTTCGCCCCTCTTGCTGGATCAAAAAGGCGAGGACGTCACCGAGCCGAACGTGTGCATGACTCGGAGGTGCCGTGCTTCCGATACTTGGATCGGTCGGACCGTGAAGACGTACGACTACATCAACCGCGTTGATATAACACTTCCGCATTCGGTCTACGAGGGTACGTGGACAACACTCTCCCCTCTCGTTGCTATGCATCACCATCATCTTGCGTGTGCGTAGCAAATTTTTTGAAATTACTACATTCCCCAAAAGTGGCATCCGAGCCTGGATTTATGCGTAGATGTCATATGCATGAGTAGAACACAAGTGAGTTGTGGGCGATATAAGTCATACTGCTTACCAGCATGTCATACTTTGGTTCGGCGGTATTGTTGGATGAAGCGGCCCGGACCGGCATTACGCGTACGCTTACGCGAGACTGGTTCTACCGACGTGTTTTGCACACTGGTGGCTGGCGGGTGTCAGTTTCTCCAACTTTAGTTGAACCGAGTGTGGCTACGCCCGGTCCTTGTGAAGGTTAAAACAGCACCACCTTGACAAACTATTGTTGTGGTTTTGATGCGTAGGTAAGAACGGTTCTTGCTAAGCCCGTAGCAGCCACGTCAAATTTGCAACAACAAAGTAGAGGACGTCTAACTTGTTTTTGCCGGGCATGTTGTGATGTGATATGGTCAAGACGTGATGCTAAATTTTATTGTATGAGATGATCATGTTTTGTAACCGACTTATCGGCAATCGCGAGAGCCATATGGTTGTCGCTTATTGTATGCAATGCAATCGCCTCAGTAATGATTTACTTTATCACTAAGCTGCGATGCGATAGTCGAGAAGCATAAGATTGGCGAGACGACAACGATGCTGCGATGGAGATCAAGGTGTCGCGCCGGTGACGATGGTGATCATGACGGTGCTTCGGAGATGGAGATCACAAGCACAAAATGATGATGGCCATATCATATCACTTATATTAATTGCATGTGATGTTTATCTTTTATGCATCTTATCTTGCTTTGATTGACGGTAGCATTATAAGATGATTCCTCACTAAATTATCAAAGTATAAGTGTTCTCCCTGAGTATGCACCGTTGTGAAAGTTCTTCGTGTGAGACACCACGTGATGATCGGGTGTGATAGGCTCTACGTTCAAATACAATGGGTGCAAAACAGCTGCACACGCGGAATACTCAGGTTAAACTTGATGAGCCTAGCATATAACAGATATGGCCTCGGAACACGGAGACCGAAAGGTCGAGCATGAATCATATAGTAGACATGATCAACATAGTTGTAGCGACCAGACCTCAAACAGTCTGATCTATGTGCTTAGGTGCCATCCCTGGATCAGTAATGCTGACACCACACAGTACTTGAAGGATTTATAACAGAGTAGCAATCACACACTTATTACATCGAATGTCTCAAAAGAGAACTTACTAATATAAATATGGCTTAAGGCCATATAATAACGATAACAGCGGAAGACTTGGAAGATAAGTGAGTCCATCAACTCCAATGGCATCACTGAGTATAGAACCATGACCTAAAAGCACCTTACTCGTCGTCTGAAAAATCTGCAACATGAAACGTTGCAGCCCGAAAACGGGTCAGCACATGGAATATGCTGGCAATGTAACACATAGAGAGTAATGAAAGAATAAGCTATACTACATGCATATATGGCTGGTGGAAAGCTCTATGGTTACGCTTTTTTGCGTAAAGCCGCTTTTTCCCTACTGCAAAGGAATATATTTTATTTAACTATCATGGTGGTTGTTAAACATTGAGAATGGTTGACAGCATCCTCAATCCCAATTAAAATAAACATCATTAAAATCCAACAATATTTAATTTAAAAGTAACATGATGAGATTCACATGATATCCAAGTACTAGATACTCAAAACATCCATAACCGGGGACACGGCTAACCATGATTAGTTTATACACTCTGCAGAGGTTTGCGCACTTTTCCCCACAAGACTCGATCGCCTCCGTTGGATTTCTCGCACTACATGATGTTTGAGAAATGGATGACCGAGACATAGTCTTTCAGAAGCGCTAGCACCTTACTATGGATAGACCGGTACACCTACTCTCCCCTACATCTGCTAGTCTACCCTGTAAGAGTTCGTACGACTTAATCAACTATGCCAGAGCCCATAATGGCTTGTGGCTGCACACGGAAGTTTCTAGTATGAATAATCTCATGATCCCTTTGGGTCTGGGTGGCGGTCCATAAAGAAAAAACAACAGGCAATCCTGGAATACCCAGGTACCTCAATCCACCCAGATGTGTGTTTAAGTTGCGACCTTAGATAATCCCTTAGTTAACAATCTCACATCTGTCATGAATACACTCACCCAATCCACGTCTACTAGCATAGCATGGCAATATAAGCAAACGTAGAAGTAACTCCCAAAGGTTTGATAGTAAAACAGGTAATAGGTACTACCTCAACTACTTCCCATCCCACAATTTAATTAGATCCTAATCATGCAATGTTTGAGGATTGATCTAATGCAATAAAACTCGGTAGTAGAAAAGGTATGATCAAAGTGTTACTTGCCTTGCTGATGATCCGCGAAACCTAGAGACTCAAGTAACAAAGTAGCGCACTCGGGTATTCTATCGCAGACAAACAAACAAGCATACAATAAGTACTCATCTAACGCACAGGTAAATCTCAAATAAAAGATCTAACCAGAAAGTTCAACTTAAGAACTCCGGTTTGCAAAAAGAATCAAATCAAACGAAGCAACGAAAGTCAAACGGCGAAAGAAAACAACTTCGTTTTACTAATCTAGATCTAAGTCAAATTTTACAGAAGCAAAAACTTGTTTAAGTTGGTTAAACAGATAGAGGGTTTCGAAACAAAACTCCAGGCGCTTGAATCGCCTGATTCCGATAAACGAGCGAAAAGTTATACTAAAACGAAAATCGGATCAGAAATCGTGATCAGAAATAATCGCGGACAAATCCAAGAAAAAGAAAAATGACGAACAGCTTAACGAACGAACGTTCGTTAACTGGATCTAAACGATGAACACGTTCGTTAAAACGAACGAACGAGCGAACACTCGCTATTTAACCGAACCGGAAAAAAAACTGATCTAATAAAATAAAAAAACGGAAACTAAAAAAAAACCGGTGAAAAACCGACGGAAAATCCGAACGGTTTTTTTGAGAAAAACCGGCGATGCGGAAAATGAGGCAACCTCGGGCGGCGGGTCGGCGATGGCGGCGGCGGCGGCAAGGGCGGCGGCAATCGATCGATCGGCGCAATGGCGGATCGGGCGTGGGCAGCTAGGTTTAGGGTTTAGGCGCGGGTGGGCCGAGGCGCGGATTGGGCAAGGCGGGGCTCGGCGGCTATTTTAAGGCTACCGGTGAGTCCCGCTCGAGTGACCCAAGTCGGTTCGCGTTTTTTTTAAATTAATTCCGCGCAGAAAAACAAACAAAAGAAATACTAAACGGGCTCCAAAAATCCCGAAATGAATTTTCCCCGACTTCTAAAATCAAGCTGGACAAGATGAACATTTATTTGGGGCCTAAATATAATTTTAAAAAACGCACATTTTTCCTAAATTCAAATAAAATGGCGAAAAACTCCAAAATAAAATCTTATTTGATTTTATTATTAAATCCTCAATATTTCTTTATTTTGGTAAAGTCATTTTATTCCCTCTCTCATATTTTTGTAATAGAAATAATTAATGATAAAATAATTAAAATCAAATGATCCTATTCTCAAAATTTGAGAAAAACTCAAATATGAAAATAACGAAATCCCCAACTCTCTCCGTGGGTCCTTGAGTTGCGTAGAATTTCTAGGATCAAAACCCAAAGCAAATAAAATATGATATGCATTGATGATCTAATGTATAACTTTCCAAATTGAAAATTTGGGATGTTACAAACCTACCCCCCTTAAGAGGAATCTCGCCCTCGAGATTCGGGTTGGCTAGAAAATATGTGAGGATGGTCCTTTAGCAAATCTTCCTCTCGCTCCCAGGTGGCTTCATCCTCGGTGTGGTGGCTCCACTGAACTTTGCAAAACTTGATAACCTTGCTGCGGGTAACTCGGCTGGCAAACTCGAGAATCTTAACTGGTTTCTCCTCATAGGTCAAATCGTTATTCAACTGAATCGCTTCCAATGCCACTGTATCTCTTAGTGGTATATCAGCCATCTTCGCATGGCACTTCTTTAACTGGGAAACGTGGAATACATCATGAAGTCCTGACAATCATTCGGGCAATTCCAACTTGTAGGCCACTTCTCCCATACGTTTCAAAACACGATATGGTCCTACAAAACGTGGCGCTAACTTTCCCTTAACTCCAAAACGCTTAATTCCTCGTAGTGGAGATACTCGAAGATAAACTCGGTCTCCGACTTCGTAAATGGTCTCCTTGCATTTAGAATCTGCATAGCTCTTCTGCCTGGACTGGGCTACCTTGAGCCTATCGCGAATCAACTTCACTTTCCGTTCAGACTCCTTAATCAAATCCGGTCCAAACAATCGGCGGTCTCCAACTTCATCCCACAACAACGGGTCCTGCACCTCCTTCCGCAAAGGCTTGAAGGGACATTTTCAAACTGGATTGATAACTGTTGTTGTAAGAGAATTCCGCATATGGCAAATTGTCGTCCCAACTAGATTCATAATCTAGTGCACAAGCTCGCAGCATATCCTCCAAAATTTGATTGACTCTCTCGGTCTCGTCCATCATGCTGCGGATGGAAAGTCATGGTGAACTCTAGCTGGTACCCAAAGTTTCATGCAACTGATTCCGAACTTTGAGGTGAATTGGGTTCCTCTATCGATATGATACTCCTCGAACTCCATGTAAACATACAATCCTGGTCATGTATATCTTTGCCAACTTAGCACTAGTGTAAGTGGTCTTTACCGGATGAAATGAGCTACCTTCACAACCGATCAACTATAACCCAAATCGAGTCATAGCACAGACGAGTCCCGGTAATCCGTGATAAAATCCATGCCTAGTTTATCCCACTTCCATTCGGGTATCGGCAATGGCTATAACAATCCTGCTGGCTTCTGATGCTCTGCCTTTACTCTCTGACATACGTCACAAACTGCTACATATTCCGCAATATCTTTCTTCATTTCGGTCCACCAGAAAGTATCCTTCAAATCCAAATACATCTTGGTATTTCCTGGGTGAATCGAATATGGTGAATCATGTGCCTCTTGCAAAATCAAGTTCCTGATCTCCGGGTCATTGGGCACATAAACCCGGTCTTCAAACCATAGGGTGTCATGCTCATCCTCACGAAATCCTTTAGCTTTTCCTTTGCTCATTTTCTCCTTTATAGAGGCAATCTCTTTGTCAGTCTTCTGAGCTTCTCTGATTCTATCCATCAAGGTTGACTGAATCTTCAATGCTGCTACATAGCCTCTCGGAACTATTTCCAAACATAGCTCACGAAGATCCTCGGCTAACTCCTTTGGTATTTCTCCCGTCATTAGTGTATTGACATGGCTCTTACGGCTCAATGCGTCAACTACTACATTAGCCTTTCTGGGATGGTAATGCAATCTCATATCATAATCCTTGATGAGCTCCAACCATCTCCTTTGTCTGAGGTTTAACTCCTTCTGCGTAAAAATGTACTTCAAACTCTTGTGATCCGTGTACACCTCACAATGATTTCCAATGAGGAAATGTCTCCATGTTTTCAATGCATGCACTACGGCCGCTAACTCCAAATCATGCGTGGCATAATTCAATTCGTGAGGTTTCAGTTGTCGTGAAGCATACGAAACAACTCTTCCCTCCTGCATGAGCACTGCTCCAAGTCCTCGACGTGAAGCGTCGCAATACCCCTCATAATCTTTTGTGCAGTGCAGCAAAATCAACACTGGTGAGGTAACCAAACGTTTCTTCAACTCCTGGAAACTAGCCTCACACTCCTCAGTCCATATAAACTTGGTATCCTTCTTCAGCAACTCCGTCATAGGCTTTGCAATCTTTGAGAAGTTCTCAATAAATCTCCGGTAGTATCCTGCGAGTCCAAGGAAACTCCGGATCTCTCCAACTGTTGTTGGTGCTTCCCAATTGGTCATAGTGATAACCTTTGTGGGGTCAACGACTATTCCTTCTCCGGATATAACGTGTCCGAGGAACCCTACTTCCTTCAACCAAAACTCACATTTGCTGAACTTGGCATATAACAGATGTTCTCTAAGCTTCTCGAGTACCAAACGCAAATGTTCCTTATGTTCCTCTTCATTCTTCGAGTAAACCAGAATATCATCAATGAACACCACAACGAACTTATCCAAAAACTCCATAAACACCTTGTTCATCATGTTCATAAAATAGGCAGGTGCGTTAGTCAGACCAAATAACATAATGGTATACTCATACAGCCAATATCTTGTGGTGAATGTTGTCTTAGGTATATCCTGCTCTCGAATCTTCAACTGATGGTATCCTGATCGCAAATCAATCTTGGAAAACACTTTAGCTCCTTGCAACCGATCAAACAGATCATTGATCATCGGTAGTGGGTACTTGTTCTTGATCGTAACTTCGTTCAGTCCATGATAATCAACAACCATTCTTAACGATCCATCCTTCTTTTCCACTAGAAGTACAGGTGATCCCCAAGGCGAAGAACTTGGGCGAATGTAACCTTTATCCAGCAACTCCTTAATCTGCTTCTTAATCTCCTCCAAATCCTTTGCGGGCATCCTGTATGGTCTCTTCGATATTGGCCCTGTGCCTGGCAAAAGCTCAATCAAAAACTCAATATCTTGATCCGGTGGCATGCCTGGCAACTCTTCTGGAAATACGTCAGGGAAATCCTTTACCACTGGTACTTCCTCCTGCACAACTCCTGATAAGGAATTTACTTGCATCCTATTTGGCACATGCCGGGATACATACTTGATCCTTCTTCCTTCTGGTGTCGTAAGCAAAATTGTCTTACTGGCGCAATCGATGTTTCCTCCATACATCGACAACCAATCCATACCAAGAATTACATCCAATCCTTGGGATTCCAGAATAATTAAATCCGTTGGGAAAATATGCCTTCCTATACTTAATGGCACTTGAAAATATCCTTGACTGGCCATATACTCCGCTCCTGGTGAGCTTACTAGCATAGGTGTTTTAAGAATCCTAGTGGGCAGGCTATACTTATCCACAAATCCCCTTGATATGTATGAATGCGATGCACCGGTATCAAAAAGAACGAGTGCACTAAATGACTTAACCAAAAACTTACCTATTACTTCATCAGGCTGGGCTTCAACCTCCTCCACGCTAACGTGGTTCACCTGTCCCCTGTTGAAAGGGTTCGGCTTTTTCCAGAGCTTCCATTGCCATTCTGGCCTTCAGGACATTCATTGGCATAATATCCGGTCTTCTGACACTTAAAGCAGGTGACTTGACTTAGATCTCTCTTGGCTGGGGTTGATGGGGTGGTACGGTTCTGGCCGTTGCTTCCTCCATTTCCATTACCATTCTTGGGGCCATTATGGTTGTGTGAAATACCTCCTCCATGGGTATGCTAAAAATGAACTCCCGGTTTAGGGGTAAACAGGGCTTCACGAGCTCGGAATTGTACTTCCCTGTCCATACTTCCTCTAGCGGTTTTCAATCTGCTGCTGCTTCCCCTCAATCAAAAGAGCACGATCTACCAACTCCTGGTAGTTATTGAAGCTCGCTACCATCAACTGCATACTCAGCTCGTCATTCAGTCCTTCCGAAACTTCTCTGTTTAGTCGCATCCGTAGTAACGTCATCCGGGGCATAACGTGCTAGCTTACTAAAGTCATCCACATCTTGCTAACTGTCCATCCTCCTTGGCGCAAGTTGCGAAACTCACGCTTCTTCATGGCCATAGCTCCTGCTGAAACATGGGCGATCGGAAAGCTTGCTGGCCGATCCCATGTGACGGTGTCTCTGAGGATAAGTGGCTGTAAAATTCTCCCACCATGCTGCTGCGGGTCCTTCAAGCTGATGTGCGGCAAATTTCACCTTTTCCCCATCTGTACATCCTGCAGTGGTCAACTCCCTCCCTATCTTACGGAGCCAATCATCTGCCACTATTGGCTTGGTGCTACTGGAAAACACCGGCGAATTCAGCCTAAGAAAACGGGTTAAATGATCAACATGTGGTGGTGGTGGGTTGTTGTTGTTGTTGTTGTTGTTCTGGTTCTGGACTAGCAACTGCATCAACGCATTCTGCTGCTGGATCAACTAAGTGAGCTCCGGTGGGAAAGCAAATCCATTGTCACGCCTCGGAGTCATCTGAGGGTTTGTAGAAAAGACGAGGGTTAAGAATAGAATAAGGTCTAAAGAGAAAACACTACCCAAATGCACATGAGACAAATGCACACAAAATCACTTCATTCAATCAAGCAAGAGCATACAAACGGTCTATCTATCGTTACAAAAGTGCTTGGACTAAAACTAATCTTTAATGGGGGAAACATTCTACTACTGTTAAGGCGGTCAACTAGGAAAACTGCTCCGATGAAGATTCCATGATATCTGCTCCAGCTTCATCAACATAGTCATCATCACTTTCGTCGGGATCCGAGTCGGTGTCGTCGATGATGATATAGTTATCCGGGCAAGTGCATTCGTCATCTTCTCTTTTGGGTGCTGAACCTCCCATGAATACTTCAATCTTCTCCTTAAGGTCGCCGTTCTGTCTCACTAGAGCGACGATCTCCTCCATATAGTCTTCACGTGTAGCCTTGAGTTCTTCTTCTAGATCCTTGATCTTGGTCATAGCCTTCTGTATATCCTCCATACCTGCGCACATCTGGTTCTCCTGGTGTCGGATGTGCTGGTTTAATTCCTGGATGTAAGCTGCGATTGATCTGTCCCTCCTAGTGTTGATCATCTCCCGTTGCTCATCTCGGCGCCCACAAATCTGGTAGATAGTATTCTTTGGATTGTTGTGGTAAACTTCTCCAATACGTCCCATGGCGATGTGGGCTGCCATACTCTTTCTAGACTCCAAGTTGGTGCATCAAAGGAAAACTCTATGGGCTCCGTGACTGGTGCAAATGTCCTTTCTGGAATTTGAACTTGTATCATCTAGCGCTCCTCTTCGGGTAAAATGGTGTTGTAGGTCCCGGTGAAGCTTGGTACTCCTATGTTCAGATATCTAGTAACTTCCTTCAAGTGATACCCAAAGGCTGTATCTTCATCCGGTTGTGTGAACTTGTTCCTTGCATCCGCCATCCTAAAAGAATAGAAAAGATGAGGAGTCAGAAATGAGGAGAAAGAGTAGTGATCTAGGGCTTTAGCTTAGTGGTCGTGTCCTACAGTCAGCGTGTGCTCTGATACCATCTTTGTAGCGACCAGACCTCAAACAGTCTGATCTCTATGCTCAGGTGCCATCCTCGGATCGATGTCTGACACCACACAAGTACTTGAAGGATTTATAACAGAGTAGCAATCACACACTTATTACATCGAATGTCTCAAAAGAGAACTTATTAATATAAATATGGCTTAAGGCCATCTAATAACGATAACAGCGGAGGACTTGGAAGATAAGTGAGTCCATCAACTCCAACGGCATCACTGAGTATAGAACCACGACCTATAAGCACCTTACTCGTAAATCGAAAAATTTGCAACATGAAGCGTTGCAGCCAGCAATTCAGCACATGGAATATCTTGGCAATGTAACACATAGAGAGTAATGAAAGAATAAGCTATACTACATGCATATATGGCTGGTGGAAAGCTCTATGGTTACAGTTTTTGCCTAAAGCCAGTTTTTCCCTACTGTAAAGGAATATATTTTATTTAACTATCATGGTGGTTGTTAAACATTGAGAATGGTTGACATCATCCTCAATCCCAATTAAAATAAACATCATTAAAACCCAACAATATTTAATTTAAAAGTAACATGATGAGATTCACATGATATCCAAGTACTAGATACTCAAACGTCCATAATCGGGGACACAGCTAACCATGATTAGTTTATACACTCTGCAGAGGTTTGCGCACTTTTCCCCACAAGACTCGATCGCCTCCGTTGGATTTGTCGCACTACATGATGTTTGAGAAACGGATGACCGAGACATAGTCTTTCAGAAGCGCTAGCACCTTACTATGGATAGACCGGTACACCTACTCTCCCCTACATGTGCTAGTCTACCCTGTAAAGCCTTTGAGAGGCCAAGCCCCCAAGTGATATAATATAAAGCCTTTGAGAGGCCAAAACCAAGGGGTAAACTGGACGCCGCTTTAGCAACAGAAGCTCCATGTAACCACACATGATGTAAGAAAACAACAGATACCCCGCTTTAGTTGCGGTTCCAGTTTATTATATTGATTATAATATATACATAGGCATAATATGTACATAAGAAGATCCTATAGCTCAAGTATAGTAAGGCCGAAGATGAGCAATATTCTACGGCCGGCTGGTCTCCTCCTCCGATTTACGTGAGTCTTTGCGCTCTCGAACATCAATTAGGTAGTATGAGCCGTTGTGTAGATTCTTGCTGACCACAAAAGGTACTTCCCAAGGTGGGGACAGCTTGTGCATACCCGTCTGATCCTGGATGAGCCGAAGCACCAACTCTCCTTCTTGAAAGGTTCTGGTTTTAACCCGGCGGCTATGATAGCGACGCAGATCTTGCTGATAAAGCGCCGAACGTCCAGCCGCCATGTCACGCTCCTCATCTAACAGGTCGAGAGCTTCTTGCCATGCCTTCTCGTTATCAGCTTCAACATATGCCGCCACACGAGGTGAGTCATGACAGATGTCACTAGGAAGAACCGCCTCCGCTGCATAAACCATGAAAAACGACGTGTATCCTGTCGATCTGTTGGGTGTGGTGTTGATGCTCCATATCAACGAAGGTAGCTCCTCAACCCAACAACCCGGCGTCCACTGCAAGGGAACCATAAGCCGGGGTTTGATGCCTCTCAAAATTTCTTGATTGGCCCTCTCCGCTTGACCATTGGACTGTGGGTGAGCCACTGATGATACATCAAGCCGTATGTTCTCACATTGACAGAACTCCTTCATGGCACCCTTTGACAGATTGGTACCATTGTCAGTGATAATGCTATGTGGGAAACCAAACCGGAAAATCACCTTTTTGATGAATTGAATCGCCGTGGCCGCGTCACACTTGCTAACTGGTTCTGCCTCCACCCACTTTGTGAACTTGTCAACCGCCACCAAAAGGTGGGTCTTCTTGTCTTTGGACCTCTTGAAAGGCCCAACCATATCCAGCCCCCAAGTCGCAAACGGACAAGTAATTGGAATCATCCTCAATTCTTGAGCCGATACATGAGCACGCCTTGAAAACTTCTGACAGCCATCACATTGTCTGACCAAGTCCTCGGCATCAGCATGAGTTGTTAACCAATAGAAACCGTGACGAAACGCCTTAGCCACCAAAGATTTTGAACCATTGTGGTGACCACAATCTCCTTCGTAGATCTCACGTAAAATTTCACAGCCTTCTTCAGGAGACACACAACGCTGAAACGCCCCTGTAACACTGCAATGATGCAGCTCTCTGTTGATTATAGCCATAGACTTGGACCGCCGGATTATCTGCCTGGCCAATGTCTCATCCTCTGGTAACTCGCCCCGGTTCATGTATGCAAGATAAGGAACCGTCCAATCTGGAATAACATGCAGAGCCGCCACCAACTGAGCTTCCCGATCAGGAATAGCCAAATCCTCTTCACCGGGGAGCTTGACGGACGGATTATGCAGAAAATCCAAGAAGACATTGGGCGGAACCGGTTTATGTTGAGAACCCAGGCGGCTCAAAGCGTCCGCCGCTTCGTTCTTCCGCCGGTCCACATGACCCACCTGATAACCTTTAAAGTGTCCTGCAACAATGTCCACCTCACGTGGGTCCTTGGAATCCCAAGTGCCAGACACCTATTGAGCCACCAGGTCCGAGTCACCGAAGCACTTAACTCGGCTTAGGTTCATCTCCTTAGCCATCCGAAGACCATGGAGTAAAGCTTCATACCCAGCTGCATTGTTAGTGCAAGGGAACATTAAACGGAGAACATAACAAAACTTATCACCTCGTGGGGAAGTTAATACGACTCCAGCCCCCGAGCCTTCCAATTGCCTGGACCCATCAAAGTGAATAGTCCAATAAGTGTGATCCGGCTTCTCTTGGTAGCTTGTAGTTACATCCGATCGTTGATGAAATCCACAAGTGCTTGAGATTTGATCGCCGTTAAGGTATATACTTCAACCCGTGAGGCCCGAGCTCTATGGCCCACTTGGCAATCCGGCTAGTTGCTTCCCTTTTCTGGATTATATCTCCCAAAGGAGCAAAGCTGACCACTGTGATGGGATGACCCTGGAAATACTGCTTTAGCTTCCGGCTTGCCATAAAAACCCCATATACCAGCTACTTCCAGTGTGGGTACCTCTGCTTGGACTCAATAAGCACCTCGCTGATATAATAAACCGGACGCTGAACCGGATACTCTTTTCCTACCTCCTTGCGTTCCACCACAATAGCCACACTGACAGCCCAAGCAGTAGCTGCCACATATAGCAACAATGGCTCCTTGTCAACTGGGGCAGCAAGAACCAGCGGATCAGCGAGCTGCCGCTTTAAATCCTCTAACGAATCATTCGCGTCATCACTCCAGACGAAGTTATCCGTTTTCTTCAGCATCTGATACAAAGGAATGGCCTTCTCACCAAGGCGGCTGATGAACCGGCTCAATGCAGCAATCCGGTCCGCCAAGCATTGAACGTCATTGATACACTTCGGTTTAGCCAAGGAGGTGATGGCCTTGATATTTTCGGATTAGCCTCAATGCCCCAGTTAGACACCAGAGCCCAAGAGCTTGCCTGCTGGTACACCAAAAATGCACTTAGCCGGATTAAGCATCATCTTGTAAACCTGCAGGTTATCAAAGGTTTCCTTCAAGTCATCAATCAACGTCTCCTTCTTCCTTGACTTGACCACAATATCATCCACATAGGCATGAACATTACGGCCGATTTGTGTATGAAGACAATTCTGCACATACCGTTGGTGGGCACTCTTGAGCCCAAATAGCATAGATATATAGCAGAAGGCTCCAAAGGGGGTTATGAAGGCCGCCTTCTCCTGGTCCTTAACAACCATCTTGATGTGATGATAGCCAGAATATGCATCCAGAAAGCTCAAACGCTCGCAACCCGCCGTAGCATCAATAATTTAATCAATACGGGGAAGGGCAAAAGGATCTGCTGGGCAAGCCTTGTTGAGATCTGTGTAATCCACACACATCCGCCAAGTGCCATTCTTCTTAAGGACCAGCACCGGATTAGCCAACCACTCAGGATGGAATACTTCAACGATAAAACCAGCCGCTAAGAGCCTGGCCACTTCTTCCCCAATAGCTTTGCGTCTTTCTTCATTGAACCGGCGGAGGAACTGTTTGACCGGTTTATACTTAGGACCAACATTAAGTGTGTGCTCAGCGATTTCTCTCGGTACACCTGGCATGTCAGAAGGCTTCCATGCAAAGATGTCCTGATTCTCACGGATGAACTCGATAAGCGCGCTTTCCTATTTCGGATCCAAGTTAGCGCTGATGCTGAACTGCTTGGATGAATCGCCAGGCACGAAGTCAACAAGCTTAGCCTCATCAGCTGATTTAAACTTCAAGGCCGGATCATGCTCGGTAGTTGGCTTCTTCAATGAAGTCATATCTGCCAGATCAACGTTGTCCTTGTAAAACTTCAACTCTTCTGTGGCACAAACCGACTCAGCATAAGCCGCATCACCTTCTTCACACTCCAAAGCGATCTTGCGGCTCCCATGGACAATTATAGTTCCCTTGTGACCCGTCATCTTGAGATGAAGATAGACATAACAAGTCCGTTGAGGGAGTCCTGGATTAGGGGGTATCCGGACAGCCGGACTGTATACATCGTCCGAACTATTGAAGCGTGAAGATACAAGACTCAAGACTTCATCTCGTGTCCGGATGGAATTCTCCTTGGCGTGGAAGGCAAGCTTGGCGACCCAGATATTATATTTCCTTCCTTGTAACCGACTCCGTGTAAACCCTAGCCCTCCTGGTGTCTATATAAACGAGAGAGGTTGGTCCTTAGAAGGCCGATCACAATTACAATCATACCATCATAGGCTAGCTTCTAGGGTTTAGCCTCTATGATCTCGTGGTAGATCTACTCTTGTACTACCCATATCTTCAATATTAATCAAGCAGGAAGCAGGGTTTTACCTCCATCGAGAGGGCCCGAACCTGGGTAAACATTGTGTCGCTTGCTTCCTGTTACCGTCAGCCTAAGACGCACAGATCGGGACCCCCTACCCGAGATCCGCGGTTTTGACACCGACATTGGTGCTTTCATCGAGAGTTCCTCGTATGCGTTGCTACTGAGGCTCAATGGCTCCTCCGGTCATCGTCAACAACACGATCCCGGGTGAGACCTTTCTCCCGGACAGATCTTCATGTTGGCGGCTTACGCCTTGGGCCAACTTCGCTTGCCATCTGGAAGCGAATCGATTTTCGCCCCAGCCACCAGATCAGGTTGAAACCTAAACTACAGCGGACATTCGTGGAGACTTGATCTTCGACGGATTCGGGCCTATGCCAGAGCACCGGACATCCACAGCGAGCACGGCTTAGACCTGCTTTGTCGGACAAAGCTCGGTATCACCCCGCAGTAGCCCGCTAAATCTGGAGCGGCTGCGCTGCCCTAAGGATGGAGGATGGACCCGCCCGCAGGTCGCACACTCATCGGCGATGGAGCGAACACGGTCTTACCTCTGTGGTGGCACAGTGACTCGGACCCCGGATTAAGTATCCGGATGTTGGTTTCAGTCCGCGCACTCCCGAGCCAGTCCATCTAGGTTGGGCTCCGGTAATGGAGTTCACCGCTGCGGATATCTTCCAACACTCGCCCTTTGGCGACATGCTGGACTCATTAAAGTCTCTCTCTTTGTCAGGAGGCTCTTGGCCGAACTATGTCCGGCTCAAGGGGAGGCAGGAGATGAAGGAATTCGTTGCCCACCCACCACCCACTTCATTGCCACGATCGATGATTTAACCGAGGTACTGGACTTCGACTCTGAAGACATCGACGGTATGGACGACGTGGCAGGAGAAGAACATGAACCACCGCTCACTGGGCGGTGGACAACCACCTCTTCCTATGATATATATATGGTGGACACTCCGAAGGATACAAATGGCGATGAGGCAACGGAGGATAAAACCTCAGGGAAAAAAAGCAAAGAATGGGCGTCGTCGGCGCCACTCCAAGCCCCGCCACAGCAATACCGGCCCAGGAGACGAAAACAATCCGAATGGTGCCGAAGAAGAATACAACCCTGATCAGCCCGCCTTCGAGCAGGCCGAACAGGAAGATGAGCAGGTCAGCCCAGAAGAACAGGCGACAGACGAATATCCGGTGGAGGACAACTACATGCCCCTCCGAAGACGAGATTAGCCTCGGCGGCGGCGACTTGGCGTGCTGAGATCCCGTGAGAGCGGGGCGCTTCAAGCATCGGCTTATAGCCCGCTGCGAGGAGCACGAAAAAGCAGCAGCAACTCCAAGCTGATCAAGACCTGCTCACAGACAGATGGACTGAAGTCCTGGCAGCCGAGGAATACGGACTCGAGCGCCATACGGCTGACCGGCCACCTCGTAGCCGGGATAAAACGGCATATCATCCCGCATACCAGCCAGCACCCCCACGCCAACATACTACGGCCTGGGGCAATAGGCAGGACCTGCAAGATATACTCGAAAACAGAGCAGGACAACCAAGATCGATCTACGGGTTGCGGGGGCGCGCCTCAGCACGCGACGATGACCGTCACGCCGGATACACCTTCAACAAGTCCGGCCGGGCCAAACATAGACACCCAGAGCAATTCGAACTACGTAGCCACATAGGCCGGCACTGAGGCGCCGCGCACCCCCTCTGCTTCACCGACGAAGTGATGGATCATGAATTCCCAGAAGGGTTCAAACCCGTAAACATTGAATCATACGATGGCACAACAGACCCAGCGGTATGGATTGAAGATTTCCTTCTCCACATTCACATGGCCCACGAAGACGATCTACACGCCATCAAGTATCTCCCTCTTAAGCTCAAAGGACCAGCCCGACACTGGCTAAACAGTCTGCCAGCAAATTCCATTGGCAGCTGTGAAAACCTGGAAGACGCATTCCTCAACAACTTCTAGGGCACATATGTGCGACCACCAGACGCCGATGACCTGAGCCACATTATTCAACAACCCGGAGAGTCAGCCAGGAAATTCTGGACTCGGTTCCTAACTAAAAAGAACCAAATAGTCGATTGTTTGTACGCCGATGCCCTGGCGGCTTTTAAGCACAATATCCGTGACGAGTGGCTCGCCCTTCACCTCCGCCAGGAAAAACCCAAGTCAATGGCATCTCTCACAACACTAATGACCCGCTTTTGCGCGGGCGAGGACAGCTGGTTGGCTCGCAGCAGCACTACGCCACATTCTGGCACTCCGGACGGCCGCGGCAATAACAACAAGCCACGGCGTAATAGACATAAGCGATGGAACAACGGCGACAACACTGAAGACACGACAGTCAACGCCGGATTCAGCGGATCCAAGTCCGGTCAGCAGAGGAAGCCGTTCAAAAGAAATAATCAGGGACCGTCCAGTCTAGACCGTATACTGGAGCGCTCGTGCCAAATTCATGGCACCGTGGACAAGCCAGCCAACCACACCAACAGAGACTGCTGGATGTTCAAACAGGCTGGCAAAACAAACGCTGAAAACAAGGACAAGGGGCTACACAGCAACGATGACGAAGAGCCCCGGCGTCCGAACACGGGGGGACAGAAGAAATCCCCCCCTCCCCCAGGTGAAAACGGTCAACATGATTTAAGCCACACACATTCCCAAGCGGGAACGAAAGCGAGCACTACGGGCGTCTATGCGATGGAGCCAGTCGCCCTCAAATTTAACCCATGGTCAGCTTGCCCGATCACCTTTGATCGTAGGGATCACCCTACTAGCATCCGTCACGGCGGCTCAGCCGCATTGGTCCTAGACCCAATCATTGTGGATTCCACCTACTTGCGAGTCCTTATGGGCGGTGGTAGCAACCTGAACCTGCTTTATCGGGACATAGTGCATAAAATGGGCATTGACCCTTCAAGGATCAAGGCCACAAAACCACCTTTAAAGGTGTGATTCCTGGAGTACAGGCCCGTTGCGGGGCTCTATAACATGGAAGTGGTCTTGGATCTCGGATAACTTCAAAGCGAAGTGTTAATCTTGATATCGTCCCTTTCGCAGATGGTTACCACGCCTTTGCTCGGACGAACCGCATTCGCTAGATTCAATGCGGTACCGCTTTCGCATACCTCAAGCTCAAGATGCGAGGACCACACGGGTCATAACGGTGAAGCGGAAATATGGACCGCTCTCTCGAGCGGAAGAGCATCTGCAGCCCTTGCGGCGGAAGTACAATCACGACCTCCTCCGACAAACCAATCCGGCGACAACAACTTCAAGCACCGTGAAGAGAGTGCGGAGCACCCGCAACGAGATCATCGAGGCATGCTAAGGCGCGACTAGCAGTCCGGCCTCGCTTAAGCCCCATCAAAGCAGCATTAGATGCGGCGCGTACACGATTCGCACTCAAGATACCATGGGCGTGGCGGGCGCAACAACGACTCGATCAGCGGTGCGGGATAACCGCCGCTTACCTTCATAACCTGTCCTTCTTCTTTTTAGGAAATTGCTTGAGCAGCCTCTTGGAAGAGCAGGTTATCGGACTTACATTGGAGAGAAAACCAAGGAGGCAGGGGTTGCGCGCGAAGAAACACCGGTGGAATCTATCTCGATCGTTATACCTGTTTTATATATCCATCGGCGGCCTGCCCCTGGATAGGACATGTTAAATAGTCCTATTTATCTCCGCTTAATGCATTCATTGTAAACATACGCTTAAACATATTTTCATCAATGGGAGATTATATATAGCGTCAGCTCATTATTCTTATTTGAAAAAATTTCTTACAAATGTCTCTCTGATATTGCATCCGTACACTTTGGTATGGTCCGTTTGCCGGGGGCTTCCCATGGTGCCCCGTTCTATGGCAAATAAAGTCCGAACACTTTAAACAGTGCGGCACCCCGAACTTATAGCACTATATGCATCAGCTCCGAATCATGTCTTGGGTCTACAGTTGGGTTAGCCCGGCTCCCTTGTTTTGGTACCTTATGTTCCGTTATATTGGCTAAGGTAGCGCAGGGAGAACTCTGCGATTGTGTCGGTTCTTCGGACGAGCACCTCGATGAAAGCGAAAATTGACCGGCATGATGAGGCGAGAGCTGATCGCTGTTCGAAGGTCTTAAAATCCTTAAAGATTTTTCCCGCTTTAGGCGATGAATCGGCCTTGTCCGATTTAGGTATATAAGCCCAATTGACCCTCTGAATTCTAGGGGCTTCACCGAAATTTAAAATTATAGACTTCTATGGCTAAGTGAAAGTTAGAAAGCCACATAGTCCGATAACCTTGTTCGCTGCGCCGGATACCTCCTTAAGGGACCAAACATTTGGATAAAGAGTATCCGGGTTTTTCCAGGAACACCCCGGTACTAGGTACATGGGGGCGGAAGCCGACGACTGGCCTACTTTCAGAATTTTATAAACAGCCGCACATATGGTAATATTTTAAATCAAAGCAGTGCTACATAGCACAGGCAACTCCGTCCTTAAATTACAACAGCGGCAGAGGTACATTTAGTCAAAGATCTTGTCTTTAGTACATTCGTTGGCCACGAGACGAGCGCCCTTCATAACGCCTTCATAGTACCTCTCGGGATGGCGATGCGCCTTGCCCTCCGGCCCGTCCTTCACCAGCTTTTCCGCATCCAGCTTGCCCCAATGCACCTTCGCACGGGCAAAGGCCCGACGGGCACCCTCAATACAAACGGATCGCTTGATTACTTCAAGCCGCGGACAGGCATTCACCATTCGCCCTATCAGGCCGAAGTAGCTAGTGGGCAGGGGCTCACCAGGCCACATCCGGACTATGAAATCTTTCATAGCCACTTCGGCCGCCCTGTGGAGTTCGACCAACTGCTTCAGTTGGTCACTCAGAGGCATCGGATGTTCGGCCCCAGCATACTGGGACCAGAACAGCTTCTCCATTGAGCTCCCCTCCTCGGCATGGTAGAACTCCGCGGCGTCTGAGATGCTGCGTGGCAGATCTGTGAATGCCCCTGGAGAGCTACGAATTTGGGTAAGTAAAAGAAACGCCTCCTCCACATGTTTGCCTTGCATAAAGAATTTCTTACCCGCCGTTATCTTTTTGGCCTCCTGGATTTCCTGTTGTGCCTTCTTGGCTTCGGCCTTGGCGTCTCTCATACTCACAAGGGCCTTCGCAAGCTCGGCTTCTTTCATCTTCAGATCATGCTCCACGGACTCGAACTTCTTGCCGAGGTCCTGGAGCTCTTGCTGTACCTCGCCCACTCTAGCACTTTGCTTCTCGCGCTCCTTGCATTCCAAGGCAGCCTTGTTTTCGGCCTCGGATAGCGCTCTCTTCAGGGATGCTACTTAGATGGTGGACCCTGTTACACAGTCACAACATTTTGTCGTTAGACTAAACAATTTCATCTATCTTTACATACATAAGAGCGGAGAATCACTCACCTTTGCTCTCTTCGAGCCGCCTCTTCGTGAGGTCGAGCTCTCCCTGCGCCTGCTCGAGTCCCGCTTTGGTTCGGCAACCTCGGTTGTGCGAGCAGCAGCGGCAAGCAACCTGACCTGCTTATTCACATAAGCGCTTATTAGACTCCTGCGGATTATAATTGACCCTCTGCTTGGCTTTTATTTCCGAACACCAAACAGAGTATCAGGGGCTACTACCTATCAGGTGGTAATTTCACACATTTTATCACTTACCTCGAAGCCCGTCGGGAGAGCTTGTGTAGGCTTGGTTAGTCCGCTTTTGGCGGACAAAACCTTTGAATCACCGCACTCATAAAAATGCGGTGCCGTCATCCATGGGCGCCTCGGCGCTTCCACCGGAACTATCCGGCGCCCTTGGCAGGGCGGAAGTCCTCGCGCGCGGATGGCTCGCCCTCCTTAACGAGGGCTGCCGCCTAAATCCGGAACCGTCAAGGGTTCGGAGCGATGTTGGTTGAAGTCCGCCTTGCTGCGGCTCTCGCCGACCACGATCACGGGGATCTTGAACCCAGCGTGTCCGACATCTGAAACTCCGCGTTGGGGCGTCTCTAGGGTCACCTCCCCTCGCTCGGGGAACCTTCGGGACAACACCTCGGTGTCATCCGCAGGCTGAGGAGTGGTGGCCGTCGCGAGCGAGTTCATCTCTGAAGCGCTCAGAGACCCATCCGAAGACGACACCTCGGGATGAGCCCTGGCCGGACTGTATATATGTTCGACGTTATTAAAAAACTATGAAGTAAAATCACGATAGAGTGCGGACACTTACGATCGCGCTAGGGGCTTCCCCCTGGGCAGCCACTCTTCCTCGCTATAAGCGGTCGTGGTGGAGTAGTCCGTAAGGGACGTCTTTCCTTTCTTGGGCGTCCCAGCCTCCCCCTCCGGGGCGGCTTTCCTCTTTTTCTCCTCCCTAGCGCTGGGAGGTAGAGTTTCTTCTTGCCTCAGCGGGAGGAATATATTTCGTCGTCATCGGACGACATGGGTATGACGGCCTTGCGTCGAGGGCCTCTCCCGGCCCCATGGCCCGTCTCCTCAGGCCCCTCATCCTTTCCGGATGGGGCGGCTTCTTCTTCTTCTTCCTCCTCTTCGGGGGAGGAGTGTACCTCGTCGTCTTCGGACGAGGCTTCCGGCACAACCTTACGCCGGAGACCCTTCCTGGTCCCAGGGCCTTCTTTTGACCTTCTTCTCCGGTGCCTTGTAGGCGCCGGGATCAGTTATCTTAAATCGAGGAGAGCATCATTTGGATCTTCTAGTAGCGGGCAGACAGTCAATCTGCTCCGCTGTCTCCACATAGTCCTGATCAAATATACACAAATACTTAAGACTCCCCCATGAATGTATTGGGAAAACCAAACCCGGTGGTAGTCCCAAAACTCACCGGACGTTGGGGCCGCGCTGCATGAAGTCCGCGGTCCTCGGATGTGGGAGGAGGTACTTCGGAGGCCCTTAATAACACCTTCCATGTGCCTTTATGTGTCATGTCATAAAGCCTCCGAAGCGTCTGGTGTTCGGCCGGAACAAACTCCCACAGATTGAATGCCCGCCTTTGGCACGGCAGGATCCGGCGAACGAGCATGACCTGGATCACGTTGACAAGCTTGATGTTCTTGTCCTTCATGCTCTTGATACAGTTTTGGAGTCCGGTCAGCTCTATAGGTTCACTCCAGGCCAGGCCCTTCTTTTCCCAGGAGGTGAGCCGCATGGGGGTTCGGATCGAAACTTCGGGGCCTCGCCCGATTGGTGCCAGCGGCTCGGTGATGTAGAACCACCCCGATTGCCACCCTTTCACGGTCTCCGCAAAGGAGCCGTCAAGCCATGTGACATTAGGCATCCTGCCCACCATGGCCCCTCCGCACTCCGCTTGCTGGCCGCTCACGATCTTCGGCTTCACGCAGAAGATTTGCAGCCACGGGCCGAAGTGAGGCCTGATGCGGAGGAAGGCCTCACATACGACAATGAACGCCGAGATGTTGAGCACGAAATTCGGGGCTAGATCGTAGAAATCTAGCCCGTAGTAGAACATGAGCCCGCGGACGAAGGGGTGAAGTGGAAACCCCAGTCCACAGACGAAGTGGGCAACGAACACGACGCTCTCGTGGGGTCCCGGGGTCGGAATGACCTGCCCAGCGTCCGGTAGCTGGTGCGCAATGTCTGCGGCCAAGTATCCGGCCGCCCAAAGATTTGCGATGTGCTTCTCCCTCATGGTGGAATCCACCCACTTGCCTCCTGCTCCGGACATGTTTAGCTGTGCGGAAAAGACTTGGGCTTAGGCGCTGGAGCTCGAGGGGGCAAGAGTGGGCAAAGGAGGAAGAAGGCGTGGGTAAAAATGGGGAACTCTTATCCCTTTATAGAGGAGACGAAAGCGGTGTGCCTCCCCACTTGCTCGTTGGGAATCGCTTGCTTCCCAAGCACCACGATTGATGGCGTGGTGGGATTTCCCATACTCGTATTGATGAGAATCCCGTGATAAGGGGACACGATCTCTTCTTGACAAGACGTGTTAAGGAAACCGCCTCGCAATATGCGCTTTGGCCGGTTGTGAGAAAACGGTTCAAATAATGACCCGACCGTAATGACACGTCGCGTTGCCTAAAAAGTTGTCAGCAGATTGCATTTGTGAAAAACCATTCTCTCTACGCTGGCATGTGAAGATCATTTTGTGGATTCGGACACGGTTCAAGTGTTCGATAATTACTTTGGAGTACTCGGAGAAGGAACCCGCCCTGCAATGCGAAGACAAGATCTGCGCGCGGACTCATCGTCATTGAAGCCTGGTTCGAGGACTCTTGAGGAGTCGAGGATTAGGGGTATCTGGACAGCCGGACTGTATACATCGTCCGGACTATTGAAGCGTGAAGATACAAGACTCAAGACTTCATCCCATGTCCGGATGGAATTCTCCTTGGCGTGGAAGGCAAGCTTGGCGATCCGGATGTTATATTTCCTTCCTTGTAACCGACTCCGTGTAAACCCTAGCCCTCTCCGGTGTCTATATAAACCGGAGAGGTTGGTCCTTAGAAGGCCGATCACAATTACAATCATACCATCATAGGCTAGCTTCTAGGGTTTAGCCTCTACGATCTCGTGGTAGATCTACTCTTGTACTACCCATATCTTCAATATTAATCAAGCAGGAACTAGGGTTTAACCTCCATCGAGAGGGCCCGAACCTGGGTAAACATTGTGTCCCTTGCTTCCTGTTACCGTCAGCCTAAGACGCACAGATCGGGACCCCCTACCCGAGATCCGCCGGCTTTGACACCGACAGTCGTGCCATAAACTTAGCATAAGCCGGCCGTCCAAACAGGGCGTGATACGGACTTCTGATCTTCACCACTTCAAAGGTCAAAGTTTGTGATCTTGAGTCATGCTCGTCCCCAAAAGCCACCTCCAGAGCTATCTTGCCAACAGGATACGCTGATTTACCCGGCACCACACCATGGAACACCGTACTGGACGGTTTAAGATTTTTATCTGTTGACCCCATGCAACGGAAAGTTTCATAATACAGGATATTGATACTGCTCCCTCCGTCCATGAGTACCTTTGTGAACTTATAACCTCCTACCTGAGGTGCCACTACCAACGCCAGATGACCCGGATTGTCAACCGGGGTGGATGATCCTCCTGCTCCACACGATCGGCTGCTCGGACCAGCGTAAATAGCAGGGCACCGCCCGGTTCAGCAGACTTCTGCCCTCCTATGAAGCTTTTGGTCACACTTGTCCAAGCTAGTGGTGAAGACATGATATTGCCCACTATTTAACTGCTTTGGATTGCTCTGGTAACCCGACTATTGCTGCTGATTATTGTAGCCACCTTGGTTGCCCTGATTACCTTGATTGGTATGTCCGCCTTGATTACCATGAAAGCCTGAACCGACATTTCCTCCGCCATAACCCGGCCCATGAGACCCGGGGCCTGAACCGTCACCCGGTCCGTGATCATACCGGAAGGCATTAGAATTTTTGAACTCTTGCATGATGTAGCAGTCCTTCCAGAGGTGTGTGGTCGGCATCTCCTTCGTCCCATGATTCGGGTAGGGCTGGTTCAATAGGTAAGACAGGCGGTCCGGGTTAGGGTTAGGTGCTCCACTGCGCTTGGACGGTTTACCCTTGCGCCGTTGACCCTTATCCTGTGCACTGGCATTGGCCACAAAGTCCATGCTGTAATCCGCTTTACATTTTTCGCCGTTTCCATGACCCGCCGGGCTGTGGTGCTGCCCCTTGGCGTTGCCACTCTTCTTTCCCTTCCATGTCTTATTATCATCCGACTCGGGATCCTTGGTACTATCAGAGTCAGCATACTTTACTAAGGCGGCCATGAGGGTTCCCATGTCATTGCAATGGTGTTTCATCCATCCCAACTTCAACTTCAGAGGCTTAAACCGGCAATTGCCTTCCAAAGTTAGAACTGCGGTGTCAGTGTTGATGCTGTCCGATGAATGTAAAATTTCCGAGACCCAGCGCACCCACTGGGTTGTTGATTCTCCTTCCTCCTGTACACAGGCAGCTAAGTCCACAATCGACATGGGTTGCTTGCATGTATCCTTAAAATTCTGGATAAACCGGGTTCTCAACTTGGCCCATGATTTGATAGAGTTAGCAGGTAGACTCTTTAACCAAGTACGAGCCGTCCCTTCTAGCATCATGGTGAAGTACTTCGCACAAGCTGCATCATCCACATCCAGCATCTCCATGGCCATCTCATAGCTTACAATTCATGTCTCTGGAGGTAAATCGGCAATGTAATTTGGCACCTTGCGCGGGCCCTTAAAATCCTTGGGCAGGTGTACATTGCGTAACGCTGGGACGAGACACAGCACCCCCAAAGAGCTAGAGGTAACTCCTGGTTCTATCGACGTGGTTGGACGAACCGGAGTAAGCTGGCGTGCTTCATGCTGTGCCGCTAACTCGGCCTCCCTGCATGCACGAGACCGGTCCACCACATCCTGAGCATCACCAGCGCCCCCTGCCGGGTTGTGGCCACGGGGCGGTTCGCGACTCCGTGCATTGCTTGACACGGTCGGTTCATCCATACGCCTGCTGAAACTCTGGCTTGGACGGGGGGTGGAATGAATATGATCACGACTGTATGAATAAGCCTCCTGTTGCACCAAGGCTGTCCGAAGAAGCTCTTTAACCCGACGCGTCTCGACCACCGCCGGAGAATCGCCTTCAATTGGGATAGCCTCCAGTCGTGAAGCAGCAGCAACAAGATTGTCCATCGGAGTAGAGTAATGACCCGGTGGCGTTGGGACGAGCTGCGTCACAATGTTGTTACGGCGGCGGATCCATCACGAGGGCTGAACGGCGCCCCGCCCGGTGCCTCCACCGGTTTGCTACGGCGGGTTCTGGTCCCGCACAGGGGTATTAAAGAGGTTCCTAGCATCATAAACCGGAGGCAAGCGAGACCGGTGCCTTCTTTGTAAGACTTCGTGCGATGCATTACGATCCAAAGATAAGCGGTAGCTTTGAGCATCCAGCGGCCCGTTCTGCGCCCATCCCGCATCCTCGGCTGCCGTCGGCCTTGGCCTGAGTAATCTGATCCCTTACTTTGGCGATTTCCGCATTGTGCGCATCCTGATTCGCCGGGTTAGCCTCCGCCATCAGTGTTGCCAACGCATCAAATAGATCGGATAAAACTTGAGCCGGCGGCCGCACAGCGCCTCTTGCCCCGGCTGCCGTTGTCGCTACCTATCCGGAAGTCATTGCTGGTGCAGTCGAAGAGTGGAGCGCCGACTGTGTACCGGCCATGAAGATTCCAACCCGGTTTGGCAGATCAGAGGGGTCCGGAATACTGTCGCCATCGAAACAGCCTCCAATCCGGCCATCTTGTATCTGATATAACGACTCGGTCTCTCCGGTGGATGACTCATCGCCGGAATAAACGACGGTCTCACCACCAGATTCCGATATGTCCTCGTATTCTCCTCCGTGGATGACTCCCACGAAGGCACGCTTCGTGGCGGGCTTGACCCGGGCAGATCGCGCACGCTGAGCCATTTCAACGAGGTCGGTGCAGATGTACGGCTCAGGGCCCGGCTCGCCGATCTTGCCAATGGCGTGTATGCCACCAAAGGGGACACGGTACCGTGCTCGATTAATGCCGACCTCGGGGCCCACCCTGCATCGTTGATGTAGAGCTTGCGCGACGACTTTCGGTCATCGGCCCAGGCGTAACCCTTGAGTCCTTGAAGCTGCCCTCCAGAACTTGAAACCATCGTGCGATAGCCCACGGTGGGCGCCAACTATCGTGGTTTTGTCACGGCAGATGTCCTCATGAAAGGACTTAGTCGTGGAGCCATCGCTACGGGTTAGCTTAAAGGGGTTAAAGCGGACAAGGGACGCAAGAGAATTTTCTACTAGTTCGGCCCCTTACGATGAAGGTAAAAGCCTACGTCTAGTTGTGATGGAATTGATGGGGTTTCGATGACCAGGGAGCGAATACGCTTTGCCTAAGTCTCGAGTTGTTGTCTGTTGTCCTGAACCGCCGCCGGGTCGTCCCCTTATATGCATGGGTTGACGCCCGTCAGTTTAAAGATTCCCGAGGCCGGCTCATAAACGTTTCCGGCTCGGTCTCTGCTCTTTCTACCTTACAATGCAAGTTACATATCAAAGCCGGTTTATAGCTACATGCCTTAAACTGGTTTTGGGCCGTGGGCCTCTACTCAGCGTCATCGTCTGTCTTCATGGGCTTCAAGTTAATACTGCCTCTCCTGGCCGGTTTACGCCTAGTAGTAATATCCCCAACACATTCCGTTAGCTTAGCACTCGATCGTTTTGTATGTTGCTATTGCTTTCTTCATGACTTATACGTGTTCCTATGACTATGAGATTATGCAACTCCCGTTTACCGGAGGAACACTTTGTGTGCTACCAAGCGTCTGGCGTAAGCGGGTGATTATAAAGGTGCTCTGGTGTCTCGAAGGTACTTGTTGGGTTGGCGTATTTCAAGATTAGGATTTGTCACTCCGATTGTCGGAGAGGTATCTCTGGGCCCTCTCGGTAATGCACATAACTTAAGCCTTGCAAGCATTGCAACTAATGAGTTAGTTGCGAGATGATGTATTACGGAATGAGTAAAGAGACTTGCCGATAATGAGATTGAACTAGGTATTGAGATACCGACGATCGAATCTTGGGCAAGTAACATACTGATGACAAAGGGAACAACGTATGTTGTTATGCGGTCTGACCGATAAAGATTTTCGTAGAATATGTAGGAGCCAATATGGGCATCTAGGTCCCGCTATTGGTTATTGACAAGAGAGGTGTCTCGGTCATGTCTACATAGTTCTCGAACCCATAGGGTCCGCTTGCGCTTAACGTTCGTTGGCGATATAGTACTATGACTTATGTATGTTGGTGACGAATGTTGTTCGGAGTTTTGGATGAGATCACGGATATGACGAGGAACTCGGAATGGTGCGAAGTAAAGATTGATATGTGGATAGTAGTGTTTGATCTTGGAAAGGTTACGGAATCCATCGGAAGGGTTCGGATGTTTCGAAATGTTTGAGCACGAGAACACTTTATCTGGGCCAAAGGGAAAGCCCGCGAGGTTTTGAAAAGTGCAAAGGAAGTTTTTGCGAGTCGAGGGCGAGCGCGAGGTCCTGGCGTCAGGTCGGAACACCGGGTACCTGGCGTCGAGGCCACAGGTCCGAGAAGGACTCTTGCCTTTCGGGTGAAACCGACTTTGTGGAGGCTTTTACTCCAAGTTTATTTAAGGCTCAACATATAAATAGAGGGTAGGGCTAGCACCCAAGACACATCAAGAAACACCAAGCCGTGTGCGGCAACCCGTCTCCTCTAGTTTATCCTCCGTCATAGTTTTCGTAGTGCTTAAGCGAAGCCTGCGAAGATGTTCTTCGTCAACACCGTCCTGCCTTGCGTCGTGCTGCCGGAACTCATCTACTACTTCGCCCCTCTTGTTGGATCGAAAGGGCGAGGACGTCACCGAGCCGAACGTGTGCAGAATTCGGAGGTTCCGTGCTTTCAGTACTTGGATCGGTCAGATCGTGAAGACGTACGACTACATCAACCGCGTTGATATAATGCTTCCGCTTTCGGTCTACGAGGGTACATGGACAACACTCTCCCGTCTCGTTGCTATGCATCACCATGATGTTGCGTGTGAGTAGGAATTTTTTTTAAATTACTACGTTCCCCAACAAGAAGAATTAACCTTGAATGCGTTAGATGCATCTAAGCCAAACTAACCCTCCTGTTTGGATATTTTTGGGTTAGTTGAATCCAAACTAACCCAAACTAACTCTAACACATGGATCCAAACAGGGCCAAGGTTAGCTATTAGAGTACTACTACCTCCCTTCTAGTTTGAAGGGCTCGATTCAAAAATTTCACCTACTCTTAGCAAGATAGAGGCGGTGGAATACTTCTTTTAGTCTGCAAAAGTACTCAACTAATGTTGTCGTTCTTCACAAAAAAATGTGTTCATGCATGAACACTAGTTACTCTAACCCCCTCTCTTCTTTAATTCTTTGCCACATCAGCATGTTTGCTATTCCCGTGTGCATGATACCAGCTAAGATACCACCATTATGGCCAGCCTTAATCAACGCATGCAATAATTTAGTGCACCTTGAAATATGAACATGTGTGGGGCGTGTATGTTTTTATTGACTTGAGACTATACCTAGCCCGGCATGCAAGATGAGACTTATTATGCACTGTTGCCCATACCTGCAGGAAGCCCGTTCATCTCCAAATCTTTTCCTCTCCATGTGTGGAAACAATATGCCTGCCAGACTCTCCTTCTCCCTCCGGCGGTCCCACCACTACACCCCGTGTGGAAAAAATCTGCATGCATGACTCTCCTCCCCACGCGCTCGTCCAATCCGTTGTGACCAACAATATTTCCACCCCTTCCCTCCCCCGTAATTTACTCCAACAAATATGCCCACGTAGCTATTACTCCATCCTTTCTGGTTTATAGGGCTTATCTCAAAATTTTAGTTTTCCTATTTTATAAGGCTCAATTTGGTTGTTTCCCATCACATGTTCAAATTCCAAGGTGCATTAAATCATTGCATGCAAGTATTAAGAGAAAATTGACCAATGCATGTAATTTATGCATGCATGCATTGCAATTAATGCATTGGTAAACATACTTTTTTAAGGAAAACAAGAGCACTAATTGGGTGCTTTTGCAAACTACAAAAATTATTCCACCACTCACCATCTACCTTGGTTGGTGAGATTTTTGAATTGAGCCTTATAAACCGGAAAGGAGGACGTACGTTAATCACGCAACATATCTTCCGGAACACTGCTTCAGTTACTTAACTGCAGGTGCATTGGGTCACTAACATATGGGCCCAACAGGGGTCTGGTCCACATGTCGGTGATGCAACTGGACCTGCACTTAAGTCAGTGCAGCTCAGTCCATATCTTACGTAGGTGTGACATTGCTTGCTATAAACAATGCGCCTCCCACGACATTCAGAAGAACGCTCACGTTCATCGCTATCTCCTCCCCCTCCCTCTCACGTCGACCACCATGGCATCGCCCCTCCCAAGCCCTAGGCGCCCGACGCTGCACCGCGCGGACGGTCACTGCTACCTCTTGAGCACTGTGTTGGTTTTCCCTTGAAGAGGAAAGGGTGATGCAGTAAAGTAGCGTAAGTATTTCCCGCAGTTTTTGAGAACCAAGGTATCAATCCAGTAGGAGATCACGCTCAAGTCCCACTCACCTACACAAACACATAAGAACCTCGCAACCAACGCAATAAAGGGGTTGTCAATCCCTTCACTGTCACTTACGAGAATGAGATCTGATAGATAATATTTTTGGTATTTTTATGATAAAGAAGCAAAGTAAAATAAAAGTCAATAGAAATAACTAAGTGTTGGAAGATTAATATGATCCAAAATAGACCCGGGGGCCATAGGTTTCACTAGTGGCTTCTCTCAAGAGCATAAGTATTTACGGTGGGTAAATGAATTACTGTCGAGCAATTAATAGAATTGAGCATAGTTATGAGAAATCTAGGTATGATCATGTATATATGCATCACGTCCACGACAAGTAGGTCGAAACGATTCTGCATCTACTACTATTACTCCACACATCGACCGCTATCCAGCATGCATCTAGAGCATTAAGTTCATAAGAACAGAGTAATGCTTTAAGTAAGATGACATGATGTAGAGGGATAAACTCATGCAATACGATATAAACCCCATCTTTTTATCCTCGATGGCAACAATACAATACATGCCTTGCTGCCCCTGCTGTCACTGGGAAAGGACACCGCAAGATTGAACCCAAAGCTAAGCACTTCTCCCATTGCAAGAAAGATCAATCTAGTAGGCCAAACCAAACTGATAATTCAAAGAGACTTGAAAAAATAACCAATCATACATAAAAGAATTCAGAGGAGATTCAAATATTGTTCATAGATAATCTTGATCATAAACCCACAATTCATCGGATCTCGACAAACACACCGCAAAATAAGGTTACATCGAATAGACCTCCAAAAAGATCGAGGAGAACTTTGTATTGAGATCCAAAGAGAGAGAAGAAGACATCTTGTTAATAACTATGGACCCGAAGGTCTGAGGTAAACTACTCACACATCATCGGAGAGGCTATGGTGTTGGTGTAGAAGCCCTCCGTGATCAATGCCCCCTCTAGCGGAGCTCCGGAAAAGGCCCCAAGATGGGATCTCACGGGTACAGAAGGTTGAGGCGGTGGAAATAGGGTTTTGGCTCTGTCCCTGATGTATCCAGGGTATATGGGTATATATAGGAGGAACAAGTACGTCGGTGAAGCAACATGGGCCCCACAAGGCTGGAGTTCGCGCCTGGGGGGGTAGGCGCGCCCCCTGCCTTGTGCCTTCCTCGTTGATTGCTTTACGTAGAATCCAAGTCCTCTGGATCATGTTTGTTCCCAAAAACACGTTCCCGGAGGTTTCATTCCGTTTGGACTCCCTTTGATATTCCTTTTCTGCGAAACACTGAAATAGGCAAAAAAAACAGCAATTCGGGCTGGGCCTCCGGTTAATAGGTTAGTCCCAAAAATAATATAAAAGTGTATAATAAAGCCCATTAAACATCCAAAACAGAATATAATATAGCATGGAACAATAAAAAATTATAGATACGTTGGAGACATATCAGTCACGCGTCGCCGTTCCGTTCCTCGCCGCCACTAGTCGAGGAGGACGCGTCGGCTTTCCGCTCCTCGCCGCGACGCATGGAGGTGGACGCGTCGGTGTTCCCAATCTCGCCAGCACACGCATCGGAGGACGCGTTGGCTCCCCGCTACGAGGAGAACGCCACGCCGCCCGCCGAGCCCCCCAGCCCCCCAGCCTTGAGGAGCTTTGGAAAGAAATGGATGTCGTCTTGCGGGAGGCTTTACCTCCAGCAGAGCGCACCAAAATAGAGGCGGAGAAGAAGCCGAGGAAGAGAAGCGCACCGCGGGACAAGCTGCCTGGCAGGCCTATGTCGCGTCCGAGAGAGTCAGGCAATTAGCTCTTTGGCAGAAGGCTCGTGCGAGGGTCGTGAGGGTGGCGGAGGACGCCCGTGCCAAAGCCCTGAGTGCAGTCGGGCCCAAGCGCCTCACTACGCTTGGCGGTACGTGGACCGGGAGCACACTTCCAGCGAGGAGGAGTACCTGTTGGCGTCGGATCACCACACCGGTGAGATCGCGCTTGCCCGCCGGCAAGCCGCCAATCAGCACCTCGCGAGGAAGTGGCATTGTGTCGGCGCGCTGGGAAACGGCCGCGCACCAGGGCACTCGTGGCGCGCCGCAAGCGCTCCTGCGAGCGTCATGGCTTTTAGTAGGAGTATAACTTTTGTTTCATAAGGCGATCTCATTAGTTTTTGGGACGCAAATGATAAATCCCGAAAGTTCAGGAATTATTAGCACCTTAATTAAGTATTTAAAAGGCAAAGTTTGGAAATCTTGTGTATTCGTACGCATTCTATAAGTACGTGCATATAGCACAAACTTTACTATATACTATCGCACTACACGTCTCTCTCTATTATGCTTGCAGACTGTGCTACTCCCTCCATCCAGGTCAATAAGTCATCTTTGGTTGTGCACCGTGACCAAGAAGGAGGGAAGACTTATCCACCTAGACGGAGGGAGTACTACTATTACTTATGTACGTGCAAATGCACATTTTAACATTACGATGCGGTTTTTGTAAAAGTAGAAAAACAACACTAGTCTAGCTTGTGAAACAATTCAATGCAAAACAAATGCAAAAATGCTCGTTTGATTGTTTACTTTTAGCTTCCTTCTCTGTGGTTATTTCTCTGTCGTACTTTGTACGGAGTATCTCACTGGTCGGAAAGGCATGCAAATTCCCAAACCGCTTCCTACACCCTGTATCGAATTTTTGCCTAACAAGTTGTGCCGTGCAATTGGAATTCCAACTTGAGTACTACTACTAGTAGGAGTACCAGGGGCCAGTTCTTTTAGGCTTCTAGATTAGTAATCCCATAACTACTACCTCCGTCCTGGTTTATTGGTCCCCATTGTAATCTGTGTCAAATTTTGATCATAAATTTAACTAATGAAATGTTAGTGCATGTCACATGCACTAACATTTTATCAGTTAAATCTTTGGTCAAAATTTAGCACAAATTACAATGATGATGAATAAACCAGGACAGAGGTACTACTAGTAGTAGTTTAGAAGCCCAAATAAATGAGTGAGGCGCCTTAATGTTACTCTCCTTTGTGACTAGTCTTATTGGAAAAGCTGGGGAAGTCGCCAAAAGAACTGGCCCTAGGAGTAGTAGCTAGGTATACTAGGAGTAGTAGCTAGGGATCGAGTGTGCGAGATGAACCGGAGAAAGTAAATGCAGAGAGATGAAATGCAAAAAAGATGGAGGGATGTGATGGTTGCTTGTCCGTTTATTTTACCAGGCCACTTATTACTGGGAGTGGTTGGGTTTTGTGATATGACGGCTTTACTGCCGCGCCACGAGCGGGGTGAGACTCCCTCGCAACGCCGCCCTCTACACTAGTACTACATCGGTCATGGTTTATCCCCCATTGAATTTGACTGAAGATTTAACTGACAAAATGTTAGTGCATGTCAACAAAAACAATGTTGTTGGATTCGTATTTGAACATAGTTTTCAATGATATAATTTTAATTGACATGCATCATCATTTATCGTACTATATATAATGTTAGTTCATTTTTTGGTCGTACTAATCTATAGTAAGGTGCCCGTGCATTGCACGGAAGAGTGAAATGCATTGATCGGGGAGTTGTTTATTTTGACAAAGGATGTGGGGGTCATCTCATGTGTAACGGGTATAGATAGGTTTCTTTGGATATTATTTCATCTCTAGAGCTCACAAACATCTGGGTGAAATAGATAAAAGAAGTATCTTTTGCAAACAAAAGCGTTCAACTGTTCAACCTGCATCCAAAACTTGTGAAGAAATAACTCTTATTGTGCTTTGCAAGAAATGATCTTCAAGAATTAGTTTTTGAGTATCCATTGTTATACATGTTGGCTACAGATGACATGGCACTTTCTTATAGTCAACAATTTGCTGTACTATTTAAGTATTAACCATGCCCTTATACACCTAGACGGAGGGATTAAATCAGGATGACTTGGAAGGGGACAGAGGATATGTAAGAAATGGTTCATCATAAGTCTTTCACCAGTACTGTAGTAAAAATTCATACATGGAAGATTCTATACTAAACTATAAATGGATACACTTTTATTCATGCGCGATACTCCAATAGAGCAAGATCATGCATGGAGGTCTCCACATGCTTAGACCGCGGATTACATTGAGCAAAGACTAATGATCAACATTTAACCGCATCGTCAAATAAGAAAGTGCCATGTCATCGGCAGGAAGGTCCCAGCTCGGCAGAGTCCAAGTCAGCTTGACGTAGACAATGTCGCCGCCCACGTACCTCCGAGGGGTAGTAATAGTGAGCACACACCCGTACATCGGCCTCGTGTCAGTGTCAGCGTTAGCGGCGTCGCCCCTGATGCACACTACAGAGACGGGGCGGCGGCCTGCGCGGGCCTCGTCGGTGCCCACGATCAAGAGGAAGACGCTGTCGTCCTCCTCCGAGACTAGCAGGCGCTGGTGATCCTCCAGCGACTCCGGCACTGTGAACAGGTAGCATGTCTCGTACTTGATGTTCTTTGCCAAGGGCCAGTAGTGATCGCCGCACGCTTGCGTGAGGTGATGCACGATGTCCGCCGGCGAGCCCCAAAACGGCACCAGGCACTCATAGTAGTAGACGAAGGGCTCCTTGGAGGCATCGACCAGGACGTCCATGAAACGGGAGTGGCTGTAGGGGACGTTCCGCCAGTTGAATATATGAGCAAGTTACTACGAGATTTAGTCCGAATAAGGACAAAATAAATCATGACGGCTATAACAGAGATTAAACTAATCATGCGGACTAGCATAGTAGATAAACAGATCGAATCTAGGACATAGACTAGAAACATGAATTCTACCACGATTTCGAACCGGAAGGACAGAAACACATACGGTGCAACGGGAGCAGCACCATTGGCATTGAGGTTGTCACTCATGTCATTGAGGAAGAGGTTGCCGAGGTTGGGGAAGAAGTCGTCGTCAGTGAAGTCGTCGCTGCTAGCAGTCGCGAGAGTGCGGTCCCCAAATTTCAACAACACCCGCCGAATGAAGCGCAGGAGGGAGTGGCTGTAGGGGATGTTGCGGCCACCGAACGAAGCGCAGGAGTAGCCCACGAAGCAGTAGATGGTGCTCCTCCCTAGTCTCTATTCTTATCTCTATCTCTAATACTCTTCTTTGTTTTCTTTAATGTACTAGTTGTAGTGTTCAAATCGAATAGTACTGTGCCGTCCACTGCACACCCGGCTGAACACGCCTCCTCGCCTCCATCAAACCCCTCCGTTAAACCCGCATGCAAACCGAGAAACCTACTCCGGCCCGCGGGTGGAAATTTGCCGGTTGCCGTTGGAGAATAATAGAGTCATGTCCAATCCATTTGAGTTAATTGCGTGCATGATTCTCCCTTTATAAAAAGTTAATTGCATCCTTAATCTTGTATTCTAAGTACTCTGTGGGTTCCACTGTGAGTACAGTGTACATGACTTATAGGCTGGCTATAGATTCATACAGAAAATTAAAAAGAAACAAATCCATCCTTAATCTTGTATTCTAAGTACTGTGTGGGTTCCATTGCCAGTACAACAGCGAAAGAAGTATATATTAAAAATATATAAAAAGCTAAAGTTTAGGACAGAATTCGAACTCAGGTCATCGTATCATGAAAGCATCCGCCCCACCACAGTACACTAGGTGTTGGTTGCGGAGAATGCAAGAGATAAACCTTTATAACAACGAGCCGCTGCCGGCGCCGTCCATCCCCATGCCTCCGCCCAGTCCGACCACCAGTCTCCACCACGCCCCACTCCTCCTCACCTCTATCATATTTCTCGACATATCATTTTTTCGATGAAGTGGTCGACATACCATTTTCTGATAAAATTCTCAAGATATCATTAGTTTTTACACATGGGATTACTCCTGCATGGGTCAATCACAACAGGTGTTTTGTAAAAAAATGCATATTGATGTTCCGTGCAATGCACGGGTATCTTGCTATTTTTTTGCATATAATTCCAAACACCACGTAGGCACGGTCTTTGACCATTTTACAACTATGTTAGTATCATTGTTAGTGGTCAGCGGGTGCAAGTTATAGCCCCGGGTGTTTTAACCTTTGATTAGTAATGATATCTGCGATTGTTCTAAGACGAGCTCAATCTGGCGAATCACGTAACCGTCGATTTCCATCCGACGGTGGCCTATTTTAAGCCATAGTATTTGACAAAACCGCCACCCTTACACACATCAGAATCGCGTCGTGCGTTTGTAACTGCCATGTCTCCCAATGACGTTCTTGCCGGGATTGGAGTTAGCACCGATGGCGGTTCGTAGTCGCTCCACGCTCGGGCATTGAAGTTTGTAACTATTTTAGATTAGAATATACTCCTCCTCCGGTGCTAGTAGTAGAGCAGAGTCCTACTCCACTACTACTCTACTCAAGCAAGTTAGGGCATAGTAGTAGGTACTGTAGGGAGTACCAGTACTGTGATCACTCAAGCAAGTTATCTGACTTCAATATGACCCTACGCTGCTGGTATGTGTCTCGTAAGTCAAGCGGCGTGTTGTAGTCATCATCACCTGTCCACTTCCCGCAGCACATATTCGCTTCTCCATCTTTGTCCGCTCTTCCATCCCCGCTAAGGCACCTCCCCCCTCGTCCAATCTTCCATCCCCGCTAAGGCGCCTCCCCCCTTGTCCGAAACCCAAGCACTAACAATGGCAGAACCGAGCAGCGTCCGCCGAAAGAGTGGTTGGAATTCGCTCCCCACAGAGGTAATCAAGCTCATTGTTTCGCGTGTGGACAATCTCAGTACCATGCCGCTCACTGCGTGCTCGTCGGGGCTGTACCGTTTACTCAAAGCCCTCAGGCCGGAGCTTTTTAAGCCAGCTCCTTGCTTGCTGATGCCGCCTGATCTTCAGAAACGGCGTGTCATGCAGCATAATGATCGTAGGGTGGCGAGCATCAACCCCCTTGACTGTGATCCGATCCCCGTCACCCTCAACTACATTAACGGTATGTACTGGGTCAGCATGAACACGTCTTGGATGGTGCTCATCGACGATTGCCGCACCTGGATGCTCGTGGAGGTCTACACCCGGCGATTGATCCCCCTTCCTTCGATTAACACTGCACTGCTTTGGCACTGCGGCCCAAAATACTCGAAATCTTACAGTAGCCAACATGATACCAAGTTTGGTTTGCTCAAGGTTGTAACCTGCCGAGTGCCCACAAGATCTGTGAATTATAAAGACTTCATGCTAATTGCGTTCTTCAACCATGGTCTCGCCTATCTGACAGGTCACTGCGGTAAGTGGATAAATCTGCACGTTCATCACAGGATCGTACATCCTCCATGGTTCTCTGATGCCATTGAACACAAGGGCTTCATTTACGATGTCGACTCCTTCTATGGCTGGACGTATTGCTGGCCTACTCCAGTCATCACTACAAACGGCTGTTACAGCAGTATGTTACTTTCCTATGATATCATGATGGCTTGCTTATATTATTGTCAACATTCATTGAAAAAAATATTCATGCTAACATGTTGTAGGCCGCCTGGTGTCCCTACCCTTCCTAATCCCAGAACCTTTCAAAGAAAAGTGGCATGGCAGTTGCAGGTGGTTCCTGACTCGATCAGACGACGGCGAACGATTGATGATCGTTCGCACGTACCGGACGTGTTGTTTCGCGGAATACAATCACAGTCACCGCAAGGTCTTTGAGCAGGATCCCAACTTCTCTGGGCCTTCAGGAATTTGTGACTGGAGGTTGGTAAGTAGCCTTGGTACACGCTCTCTTTTTCTCGGACTGAATTATCTGATTAACCAGGAGATAACCGATGGCAAGGATCATGATGGCAGCGCGGTTTCATTCATCACGCAAAATTGTGTGTACACAGCGTACCATGCGTCTCCGCATGCACCATACCATGATATGTGTCGCCACGCTCTGCAGCCCAAAGTAGGAGAGAGGGTCGCAAGTATCAGACTTCGACCTACTGGCTGGAGTTTCCACCGTCAGGCACCCATCTGGTTCAAGCCGTCGGCCAATCTCCACAGCTTAATAAATAGTAACGTCTAACTGAGCCAGTTAGTTAGATGCGTACACTTGGTGTAGTAGGATCTTTATTTAGTTTGATGCATACACTTGTTCTTTTTTGGTAGCCCTTTTGTAATGATGGCTGATGTTTGGTTTGGAAGAGAGAGCTGCGTCTTCACTCTTCTGGCCTGCTTACTGCTTCTATTGCACCCCCAGCCCTAGTTGCTGCTGCTGCTGTTTTCAATGTACAATCAGTAGTATATTTCGTCTGTTGGTTGAATAAATGTGTTGTTAGAATGACAAACACAATGTTTTGGAAGTCGTTGCACGGTTTGATTCTTTAGTTCCCCGTACCTTACGTAGCACATACTATTTTTCGTATGGAACACATTTTCCACTTGTTGATAACATGCAGCTCACTGATGAAGGCCCAATAGAGAAGCCCATAATTAACTGGAAGAGAGGCTCTCACATGAATCCGGCCCAGGTACATGCTCATGGTCCCCTAAACATAAATAAGTAAATAAATAAATAAAGCTAAATGCTCATGCACCAGTTCTTTAAATTCAAGATTTAACAGGAGGATATTATTTCCTATGATAGTGTCGTTACATTCAATGATATTATTCTTAGGCAAAGATAGCGACCGGTCTTCTTTCTCCCAAAGATTTTCTTCCTGCAACCAGTGGGCCCATGCAAATTGTAGTCAATGTCGTAAATAGTTCCGGTCCATTTTTATTTTTCAATAAGAATGTCCAACCCAGCCCAGCACATTGGCGACAACACTTTATCCTCCACCTTGGTGCACTCGCCACGGTGCCGCCGTCCGGCCGTGTCAACATAGTTTTTTTCGAAACGGTCCCTCTCAACATAGTGAATCGGGACAGGACTATAGTTGTGAGTATGATAGTACGGACCCACCAGGTCCACTCCCGAACACAAGCAAGCGCCTCTTTTACTACTCAGATGAACCCCTCATTTTTTTACTCTAATCCACCCTGCTGATATCTGGGACCCACATCATTTTCAACGTATAGTCAATAAATGACAGAATTGCACAACTTTTTTTTGAGTAGTAATTCGGAGGAGCAGGCTATAAACTGGGTTGTGCAGTCTGTGTGGCCCGTCTAACAACATGACCAGTGTCGGTGTCAAAACCGGCGGATCTCGGGTAGGGGGTCCCGAACTGTGCGTCTAGGCAGATGGTAACAGGAGACAAGGGACACGATGTTTTTACCCAGGTTCAGGCCCTCTCGATGGAGGTAAAACCCTACTCCTGCTTGATTAATATTGATGATATGGGTAGTACAAGAGTAGATCTACCACGAGATCAGAGAGGCTAAACCCTAGAAGCTAGCCTATGGTATGATTGTTGTTCGTCCTATGGACTAAAACCCTCCGATTTATATAGGCACCGAATAGGGTTAGGGTTACACAGAGTCGGTTACAATGGTAGGAGATCTACATATCCGTATTGCCAAGCTTGCCTTCCACGCCAAGGAAAGTCCCTTCCGGACACGGGACGAAGTCTTCAATCTTGTATCTTCATAGTCCAGGAGTCCGGCCGAAGGCTATAGTCCCGCTATCCGGACACCCCCTCATCCAGGACTCCCTCAGTAGCCCCTGAACTAGGCTTCAATCACGATGAGTCCGGTGCGCATATTGTCTTCGGCATTGCAAGGCGGGTTCCTTCTCCGAATACTTCATAGAAGATTTTGAACACAAGGATAGTGTCCGGCTCTGCAAAATAAGTTCCACGTACCACCGTAGAGAGAATAACATTTACACAAGTTCAATCTGCTGACGTATTCCGCAGCGTGACATCACACCACGGCCAAGCCTTTATTCAATCGTTTTCCGTCCCACCTCAAGCGCGTTTAGCGAGGCGTTTCCTTTGGCACGCCTTGTCAAAGTAGAGATCGTGTCCCTTATTCCGAGATTCTCATAAATACGGGCGTGGGTAACCCAACCGCGCCATTGATTACGACGCTTGGGAGATAAGCGAGTTTTATCAGGCCGGTGGGGACGCATAGCTTTTGTCTGTCCATATAAGGGGATAAGGATCCGCTTTTTCACACACGCCTTCTTCCTCCTTTGCTTATCCATTTCCGCGATCGAGCTCCAGCGCCCAAGTCCGCACATCCCACCTCAACCTTCTCCAACTATGTCGGGAGCGGAGGCAGTGGATGGCCTCCTCCGTCACGGAGGGCACATCAAAAGCTGCGGAAGGCGGATACTTGTCCGGTGACATCGCCATAGGCTCCCCAACGAGGGGCAGCTCATCCCACCCCCTGGCCCCATGAGAGGGTGGTGTTCCTCCCCACTTCCTCCATGGACTAGGGTTTCCACTTCACCCATTCGTCCGGGGCTCATGTTCTACTACGGCCTAGATTTCCACGATCCGCCCCAATTTCATCCTCAACATCTCGGCGTTTATCGTCAGTGCGAGGCCTTCCTCTGCATCCATCCCCACTTCGCTTATGGCTGAAGACCTTCAATGTCAAGCCGAAGGTAGTGGGCGGCCGCCAAGCGGAGTGCGGAGGTGCCATGGTGGGCAGGATGGCCAACGTCCTATGGCTCGAGGGCTCCTTTGTGGAGACCATAAAGGGGTGGCAATCGGGGTGGTTCTATATCACCGAGCTGCGCGACTCTCAATGGGCGACGGCCCCCGAATTCCGATCTGGCTTCCCCACACGACTCACCTCATGGAAAGAGACGGGCCTGACGTGGGGTAATTCGGAAGAGCTGGTCGGACTCCAAACCTGCATCCTAAACCTGGTGGACAAGAATCTCAAGCTTGTCAACGTAATCCAGGTGATGCTCATCCGCCGGATTCTCCCATGCCCGCAACGGGCCTTCAATTTGTGGGAGTTTGATCCGGCACAACACCGAACCTTGAGCCGGCTCTTCGACACTACGTATGAAGATGCCTGGAAGGTGCTGTTCAAGGGCGCCGAAGCTCCCGCATCCGCGATGGAAGATCGTGGATTCATCTCGCAGCATCAAGCCAGCGAGGTAAGTTATTTTACCCTTTACGAGACTCTTTTTTCATAGATTTGACTCTATGCGGGATCTAAAACTCCCTCACCTTTGACAGGACTGGCTGAAGACGTCCGGACAAATCGACTGTCCGGCACCCTTAACAGAAGACCCAGCGGACGCCCGATTGACGGGGCTGCTGGTTCCGGCGCCTCACGTGGTACCGGAAAAGAAGGCCAAGAAGAAGGCCACGGGAACTCGAAGGAGTTCCCGGCGCCAGGTGCTATCGGACTCATCGTCCGATGACGCCGAGGCGGACTCCTCCCGCGAAGACGAGGAGGAGGAAAAGGTCTCTCTGCGGGGAGAGAAGAAAGGAAGGCCGCCCCAACCGGGAGGCCAAGGGTCCAAGAAGGAAGGACCCTTCCTCCGGACTACACCGCCAATGCCGACGACGGCGAAGAGGGGTGGGCTCCAAGGACCAAGCCCCTGGCGAAATCATAAGTGTCAGGACACCAAACTAACTCGTGGCGTTTAATTTGTCGCACAGCATCCTATAACGCCGGATATAACCATGCAGCCCGCCCAAGGATGGGCTCGACGATTCGTCGAGCGGCTCCCTGGATTCATCGGAGGTGAATAGCACCTCACTTCCGACTGCTTCGTCTCCTCCCGCTGCGAATGATGTCAGGGTGGAGTCCCAAAAGGGGCCCAGCCAGGAGGAGGTGGCTATGGAGGCGCCGCAAGGCGACCTCCCAGAATCCGGGCTCAAAGGGATGAAACCCGAAGGGCTTCAAGTCCGCCCTGCGCCGACTCCGCATCGAACCTTCTGGTTCCAGAGTCCGACAGCGACCCCTTCGTAAGAAGGGCAAGACTGCGATGTCGGTGACCTCCGTCCCAACGGAGGCACGGATGATTTGATGGAGGCGCTTAACGGCGCTTCCATCGACGAGGAGCACCGCACTTGTTATGAGTGTGGTGATCCGAAGGTTCGATCCGCCAAGAGCGGGCTGGTGAAGCAGTGCCAGCCTTCTAACGAGGCTTTGAGGTATGTATTTAAGATATGTAAAAATATTACCGCATAGACAAGAGCCTCGATGCTCGGTTTGGTGTTCAAAAGAAAAAGCGAATCGAGGATCTAAAAGATATACACATGAGTCTAACATAAGTATGTCAATATGGGAATGCAGGCTGCGCTGCTGACCTCTGCCGACCGATCATGGAGGTTGGTGCATTGAAGCAGAGCCTCGAGCAGTCCGAGAACGAGCTCGGACTTGCCAAAAAGCAGCTCGAGGACAAGGAAGGTAAGTAATACCTTATGGGAGTATTTAAAAAATGTGTTTGCAAAAAATGACAGGAATAACGTGAATATTGCAGGGGCCGCGAACGAGGTGGCGACCGTGAAGGAGGCGGTGTCCAAGGCTGAAAGCAATGCGGCCGCAGAGCGCACCGAGCGTGAAAAGCAGGAGGCGCTGGTGGCGGAGGTGCGGCAAGATCTCCAGGATCTTGTGGAAAAACACGAGAGTTTGGAGCGTGACTCAAAGACTCGGGAGTCCGAGCTCGTCACGGCCCTTGAGAGCGCCAAGGTCTCTAAGGACGAAGCCCAAAAAGCCCTCCAGGAGATTGAGGCGATGAAGAAGATAGCGGCGGGTAAGGCATTCTATATGCAAAGCAAACATGTGAAAGTGAATTATCTCATTACTTACCCGAATCCGAGCTCTCCAGAGCATTCGTGATATCTGCCTGCGGTGTGGCTGATGCTGCCGCATTCTACCGAGCCGAGGAGGGAGCTCGACGGAGAAGGTGTTCTGTCTCAAGATCTTTGAGGCCGGACACCCGGTGCCCTTAAGCGACCAGTTGAAGTAGCTGGTCGAGCTCCATAAGGTGGCCGAACAGGCCATGAGGGGCCTCATAGTTCGGCTGTGGCCTAATGAAGCCATGCCTGGGAGCTAATTCAGGCTGGTGAGGCGGCTGGTGGACGCCTGTCCATGGGTTGAAGTCATCAAGCGCTCCGTCTGCATCGAAGGTGCCCGTAGGGCCCTTGCCCTTGCTAAGGTGCACTGGGGCAAGATGGACGCTGAGAAGCTTGTGAAGGACGGACCACCACCGAAGAAGGAGCATCGTAAGCCTGAAATGTATTGTGAGGGCGTCCTGAAGGGTGCCTGCCTTATAGCGGATGAATGCTCCAAAGATATAATTTTTGAGTAGACTCGCATTTGTTATCATGTACACTGAAAACTTGTTCATATGCGCTAAGCAACACTTTTTAATTTAAAATATTACCTTCTGTGTGGCCGTGTAGTAAATTTGAGAGATGGCGAGTCGTCGGCTTCAGCCCCCATGCCACGAGTGCTGGGGTGTTCGAGATGAACTTGAGCGCTCTTGTTCCCATTCTTGGGTCCTTCGAGGGAGGCGCTCAACGCAACGAACAGGGCAACTGGACTATAATGCTTGAACACTCTCACTTAGCCATAGAATTCTATAATTTTAAATTTCGGCGAAGCCCTTGGTATTTGGAAGACCGAGTTCGGGGCGCTATCCACGCCTAGGCCTGACAATGCCGACTCCTCGCTCTAAGCGGCATAAGTCTTTAGGGACTCGAAAACCTCTCGAACAGCGACCAGCTCTCGCCCTATCATGACGGTTAGTTTTAGCTTTCTCCACCGAGGTGCTTAACCCAGCTCAACCGGGGCACAATCGCAGTGGTTCTCCCAGCGCTACCTTAGCCGATATGAAGGAACGTAAGGTACCAAAACATGGGAGCCGGGCAAACCCAACTATTGACCCAAGACATGATTCGGAGCCGATGCATATAATGTTATAAGTTCGGGGTGCCGCACTTGTGAATGTGTTTGGACTTATCACACCATGTTATGGGGTACTGAAGCCCCTGGTGTATTGCCCGTACCAAAGTGTACGGTTGCACAATGTCATAAATGAACATATATAAAAAAGGGAATCAATAATAGGCAGAAGCTATATATTGTTTATTCAAAAGGGCTGCAGTAAGAGCAGAACGATACAAATAGTGCGATAAGCAAGGGACGGGACTTTTTCACATGTCTCCCTCCAGGGGTAAGCCGCGGGATGGTGTGTAAAACAAATATATTGCTCGTAATAGAGACCACCTGGACACTCGACGTAGCTTTCTGCTTCCCTGGCTGTTGCATCGTGTGTTCGGCGATTCTAATGCCGGACAGGGCTTCGTGAGAACGGAGTCCTGAAAGTAAAAAGAAAGGAAAAAAAAGAAATGACACTATCGGGAGCCCCTGGTGCGGTTGAGCCTCTGGGCATGCCGTGGTCGTGCTCCTTCCCCTATGCCCATGGTATTTCCAGAGCGTAATTATGTACGCGTAATACTGGTTTCGCAATTTCACGAGGGCTGGGGCTTGGACCGCATTGCTATGTGTGCTCGGAACGTGCCAGGCGGTCTTGTTGTAGGTTACTCCGGGCGCGCTTGACGGTGTCCGGACGTTTAATAGCCGGACTCGAGAATTGCCTTAAGAGGCTGCTTTGTACTTCCGCCGCGAGGGTCGCTGTATGCTCCTCCGTCCGGAGAGAGCGTTCGGTGTTTCCATTGACTGTAATGACTCCTCGAGGACCTGGCATCTTGAGCTTGAGATATGCGTAGTGCGGCACCGCATTAAACTTTGCGAATGTGGTTCGTCCGAGCAGTGCATGATAGCCGCTGCAGAACGGAACTATGTCGAAGATTAACTCCTCGCTCCGGAAGTTATCCGGGGATCCGAAGACCACTTCAAGTGTAACTGAGCCTGTACAGTTGGCCTCTACACCTGGTATGACGCCTTTGAAGGTCGCCTTCGTGGGTTTAATCCTTGATGGGTATATGCCCATTTTGCGCACTGTATCCTGATAAAGGAGGTTCAGGCTGCTGCCACCGTCCATTAGAGCTCTAGTGAGGTGAAATCCGTCAATGATTGGGTCTAGAACCAATGCGGCGAATCCGCCATGGCGGATGCTAGTGGGGTGGTCCTTTGATCAAAAGTGATCGGGCAGGAAGACCACGGGTTGAACTTTGGGGCGAATGGCTCCATCGCATATACGTCCCTTAGTGCACGCTTCCGCTCCCTTTTGGGTATGTGGGTTGCGTATATCATGTTCACCGTCCGCACTTGCAGGGGGAAGCCCTTCTGTCCTCTATTGTTCGGCGGCCGGGGCTCCTCCTCGCCATCGCTATGCAGCCCCTTGTCATTGTTTTTGGCATTTAACTTGCCTGCCTACTTGGACACCCAACAATCCCTGTTGGTGTGAATGGCTGACTTTTCGGGGGTGCCATGTATCTGGCATGAGCGATCGAGTATTCGGTCCAAATTGGACGGGCCCGGAGTATTTCTTTAAAATGGCTTTTTCCGCTGACCGGGTTTAGAGCCTCAACCCGCACCGACCGTCGATCCTCAAAGATTATCGCCGCAATGCGGCGCTCGTGCTTGTTGCGACCACGACCTGCCATTGCTGTCCTTGGTATCCGAATTACTGTGGCTCTTTGGTCATGTTGTTACTATGAGCTAGCCAGCTTTCCTCTCCGCCAAAGCGGGTCATGAGTGTTGTGAGGGCAGCCATGGATTTCGCTTTTCCTGCCCTAGGTGCCGGGCAAGCCACTCATCGCGGATGTTGTGTTTGAAGGCTGCAAGGGCCTCGATCCGGACAATCGACAATTTGATTTTTCTTGGTTAGGAACCGTGTCCAGAATTGTCCGCCGATTCCTCGCTGCTGAATTATGTGGCTTAGGTCATCGGCGTCGGTGGTCGCATATATGTGCCCCAGAAATTGTCGAGAATGCGGCTTCCGTGTCTTCCCAACAACCAATTGACTCTGCGGCAAGCTGTTGTCGATGTTGGGCTGGTCCTTTAAGCTTGAGGGGAGGTATTTGATGGCGTGTAGATCATCACCGGGCCATGTGGATGTAAAGGAGATAGTCCTCGATCCAAACCGCAGGATCTGTTGTGCCATCGTATGATTCAATGTTTACGGGTTTGAAACCCTGAGGGATTTGATGATCCATCACTTCATCTGTGAAGCATAGTGGGTGTGCGGCGCCTCTGTATTGGGCTATATCACGACGCAGCTCAAATGAGCATTGTCTACTATGTTCGGCCCGGCCGGAGTTGCCATATCCGGCGTGACGGTTATCGTCACGTATTGTGGGGCGCCCACGCGATCCATAGATCGATCTTGTCTGCCTTGCATTGTCCTCCAATACATCTCGCAGGTCTGGCGCATTTCCCCGTGGCTTTGTATTTTTTGAGCGGCGACGAGGTGCGGCTTGAATTGAGGGCCGAGAGGCCTCTCTGTCGCGGCCACGAGGTGGCCGGTCAGCCATATCATGCACCGGTGATGTAGGTTTAGGTGCTTCCTCCTCTAATCGGGGTAGCAGCCTGCGTCTTGGGTAGCTTTTGGAGGGGCGCTCGAGTTCATACTCTTCGGCCGCAAGGACTTCAGTCCATCTGTCAGCTCTAAGCTGTTGCTGCTTTTTCTTGAGGCTGCTTGCCGTGGCCATTAGCCTGCGTTTGAAACGCTCTTGTTCGACGGGATCCTCGGGCACGACGAATTTGTCGTCGTCGAGGCTTGCTTCGTCTTCGGAGGGAGGCATGTAATTATCGTCCTCTACCTCTTTTTCTGCCGCTCTCTCATGAGGGCTGGCTTCTCCATCCTCCTGCGCTGAATCTTGCTGGAGGGGATTGTCTTCGGCACTGTCCAGGGTGTTATTATCTCCCGTGCCGGAATCACCGTTTTTGCTGTGGCGGGATTTAGAGCGGCGCCACGACGCCGCGCGCTAGGCTGTTTCTTGGAGGGTCATCCTCCGCTGTTCCATCGCCATTCCCATCTTTTGGGATGTCCACCATGTATATGTCATATGACGAGGTGGCCTTCCGAGCGCCTCTGTGGGCGCTGGTTCTGGTCGCCTCCTGCATCGTCGTCCATACCGTCGATGTTTTGAGTCGAAGTCGAGCATGTCGGTTAAATCATCGATAGTGGCTACAAAGTGGGTGGTGGGTGGGCTTTGATTTTCTTCGTCGTCGCATCCCAACCTTCCCGACCATAATCCGCCAGGCTCTCCGATAAAGAGAGAGACTTTAGTGAATTCAGAATGTCGCCAAAGGGCGAGTGCTGAAAGATGTCCGCGGCCGTGAATGCCATGATCGGCGCCCAATCGGATTCGATTGGCAGGGGCGCGGAGGGCTCGGAGTCCGGAGAGGAGTCTGGCGCCTTGCAGTCACGAGCTTCGCTAAAGACGGGGTAGGTATACGGCTCAATCACCATAGAGATCGCAGCCCCCGAGGCGGTGTCCAGCCACCCGTTCTCGATCGGCACGGTCGGCTCTGAGCTAAAGGTCGGAGCAGACTCTGGTGTGGCCTCCAGGACACTGTCCGGCGGCAGAGATAGATCATGCTCCTCGTGACAGTGCGGCGCGCTTGGCTGTGGCTCAAACCCGTCGAAGATCAAGTCTCCACGGATGTCAGCCGTGTAGTTCAAACTTCCGAATCTGACTGATGGCGGGCGTAGCTTTCAATCTGCTCCAGATGGCTGCTTAATTGCCCGCAGTGCAAAGTCGCCGAATACAAAGATCTGTCAGGGGAGAAAAGCCTCACCCTATAGTGCATTGTTATTGATGACCGGAGGAGCCATCGGGCCTAAAGATGACGACACAGAGGAACTCTCAATGAAAGCACCAATGTCGGTGTCAAAACCGGCGGATCTCGGGTAGGGGGTCCCGAACTGTGCGCCTAGGCGGATGGTAACATGAGACAAGGGACACGATGTTTTTACCCAGGTTCGGGCCCTCTCGATGGAGGTAAAACCCTACTCCTGCTTGATTAATATTGATGATATGGGTAGTACAAGAGTAGATGTACCACGAGCTCAGAGAGGCTAAACCCTAGAAGCTAGCCTATGGTATATATAGGCACCGAATAGGGTTAGGGTTACACAGAGTCGGTTACAATGGTAGGAGATCTACATATCCGTATCGCCAAGCTTGCCTTCCACGCCAAGGAAAGTCCCTTCCGGACACGGGACGAAGTCTTCAATCTTGTATCTTCATAGTCCAGGAGTCCAGCCGAAGGCTATAGTCCGGCTATCCGGACACCCCCTAATCCAGGACTCTCTCAACCAGCCCAGCAGTTTTTTCTTTGGGAAAATAGGTAGCCCAATATTTCTTTTTGAAGAATACACAAGCTAGGCCTATTTGTTTTCTCCGACTTACTGGGCTGCAAATCTTTCAAGACGAAGAGGGATACATTCCGGCCTGGCCAAAGAGTATGGTCAATGTCTGTTAAAAGTAATATCAAAAGGGGTTGAAAATTCCAAAAAAAAATATAGCAAATGGGATATTAGTTTCTTTTTTATTTCTTCATTGATATCTTATACTCCCTCCGTCCCAAAATTCTTGTCTTAGATTAGTCTAGATACGGATGTATCTAATACCAAAACGTGACTTGATACATCTGTATTTAGACAAATCTAAGACAAGAATTTAGAGATGGAGGGAGTATTTCACTGGATTTAACATGACATAGTACTAATTTATTTTTAAATTTGTTTTAATATGGCTACTAGTTTTTGGATTAAGAATATTTTGTTCCCCCGCAAAAATTTGCGAATTTTCAAAATTTCCCACATATTTAGTTAATTTTTAACCTCGGTGCTCGACGGAAAATGGGCAGCAATTCTAAAAATGGAAAACGGGCTGCAATAAATTCCATATGAATTATAAAATGAGTAAAAATTATAAAAATAATAGCAAATGGGCTGTACATGCCACATATTTCGAGGTTGACTTGTTTACGCAAGGCTTTGTCAGTCAATACACGATTCTAGCAGCAGTGAGTGTTGGATGTCCATCCAACGGCCGACGTGCTTCTTCAATCTCTGATCTTCCTGCTCCAGCCGCCTAAACTAGCGCCGGCGGGACTGCCTGCTCCCTCCTCTTATGGCCCGCTGTGATGCTGCGTAGGCTTCCCCGGCCCACCCTAATCCCTCCGCTGGCCTGGCCGCATGCAATCAACTGCCTCCTTATTACGCGAGAAAAATGATTCCTCCAACTGACATCTGGGGCGCACCGGTTGGGAGGCTGACCTGTGGGCCTACTAAGTTGACGCGTACGCAGGGCTTGGCAACTTAGTCAACAAACGATTCTAGCAGCAGTAACCGTTGGATTTGAATCAAACGGTCCTGCTGCTTCTTCAATCGCTGTTATTCTTGCACCAGCCGCCCAAACCAGCGCCGATGAGACCGCCTGCTCCTGCCTCCAGTGGCCGGCTGTGCTGCCGTTGAGGCCTCACCGCCCCCTACTACTCCCACCGCTAGCCAGGCCCTGCGGCGACGGCAGCCTCACACCGCAGCCGAACCAGTGAACCCTCGTACTCTTCTCCGCGTGGGCATCCACTACCACGTCTTCCCCAGCTCCGCGTCGCCCCCTTCCTAGGCCTCGCCGTCATCCACCACCTTGGATGCGCTCGGCGCGGAGTGGTCAACATGGTCAACAAACGACACCATTGGAAGTAGAATGTGCGTGGAGAGGTTGTCAGCTGGTGCTACCTCTTGAGCACTGCGTTGGTTTTCCCTTGAAGAGGAAAGGGTGATGCAGCAAAGTAGCGTAAGTATTTCCCTCAGTTTTTGAGAACCAAGGTAACAATCCAGTAGGAGGCCACGCACGAGTCCCTCTAATACGTCTAAGGCAATAAAAATAACTAAGTGTTGGAAGTTTAATATGATGGAAAATAGACCCGGGGGCCATAGGTTTCACTAGTGGCTTCTCTCAAGAGCATAAGTATTTACGGTGGATGAACAAATTACTGTTGAGCAATTGACAGAATTGAGCATAGTTATGAGAATATCTAGGTATGATCATGTATATAGGCATCACGTCTGAGACAAGTAGACCGACTCCTGCCTCCATCTACTACTATTACTCCACTCATCGACCGCTATCTAGCATGCATCTAGATTATTAAGTTCAAGAAAACAGAGTCACGCCTTAAGCAAGATGACATGATGTAGAGGGATAAATTCATGCAATATGATTAAAAAAACCCATCTTGTTATCCTTGATGGCAACAATACAATACGTGCCTTGCTGCCCCTACTATCACTAGGAAAGGACACCGCAAGATTGAACCCAAAGCTAAGCACTTCTCCCATTGAAAGAAAGGTCGATCTAGTAGGCCAAACCAAACTGATAATTCAAAGAGAATTGCAAAGATAACCAATCATACATAAAAGAATTCAGAAGAATCAAATATTGTTCATAGATAAACTTGATCATAAACCCACAATTCATCGGTCTCAACAAACACACCGCAAAAGAAGATTACATCGAATAGATCTCCACGAGGGAGGGGAGAACATTGTATTGAGATCCAAAAAGAGAGAAGAAGCCATCTAGCTAATAACTATGGACCCGAAGGTCTGAAGTAAACTACTCACACATCATCGGAGAGGCTATGGTGTTGATGTAGAAGCCCTTCGTGATCGATGCCCCCTCCGGCGGAGCTCCGGAACAGGCCCCAAGATGGGATCTCACGGGTACAGAGGGTTGCGGCGGTGGAATTAGGTTTTTGGCTCCGTATCTGATCGTTTGGGGGTACGTAGGTATATATAGGAGGAAGGAGTATGTCGGTGGAGCAACGTGGGGCCCACGGGGGTGGAGGACGCGCCCAGGGGGTAGGCGCCCCCCCTACCTCGTGGCTTCCTGTTAGCTTTCTTGACGTAGGGTCCAAGTCCTCTGGATCATGTTGGTTCCAAAAATCACGTTCCCGAAGGTTTCATTCCGTTTGGACTCCGTTTGATATTCTTTTTCTGCGAAACTCAAATAGGCAAAAACAGCAATTCAGGCTGGGCCTCCGTTAATAGGTTAGTCCCAAAATAATATAAAAGTGTATAATAAAGCCCAATAATGTCCAAAACAGAAGATAATATAGCATGGAGCAATAAAAAATTATAGATACGTTGGAGACGTACCAAGCATCCCCAAGCTTAATTCCTGCTCGTCCTCGAGTAGGTAAATGATAAAAATAGAATTTTTGATGTGGAATGCTACTTGGCATAATTTCAATGTAATTCTTCTTAATTGTGGTATGAATATTCAGATTCGAAATATTCGAGATAAAAGTTCAATATTGACATAAAAATAATAATACTTCAAGCATACTAACTAAGCAATTATGTCCTCTCAAAATAACATGGCCAAAGAAAGTTCATCCCTACAAAATCATATAGTTTAGTCATGCTCCATTTCCGTCACACAAGAATGCTCTCATCATGCACAACCCCGATGACAAGCCAAACAATTGTTTCATACTTTAGTAATCTCAAACTTTTTCAACCTTCACGCAATACATGAGCGTGAGCCATGGACATAGCACTATGGGTGGAATAGAATATGATGATGGGGGTTATGTGGAGAAGACAAAAAAAGAGAAAGTTTCACATCAACGAGGCTAATCAATGAGCTATGGAGATGCCCATCGATTGATGTTAATGCAAGGAGTAGGGATTGCCATGCAACGGATGCACTAGAGCTATAAATATATGAAAGCTCAACAAAAGAAACTAAGTAGGTGTGCATCCAACTTGCTTGCTCACGAAGACCTAGGGCATTTGAGGAGGCCCATTGTTGGAATATACAAGCCAAGTTCTATAATGAAAAATTCCCACTAGTATATGAAAATGACAAAACAAGAGACTCTCTATCATGAAGATTATGGTGCTACTTTGAAGCACAAGTGTGGTAAAACGATAGTAACATTGTCCCTTCTCTCTTTTTCTCTAAATTTTTTTGGGTCTTCTCTTTTTTATGGCCTTTCTCTCCTTTTTTTATATATTCCTCACTTGGGACAATGCTCTATAAAATGATGATCATCACACTTCTATTTATTTACAACTCAACAATTACAACTCGATACTAGAACAAGGTATGACTCTATATGAATGCCTCCGACGGTGTACCGGGATATGCAATGAACCAAGAGTGACATGTATGAAAGAATTATGAACGGTGGCTTTGCCACAAATGCTATGTCAACTACATGATCATGCGAAGCAATATGACAATGATGTACGTGTCATGATAAACGGAACGGTGGAAAGTTGCATGGCAATATATCTCGGAATGGCTATGGAAATGCCATAATAGGTAGGTATGGTGGCTGTTTTCAGGAAGATATAAGGAGTTTTATGTGTGAAAGAGCGTATCATATCACGGGGTTTGGATGCACCGGCGAAGTTTGCACCAACTCTCAATGTGAGAAAGGGCAATGCACGGTACCGAAGAGGCTAGCAATGATGGAAAGGTGAGAGTGTGTATAATCCATGGACTCAACATTAGCCATAAAGAACTCACATACTTATTGAAAAAATCTACAAGTCATCAAAAACCAAGCACTACGGCGCGTTCTCCTAGGGCGATAGATTGGTAGGAAAAGACCATCGCTCGTCCCCGACTGCCACTCATAAGGAGGACAATCAAAGAACACCTCATGTTTCAAATTTGTTACATAACGTTTACCATACGTGCATCCTACGGGACTTGCAAACTTCAACACAAGTATTTCTCAAATTCACAACTACTCAACTAGCACAACTTTCATATCACTACCTCCATATCTCAAAACAATCATCAAGCATCGAACTTCTCTTAGTATTCAAAACACTCATAAGAAAGTTTTTACTAATCTTGAATACCTAGCATATTAGGATTATTTAAGCAAATTACCGTGCTATTTAAGACTCTCAAAATAATCTAAGTGAAGCATGAGAGATCAATAGTTTCTATAAAACAAATCCACCACCGTTCACTAAAAGATATAAGTGAAGTACTAGAGCAAAAACTATATAACTCAAAAGATATAAGTGAAGCACATAGAGTATTCTAATAATTTCCGAATCATGTGTATCTCTCTCAAAAGGTTTGTACAACAAAGATGATTGTGGTAAACTAAAAAATAAAGACTCAAATAATACAAGACGCTCCAAGCAAAACACATATCGTGTGGCGAATAAAAATATAGTTGCAAGTAAAGTTACCGATGGAAGTAGACGAAAGAGGGGATGCCTTCCGGGGCATCCCCAAGCTTTGGCTTTTAGATGTCCTTACATTATCTTGGAGGTGCCATGGACATCCCCAAGCTTAGGCTCATTCCACTCCTTGTTCCATAATCCATCAAATCTTTCACCCAAAACTTGAAAACTTCACAACACAAAACTCAGCAGAAAATCTCGTGAGCTCCGTTAGCGAAAGAAAACAAAAGACCACTTCAAGGTACTGTAAAGAACTCATTCTTTATTTATATTGGTGTTAAACCTACTGTATTACAACTTCTCTATGGTTTATAAACTATTTTACTAGCCATAGATTCATCAAAATAAGCAAACAACACACGAAAAACAGATTTTATCAAAAACAGATTAGTCTATAGTAATCATTAACTAACGCAAACTTCTGGAACTCCAAAAAATCAGACAAAATAGGACGACCTATAAAATTGGTTTATTGATCAGAAGAAATTGGAATCAATATTTTATCACGTTCTGGTGATTTTTAACAAATATTTTTGTGAATAGAAAGTTTCTGGAATTTTCTGGAAGATCAAATAACTATCATCCAAGAGGATCCTATAGGCTTAACTTGGCACAAACACTAATTAAAACATAAAAACACATCTAAAAAGAGGCTAGAACAAATATTTATTCCTAAATAGAAGCAAAAAGCAAAAAATTGAAAATAAAATTGGGTTGCCTCCCAACAAGAGCTACAGTTTAACGCCCCTAGCGAGGCATAAAAGCAAGGAAAGATCTAGGTATTGCCATCTTTGGTAGGCAATCCATAAGTGGCTCTCACAATAGATTCATATGGTAATTTTATTTTTTTCTTCATAGGGAAGTGTTCCATGCCTTTTTTTAATGGAAATTGGAATATCTAATATTCCCTTCCTTCATATCAATAATTGCACCAGTCGATCTAAGGAAAGGTCTACCAAGAATAATAGGACATGAAGGATTGCAATATATGTCAAGAACGATAAAATCTACGGGCACATAGTTCCTATTTGCAACAATAAGAACATCATTAATTCTTCCCATAGGTTTCTTAATAGTGGAATCCGCAAGGTGCAAGTTTAAAGAGCAATCATCAAAATCACGGAAACCTAGCAAATCACACAATGTTTTTGGAATCGTGGAAACACTAGCACCCAAATCACACAAAGCATAGCATTCATGATCTTTAATTTTAATTTTAATAGTAGGTTCCCACTCATCATAAAGTTTTCTAGGGATAGAAACTTCCAACTCAAGTTTTTCTTCATAAGATTGCATCAAAGCATCAACGATATGTTTGGTAAAGGCTTTATTTTGACTATAGGCATGAGGAGAATTTAGCACGGATTGCAACAAGGAAATACAATCTATCAAAGAGCAATTATCATAATTAAATTCGTTGAAATCCAAAATAGTGGGTTCATTAATATCTAATGTGTTGATCTCTTCAATCCCTCTTTTATCAATTTTAGCATCAAGATCTGAAAACTCCGAATTTCTGGAACGCCTTCTAGGTAAAGGTGGATCATATTTAGGCCCATCATTATTAAGATTCATATTGCAAAACAAAGATTTGATAGGGGACACATCAATAACTTTTAGATCTTCATCTTTATTTTCAAAGGAACTAGAAGAACACGATTTTATAAAGTAATCTTTCTTAGCACGCATCCTAGCGGTTCTCTCTTTGCACTCATCAATGGAAATTCTCATGGCTTTGAGAGACTAATTGATATCATGCTTAGGAGGAATATATCTAAGTTTTAAAGAATCAACATCAAGAGAAATTATATCAATGTTCCTAGCCAATTCATCAACTTTAAGCAATTTCTCTTCAAGCAAAGCATTGAAATTCTTTTGCGAATTCATAAATTCCTTAACACTCGTCTCAAATTCAGAAGGCATCTTATTAAAATTTCCATAAGAATTGCTGTAGGAATTACCATAATTATTAGAGGAATTACTAGGATAAGGCCTAGGATTAAAGTTTCCTCTATACGCGTTGTTACCAAAATTATTCCTACCAACAAAATCCACATCCAAAGATTCATTATTATTCTCAATCAAAGTAGAAAAAGGCATATCATTAGGATCAGAAGAAACACTTAAATAATTTCATAAGTTCATCCATCTTTCCACTCAAAACATTAATTTCTTCTATCGCATGCACTTTTTTATTAGTAGATCTTGCAGTGTGCCATTGAGAATAATTAACCATAATATTATCTAGGAGTTTAGTAGCTTCTCCTAAAGTGATTTCCATAAAAGTGCCTCCCGCGACCGAATCTAAAAGATTTCTAGAAGCAAAATTCAATCCGGCATAAATTTTTTGTATAATCATCCACAAATTCAAACCATGCGTGGGGCAATTGCGTATCATTAATTTCATCCTCTCCCAAGCTTGTGCAACATGTTCATGATCAAGTTGCTTAAAATTCATAATATCGTTTCTAGGAGAGATGATCTTAGCGGGAGGAAAATACTTAGAGATAAAAGCATCTTTGCACTTATTCCAAGAATCAATACTATTTTTAGGCAAAGACAAAAACCAAGCTTTAGCATGATCTCTAAGAAAAAAAGGAAATAGAGTCAATTTACCAATATCATTGTCAACATCTTTCTTCTTTTGCATATGACTCAAATCAATGAAGCTATTTAGATGAGTAGCGGCATCTTCACTAGGAAGGCCGGCGAATTGATCTTTCATGACAAGATTCAACAAAGCAACATTGATTTCACAAGATTCGGTATCGGTAAGAGGAGCAATCGGAGTGCTAAGGAAATCATTATTATTGGTATTGGTAAAGTCACATAATTTGGTATTATCTTGAGCCATCATGACAAACAAGCAATCCAACACAAGAGCAAACAAGAGACGGGCAAAAAGAGGCAAACGGAAAGAGAGGCGAATAAAGCGGCAAGGGTGAAGTGGGGAGAGGAAAGCGAGAGGCAAATGGCAAATAATGTAATGCGGAGATAAGGGTTTGTGATGGGTACTTGGTATGTTGACTTTTGTGTAGGCTTCCCCGGCAACAGCGCCAGAAATCCTTCTTGCTACCTCTTGAGCACTGCGTTGGGTTTCCCTTGAAGAGGAAAGGGTGATGCAGCAAAGTAGCGTAAGTATTTCCCTCAGTTTTGAGAACCAAGGTATCAATCCGAGAGGAGGCCACGCGAGTCCCTCGCACCTACACAAACAAATAAATCCTCGCAACCAACGCGATAAGGGGTTGTCAATCCCTACGGTCACTTACGAGTGAGATCGATAGATATGATAAGATAATATTTTTGGTATTTTTATGATAAAGATGCAAAGTAAAATAAAAGGCAATAAAAATAACTAAGTGTTGGAAGATTAATATGATGGAAAATAGACCCGGGGGCCATAGATTTCACTAGTGGCTTCTCTCAAGAGCATAAGTATTTACGGTGGATGAACAAATTACTGTTGAGCAATTGACAGAATTGAGCATAGTTATGAGAATATCTAGGTATGATCATGTATATAGGCATCACGTCTGAGACAAGTAGACCGACTCCTGCCTCCATCTACTACTATTACTCCACTCATCGACCGCTATCCAGCATGCATCTAGAGTATTAAGTTCAAGAAAACAGAGTAACGCCTTAAGCAAGATGACATGATGTAGAGGGATAAATTCATGCAATATGATAAAAACCCCATCTTGTTATCCTCGATGGCAACAATAAAATACGTGCCTTGCCGCCCCTACTATCACTGGGAAAGGACACCGCAAGATTGAACCCAAAGCTAAGCACTTCTCCCATTGAAAGAAAGATCGATCTAGTAGGCCAAACCAAACTGATAATTCAAAGAGAATTGCAAAGATAACCAATCATACATAAAAGAATTCAGAAGATTCAAATATTGTTCATAGATAAACTTGATCATAAACCCACAATTCATCGGTCTCAACAAACACACCGCAAAAGAAGATTACATCGAATAGATCTCCACGAGAGAGGGGGAGAACATTGTATTGAGATCCAAAAAGAGAGAAGAAGCCATCTAGCTAATAACTATGGACCCGAAGGTCTGAAGTAAACTACTCACACATCATCGGAGAGGCTATGGTGTTGATGTAGAAGCCCTCCGTGAATGATGCCCCCTCCGACGGAGCTCCGGAACAGGCCCCAAGATGGGATCTCACGGGTACAGAAGTTTGCGACGGTGGAATTAGGTTTTTGGCTCCGTATTTGGTAGTTTGGGGGTACGTAGGTATATATAGGAGGAAGGAGTACGTTGGTGGAGCAACATGGGGCCCACGAGGGTGGAGGGCGCGCCCAGGGGGGTAGGCATGCCCCCTACCTCGTGGCTTCCTTTTAGCTTTCTTGACGTAGGGTCCAAGTCCGCTGGATCATGTTCGTTCTGAATATCACGTTCCCGAAGGTTTCATTCCGTTTGGATTCCGTTTCATATTCTTTTTCTGCGAAACTCTGAAATAGGCAAAAAACAGCAATTCTGGGTTGGGCCTCCGGTTAATAGGTTAGTCCCAAAAATAATATAAAAGTGTATAATAAAGCCCAATAATGTCCAAAACAGAAGATAATATAGCATGGAGCAATAAAAAATTATAGATACGTTGGAGACGTATCAGCTGGTTCCAAGGCCGCACGCAAGGAAATGCCTCCTCATTACGCGCAAAATAATGATTCCTCCACCTGACAGCTGGGACCCATCGGAAGGGCCTCTCTATTTCGCGAAAAAACGTTCCCACTGCTACAGGTCGGACCCACCAGCTATATCTTCGCACGCAAGGAAGTGCCTCCTTATTACGCACAAAAAATGAATACCCCCTGCTAGCTGGGACCCACAATAGTGGGAGGCTGACTTGTGGGCCAACTAAGTTGACGGGGATGGAGGGCTTTGTCAACTTAGTCAATATGAATGATTCTAGCTCCAGTGACCGTACGATGTCCATCCAATGGTCGTAGTGCTTCTTCAACCTCTGGTCTTCTTGCTCCAGCCGCCCAAACCAGCGCCGGTCGTGCCTCGTACTCCTGCCTCCCATGGCCGGCTACGATGCTGCAGAGGCCTCACCGCCCCCTACTACTCCCACCGCTGGCCAGGCCATCCCTCTACTCACCCACAGCCCTGTTATTCTGCGGCGACGACAGCCTCACACCGCAGCCAAACCAGTGAACCCTCGTACTCCTCTCCGCGTGGGCATCCACTGCCGCGTCTTCCCCGGCTCCGCATCGCCCCCTTCCTAGGCCTCGTCGTCGTCCACCGCATTGGTGCTCTTGGCGCGGCCTGGTCAATGTGGTCAACGACCGACTTCCATCGGAAGAGTACTGTACGTGGAGAGGCTGACAGCTGGGTCCATGGCCACAGCCCAGTTTTTTTGTGATTTGCCAAGTAAGTCGCTTTGTCAGGCCTGTTGGGCTACAAATCTTTCAAGATGACGAGAGCTTCATTCGGCTAGCTGAGAAAATGTCCTATCAGTAATGAGAACTGGGCTGTATATTTTTAAAATACATCAAACCGGCAATTAGTCTCAAATTTCTTTTTATCATTTCAAGATTTTAAATTGCATTTATTTTTATGCATGGACAATTTGTTCGATTTTATATTGATATATATTTATTTTTAAAATCAGTTTGAATGTGACTTGAAATTTCAGGATTAAAAACAGTTCAGACCGCATCGAAATATGCAAAATTTCGTATAATTTTTTAACCATGGCCACAATATGGGCTGTAATGCTAACAAAAGGAATATGGGCTCCAAAAAAAACCTTAAGAATTAGCAAATGGGCTGTAAAATATTAGAAATAATCGCAGATGGGTTGTATGCTGTTTTCCACAGATTTGAGGCTTTCCTAAAAAGGTTGGCGACTTTAAAGGATCGTGTTGGATGTCCATCCAACAGCCGTCGTCTTCTTCAATCTCTGCTCTTCTGCTCCAAATTACTCAAACAAGCGCCAAGGGACTGCTGCTCCCTCCTCCCCATGGCGGCTGTGCTTGCCAAGCAGCCTCACCGCCCCACCGTACTCCCATCGCTGGCCTAGCCATCCCTCTACTTTCCCACACCTGCTGTTATTCTCCGGCGACAGCAGACGAACCAGTAAACCCTCGTACAGTCGTACTCCCCTCCGTGTGGGAAACAACTGCCGAGTCTTTCCTTGCTCCGTGTCATTCCCTTCCTAGGCCTCGCCGTCGTCCACCGCCCTGGTGCTCACGGCGCGGCCTGGTCAACATGGTCAACTACCGACATGCATCTAAAGTGGACTGTACGTGGAGAGGCTCACAGCTGGGTCCACGGCCGCATGCAAGGAAATGCCTCCTTATTACGCGCAAAATAAATATTCCTCCACCTGACATCTGGACCCACCGAAAGGGCCTCTGTATTTCACGAAAAAAACGTTACCGCCGCTGACAGCTCGGACCCACCAGCTATATCTTCGCAAGAAAGGAAGTGCCTCCTTATTACACAAAAAAAAATGAATACCCCCTGCTAGCTGCGACCCAGTATAGTGGGAGGCTAACTTGTGGGCCTAATAAGTTGACGGGGATGGAGGTCTTTGTTAACTTAGTAAATATGCACGATTCTAGCTCCAGTGACTGTACGATGTCCATCCAACGGCCGTAGTGCTTCTTCAACCTCTGGTCTTCTTGCTCGAGCCGCCCAAACCTGCGCTGGTCGTGCCTCGTGCTCCTGCCTCCCGTGGCCGCCTGCGATGCCGCGGAGGCCTCACTGCCTCCTACTACTCCCACCACTGCCCAGGCGATCCCTCTACTCACCCACACCCCCTGTTATTCTGTGACGACGGCAGCCTCACATCGCAGTCGAACCAGTGAACCCTCGTACTCCTCTCTGCATGGGCATCCACTGCCGCATCTTCCCTGGCTCCGCGTCGTCCCCTTCCTAGGCCTCGCTGTCGTCCACCGCCCTGGTGCTCTCGGCGCGGCACGGTCAATGTAGTCAACGACCGACTTCCATCGGAAGAGTACTGTACGTGGAGAGGCTGACAGCTGGATCCACGGTAGCCGCAAGGAAGTGCCTCCTTATTACGTGCAAAATAATTATTCCTGCACCTGACAGCGGGGATCCACCGGACGGGCCACCGTATTTCATGAAAAAAAGTTTCCCCACTGACTGCTGGGGCCCACCAGCTACATCTTCGCACGCAAGGAAGTGCATCCGGGCAAAAAAAATGATTCACCCCCTGACTGCTGGGACCCACCAGCTATATCTTCGCACGCAAGGAATTGCCTGATAGTCGGGACCCACCTGGTCGAAGCGTACGTAGTGTTGTCATTCCGGTCGCGAACGTGTATGTACATACTAGTCGATGTAGAGCGCGCACGTGTCGTAGTAGAGGCGCGCATGTAGCATGTGCACGTACGTACAGTGGCCAGTGTGAAAGAAATAAAATACGGCCACATACGTACATACGGGCGGGGTCTCGGACGCCTACTCGCGCATACGTACGGCCAGGGCTTGTGTACATGGCTGGGTCGGAACAGAGAAACTGCGTCGTCGTCGTGTTCATGGGGAGGTAACGGAATGCGTCATGTTCATCGGGAGGCAACGAAATGCGTGGGAGCCAACCGGCTTGGACGGAACAGCCGATGGAAACAAGGCCTGGCGTACTGCAGAACGGAGGAAACGGCCTTGTGTTTGACCGGGCACGGTCAAAACGGGATCCTTTTCATCGGGAGGGGTCTGGCGTACCGCAAAACGAAGGAAACGGACCTCCTACGGTCGAAACAGGGGTCCTGTTCATCGGGAGGGGTGTGGCATACCGCAAAACGGAGGAAACGGACTTGTGTTGGGCGCCACGGTCAAACAGGGTCCTGTTCGCCGGGAGGGTGTGGCCTACCGCAAAACGGGACTCCACGGATCTTGTTCATCTCCACCGTCGACCCCCTCTAGCCTCCACGGGCTACTGTTCATCCACCATCGACCTCCTCCAGCCTCCACCTGCGACTGTTCATCCACGGGCTCATGTTCATCCAGCCTCCACCGCGCGCTACTCCACTGGCTACTATTCAACCAGCCCTCTCCACGGGCTCCTGTTCAACCACCCCTCCACGGGCTACTATTCATCCAGCCCTCCACCGTCTACTGTTCATCCAACCCTCCACGGGGTGGTCCTGTTCATCCAGCCCTCCATGGGGTCCTATTCATCCAGCCCCAACCGACTCGATCGATCGGGGTCCTATTCATCCAGAGGCAACACCACGGGGTCCTGTTCATCCACCCCCACCGGAACCTGTTCATCCAAACCCCCCCAGCAACGCTCACTGTTCATCTAGAGGCAGCATCGATCGGCTTCAGTTAACAGCAGTAGCGAAGGAATCGCTCAATCGGGTTTAGTTAACAGCCATCGATCGATCGCTCGGGTTCAGTAATGCGTAGCCTGCAGTGTAATTGATCGGGTTCATTTAGAGCCTAACGCCTCGCTCGAGTTCAGTTAGAGCCCAACGCCTCACACCCACGCGCGTGCGTGTACGAGAGAAACGTGCATCGCTCGGCCCCGACCACCCACCGTAACCGGGAACACCCCGATATTTTCCTCGCCCTCGCTTCTACCACGGTTTTTTCCGTGATGGACGGCCCAAAGAATGTCATGCAGCTGCGTCTCCGCCCGCCTGGATGAGAAGCCCATTTTACATCATGATTTTTGTCATAGAAGTAGGAGCCCACCACATCTATGATGATACCGGGTTTTGTCACAATTATCGTCATAGAAGTGTCATAAGTATGACAGAAAAAATTTGTTCGGCCCAAAATGTCACGGATGTGTCCTTTTTTGTAGTGCCATCTGTGACAAGTGAGGAACCCCATGATTTTTTTTGCCGTGCCTCTTCACAGGGGGAAACCCATGATTTTTTGTTGAGTCCCTTTTGTAGTGTAGTGAGAATATGTCTAGTTTTAATTGCTATATCTGGTTGTTTGCAGTATGCCTTGTTTATTTCAGTTGTTCACAATGTGATGCTCTATATGTGCAATTATTTACTATGCAGTACATTTCATCAATCCAGTTTTAAACATACCGATAGGAATGCATATATTTGCTTGTTGTTAAGCCTGTTATAGCTAGCATATGCCTCTTTTAAAGTTTTTTTATTGTTCGGTTGTTTGTAGTTAGCATATGTCCAGTTTCAAATGCTATCTTTGGTTGTTTGTAGTATGCCTTGTTTATTCCAGTTACTCACAATGTGATGCTCTATATGTGCAAGTATGAACTGTGCAGTTTAATTTCATCAGTACAAGTTTCAACAATACCATTATGAATGACTACATTTGGTTGCTGCATCTTGTAGTTAACACGCCTTTCCATTTTTTAACAATAACCAGTGTACTTAGACAGGCACAATACCAGTTTGAATGACTATGTTTGCTTGTTGTTAAATGTTAGGCATGTTGCAGTTAACACACATTTCCACTTGTTTTTCTTTACTAGCGTGCTTAAACCTGCACACTGAAGCTATCTTTTGGAGATTATTTTCTCTGCCATGGACAATTTTGGTTGATGTTTAGCCTGTTGTGCTTAACATGCTTCTTGATGTACCTACACAGGACAATTTTGGGAACGACTACTATTTTCCATCGAGGTTAGTTTCATCCCATGGCTTGTATATGCTCACTATTCAGGATATCGGTAGCTGGTACCATATAGGCCGGGGGCTGATAAGGGACTAATTGGTGAATCAGACTTTTAACTAAATATATCTGCAAGCCATTTATCGTTAGGTTAACTAGGGCCATATGTAATATATCTGAGGCTACATAGCAACATGCACTGTACTTAATGTCTAAATATGCAATCCTAGGCTACATAGCAACAAGGAAGTGTGTTACATTAATAATCTGATGATATCTAGATATACGTAGAAGAGCAGCAACAAAAACAATAACAACACAACCCTGTTTGGATACTCAACTTAGCTAGAGGTTAGAGTTAGTCTCTAGCTCATGACTAACCCTGAACTAACTCCATCCAAAGAGTTGTTTGGATGGCTGGGTTAGATTGACAATCAATGCACTAGGAGAACTAGCTCCAATTATCACCTCTTGGCTTGGATAGTTTTTTTGGGTGGGTTATAGATGCAACTAGCTCAAACTAGCCCTCATGTTTAGATATAATTTAGGGCTATTTGAGCCCGAACTAGCTCAAACTAACTGTAACCCATGGATACAGCAGCAGTTAATCAGCCGATAATTTGTCAGAATGCACTAAACTCCTTCCGGCCCATAATATAAGATGTTAATTCATCTAATATGTGAGTATATTGGATGTTATAAGATATTATAAAAGAGTCTTGTACTACATCATTGTGCAATTGTTGTTTAGCTTCTAATATTAGCTTAATGCTTTTAGGTACATATGTCATTGGTAGAGATCCGCGCTTTGACCCTTTGTGCGTATGGGGCAATGAGATATCGATGAACCAGCATCAAGTGAGGAAGCTGATAAAGATTGTTAGTAAAATGGGTCCAAAGATGGCAATTAAAATATTTGTTTACACTTTATCCAAGACAACAACGAACTGCAGGATGGTAAGTAAGAACTCTGCAGCCTTCTTTTTACTGCCCATAATGAGTTGTGTTAGATGACAATGTCTGAATCTTTTTCCTTTGAAGTGGTTGCCAAAGCAGTTTACTCAAGATTACCTCTCAAACTACATGATTGGTGGGCATGCAAAGGTTAAAGTATTTCTACCAGAACACGATGATTATCTAGATGTTTTCATGAAGACCGTGAAGGATGGGCGGTCGGCCATCACAAGGGGTTGGACTAGAGTCGTGCGTGCCTTCTGCATGGAGGAGGGAACAATATGGACATTCCTCTTCACCTTGATCAACAACCAGAATGTATTTCACCTTTTTATTTACCGTATTTAATAGTACAAGTATACAACTGTGGTTCATCATTCTTTATTTGGTTCTTATGTAATTCTTGAACATATGTACCTATGAATCGAATAATGCATTGGTTGTTTGAACCTGATGGATATGAATAAAGTTGTAGCATACATTCAAATTCAAATTCAAATCCGGTATAATACGAAATAGCAGCAATTAAATTACAGTGAAATTGCGCTCTCCAGGTCGTTACGGCACAAACGGTTGGTACAACACAAATGTTTGCGATATACACCATAATCTGAGACGGTTCACAGAGAGGAAATGTGTGCAAGCATGCACACAGTTGCCATTTGCAAAGCGTGTGCGATGTCAGACAATATCACAAACGGTGCGGGCAAACTAAACGTTTGTGTTAGTTGCCTTATCGTACACGATTCGCAACCATGAATTGTTTCTGATGAAGTATGCATCTTAAACATTGCACCACAGAATAGCGTGTGCGATAGTTGTCATGTACGACGATCTTATGACGGTCCGATGTTTCGTAATCCTGTCTGACACTCGTACGACGGCTATCTAATCTTCTTAATTAGTTATCGCATACGGTTTGGGAAAAGCGAATGTGTGTGATTGTATGCTAATCATACACGTTCTATAATAGTGCACTATTTGTGATGGGCCGCGCATCATAAACGTAGCACCACAGAATACCGCCTGCGATGGCAATGCGAGCACAAACAAGTAGGAGTACGGTAGGGTCCTATCCCCGACGGTTTCTGGGTCGTGTGGGAAGGACCCCCATATCACCGTCACTCACTAGGCGACGGTTCCAAATGCCGTTGCGGAAAGGGGTTAAAAACCATTTATATAGCACCGACACCTACCAGTGAAGGTATACATCAATAACATGTATATCAAATATACCTTTCTTCACTTTGCCATCCTTCTTATCCGCCAAATAGTTGGGGCAGTTCTGCTTCCAGTGACCAGTCCCTTTGCAGTAGAAGCACTCAGACTTGGGCTTCTTCCCGTGAGTGGCAACTTGCTTGCCATTCTTCTTGAAGTTCCCCTTCTTTCCTTTGCCCTTTTTCTTGAAACTAGTTGTCTTGTTAACCATCAACACTTCATGCTCCTTCTTGATTTCTACCTCCGCAGCTTTGAGCATAGTGAAGAGCTCAGGAATTGTCTTATCCATCCCTTGCATATTATAGTTCATCACGAAGCCTTTGTAGCCTGGTGGCAGTGATTAGAGAACTCTGTCAATAACATTATCATCTGGAAGATTAACTCCCAGCTGAGTCAAGTGATTATGATATTCAGACATTCTGAGTATGTGTTCACTGAAAGAACTATTCTCCTCCATCTTGCAGCTATATAACTTGTTGGAGACTTCATATCTCTCAATTCGGGCGTTTGCTTGAAATATTAACTTCAACTCCTGGAACATCTCATATGGTCCATGACGTTCAAAATGTCTTTGAAGTCCCGATTCTAAGCTGTAAAGCATGGCACACTAAACTATTGAGTAGTCATCTGATCGAGCTTGCCAAATGTTCATAACGTCAGCATGTGCTCCTGCAACGGGCCTTTCACCGAGAGGTGCATCAAGGACATATTTATTCTATGCAGCAATGAGGATAATCCTCAAGTTACGGATCTAGTCCGTTTAGTTGCTACCATCATCTTTCAACTTAGCTTTCTCTAGGAATGCATTAAAATTCAAGGGAACGGTATCACGGGCCATTGATCTACAACATACATATGCAAAAACTATCAGGACTAAGTTCATGATAGATTAAGTTCAATTAATCATATTACTTAAGAACTCCCACTTAGATTGACATCCCTCAAGTCATCTAAATGATACGTGATCTGAATCAACTAAACCATGTCCGGTCATCATGTGAGATGGAGTAGTCATCAATGGTGAACATCTCCATGTTGATCATATCTACTATATGATTCACGTTCGACCTTTTGGTCTCCAGTGTTCCAAGGCCATGTCTGTACATGCTAGGCTCGTCAAGTTTAACCCTAGTATTTTGCATGTGCAAAACTGTCTTGCACCTGTTGTATGTGAACATAGAGCCTATCACACCCGATCATCACATGGTGTCTCAGCACGACGAACTGACGCAATGGTGCATACTCAGGGAGAACACTTATACCTTGAAATTTTAGTTAAGGGATCATCTTATAATTCTACTGCCATACAAAGCAAAGTAAGATTCACAAAAGATAAACATCACATGCAATCAAAATATGTGACATGATATGGCCATCATTATCTTGTGCCTTTGATCTCCATCTCCAAATCACCGTCATGATCTCCATCATCACCGGCTTGACACCTTGATCTCCATCGTAGCGTCGTGGTCGTCTCGCCAAGTATTGCTTCTACAACTATCGCTAACGCATAGTGATAAAGTAAAGCAATTACATGGCGTTTGCATTTCATACAATAAAAAAACCATAAGACTTTAACAAAACATGATCATCTCATACAATAGCGTATATCATATCATGTCTTGACCATATCACCTCACAACATGCCCTGCAAAAACAAGTTAGACGTCCTCTGCTTTGTTGTTGCAAGTTTTACGTGGCTACTACGGGCTTCTAGCAAAAACCGTTCTTACCTATGCATCAAAACCACAACGGTGATTTATCAAGTTTCATGTTTTAACTTTCAACAAGTACCGGCCGCAGTCAAATTTGATTCAACTAAAGTTGGAGAAACAGACACCCGCCAGCCACCTTTATGCAAAACTAGTTGCATGTCTGTCGGTGGAACCGGTCTCATGAACGTGGTCATGTAAGGTTGGTCTGGGCCGCTTCATCCAACAATACCGCTGAATCAAAATAAGACGTTGGTGGTAAGAAGTATGACGAACACCGCCCACAACTCTTTGTGTTATACTCGTGCATATAATCTATGCATAGACCTGGCTCGGATGCCATTGTTGGGAAACGTAGCATGCAATTTCAAAAAAAATCCTGCGCTCACGCAAGTTCTATCTAGGAGATGCATATCAACGAGAGGGGGAGAGTGTGTCCACGTACCCTCGTAGACTGAAAGCGGAAGCATTTCACAACGTAGTTGATGTAGTCGAACTTCTTCTTGTTCTGACCGATCAAGCACGAACGTACGACAGCGCTGAGTTCTGCACACGCTCAGCTCGATGACGTCCCTCGAACTCTTGATCCAGCAATGTGTCGAGGAAGTAGATGAGTTCTGTCGGGGATATACCCCGCGGTATGACCCGACCGGAGTAGTAAACCAGCCGGGACTTAGTAAACCGGCGAATGGTAAACCGGCAGACAGTTATGACAGATGGCTAAGTCAGACGGTAAACCGGCGGGTGTTAAACCGGCAGATGGCTAAGACAGACGGTAAACTGGCAAGTGTTAAACCGATAGAGTTAAGACAGATGGTAGCACCGGCAGGTGTTAAGTCAATCATAACCCAGCAGACATTGTTAAACCGGCAAGTGTTAAACTGGCAGAGTTAAGACAGATGGTAGCACCGGTAGGTGTTAAGTCAATCATAACCCGGCAGACATTGTTAAACCGGCAGGCAATGTTAAACCGGCAGACGTTAAGAAGCCCAGGAAAGGAAGTCAAAATAGTTTAAGTTAAAGTCCGAGTTGGACTCCACATGTAACCCGCCCTTCAACTTATATAAGGAGGGGGGCTCTAAAGAGGACAAGCAAGAAGAAACAATCTTAGGGCTAGACACAAAGAGGAGAGCGGTTCTGGCGACTCCTCGCGATGATAATGAGACCTAGCCTCAAACAACATGTAGGTTGTTACGGATGATGTTTCCGGGGCGAAGCTGTCTAAATCCTGTCTTGTGTTGCGTCTCTCGATTCCGCTAAACCCTCTCAAGCTACCACATAGATCGTTGGCCTCACGACTAAGTCCTGACATTAAGGACATCTTCCGTGACAAATCCACGATAGTTGGCGCCCACCGTGGGGCTCGCGAACGGTGGTGTTGAGTTTTTGAAGGGAGCTCTTCAGGGATCGAGAAACTCGTGTCTGGCCGGATGACGAAGAACCGGCACGAGACAGTCACATAGGGTTTACTTTGGATCGGGACATCCAAGATTTGAGTTGAAGGGAAATTAGGGTTGCAGGAGGCGCGCCACTATGATTAGACAATTAGTCGAAACCGGATCAATTTTCTTTGGGTTGCGAGACAAGCGAAGTTTTCCGCTGCAATACCTCGTGCTCGGCGCCAAATCGCTTCAAGGCAGATCCTCGTTTTTTTAAAGGAAATTATGCATGGAGTAAATTGCATCTAGGGTCGCTGATGTGAGCAAAAGCAATCAATGCTGAAGCTGATCGAGATGGCGACGACAAGGACCAGAGTAACAACCCTCGTTTTGGATTACGCGGGGTTAAAAAAAAGGAAAAAAAAACCCCACGTTGGAAGTGGATAAGGCCACGGACTTAATCTACGCCTCCTTCCGTCTTCGTCTTCAAGCTGCCGCCACTAGACGTGCTTCCGACTACTACTTGGTCGCGGTCCCACCGTGTCGACGCCGTTCCAGCCTGCCGCTGTGGCTGCAGCTGCACCTGGCCGGTCGCCGGCTCTCCTCGAAGCCGGCGTCGCTTCCCCCCGTGGCCGCAGCTGCGCCTGGACGGTCGCCGCCTCTCCTCGAAGCCGATGTCGCTTCTCCCCGTGATCGCGTCTGAACCGCCCCCGCAGTGGCGGCCCCGCGCTACTCCTCCCCTGCACGAGCCGGTTGCGTCCACTCCGGGCTACAGCCGCGGCCTCGCGAGCGCGCTGCCCTCGAGCCACTACAGTTGAACTCCGTAGTAGGCCACAACAGCAACATGCCTCACCGCAAATCATCTTCGCCGCTGGCCATGGTCGCACCTCCGCCGTGAACCGCCCCGGTTCATATCCACCACGGGCACCTGCGCTTCGCTGACCCGCCATGGCCGATGCATGAAGAGCCACCCCGGTCGGCAGTGCTCCGAGCCGCCTGCATCACCCCTCGCCTCCTGACTGAGTCGTCGTCGCGCTTCGCCTCCCCCGAGTCGCCGTTAGGCTTCGACGAGCCGCCTGCATCGCTTCTGAGACGCCACCGGGGCGCATCTCGGTTTCTTCCACCGTGTGTGCGTTGCCTCAAGAAGCTACAAAATCGGCGACGACCCGGATTACTCCGAGCTGCCGCTTTGTCACTTCGTCGTTAAACCGCCGGGGCTGAGCTGCGATCCGCCGTGATCCTCTGCTACCAGTGGCCGTCACCGTCGCTGTGGTCCTCGTCTCCCCTCGTGCGGGCGCCTGGTCGCACCCCCTCCAGCAGCACTCACTCCGCTCTCCGCCGAACCACGTCCGAGCCTCTCCTCCACGCGCCCCTCTATGGCCGCGCCAGCTGGCTCGGCCTCGCCCTCCTCTATACCCACAGCGGGCCGCGTGCCTCTCCAGCTCCCGCGGCCGCGTGCGTTCCGGTTCCACCAATTTGACCGGCCCCGGCCAAACCCGCTCCGGTTCCAGCTCTCGTGCCTGAATCGGCCACGGCCGCACCTCTCCAACTCGCCGCTGCCGCGGAAGCATCTTGTCGACCCGCCGGGTTGAGCCGGCCTTGTCGTCGCGAGCCATCCCCGACCAGTCATGGCCGTGCCAAGAATCGCTATGTTTCTCACCCATCGCGTGAGTTCGTGCCCGCGGTGACGAGCTGTCTGACATTTTCAAAGTGTCGGCTTCAACCCGATGCATCGCCGGCGCCTCTCTAGTCTCTACTGTCATGGCGATGACACCTTGAGTCGCCATCCTGGCCTCGAAACACCCGCCTCGTCCTTGAACCACCAGCGGCAGACGCGCCTCTGCTTCTGCATCGCCTCCGGGTCACGGAAGGACTTGGCCTCGCTTACCACCAACCAAGTTTCTGCCTTGAACCGCCGCAGCGTTCGTTCCACGACCCGACCGTGTTCCGCCGGATTTCGCCTCTGTTTGCATGGCGGTCTTTTGTTTTGGCCCCATTTTGAACTGCCAGATGCTGCTTGAGTGCTTTGCCGGTTCTGGCCTTGTCCGGCTCACCCCGCGCGTAGACCAAGTCGCCCGTTGGTTCGCCTACTACAGCCGTCATCGTCCGAGCTCAACCTTGCTTCCAATGGCCGCAGTTTTTTCTAGCTGGAGCGTTTTTTGCAGCCGCAACTCCACCCTCAAACTGGTTGTGCCGTCTCAAGATGTCGTTTCCATACCAAGTTGCAGCTGCACTCGACTTGCTGCCCGTGGTCCTGTTTTCATCGCTCTGCTTCCGAGTCGCCGCTGCGCTGGCCTCGCCGCCCGCGGCCCCTTCCGGGTCGCAGCGAGCCGCCCTCATCTCCATCACAAAGACTGCAGCTGCTAGATGGATGCCCTTGTGAGCTTCAGAAGCCAACCGACCATCACCATAAGGGCAGCACAGCCGCCGGATAGAAGGAGAGAAAGGGGCGGAGAAGGAGTACTCAAGATGACTGTCAAAACGGCTGCTTGTGTGGGCTCTATCGTATTGTTTATTGGTGATGGTTGCCTTGAAGACAGAGAAGGATTCTACATGTAGCGACTTGGTGTAATCAGAACAAAGCAGGAGCATGCAATATTAAAATAATGAAGAGGCAAGCACGCCCCTAAAGCTACCCAACAAAACAAAAGGCTCTCAAGATGCTTGCTCAGACAAAACTGGTACGAGTGTGCACAGAAGAAGTATTTACTGCAAGACACCAAGTTCGATCAGTTAAAGCAGTCAGTGGTCGCGGGCTGAGGTGGCCCGCGTGAGGTTACGATTTATGGAGGAAGACAAACAATCGATGGTCACAGACTGGAGTAGTACATCACAGCAGGTTTAAATTTTGTCAAGAAGTGCTGGTTTCGCCAGTTCAAACAGGTACTACAGAGGCAGTGCTAGCGTTTATCGGTTTATCTGCACAACGCAACTTGAGGCATACACAGGAGAGAGGTGGTGCGCAGTAAGCTGTTGCTGGTCCTCCGTATGTCCCGGTTAAACTCTGGAGCCACGCAAAGGAAAAATACATCCATCGTTTTCAATATTTAGTGGTGGAAGAAGTGAGTAGTCTGATCGCCTCCGCTAAACCGCTGTCGTCGCCGAACCGCCCTGATGAGTCGCGCCCCGCTTATGAGCCACCCGTGTCTGCTATACACGAGCCGCCCTGCCGGGTTACCATGACTGGCCACTACTGTTCAAAATCGTTCCGGGGTGCCTGTGCTGACGCGTCTTTCAACCGTGCTAAACCACCGCCGGGCTGCTCCTCGTTGGGTGTCGCTGTCGCCATATTGGAGGGATCGCACATGGATTCGCCCTACTGCCTGCGAGTCGGTTCGCTACCGCCAAGTCACCTCCTGCCGCCACTTTACCTCGCTTCTTCTTGCTCTGCGTGTCGCGCTGAACCGGCCACGGTCGCGCCTCTCCGACTTGCCGCTACCGCGGACGCGTTTCGTCGACCCGCCGGGTTAAACCGGCCCTATCGTCGTGAGTCGTCGCCGTCCTCAGTCTGCGCCACCATGAGCCGGCCCGGTTCCTCCCGCGCGCGCATGTTGCCGCGGATAAACCGCCAAGCCGCCAGACTGCGCCACCATGAGCGCCCTTGCTCCCGCCGCTGAACCGCCGGGACGCTGCTGAGAGCCGCCGCCGATTCAACCACAGCTCCCTGCCTTCGCGGCCTCGCCCTCGCATCACTCTAAACCGCCATCGGGCGCGCCTCTGCCAGTTGAGCTGCCGCGGTTGTTCTGAGCCATCGCCTGCAGCCGCTATCTCTGGTTACAAATCGTTGTGGAAAATCTGAGTCAATGCCAAGTCTTTGTTCCCTGCTGTGTATCACAAGTCTGCAGGTGGCTGGAACCCATCCAATGATGCTATTGAGCACCTTTTTTGCTGACTAAAATTATGAGGCAGCAATGATGCTGTGATTTGCTAGGAGATCAGTGTTGTTATATGTTCAGACGATCGATTACATCATTGCAAGTACTACTACAGAGATAGACCAAGGATCATCCAATGGAGTTTCTAATGGCATGTTTCATGAGGCAAGCCAGCGACCCAACATGCAGCATGGGAGTGATTGCAAGGATGCATAAAAAAATGGAGCTAGTGTCACACTGGAAGCATCAATGCAATAATTTCCAGTATGGACAAACCGGCCAGAAGGAAAGGTCAACATGCATGAAACGAATTAAGTACTATCTCCTCACGAGAGGAAAGGAACAAAAGGGATCAAGTCCCCAGACTCATAAAGGCCAAAGAGAACGCACATCATCAGATCAACTGGGCATCTGTTATCTTTTTTGACAAAAACGATCAGGTGATATCCGTCCGATTTATTTCAGCACATATTATTTTTTGTGTGAACAATTTTTTTTTGCTTGCAATGCTTTTTGATGCAGGATAGTTGTTCATTACAAATGTGGTGTTGTATTTCGGGTGCGGAGTATGAGATAACAGCATTTTTGCACCGGCGTTTCCTCTGTGTCATACCACCCGCTTCACCATGGTGATCATCAACTCCACGTGAATAACCCCTGGCATGATATATCAGGTGAAATCCATCCAATATATTTTACATTACATATTGCCTTCTTTAAAAGATCAATTACTCCGGCCTGCAAAGTTGTCTAATGCAGGACCCTAAACCGCCATATTGGTGCAAATTTAAAGGCCGTCAGAAAATTTCCGGCTTAAAAAGAAGGATTCCGGTTTAATATCCGGTTTAAGAAAAGTTATCTCCCACAAAGCTTTGAAGCTTTGATAGCCGGTTCAAAATATCGGTTCAAGAAGAATTTATCTCTTGCAAAAAGTTAAAGGGTGCCAAAGAGGACCTGCTGCCATGATGCGCGGTTCAAACATGGGTATCATGCCTTATTGGCTTATCATATTATTGAATAGTTGGTGGCTTGGTCATGTCTGAACCATAGTCACACCTCTTGATCGGTGCAATGCCACAGCATCACTTGGGGGCTTTGGTCGCGTCCGAACCATAGCAACGCCATTTACTAGGCGAAAAGCCACAACATCACTTGGGGACTTGGTCATGTCTGAACTATAGTCACGCCTCTTGATCGGCCTAGTGCCATAGCATCACTTGGGGGCTTTGGTCGAACCCGAACCATCGCTACACCTCTTGATCGGCGTAATGCCAACGCATCATTTGGGGACCTGGCTGACTTGAACCATAGCTACTCCTTTTTGGGGGCATGGTCTTGTCCGACCATGGTAATGCCACTTGATCGGCTCAAAGCCTCATTTCCAATGGTTTATCTTTGCCTTTGCTTCTGTTTTTCTTTTGATAAAATATTTTTTCTATTGCGTTTTCAACCAACATTATTAAATCCGGTTCAACTGTCGATTCTGATTGACGGAACACGATTAAATCATAATCCGGAGACTATCAGCCGGTGCGGTTTCGACTATAAGTCGCCACATATATTTGGATTAGCAAATTGGAATCATGCGCTCATAAATCATTGGATTATATTATTCAAATCTTCAAATAGCCAACATGGCTGGATTTTATTATGGTAATCAGTAACCAGTATTATGATTAAGGTTTTCAAAGTCGCTTTAGCGCAATGGCTATTATATTGTCAATGAATATGATTTATTTTACAATTGAAGGAATAGTCCCAAATCGCTGCAGGCTTACAACCCGGCACTTGGGGGCTACATTATTCAATTTAAGATTATATCAAATATACAAGTCTCATGTCGCTGCAAGCATGCACCATGGCACTTGGGGGCTAATGCAAAGTCAGTTTTATTAGTCTTATTGAAGACCCGACTCATCACATCATAATGAGTCGGCCCTTGAAACTACCAATTGCTCCTGCCAACAATTCAAGGTACATAATTTTCATCTATTATTGAAGGATCCACTGCTCAGTTGGTAAAGCACAAAGCTCTCAACCTTGTGGACGTGGTTTCATGCCCCATGATGGGAGTTACACAATATATGTTATTCTCAATGGAGTATATATAAAGTCCCAGCTCAATATTATCTTACTAAGCCGGCCCTTGGGGGCTACACCGTTGTTGTTCAAAGATTACATGATTATATTTACAAAGTCCCTGCTCATTATTGCATAATGATCCGGCCCTTGGGGGCTACACTGGTTGAAGTTTTTATGAGCGTCAGGAAATTACAAGTCCTGTTCTTTGCAAGCATGACAACCCGGCACTTGGGGGCTACATATGTGGAATACTCAATTCTGACTAGTGATTGAGATGAACAAACTGGATTTCTTCAAGCTTGTGACATTCATATTGAAGCAAATCTTAAGTTGTTACTATGTTACCTTCTTAAGATTTGAGGGCTACAAGTGATGGGTATATAAGAGGTATATTTTCAAAAGCTGATGTCAACAAACAGTTATGATCCGGTGCCATCAATATTTGTAAACCGGCAAATTTTACATTCTTAAACCGGCTGAAGATCAGATGAGTATTTTAAGGACCAATATTGTTTTTAAGCATTGGGAGCTGAATCAAAGGAGTAATTCTTCAAAATATATTTTCTATGAGAAACCAATGTCAGAAAATTGATTATGAAGCTGGCCTGTTAAACCGGATTTTCTAGAAGAAGGAAGTGACAAGGATTTAAGGATGTCCAGGATCAGTTTAACATGGATAAATCCAAATTAAACTGGGGGCTAATGTCGGGGATATACCCCGCGGTATGACCCGGCCGGAGTCGTAAACCGGCCGGGACTTGGTAAACCGGCGGACGGTAAACCGGCAGACAGTTAAGACAGATGGCTAAGTTAGACGGCAAACCGGCGGGTGTTAAACCGGCAGATGGCTAAGACAGACGGTAAACCGGCAAGTGTTAAACCGGCAGAGTTAAGACAGATGGTAGCACCGGCAGGTGTTAAGTCAATCATAACCCGGGAGACATTGTTAAACCGGCAAGTGTTAAACCGGCAGAGTTAAGACAGATGGTAGCACCGGCAGGTGTTAAGTCAATCATAACCCGGCAGACATTGTTAAACCGGCAGACATTGTTAAACCGGCAGACAATGTTAAACCGGCAGACATTAAGAAGCCCAGGAAAGGAAGTCAAAATATTTTAAGTTAAAGTCCGAGTTGGACTCCACATGTAACCCGTCCCTTCAACTTATATAAGGAGGGGCAGGGCTCCCCAAAGAGGGACAAGCAAGAAGAAACAATCTTAGGGCTAGACACAAAGAGGAGAGCCGGTTTACGGCGGCTCCCTCGTGATGATAATGAGACCTAGCCTCAAACAGCATGTAGGGTTGTTACCGGATGATGTTTCCCGAGGCCCGAAGCTGTCTAAATCCCTGTCTTGTGTTGCGTCTCTCGATTCCGCTAAACCCCTCTCAAGCTACCACATAGATGCGTTGGCCTCACGACTAAGTCCTGACACTAAGGACATCTGCCGTGACAAATCCACAACAAGTTCGATCAGCACAAAGGCATGGTGACAGTGATGGTGAAGTGATCCGCGAAGGGCTTCGCCTAAGCACTACGAGAATATGATCGGAGGCGTAAACTATGGAGGGGGGGGGGCGCACACGGCTAACAATTGTTGGTGTGTGTTCTAGCGGTATGTGCCCCCCCCCCCCACATATATATAGGTTGGAGGGGAGGAGAGACAGCCAATGGGGCGCCCAAGTAGGAGGAATCCTACTTGGGCCCCTAGTCCAATTCACCCCCCCCCCCTTTCCTTATTACCGGAAGGGGGAAAGGGAAGAGAGGGGGGAGGAAGGAAACGGGGGGCCGAACCCCCTCCTCCTTCTCTTATTCAGCCTCCTTCCTTAGGGGGGGTAACACCCCTTGTGGGCTTGTGGGCTCCCCTCCTATGGCCCATAAGGCCCATTAATCCCCCGGGGGGTTCCGGTAACCCCCCCCCCCCGGGTACTCCGATATGTACCCGGTACACTCCGAAATACTTCCGGTGTCCGCATATCATCGTCCTATATATGAATCTTTACATATCGACCATTTCAAGACTCCTCGGCATGTCTGTGATCTCATTCAGAACTCCAACCACATTCGGTCACCAAATCACATAACTCATATAATACAAAATGTCATCAAACATTAAGCGTGCGGACCCTACGGGTTCGAGAACTATGTAGACATGGCCGAGACACCTCTCAGGTCAATCACCAATAGCGGAACCTGTATGCTCATATTGGTTCCTACATATTCGCGAAGATCTCTATCGGTTGAACCGCAATGACAACATACATTATTCCCTTTGTCATCGGTATCTTCATACCTAGTTCAACCTCGTTAGCGGCAAGTCTCTTTACTCGTTCTGTAATACATCATCCCACAACTAACTCATTAGTCACGTTGCTTGCAAGGCTTCTTATTATGTGCATTACCGAGAGGGCCTAGAGATACCTCTCGGATACTCGGAGTGACAAATCCTAATCTCGATCTATGCCAACCCAACAAACACCTTCGGAGATACTTGTAGAGCATCTTTATAATCACCCAGTTATGTTGTGACGTTTGATAGCACACAAGGCATTCCTCCGGTATTCGGGAGTTGCATAATATCATAGTCGAAGAAATATGTATTTGACATGAAGAAAGTGATAATCCCCAAGTGCAGGGAATCATCGTAGCAATTCCCAAAGGTGGAACTGAAAAGTATGGAGTGTCGAACCCACAAGGAGCTAAAGGTAAGATCAATATTCTCTCAAGTCCTATCTGCCACTGATACGACTCTACGTACACCGAACGTTTGCTTCCAACTAGAAACGAGAAATAAAACTACGTTGTGGGTATGAGGAGGATAACTTTGCACGGTATCGAACAGCTAAAATATAAAAGTAGGTGTTGTTATCATAAAGTTAGAATATGTTACTAAATATTATAAATAGCGAGTGTGGAATAATGATGGATCGGTGTGCGGAATTGTCCTAGGCAATTGTTAACAAGACCGGTAGTCGTCATTGCAATTTCATATGAGGGAGAGGCACAAGCTAACATACTTTCTCTTCTTGGATCATATGCACTTATGATTGGAACTCTAGCAAGCATCCGCAACTACTAAAGATCATTAAGGTAAAACCCAAACATAGCATTAAAGCATCAAGTCCCCTTTATCCCATATGCCACAACCCCCTTACTCGGGTTTATGCTTCTGTCACTCAACCAACCCACTATAAGTGAATCATGAATGTATTGCAACACCCTACAGTGGGAATCCCTCAATATTGCACGACACGGAGGGCACTATAGGACATCACCAAAATAAAACATACAACTCGTACCAATCTAGATCATCAATCAACCCAAAGACAAAGGATATCTACTCAAAACATCATAGGATGGCAACACATCATTGGATCATAATATGTGGCATAAAGCACCATGTTCAAGTAGGGATTACAGCGGGGTGCGGGAGAGTGGACCGCGTAAAAGAGATGAGGATGGTGATGATGATGGTGATCTTGATGAAGACGATCACTCTTGGGGATATAGATATTGATTTAACCCGCCCAAGAGGGGTCTGGTGATATTCATGGCAACTCTTAAAGACAAAGCCCAGGACGGAATTGAAGACGGCGGTTCATGAGGGTAACTTATGAAGGGCCCAAGGCCCAAATGCGGCTTAAGGCCTGTAGGTGTAAACCGCCATATGTATATAACTTGTATGATAAGGCAATTGTAGTTAAGTCACCGGGCCGGACACGTCTATGAGCCGGTCGGGACTCTGTAAGCCACCGGACGTCAACCTGAGTATATAAAGGGACGACTCGTCGGTGAGTTAAGGGAAAGAACGAAGAGATCGAAAGCTAGGTCAAGCGCATTCTCTCCCTGGTAATCGAGACATAAGTAATACCACCTCAACTAGATTAGGCCTTTACCTTCACCGGAAGGGGTCGAACCAGTATAAACTCCTTGTGTCCTTTGTCCCGTTTTAACCCCTCTAAGCTAATCTCGTTGTGATGGCTCCAAGACTAAGTCCTCACACTAGGACATCTGTCGTGACAATCCGACGACAGTTGGCGCCCACCGTGGGGCTATTGCACGATGGTTTTAAGTTCTTAGTGGGCAACTTCGAAGGGATCAAGGGATACGCCGTGGCCCGGATGACCAAGAGTCGTCGTGGCAAGCTCTACATCGACGACGCAGGCTGGGGCCCCGAGGCCGGCTCAATTGAGTATGGGTACCGGGTCCCCTTTGGCAGAATTCACATTTTCATCAGCAAGATCAGCGAGCCGGGCCCTAAGCCGGACATCAGCACCGACATCGTCGAGACGGCTCAGCGTGCAAGACCCGCCCGAGTTCAGCCCTCCATGAATCGTGCCTTCGTGGGATTCATCCATGGAGCGGAATCCGAGGAGATCGGTATCTGGAGATGAGACGGTCGTCTCCACCGGTGAGACTGAGTCGTTGTTGATACGTCCATTTTGCATCATGCTTTTATATCAATATTTATTGCATTATGGGTTGTTATTACACATTATATCTCAATACTTATGGCTATTCTCCTTATTTTACAAGGTTTACCATGAAGAGGGGAATGCCGCACTAAATTCTAGCCGAAAAGGAGCAACCGTTGAAACCTATTCGCACATCTCCAAAAGTCCTGAAACTCCACGAAACAACTTTTTGGAATTTATAAGGAATTATGAGCAAAATAAATAGGCCAGGGGCCCACACCCTGTCAAGGAGACAGCCCCCCCCCCCTACAGGGCGTGCCCCCTATCTCCTGGCCCCCCTGGTGGGCCTCCGGTGACCATCTTCTGCTATATCATCACTTTTACCCTGGAAAAAATCATGGGCAAGCTTACGAGACAAAACTCCGCTGCCACGAGGCGGAACCTTGGCGGAATCAATCCAGGGCTCTGGCGGAGATGTTCTGCCGGGGATACTTCCCTCCGAGAGGGGGAAATCATCGTCATCATCATCACCAACGCTCCTCTTATCGGGAGAGGGCAATCTCCATCAACATCTTCACCAGCACCATCTCATCTCCAAACCCTAGTTCATCTCTTGTATCCAATTCTTGTCTCCAAGTCCGAGATTGGTGCTAGTAGGTTGCTAGTAGTGTTGATTACTCCTTGTAGTTGATGCTAGTTGGTTTATTTGGTGGAATATCATATGTTCAGATCCTTTATGCATATTATTACCCCTCTGATTATGAACATGAATATGCTTTGTGAGTAGTTACGTTTGTTCCTGATGACAAGGGAGAAGTCTTGCTATTAGTAGTCATGTGAATTTGGTATTCGTTCGATATTTTGATGAGATGTATGTTGTCTAGCCTCTAGTGGTGTTATGTGAACGTCGACTACATAACACTTCACCATTATTTGGGCCTAGAGGAAGGCATTGGGAAGTAATAAGTAGATGATGGGTGGCTAGAGTGACAGAAGCTTAAACCCTAGTTTATGCGTTGCTTCGTAAGGGGCTGATTTGGATCCATATGTTTCATGCTATGGTTAGGTTTACCTTAATACATTTGTTGTAGTTGCGGATCCTTGCAATAGAGGTTAATCATAAGTGGGATGTTTGTTCAAGTAAGAACAGCACCCAAGCACCGGTCCACCCACATATCAAATTATCAAAGTACCGAACGCGAATCATATGAACGTGATGAAAACTAGCTTGATGATATTCCCATGTGTCCTCGGGAGCGTTTTCCTTTTATAAGAATTTGTCCAGGCTTGTCCTTTGCTACATAAAGGATTGGGCCACCTTGCTGCATGTTATTTACTTTATTTACTTTTTGCTCATTACTATTTATCTTATCACAAAACTATCTGTCACCTACTATTTCAGTGCTTGCAGAGAAAACCTTACTGAAAACCGCTTATCATTTCCTTCTGCTCCTCGTTGGGTTCGACACTCTTACTTATCAAAAGGACTACTATAGATCCCCTATACTTGTGGATCATCAAGACTCTTTTCTGGCGCCGTTTCCGGGGTGTGTAGCGCTTTTGGTGAGTGGAACTTGGTAAGGAAACATTAATATAGTGTGCTGAAATTTTCTGTTACTTGTCACTATGGAAACTAATCCTTTGAGGGGCTTGTTTGGGGTATCTTCACCCCAACCGGAAGAGCAAAGAGATGCTCCTCAACCTACTGAACTTTATGAAAATATTCACTTTGAGATTCCTTCGGGTATGATAGAAAAACTGCTAGCTAATCCTTTTGCAGGAGACGGAACATTGCATCCCGACTTACACCTTATCTTTGTGGATGAAGTTTGTGGATTATTTAAGCTTGTAGGTATCCCCGATGATGTTGTCAAAACAAAGGTCTTCCCTTTATCTTTGAAGGAAGATGCATTGACATGGTATAGGCTATGCGATGATACGGGATCTTGGAATTATAAGCGATTGAAGCTGGAATTTCAGCAGAAGTTCTATCCTATGCATCTTGTTCATCGTGATCGTAATTACATATATAATTTCTGGCCTCGCGAAGGAGAAAGCATCGCTCAAGCTTGGGGGAGGCTTAAGTCAATGTTATATTCATGCCTCAATCATGAGCTCTCCCGGGAAATGATTATTCAGAATTTTTATGCTCGGCTTTCTCTTAATAATCGCAACCTGCTCGACACTTCCTGTGTTGGTTCTTATATGCTGAAGACTATTGATTTCAAATGGGACTTATTGGAAAGAATTAAACGCAACTCTGAAGATTGGGGTTCCGACGATGGTAAGGAGTCAGGTATGACACCTAAGTTCGATTGTGTTAAATCTTTTATGGATACCGATGCTTTTTGTGGATTTAGCGCTAAGTATGGACTTGACTCTGAGATAGTAGCTACTTTTTGTGAATATTTTGCTACTCACGTTGAGCTCCCTAAAGAGAATTGGTTTAAATATAATCCTCCTGTTTAAGTGAAAGCAGTTGCACCTATTACAGTCAAAGAAAAAACTATTACATATAGTGATCCTATTGTTCCTACTACTTATGTTGAAAAACCTCCTTTTCCTGTTAGGATAAACGATCATGCTAAAGTTTCGACTGTTGTGCGTAAGAGTAATACTAGAACTTATACACCTCCTGAGCAAATCAAGGTTGAACCTAATGTTGCTATTGTTAAAGACCTCTTGTCTGATAATATTGATGGGCATGTTATTTATTTCTGTGATGAAACTGCTAGAATTGCCAAACCTTGTGCTAAAGATAAACATAGACCTGTGGTAGGCATGCCTGTTATTTCAGTTAAAATAGGAGATCATTGTTATCATGGCTTATGTGATATGGGTGATAGTGCTAGTGCAATACCTATCGAATTATACAAAGAAATTATGCACGATATTGCACCTGCTGAATTAGAAGACATTGATGTTACTATTAAGCTTGCCAATAGAGATACTATTTCACCAATAGGAATTGTTAGAGATGTTGAAGTCTTGTGTGGGAAAACAAAATATCCTGCTGATTTCCTTATTCTTGGCTCCCCACAAGATAGTTTTTGTCCCATTATATTTGGTAGACCCTTCCTGAAGAACGTTAATGCTAAGATAGATTGCGAAAAGGATGTTGTTACTATTGGTCTAGGTGATATGTCTCATGAGTTCAATTTCTCTAAATTTCGCAAACAACACCGCGAAGAGGAATCACCTAGTAAGGATGAAATTATTGGTCTTGCTTCCATTGCTGTTCCCCCTACTGATCCGTTAGAACATTATTTGTTAGACCATGAAAACGATATGTTTATGAAGGAGAGGGAAGAAATAGATGAAGTGTTCCTTAAGCAAGAACATATACTGAAACATAACCTTCCCGTTGAAATTCTTGGGGATCCCCCTCCACCCAAGGGCGATCCCGTGTTTGAACTCAAACCTTTACCTGATAATCTGAAGTATGCTTATCTTGATGAAAAAGAAATATACCCTGTTATTATTAGTGCTAACCTTTCAGAGAAAGAAGAAGAAAGATTATTGAAAACTCTGAAGAAGCACCGGGCTGCTATTGGATATACTTTGGATGATCTTAAGGGCATTAGTCCCACATTATGTCAACACAAAATTTCAGTAGAGAAAGATGCCAAACTAGTTAGAGATCCTCAAAGACGATTAAATCCCAAAATGAAGGAAGTGGTAAGGAAGGAGATCCTAAAACTCCTTGAGGCAGGTATTATTTATCCCGTTGCTGATAGTGAATGGGTAAGCCATGTCCATTGTGTCCCCAAAAAGGGAGGTATTACCGTTGTTCCTAATGATAAAGATGAATTGATTCCGCAAAGAATTATTACAGGTTATAGGATGGTAATTGGTTTTCGTAAGTTAAATAAAGCTACTAAGAAAGATCATTACCCCTTACCTTTTCTTGATCAAATGCTAGAAAGGCTATCCAAACACACACACCTTTTCTTTCTAGATGGTTATTCTGGTTTCTCTCAAATACCTGTGTCAGCAGAGGATCAATCTAAAACTACTTTTACTTGCCCTTTTGGTACTTTTGCTTATAGACATATGCCTTTTGGTTTATGTAATGCACCTGCAACCTTTCAAAGATGCATGATGGATATATTCTCTGATTTTTGTGAAAAGATTTGTGAGGTGTTCATGGATGATTTCTCAGTCTATGGATCCTCTTTTGATGATTGTTTGAGCAACCTTGATCGAGTTTTGCGGAGATCTTGAAGACACTAGTCTCGTCTGAATTGGGAAAAGTGTCACTTTATGGTTAATGAAGGCATTGTCTTGGGGCACAAGATCTCCGAGAGAGGTATTGAAGTTGATAAAGCCAAAGTTGATGCTGTTGAAAAGATGCCATGTCCCAAGGACATAAAAGGTATAAGAAGTTTCCTTGGTCATGCCGGTTTTTATAGGAGGTTCATTAAGGACTTTTCTAATCTCTAGGCCTCTGACTAATTTATTGCAAAAAGATATTCCTTTTGTCTTTGATGAAGATTGTGTATAATCATTCGAAACACTTAAGAAAGCTTTGATCACTGCACCTATTGTTCAGCCACCCGATTGGAATTTACCTATTGAAATTACGTGCGATGCTAGTGATTATGCTGTAGGTGCTGTTTTAGGGCAAAGAGTCGATAAGAAATTGAATGTTATCCCGTATGCTAGTAAGACTCTTGATACTGCCCAAAGAAATTATGCTACTACTGAAAAAGAGTTCTTAGCAGTTGTGTTTGCATGTGATAAGTTTAGACCTTATATTGTTGATTCCAAAGTTACTATTCACACTGATCATGCTGCTATTAAATATCTTATGGAAAAGAAAGATCTTAAGCCTAGACTCATTAGATGGGTTCTCTTGCTCCAAGAATTTGATTTGCATATTATTGATAGAAAAGGAGCTGAGAACCCCGTTGCAGATAACTTGTCTAGGTTAGAGAATGTTCTTGATGACCCACTTCCTATTAATGATAGTTTTCCTGATGAACAATTAGCGGTTGTCAATGCTTCTCGTAGTGCTCCTTGGTATGCTGATTATGCTAATTACATTGTTGCTAAATACATACCGCCTAGTTTCACATACCAGCAAAAGAAAAAGTTCTTTTATGATTTGAGACATTACTTCTGGGATGATCCACACCTTTATAAAGGAGTAGATGGTATTATTAGAAGTTGTGTGCCTGAGCATGAACAGGGACAAATCCTACGCAAGTGTCACTCTGAATCCTATGGAGGACACCACGCTGGAGACAGAACTGCACACAAGGTACTTCAATCTGGTTTTTATTGGCCTACTCTTTTCAAAGATGCTCGTAAGTTTGTCTCATCTCGTGATGAATGTCAAAGAATAGGTAACATTAGTAGACGTCAAGAAATGCCTATGAATTATTCCCTTGCTATTGAACTGTTTGATGTTTGGGGCTTTGATTATATGGGACCTTTTCCTGCCTCCAATGGTTATACATATATTTTAGTTGTTGTTGATTACGTTACTAAGTGGTTAGAAGTTATTCCAACTAGTAGTGTTGATCATAATACTTCTATTAAAATGCTTAAAGAAGTTATTTTTCCGAGGTTTGGAGTCCCTAGATATCGAATGACTGATGGTGGTTCACACTTTATTCATGGTGCTTTCCGTAAGATGCTTGCTAAGTATGATGTCAATCATAGAATCGCATCTCCTTATCACCCGCAGTCTAGTGGTCAAGTAGAGTTGAGCAATAGAGAGCTCAAATTAATTTTGCAAAAGACTGTCAATAGGTCTAGAAAGAATTGGTCCAAGAAACTTGATGATGCATTATGGGCCTATAGAACTGCGTACAAAAATCCTATTGGTATGTCTCCATATAAAATGGTTTATGGAAAAGCATGTCTGTAACATCCCAAATTTCCTATTTGGAATGTTTTACAATTATAGCTAAGCATCTATGCATCCTGTTTGAATTTGATTGCCATTTGGGTTTTCAGAGTTTTGAGTTTTCAAATTTGAATTCAAACTATGGCAAGTGGGAATCATTTAAAAAAAACTATGCCTGATAAATACTTGAGCAAAAGTATGAGAGGAGCAAACATGACACTCCAAAAATATCAGAGGAAACAATGCCAAAAGTTTTGAATTCAAAACTTGAGATTTATTGAATTTGAAAAAATGAAATTTCATAAAGTTTGGATTTTGCCTTTGGAAAAATGTTCAAATGATAGGAATATTCCCCGATCATTTTGGTATATATATGTCCTATATAAAATATTTATATTTATTAAGTTATCTCTGTTTTGTTTTTATTGAAAAAAAATTTTAAAAAACCCCACCCCAGCGCCAGCCAGCCCCAGCCCAGCCAGTGCAAAGCCACCCATGCCTTGAGCACAGCCAGTGACCCACCAGCGCCAGTGAGCCGGCCCGGCCACCCGCCAGCCACCCCTCGCCTGAAACCACTCGGGCGGTCGCCCGACCGCACCGCGCCTCCCTCTCCCCCACTGCCAGCGGACCCCACCCCTCCTTCAACCTCCGCCCACATAGCCCGCGCGCCGCCGATCGCGGATCCCGTGAGATCCGGATATCGATCCCCTCCCGATCGCCTCCCTTGCCACGCCGAGGCCCCCCTATTTAAACCCTCCCCACACCCCATTCCCCCCTCGCCCCTCATGAACCTCTCTCTCTCTCACGCCGTCGCAGTGCCCGAGCTCACCGCCGCCGCCATTTGCGTCGCCATCGCCGCCCTAGACCCTCCCGACCTCCCAGACTCCACCAAGAACCCCCCCCAGCTCGTCTGCACCAGCCGGGTCCTCCACCGACCTCCCGACGACCGGAGAGGCCAACGACTCGCCGTCGCCGCCGCCGCCGTCGAGCTCCGGTGAGTCACCGGAACCCCACCCCGCCGTCCGATCTCCAATCTACGGCGTAGATTAGAACACCCCGAAGGGGTATGTTCTTTATATAAAAACCCGGTTCGGCCGGTTTAGTCCGGTTTATATTTTAGCTAGGGTTTATTTTATTTAGCCGGCCCGATTCAGTTTAACCCTAGGCCCGTTTAGTTTATATTACGCTCAGTGCGTAGTTTACGCCCATTAGGCCCTTTTTCATTTATTTTCGTTTTCTGTTTTAACAGAATAGTTCCTGTTTTGAAAAATTCATATCTTTTATTCTGTTTAATATTTTTAGGTGATTCTTTTTTTGATGGTTTGCAAATTTTCTATAGTTTCTGTAGAAAATATAATTAGCTATGTTATAATTAATTAAAATTGCTTTAATTTAGTTTTAGTCAGAATAGTAAATCTTTTATAACATGAGTTAGAAAAATTATTTTATATGATTCTTTTTGTCCCAACTTTGTTTTGACATTACCTAACCATAGGAATTAACTTGGGTATTTTAGGATTAATAAAAAATAGTTTTAAGCAGAATCTTGTTAATCCTAATTAATTAACTAGCTACTGTTTTCCTATTATTTTAATTAGTAAATAAATTTTTTTAACATGTGATTGATTTTCTAGGATAGTTTCTGTCACTTTATAGGATGAACTTTTATTTATAATAAATAAAAGTTTTATTTTATTTTCTTAATAGAAATTGAATTAGGCCTAATAGGAGTTTCATAATAGGTTTTAAATTGATTCTTTTTGCTCCTAGTTGCTTAATGCATTATTTTCTGTTAAGCTAATATAAACCCATGAATAGGTTATGTTAGGGAAATTTTGTTATGTAAAACTATTTTTAGTTGTTGTTTGAAGTAGGAAAAACTTGAGTTGGTTTTTCTTTGAGTTTTCCCTTGGGTTTTGATTTGGTTGTTTTGGTGTGTTATGATGCTATTGCTATTGTATTATGTGATCCTATGCTATATGCTTATTGTGATTATTGTTTGTCTCGGTAGAGTTTCCGGAGTGCGAAGCTTGCTACTACGAATCTTTAGCTTACGAGGATCATCAGCAACGCAAGTTTTGATCATGTTATTTTCTATACCTATGTTTTTGTGCATTAGAAGTTATCACCACCCCACCATGCATGCAGTAGTTGAAATTTTGAAGTTATTAATCTTGAGTAGTATCATGTGGTAGGATGAACCAATTCCCTTGTTACCATGACCCCGGGACGAAGTAGTTTACTTTGCTATGCTCGTAGACGGGTTTTAGTTGAGTGAAATTCATAAGAAAGATGTGAGAGTCAATGATGATGACAACCCCATGAACTACAAGAATCAAGATGGACTTCGGAATTCACTACTGGGTGGAGGACGGTTGACGGGCACCTGGAGAACCCAGTGGTTGGCGGGATGCATGGAGAAGTGCCATGACATCTTGCGGAAAGCTTCACCCAGCCACGAAGAGGCGGATGGATGCCCCATTGACCGGAAGCTTACTCAGCAGCTGCAAGCCATTATGGGCTCTGGCTGGGTTAACCTTAGTAGTGACGCTGGCTGGGCGGTACTACGAGATGTAGAAGAACGGTAGGATTGGATGGGTACGGCGGTAGCGGAAGAACTCTTTGGAAGACCTGTTTCATTCATCCGTCTTCAAACACCATGAAGTGCGAAGACTTAAAAGGAGGAATGATTCTTGCGGGTAAAGTCATAAACCTCTGCAGAGTTTAAAGATCTAATCGATTAGCCGTGTCCCCGGTTACGGACAATTTGAGCCTCTGGAACTTGGAAGTATTCGGAAATCTCAACACTAAATTAATAAATTAATTTGAGGGGTTTATGACGTAATAATTTGGGAACGAGATATTGGTTGGCGGAACCATCTCAATAACTACCAACAATTTGTAGTAATTTGCAAGCAAGTCCACTGTAGTAGGAGAAAATTGGCTTTTCGCAAAATGATGAAACTTAGAACCCCACAGCCAAAATGCATATAGTGTTAGTAATTTTATTATTGTTATTCTCTTCATGACTTGCCAGCTTATTCAAAAAGCTGACCTACACGGCTGCAACGTCTTATGTTGCGAGATTTATTCGATCGGAGTGAGGCTACGCTCCGCGCTTGGCGATTTCCTTTGGAGTCGGATGGACTCGCTTTATCTTCTACGCTTCCGCAACATTAGTAGTTTATTTCTCATGAGTTGGCCTTGAGCGAATTTATTCCTTGTAATAAAGACTCTATATGAGAATCGTGTAATGATATTCAGGTGTGATTGAACTTTGATTACTTCATCGATGTCTTGTGAGTACCAAAGATGATCTTGGGATGGTACAGAACCACGTAGATTTGACCGATTTTGGGTCAGGTCGCTCTGAGAGATGGTATCGAGCACTGCGCTGACCGTGAGATCGTAACCCCTAGGATCGGAAAGCCATAGGAAGACACCATTTACTTTATATCCTTATCATTCCGTAATTCTCCCTGTTCATTTCTAACTCCTCTCCGATTTTCAACATTCTAGATGGCGTCGAGTTCACCCCAGTTTTGCTACGGAGTTTTGCCAGCCCGATGAGGCGATGCCCTTGGCGGAAGCTGGTCTAGATGGTGAAGAAGCTGAAGATTGCTCTACCCTCGATCACCGGAAGCCAACCAATGCACTTCCGACGGACACCCGCTACAGGATTGAGGTGCATATTCCCGGGAGAACCTTCGGAGGACATACGGAGCCTATTGACTTTGAGTCCACCGACTTCAACTGGATCATCGGAAGGGCATGGCGATCTATCGAGCACTTGGACATCTCCGAGAGGAGTACAGGGCCGAGCTCGATCCCTCAGACCTCGCCATGGTTTCTCGCAGGGCAAGGAATGGAGATATCATCCGTACCGTAGAGGACGACTCCATTCTCTCTTATGTCCAGGGCTTGGAGTGTCTTCTCAGGAAACGGGAGATTCAGACTCGCCGTAACTCGAAGGCACATAGGAGGCTTTTGTTTCGTGAACTGGAACTGGAGGAGAAGGCACACGCAGACTTCCTTAACCATGAGGAAGAAGTCGCGGACTTCGTGGAGACAGTCGACGACCTGAAGATGAAGCTTTCCGCAATAGAGGAAAAGATGGACTTGGGAGAGGACCTTTTTCCGAGTGGAGATGACGGACCCCTCGTGAGCAATGATCAGGACTATGAAGGGAGTTCCACTGGAGGAAGCCGCAAGAGGAGGCGCCACAACAGAGGACATCACACCAGAGGACGCAAGGATTATTGATGAAGACTTTTTAGTCGACCACCATGTTATTTTACCTTTTAAATCGATCAGTTAGGCGATACTTCCTTGATTAGTCATGAGCTTTTGTAATCGAGATTTAACCATGTTTGAGTGGAATGAATAAATGATTGGTGTGTTTTATGATTGTGCATTCATATGGGTAGTGTTATTTCTCATAGACCATTGTTCTATTCTAATTTTCTCATCCACTCCAAAAACACGGATGCCTCCGAGATGTGACACGGTTTTCCGCGAGCTCACCCAGCTGCTCCAAAGAATGTAATGCCCTTATGCAGCTACTCATCGAAATCGAACAACAACACCAACAATCCACCGCCACCACCCCTCGTGGACAACTAGACTCGATTCACGAGGCTGAATCCGCCATGTTCTCTAGTAGCACCGAGTCGATTGTGGCTGATGATTGGCTCCATAAAGTCGGAAGAGAGCTAATCACTGTTGGATGCACCGATGCGAGAAAAGGTGCGCTTTGCACGCATCAACTTGATGGACCTGCAGCTTCTTGGTGGGAGAACTACACGCCACTTATCCCATAGGTGCCATCACGTGGGATCAGTTCCAGAGGCCTTCCGCACCGCTCATGTCTCACTGGAGCCATGAGTGCGAAGAAGCGTGAGTTCCGCAACTTACGCCAGGGGAACCGTCTTGTGGCACGATGACGTGGATGAGTTCAGCAAGCTAGCTCGCTATGCCCGGATGATATGGCCACGGATGCCGCAAGCAGGAGAAATTTCTCGAGGACTCAACGATGAGCTGAGTATGCAGCTTATTGTGGCTATCTTCAACAACTACCGGGAGCTGGTAGACAAGGCCACCATACTTGAAGGCAAGCAGCAGTAGATAGAAAGCATAGCGGAAGTACAGCCGGGGAAGCACAACTCGGGAGCTCAGCGAAGCCCGTTATGCACCATACTCGGGAGGGCACACCCATCATAACCATGGAGGTCATAACCATGGAGGAAATGGGAACAACCGCAGCCAGGACAACAAGTCGGGCCATGGCAATGGCAATGGAAGCAGTAAAGGCAATCAGCATCGTTCTGCCCGGCTCCAAGGATCTGAGCCACATCACCTGTTTCAAGTGCGGAAGACGAGGCACTATGCCACCGACTGCCGGAGGCCAAGCGGAGGAATGGAAACGGCAATGGAGGCTCAGCGAAGAAGCCCAACCCGTTCCCTCGTGCTCGGGTGAACCACATTGGCGTGGAGGGCGTCTATGATCAGCCGGACAACGTGGTTGGTAAGTTTTATTGAATTCACATTCAGTCTTGGTACTCTTTGATTACGGTGCAACGCATTCATTCATATCAAGGGTAGTTGTGGAAAAGTGCGGGTTGCCCACTAAAACCCTCGAAGCCCCCTTCGCGTCGGTTCGCAGGAGGAGAAATGATGGCAGGTTTAGGCTGTCATCCAACCCTCAACATCGGGAACCATAAATTTCCCTTGAGACCTCATAGTGTTGGAAACCCGGACCTTGGATGTAATCCTAGGCATGGATTGGTTGACGAAGTTTGAAGGAAACATAGGCTGTGCCCAAGAAGTCTATTCTGCTCACCACCCCGGAGCGTAAGAGGATCAAGTATGTAGCCAGAGCACAGCCGGATGAAGAATCAGTGCATTCCCTCACGGGAGTTGTTCAGAGGAAGTGCCGAGGTGCAAGATTTTCCGATGTGTTTCGGAGGAATTACCAGAATGCCACGGACGGGACATTGAATTTCTGATCGAGTTATTGCCGGCACAACCCCAATATCCAAGAGACCTTATCGGATGCCACCGAATGAGTTGAAAGAGATCAAGGATCAAATTAATGAGTTATTGGAGAAAGGATATATTCGCCAAGCTCATCACCTTGGGGAGCCCAGTTCTTTTGGTAGAGAAGAAGGATGGAAGCTTGAGGATGGTTGTGGATTATCGTGCGTTGAGCGAAGTAACCATCAAGAACAAGTACCCTGCCGATGATTAATGATCTGTTTGATCAGCTAGTTGGAGCCAAGGTATTCTCTAAGATCGATCTTGATCGGTATCATCAGTTGAAGATCCGTGAAAAGGATATACCCAAAACAGCATTCACTACCAGGTATGGTTTATATGAGTATACCGTCATGTCATTTGGATTGACTAATGCTCCTGCATACTTCATGAATTTTATGAACAAGGTGTTTATGGAATATCTGGACAAGTTTGTCGTGGTGTTCATCGATGATATACTGATTTTCTCCAAGAGCGAGGAAGAGCATAAGGAACATTTGCGTCTAGTTCTGGAGAAACTTCGAGAACATCAGTTGTATGCCAAGTTCAGCAAATGTGAATTTTGGCTGAAGGAAGTTTGATTCCTCGGACATGTAATTTCAGGAGAAGGAATAGCAGTTGATCCCGCCAAGGTTGAATCAGTCAACGATTGGCAGTCACCCACCTCAGTCAAGGAGATCCGCAGTTTTCTCGGACTCGCAGGATATTATTGGAGGTTTATTGAGAACTTCTCGAAGATTGCCAAGCCCATGGCTGAGCTGTTGAAGAAGGAAGCCAAGTATGTTTGGACCGAGGAATGTGAAGCCAGTTTTCAGGAATTGAAGAAACGTTTGGTTACAGCCCCAGTGTTGATTTTTCCAGACATACACAAGGAATACCAGGTTTATTGTGACGCTTCTCGTCAAGGACTCGGAGGAGTACTAATGCAGGAAGGAAAAGTTGTAGCTTATGCCTCCAGACAGCTACGACCTCACGAGATGAATTATGCCACGCATGATTTGGAGTTAGCAGCCGTAGTGCATGCACTCAAGACCTGGAGACATTTCCTCATCGGAAACCGTTGTGATGTTTACACGATCACAAGAGTTTGAAGTATATTTTCACGCAGAAGGAATTGAACCTCAAGGCAGAGGAGATGGCTAGAGTTGATAAAGGACTATGACATGAGATTGCATTACCACCCGGTAAGGCTAATGTTGTAGCAGATGCTTTGAGCCGTAAGAGTTATGTGAATACTCTTACAAAGCAGGAGGATTACCCAGAGTTAGTCGATGACCTCGAGATCTCCGATGGAGATAGTTCGAGAGGATTTGTTGCAACTCTGGAAGTACAGTCCACTTTGGCCGAAAGGATTCGTGAAGCCCAGAAGTCGGACAAGGAAATTGATGAGATAAAGCAGAAGATGAATGAAGGAAAAGCTAAAGGATTCCGTAAGGATGAACACGGAGCTATATGGTTCGAGGATCGTATTTATGTGCCCAATGATCCCGAACTCAGGAAGCTCATGATTCACCGTACTCGATTCATCCCGGCAACACCAAGATGTACCTGGATTTGAAGGAAAGTTTCTGGTGGACAGGTATGAAGAAGGATATTGCCGAGTACATAGCAGTGTGCGATGTTTGTCAGCGTGTAAAGGCGTAACATCGAAGCCAGCAGGTTACTTCAACCTTTGCGATTCGATTGGAAATGGGAGAAACTTGGAATGGATTTCATCACAGGATTACCGGGACCCGTTCGGGTTATGATTCCATCTGGGTAGTGGTTGATCGTTTGACCAAGGTAGCTCACTTCATTCCGTGAAGACTACCTACACCAGTGCTAAGTTGGCCAAGATATACATGACCAGGATCGTATGTCTGCATGGAGTTCCAAGGAAAATCGTGTCGATAGAGGAACGCAGTTTACCTCAAAGTTTTGGAAGCGATTGCATGAAACTTTGGAGTGCGAGGCTGGAATTGATACAGCTTTTCATCCATGAGAGATGGACGGACCGAGAGAGTCAATCAGATTACGGAGGACATGTTGAGAGCTTGTGTGCTAGACTATGGGTCTAGCTGGGATGATAATTTGCCGTCGCAGAGTTCTCATACAACAACAGTTATCAATCCATCGAAGATGGCCCTTTCGAAGCTCTATACGGAAGGAGGTGCGAACACCATTGCTGTGGGATAGTGTTGGAGATCGATCACTTTTCGGTTCCGACCTTATCAAGGATTCGAAGAGAAAGTCAAGCTGATTCGAGACAGGCTCAAGCACGGTCGAGACGTAAGAGTTATGCCGACGATGAAGCGCAAGGAAGTAACTTACGAAGCGGAGACCGAGCATATCTTCGTGTGTCTCACTTCGTGGAATCAAGAGGTTTGGTGTCAAAGGAAAGTTAGCACCCGATTCATTGGCCCTACAAAATCCTCGAGCGTCGTGGAGAAGTTGCTTACAAGTTGGAATTGCCGGAAGGATTGTCCGGAGTTCATGATGTCTTCCATGTTTCTCAGCTGAAGAAGTGTCATGCCGACATGGCCGATGTTCCGTTGAGAGACACAGTGCCCCTAGAGGCCATACAGCTTGACAGTGATCGACCTACAAGGTGAAACCCGTCCGATTCTCGAGACTGCGAGCGAGTCACCCGCAGCAAGGTCATCAAATTTTGCAAGGTCTTGTGGAGTCATCACACCGAGGAAGAAGCCACACAGGGCGCCAAGAAGACCTTCTTCTTGAGACCACCCGCACCTATTTGCTAGCCAACCCGAATCTCGAGGGCGAGATTCATCTTAAGGTGGTAGGTTTGTAACATCCCAAATTTCCTATTTGGAATGTTTTACAATTATAGCTAAGCATCTATGCATCCTGTTTGAATTTGATTGCCATTTGGGTTTTCAGAGTTTTGAGTTTTCAAATTTGAATTCAAACTATGGCAAGTGGGAATCATTTCAAAAAAACTATGCCTGATAAATACTTGAGCAAAAGTATGAGAGGAGCAAACATGACACTCCAAAAATATCAGAGGAAACAATGCCAAAAGTTTTGAATTCAAAACTTGAGATTTATTTGAATTTGAAAAAAATGAAATTTCATAAAGTTTGGATTTTGCCTTTGGAAAATGTTCAAATGATAGGAATATTCCCTGATCATTTTGGTATATATATGTCCTATATAAAATATTTATATTTATTAAGTTATCTCTGTTTTTGTTTTATTGAAAAAATAAATTAAAAAAAAAAAGAAAACCCCACCCCCAGGCGCCAGCCAGGCCCCCTGGCCCAGCCAGCGCCGGCCAAGCCACCTAACGCCAGAGCCAGCCCAGTGACCCACCAGGCGCCAGTGAGCCGGCCAAGACCGCCAAAGCCACCCTCGCCCGAAACCACTCCGGGTCCGACCGCACCGCCCCCCTCCCCCCCTGCCAGGCGGACCCCACCCCCCTCCTTCAACCTCCCGCCCATAGCGCCGCGCCGCCGTCGATCGCGGATCCGTGAGATCCGGATATCGATCCCCTCCCGATCGCCTCCCTTGCCACGCCGAGCCCCCCCTATTTAAACCCTCCCCATTCCCCCCTCGCCCCTCGCTGGAACCTCTCCTCTCTCTCACGCCGTCGCCGGAGCCGAGCTCACCGCCGCCGCCATATCGTCGCCGTCGCCGCCCTAGACCCTCCCGACCTCCCCGACTCCACCAAGAACCCCATGAGCTCGTCACACACCCCAGGCCCTCCACCGACCTCCCGGCGACCGGAGAGGCCAGCGACTCGCCACCGCCGCCCGCCGCCGCCCGTCGAGCTCGGTGAGTCACGGAACCCCACCCCGCCGTCCGATCTCCAATCTACGGCGTAGATTAGAACACCCCGAAGGGGTATGTTCTTTATATAAAAACCCGGTTCGACCGGTTTAGTCCGGTTTAGATTTTAGCTAGGGTTTATTTTATTTAGCCGGCCCCATTCAGTTTAACCCTAGGCCCGTTTAGTTTATATTACGCTCAGTGCGTAGTTTAGGCCCATTAGGCCCTTTTTCATTTATTTTCGTTTTCTGTTTTAACAGAATAGTTCCTGTTTTGAAAAATTCATATCTTTTATTCTGTTTAATATTTTTAGGTGATTCTTTTTTTCTTGGTTTGAAAATTTTCTATATTTTCTGTAGAAAATATAATTAGCTATGTTATAATTAATTAAAATTGCTTTAATTTAGTTTTAGTCATAATAGTAAATCTGTTATAACATGAGTTAGAAAAATTATTTTTATATGATTCTTTTTGTCCCAACTTTGTTTTGACATTACCTAACCATAGGAATTAATTTGGGTATTTTAGGATTAATAGAAAAATAGTTTTAAGCAGAATCTTGTTAATCCTAATTAATTAACTAGCTACTGTTTTCCTATTATTTTAATTAGTAAATAAATTTTTTTAACATGTGATTGATTTTCTAGGATAGTTTCTGTCACTTTATAGGATGAACTTTTATTTATAATAAATAAAAGTTTTATTTTATTTTCTTAATAGAAATTGAATTAGGCCTAATAGGAGTTTCATAATAGGTTTTAAATTGATTCTTTTTGCTCCTAGTTGCTTAATGCATTATTTTCTGTTAAGCTAATATAAACCCATGAATAGGTTATGTTAGGGAAATTTTTGTTATGTAAAACTATTTTTAGTTGTTGTTTGAAGTAGGAAAAACTTGAGTTGGTTTTTCTTTGAGTTTTCCCTTGGGTTTTGATTTGGTTGTTTTGGTGTGTTATGATGCTATTGCTATTGTATTATGTGATCCTATGCTATATGCTTATTGTGATTATTGTTTGTCTCGGTAGAGTTTCCGGAGTGCGAAGCTTGCTACTACGAATCTTTAGCTTATGAGGATCATCAGCAAGGCAAGTTTTGATCATGTTATTTTCTATACCTATGTTTTTGTGCATTAGAAGTTATCACCACCCCACCATGCATGCAGTAGTTGAAATTTTGAAGTTATTAATCTTGAGTAGTATCATGTGGTAGGATGAACCAATTCCCTTGTTACCATGACCCGGGACGAAGTAGTTTACTTTGCTATGCTCGTGAGCGGGTTTTAGTTGAGTGAAATTCATAAGAAAGATGTGAGAGTCAATGATGATGACAACCCCATGAACTACAAGAATCAAGATGGACTTGAATTCACTCTTGGGTGGAGGACGGTTGTGGGCACCTGGAGAACCTAGTGGTTGGCGGGATGCATGGAGAAGTGCCATGACATCTTGCGGAAAGCTTCACCCAGCCACGAAGAGACGGATGGATGCCCCATTGACCGGAAGCTTACTGTGCAGCCGCAAGCCATTATGGGCTCTGGCTGGGTTAACCTTAGTAGTGACGCTGGCTGGGCGGTACTACTGAAATGTAGAAGAACGGTAGGATTGGATGGGTACGGCAGTAGCAAAAGAACTCTTTGGAAGACCCTGTTTCATTCATCCGTCTTCAAACACCATGAAGTGCGAAGACTTAAAAGGAGGAATGATTCTTGCGGGTAAAGTCGCAAAACCTCTGCGAGTTTAAAGATCTAATCGATTAGCCGTGTCCCGATTACGGACAATTTGAGCCTCTGGAACTTGGAAGTATTGAAATCTCAACACTAAATTAATAAATTAATTTGAGGGTTTATGACGTAATAATTTGGGAACGAGATATTGGTTGGCGGAACCATCTCAATAACTACCAACAATTTGTAGTAATTTGCAAGCAAGTCCACGTAGTAGGAGAAAATTGGCTTTTAAAAAATGATGAAACTTAGAGCCCCACAGCCAAAATGCATATAGTGTTAGTAATTTTATTATTGTTATTCTCTTCATGACTTGCCAGCTTATTCAAAAAGCTGACCTACACGGCTGCAACGTCTTATGTTGCAGAGATTTATTCCGATCAGGAGTGAGGCTACGCTCCGCGCTTGGCGATTGCCCTATGGAGTCGGATGGACTCGCTTTATCTTCTACGCTTCCGCAGCATTAGTAGTTTATTTCTCATGAGTTGGCCTTGAGCCGAATTTATTCCCTTGTAATAAAGACTCTATATGAGAATCGTGTAATGATATTCAGGTGTGATTGAACTTTGATTACTTCATCGATGTACTGTGAGTACCAGCATGATCTTGGGATGGTACAGACACAGAGATTTGACCGATTTTGGGTTAGGTCGCTACAATGTCATTTACCTCTCGAACTTGAACATAAGGCATACTGGGCTATTAAAGAGCTCAACTATGATTTCAAACTTGCCGGCGAGAAGAGGTTGTTTGATATTAGCTCTCTTGATGAATGGAGAACCCAAGCATATGAGAATGCCAAGCTTTTCAAATAAAAGTCAAACGCTGCCATGATAAGAGGATACAAAAGCGTGAGTTTAATGTAGGAGATTATGTGTTATTATTCATCTCCCGTTTAAGATTTTTTGCAGGAAAACTTCTCACAAAATGGGAAGGCCCCTACGTTATCGAAGAGGTCTATCGTTCTGGTGCTATAAAAATCAACAACTTCGAAGGCACAAATCCGAGGGTGGTAAACGTTCAAAGAATTAAACATTATATTTCAGGTAATCCTATTAATGTGGAAGCTAATACTATTGAGACCATAACCCCTGAGGAATACATAAGAGACACTTACCAGAACGTTCCAGACTCCGAAAAGGCATAGGTACGTGGTACGGTAAGTAAACCGACTCCAAAACAACTCTAATGGCAATTTTTATCAGTTTTGATTATTTAAGAATTTTAGGAAGAAAGAAGTAGTCCGAAAGGGACACGAGGCTCCCACGAGAGAGGAGGCCCCCCTGTAGGGCGCGCCCCCCTGTCTCGTGGCACCTCGTGTGCCTCCCGGACTCTGTTTTCTTGTATGTTACGTATTTTTGTCGGTAAAAAATCATTATTTATACTCCCGAAGGTTTTGACTCCCGTATCACGCAAATATCCCCTATTTTTGTTTCGAGCTGTTTCTGTTGCAGATTTGGAACAAGATGTCGTCCCAAGATTCGGAGGGAGAGAGCTACATGGCTGATTATATGGCAAACCCAAAAGTATATGGGGATGTGGAACATTATGGCTGGACCACAGAGGAAGAAGAAGACTATGATCCAAAGAGGAAGGAGGAGACAAGCTCCGATGAAGAGGACGATCCACTACCTCAACCTGGTGATATGCATGTGGAGTTCAAGAAGTCAAGCTTCCCTAAGGTTCAGTCTATCCCACCATGTTTTTTGCAGGACAGCAAGGCAGCACTATGCAAAAATATAATGAAACTTGAGCTCGAGAATGAGGATCTGAGGGAGGAAAATTTTAGCCTCGGACGACAAGCCTACATCATCAACAACTCCTACTGCACCACCTCCGAAGAAATAATCACATGGGTATGGGCACTCCCCTTGGCAACTGCCAAGCTTGGGGGAGGTGCCCCGGTATCGTATCACCATCACACTCCTATCTTTACCGCTTTATTTAGTTCGATCCTTTTAGTAGTATCTTGATCTAGTAGATTGAAGTTTTGATATCAAGTAGTTTTGAGCTTTGCTTTGTGATCTCTTTATGTAAGCGAGTCCGTGTGCTATCTATAATAAAGATTAGTGTTGAGTCAAGGGCTTTGCTATGATGCTATGATCTTGAGAATGTAGAAAGAACAAAAGAGTTCATATTGATCTTATGGATAGTGATAACTTCACATATAGAAAGTATGAGGCATAAAAATTGTTGAGAGTTGATGAACGTAGCCTTGGTCATCGTTGCAATTAATAGGAAGTGATAAGGAAAGAGGGGTTCACATATAAATATATTATCTTGGACATCTTTTATGATTGTGAAGCACTCATTAAGTATGAAATGCTAAAAGAGTCGATGTTGGACAAGGAAGAAAACGTAATGGTTTATGTTTCCCGACATCTCAGTTAAAATATATTTTCATTGACCTTCCAAACATGTTGAACTTGCCTTTCCCCCTCATGCTAGCCAAATTCCTTGCACTAAGTAGAGATACTACTTGTGCTTCCAAATATCCCTAAACCCAGTTTTGCCATGAGAGTCCACCATACCTACCTATGGATTGAATAAGATCCTTCAAGTAAGTTGTCATCGGTGCAAGCAATAAAAGTTGCTCTCTAAATATGTATGACTCATTAGTGCAGAGAAAATAAGCTTTGTACGAACTTGTTGTGGAAGTAATAAAAGCGACGGACTGTATAATAAAGGTCCACATACAAGGGGCAATATAAAGTGACGTTCTTTTGCACTAAGATTTTATGCATCAACCCTAAACGCGCATGACAACCTCTGCTTCCCTCTGCGAAGGGCCTATCTTTTACTTTAAGTTTTACTTTATGCTTGAGTCAAGGTGATGCTCACCTTTCCCTTTTTATTTTTATTCTTTGGCAAGCTCCTCGTGTTTGAAAGATCATGATACATATATCCAATTGGATGTAAGTTGACATAGGCTATTATTGTTGACATCACCTAAAGGTGAATATGTTGGGAGGCAACACAATAAGCCCCTATCTTTCTCAGTGTCCGGCTGAAACTCTATAACCACAAGTATTGCGTGAGTGTTAATAATTATATGGGACTACGAGATAGTTGAGTATGTGAGCTTGCTGAAAGGCTCTATTATTGAATCTTTCCGATGTTACGATAAAATGCAATTTCTTCAATGACTAAGATTATAGTTTGTCAGTTCCCAATGAAGTTTTTGAACCATACTTGATATTGTGAATTGCTTATTACTTGAGCATAGGAAATAATATGACAAAATCCATATATGTTGTTGTTACTAGAATGATCATGATGCCCTCATGTCCGTATTTTATTTTTATCGACACCTCTATCTCTAAACATGTGGACATATTTTTCGATTTCGGCTTCCGCTTGAGGACAAGCGAGGTCTAAGCTTGGGGGAGTTGATACGTCCATTTTGCATCATGCTTTTATATCAATATTTATTGCATTATGGGCTGTTATTACACATTATATCTCAATACTTATGGCTATTCTCCTTATTTTACAAGGTTTACCATGAAGAGGGGGAATGCTTGGCAAATTGGAATTCAGGTGGAAAAGGAGCAAATGTTGAAACCTATTACGCACATCTCCAAAAGTCCTGAAACTCCACGAAACAACTTTTTGGAATTTATAAGAATTATGAGCAAAAGAAATAGGCCAGGGGCCCACACCTGTCCAGAGAGGCAGGCGCCCCCCTACTGTATGCGCCCCTATCTCCTGGGCCCCCTGGTGGGCCTCCGGTGACCATCTTCTGCTATATCATCACTTTTACCCTGGAAAAAAATCATGGGCAAGCTTACGAAACAAAACTCCGCCGCCACGAGGCGGAACCTTGGCGGAATCAATCTAGGGCTCTGGCGGAGCTGTTCTGCCGGGGATACTTCCCTCCGGGAGGGGGAAATCATCGTCATCATCATCACCAATGCTCCTCTTATCGGGAGAGGGCAATCTCCATCAACATCTTCACCAGAACCATCTCATCTCCAAACCCTAGTTCATCTCTTGTATCCAATTCTTGTCTCCAAGTCCGGATTGATGCTAGTAGGTTGCTAGTAGTGTTGATTACTCCTTGTAGTTGATGCTAGTTGGTTTATTTGGTGGAAGATCATATGTTCAGATCCTTTATGCATATTATTATCCCTCTGATTATGAACATGAATATGCTTTGTGAGTAGTTACGTTTGTTCCTGAGGACAAGGGAGAAGTCTTGCTATTAGTAGTCATGTGAATTTGGTATTAGATTCGATATTTTGATGAGATGTATGTTGTCTAGCCTCTAGTGGTGTTATGTGAGCGTCGACTACATAACACTTCACCATTATTGGGCCTAGAGGAAGGCATTGGGAAGTAATAAGTAGATGATGGGTGGCTAGAGTGATGAAGCTTGAACCCTAGTTTATGCGTTGCTTCGTGAGGGCTGATTTGGATCCATATGTTTCATGCTATGGTTAGGTTTACCTTAATACATTTGTTGTAGTTGCGGATGCTTGCAATAGAGGTTAATCATAAGTGGGATGTTTTTCAAGTAAGAACAGCACCCAAGCACCGGTCCACCCACATATCAAATTATCAAAGTACCGAGCGAATCATATGAGCGTGATGAAAACTAGCTTGATGATATTCCCATGTGTCCTCGGGAGCGTTTTCCTTTTATAAGAATTTGTCCAGGCTTGTCCTTTGCTACATAAAGGATTGGGCCACCTTGCTGCATGTTATTTACTTTATTTACTTTTTGCTCGTTACTATTTATCTTATCACAAAACTATCTGTCACCTACTATTTCAGTGCTTGCAGAGAAAACCTTACTGAAAACCGCTTATCATTTCCTTCTGCTCCTCGCTGGGTTCGACACTCTTACTTATCGAAAGGACTACGATAGATCCCCTATACTTGTGGGTCATCAGTTGTATCAACTGCAAGATGACCGGTTTGGGGGCTGTTTCGATGGCGACAGTATTCCGGATCCCTTTGAGCCGCCTAACAGGGTTGCGATCTTTATGGCCGGTACGCAGCCCGTACAACACTCGTCGACTACAGCAGAGATGATTTCCGGGTCAGCGGCGGTAACGGCAGCAGGCGGGAGGCCTGTCTTCTTGGCTCGTGTCTTGACCGGTTTGTTTGGATAAGTCGACAGCATTGTTAACAACAGTGGTTAACCCAGCGGATCAGGATCAGCATAATGCGGCGGTCAGAAAGTTGCATGATGAGATAGCACAGGCCAAGGAGGAGCTGAACGCAGAAAACGCTAGGATGGCCGGGGAGCGGGCTGCTTTGGATGCTCAGGCACAGCGGATTCAGTCAGAGTCTTTCCGGCTCATGCTGGATCAGAATGCTTCAAACGAAGTCATGAGGAGAAGGCATCAGACTCGCCTACCACCAGTTTAAGAGGCAAGAAATTTCTTTAACACACCCCGAGCAGGGACCAGTAATCAGCCAGTGATAAACCGGGTTGAGACGCCCAGGACGGGAGCACTGGCTCAGCTGCGCGCAATGGACCCGCCTCGTCAGGATAACATCCTACCGCAGCACGTGTCGATGCCACCGGGTCATTATTCTAACCCCTTGGATAACATGATCGCTGCGGCGTCACGACTGGTGGCCCTCCCAATTGAAGGTGAGTCTCCAACGGTGGTTGAAACGCGAAGAGCTAGAGAGCTACTTCAGACAGCATTGGTGCTGCAGCAGGCTTATTCTCACATTCGTGACAAGATTCATTCAACCCCTCGCCCGAGCCGAAGTTATAGGAGACATATCAAGGAACCGGTCTTGTCAAGCACTGGGTGGAACCGCAACCAGCCTCATGGACATAACCCAATAGATGGTGGGTTAATGCCCAGAACATAGTGGATCAAGGAAGAACCCGTCGGGAGGCTGAGTTGGCGGCTCAGTATGCGGCTCGTCAGCATTCCCTGGTTCGTCCGACAACTTCGATGGAGACAGGAGTGACCTTCAGGACTTTAGGTGTGCCGTGTCTGGTGCCGGCTTTGCGTAACGTACGTTTGCCCAAAGATTTCAAGGATCCTCGTAAGGTACCCAACTACACTGCCAACTTACCCCCTGAAACGTGGGTTGAGAGCTATGAGATGGCAATGGAACTACTGGATGTTGATGATGCTGCATGTGCCAAGTACTTCACCATGATGTTGGAAGGGACAACTCGTACTTGGTTGAAAGGGTTGCCAGCCAACTCCATTGGGTCATTGGCTGACTTAAAAGCCTGGTTTATCCAGAATTTTAAAGATACGTGCAAGCAGCCCATGTCAATTGTGGATTTAGCCTCCTGTGTCCAAGAAGAAGGTGAGTCAACAACCCATTGGGTGCGCCGGGTTTCGACAATCCTGCACTCGTCAGATCGCATCAACGCTGATTCAGTAGTATTAATGTTGGAGAACAATTGTCGTTTCACGCCACTGAAGCAGAAATTAGGACGGCTCAAACGCCACTGCAACGACATGGGGACACTCATGGCGGCTCTTGTTAAGTACGCTGACTCTAATGGTACAAAGAACCCCGAGTCTGATGATGAAAAGTCGGGAAAGGGAAAGAAGAGCGGCAGCACCAGAGGGCAGCAGCATAACCCGGTGAATCAGGGAGGCAACGGTAAGTGCAAAGCTGATAATAGTTTGGACTTTGTGGCTAACACCAATTCACAGAATAATGGTCAGCGTCGTAAGGGTAAACCGCCCCCACGGACTGGAGGATCAGGTTTTAATCTTGAGCAGCTGCTGAATCAGCCCTGCCCAAGGCATGGTACACGAGAAAGACCGTTTGGCCACCTCTAGAAGGATTGTTTCATTATGAAGGAGTACAAAAATTCCAATCTTTTTCAAGACAATCATGGGCCGGGTGGTGGCTCAGGATCCGGCTCTCATAGACCGGGTTACGGCGGTGGAGGTTCTAGCTCTGGATTCCAAGGCAGTCAAGGCAACCAGGGTGGCTACCATCAACAGTCAGGTCAGGGGAATCAACATCGGCAATCTGGGTATCAAAGTAACCCAAAGCAGTTGAATAGTGGGCAGTACCACGTCTTCACCACAAGTTTGTGCAAACGGGATCAGAAGCTTCATAAAAGGGCAGTGAATGACGTTGAACCAGCAGTTCACCATTACTTGCGCTGGTCTGAGCAGCCCATTGTGTGGAGTCAGGAAGATCACCCGCCCCGGGTTGATAATCTGGGTCACGTGGCGTTGGTTGTCGCACCACAGGTTGGAGGGTATAAGTTTACCAAAGTACTCATGGACGGAGGGAGCAACATCAATATCCTTTATTATGAAACTTCTCGTCGCATGGGTTTGACTGATAAGAATCTGAAGCCGTCGAACACTATCTTTCACGGAGTAGTACCCGGTAAGTGGGCGTACCAGTGGGAAAGATAGCTTTGGAAGTTGCTTTCGGAGATGATCATGACTCTAGGTCGAAGACGTTGACCTTTGAAGTGGTAAAAATCAAGAGCCCTTATCATGCTTTGTTCGGACGGCCGGCTTATGCTAAGCTCATGGCAAGGCCTTATTATGTTTATCGGCAGCTCAAAATGCCCGGTCACAAGGGAACCATCACGGTGCACGGAAGCCGGAAGATCACTTTAGAGTGTGAGGAAGGTGATGCAGCCTATGCTGAGTCGGTCTGTGCAACGGAGGAGTTAAAATTTTACAAAGATAATGTGGATCCGGCTGACATGACGTCCTTGAAAAAGCCAACTATGGAGCACGACCAGGCATTGAAGTTCAAGTCGGCAGATGACACCAAGCTAGTTGGTTTCGTTCCTGGCGATTCATCTAAGCAGTTCAGCATCAGTGCTAATCTGGATCCGAAATAGGAAAGTGCGCTCATCGAGTTCATCTGTGAGAACCGGGACATCTTTGCATGGAAACCTTCTGACATGCCAGGTGTACCGAGGGAACTCGCTGAGCATACTCTTAATATTGATCCCAAGTTTAAGCCGGTCAAGCAGTTTCTTCATTGCTTCAACGAAGAGAGGCGTAAGGCCATTGGTGAAGAGGTAGCCCGACTCTTGGTGGCTGGGTTTATTGTTGATGTTTTTCATCCTGAATGGTTGGCTAACCCGGTGCTGGTACTCAAGAATAACGGCACCTAGCGTATGTGTGTGGACTACACAGACTTAAAGAAGGCTTGTCCGGCTGATCCTTTTGCTCTCCCTCATATTGATCAGATTATTGATGCTACGGCGGGTTGTGAGCGTTTGAGTTTTTTGGATGCTTATTCTGGGTATCATCAGATCAAGATGGCACTTAAGGACCAGGATAAGACAGCTTTTATAATTCCCTTTGGAGCCTTCTGCTATGTGTCTATGCCTTTTAGGCTCAAGAGTGCCCAGGCGACTTACCAGCGATGTGTGCAGAACTGTCTTCATAATCAGATTGGGCACAATGTTCATGCTTATGTGGATGATATTGTGGTGAAATCCAGAAAGAAGGATACCTTGATAGAAGACTTGAAGGAAACCTTCGATAACCTCTGGGTTCATAAGATGATGCTTAACCCGGCCAAGTGTGTTTTTGGTGTGCCGGCAGGCAAGCTCTTGGGTTTTCTGGTTTCTAACAAAGGCATTGAAGCTAATCCGGAGAAGATCAAAGCCATCACATCTTTAGATAAACCAGTGTGTATCAATGATGTACAATGTTTGGCGGGTCGTATTGTGGCCTTAAGCCAGTTCATCAGCCGGTTGGGAGAGAAGGCTATCCCTCTGTATCAGATGATGAAAAAGGCGGATAATTTTGTCTGGAGCGATGTCGCTAATGCAGCATTTGAGGACTTGAAGAAACAGCTGGCTGAGCCGGCCATTCTTGTTGCCCCTGTTGATAAGGAGCCGTTGATGTTATATGTGGCTGCTAATGCCCGGGCCGTGAGCGTAGCCATTGTGGTGGAACGGAAGGAGGCAGGCAAGGAATATCCGGTTCAAAGGCCGGTTTACTACATCAGTGAGGTGCTTATCGAGTCGAAGCAGAGGTATCCGCACTGGCAGAAGCTTGTATATGGGGTGTTCATGGCCAGTCGGAAGCTTAAGCAATATTTTTTGGGCCATCCTATCACTGTGGTAATTATGATCCCTTAGGGGATATTATCCAGAATATAGAAGCTACAGGTCGGATAGCCAAGTGGGCCATTGAGCTTGGACCTCATGGTTTGAAGTATACACCTCGCACGGCCATCAAGTCTCAAGCACCGGTGGATTTCATCAATGACTGGACAGAGCTGCATATGCCTGAAGAAAATCCAGATAACATGTATTGGACTATTCACTTTGATGGGTCCAGGAAATTGGAGGGCTCGGGGGCTGGAGTTGTGCTAGCTTCCCCTCGAGGTGATAAATTTTGTTATGTTCTTCGGTTGATGTTCCCTTGTACTAACAATGCAGCAGAGTATGAGGTCTTGCTCCACGGTCTTCGGATGGATAAAGAGATGAACTTAAGTCAGGTAAGGTGCTTTGGCGACTCAGACTCGGTAGCTCAACAAGTTCCTGGTACTTGGGATTCTAAGGATCCACTCATGGCGACTTATCGTCGAGAGGTTGATGCTATTGCAGGTCATTTCAAGGGCTATCAGGTTGAGCATATTGATCGAAGGAAGAACGAGGCAGCTGATGCTTTAAGCCGGCTGGGTTCTCAGCGTAAGCCGGTGCCACCCAATACTTTCTTGGATATTCTATATAACCCCTCAGTCAAGTTGCCTATAGAGCAGGATCTAGCTATTCCTAACCCAGAAGCACAATTGGTGGCGGCTATTCATGCTATCCCAGATTGGATAGTCCCTTATTTGGCTTATATGACCCGGGGCGAGTTACCTGAGGATGAAACCTTAGCCAGGCAGATAACCTAGCGGTCTAAGTCAATGACAATTGTCAATGGAGAGCTGCATCACTGCAGTGTTACAGGGGCCTTTCAATGTTGTGTTTCTCCCGAAGAGGGCCGTGAGATCCTGCGTGAGATTCATGAAGGAGACTGTGGTCATCATGCCGGTTCAAAGTCTCTCGTGGCTAAAGCTTTTCGTCATGGATTTTATTGGCTGACGGCTCATGCTGATGCTGAAGACCTGGTCAGTAGGTGTGATGGATGTTAGGAATTTTCACGACGAGCCCATGTGCCGGCTCAAGAATTGAGGATGATTCCAATTACTTGGTCGTTTGCAGTTTGGGGGCTTGATATGGATTGACCTTTTAAAAGGTCCAAGGACAAAAAGATGACGTGGCGACGGCGGTTCAGTTCATTAAGAAGGTGACTTTCCATTTTGGCTTTCCCCACAGTATCATAACTGATAATGGCACTAATCTGTCCAAGGGTGATATGAAAGAATTTTTTCAACGTGAGCATATCCGGCTTGACGTGTCGTCAGTGGCTCACCCCAGTCCAATGGTCAAGCTGAGAGGGCCAATCAAGAGATCTTGAGAGGCATCAAGCCCCGGCTTATGGTTCCCTTACAGAGGACGCCGGGTTGTTGGGTGGAGGAGTTACCTTCCGTGTTATGGAGCATTAATACCACCCCCAACAGATCTACGGGTTACACGCCTTTTTCATGGTTTATGGAGCAGAGGCAGTTCTCCCTAGTGACATCCGTCATGACTCATCGCGTGTGGCGGCTTATGTTGAAGCTGATAATGAAAAGGCACGTCAGGAAGCACTTGACCTGTTAGATGAGGAGCGTGATATCACGGCGGCTCGTTCGGCGACCTACTAGCAAGATCTGCGCCATTATCATAGCCGTCGGGTTAAAACCAGAACTTTTCAAGAAGGTGATCTGGTGCTCCGGCTTATCCAGGATCAAACTGATATGCACAAGTTATCCCCACCTTGGGAAGGACCTTTGGTGCTAAGTAAGAATCTCCATAATGGGTCCTACTACCTTATCGACGTTCGAGAACACAAAGACTCACGAAAGTCGAAGGAGGAGACCAACTGGTCGTGGAATATTGCTCATCTTCGGCCTTACTACACCTGAGCTACTGGCTCTTCTAATGTACATATTTTGACAATGTATATATTATGATCAATATAATAAAGCCGGCATCCCTGATAAAGTAGGGCCTTTGTCGTTTTCTCTTTAAATAACGAGTTTTTGGTCACTTGGGGGCTTCTGCTTTATACAGCGAAGTTATGATTACCCTTTGATCTGGCGTATAGGCCATGAAAAAAAAACTTGGGGGCTTGCTACCCAAGTTAAGAGACCAAAGAGAGTCTGTTGCAAAAGCACAACTCAAACATAGGCGCCCATTGAGCACAGGTCAAAAATATTGCTTGGGGCCTCTTTGTTCTAAAGGACAAGAGTTTTTATGACCCTTGTAATAGGCTTAAAAGCCAGGCTTGGAAGCCAGGTGTATTCACCTAAAACCCCGAGTTATCCTGCCTTTTTCTGCCACTCCGCCCAGGTAATCCTGGAATGACCCGCCGTACTTTTGACAAGTCAATCTCATGCAGACTCTGAACTTGTCAAAGTTAAAACGACGATTGGTTATGTGAGGTCCGGCTTATAAGGTTTGTATAAAGGTTTAACTCAGTGGCTGTGTGGCCCGTGAAAGCACTTGAGATTTAGGCTCGGTGGCCTATGGAAGCCTTGTTTTCCGTTTGATTTATTTCAATAGATTTTTTGAGGTTTATCGAATGAGGATTATAAAGTTTTATGATTACAATTCACCGGTGTTTATTAACCTGGCTTGGCTTTCGACTATAAGTCGTCAGTATATGATAAGTTTATATCTGGTGTTTATTAACCCAGCCTGGTTTTCGACTATAAGTCGCCAGTATGCGATAAGATAATATCCGGTGTTTATTAACCCGGCCTGGCTTTGTTCATAAGCCGGCAATAAATGATAATTACCAGTGCTCAAATTTGGGGTTATCACCCTTACTACACTGGCTTGATAAACCAGCAGTGTGATCAAATATCGCAGGTATGATATATTTTAAATTATATATGGTTATAATTAAGGCCAGCCCCGGTTATAAACTATTTTAGTTTCCAGTGATTATATATTGGGCATTACGACCCGTCCGGTGGTAAACCGTCAGGACACATGTGATTTGTTTGTATACAGGAACAGATTCAAATTGCTGATATTATAAGCAAAAGTGGCAGACCTTTAATTGGCAGATCAACAGTGTCAGGCAAAGCAAAATATGTGTGATGGCATAGCAGATCAAGAGTTTAACCTAGCCTATTACAATGCATCTGATGGCCCAACTAGACTAAGCAGTCATCAAAGTTATCAATACAACAAATTCTTCTGATAAGTACACCGTCTTATGATTCTTGGTGGTTTGAAGGCTCGGGATCTTCTGTCACCTCTTCTTCATCTTCACCTCCTTGCTTATCCATCAGCTGGAAGTTAGGCGTAGCACAGTTGATACTGGTCAATTCTCTAAACACAACTTCATCGTCAATAAGATTTGATGGGTCAATGTCAGAGGCAAAGGTTTGCTTACGAATCGGCGGAATAAGATCTGTTGGTTCATGAACCGGCGCACCAATCTTCTTGTTGTCAGCATCATAAGCCGCTTGGTACATGGATAAGCTGGTTTCATCAGCTAGCTTGCTTGCTAATGGGTGCATAGCTCTTGCTATTTCTGCAAACTCATCAGCGCTGAAGTCAGATCCATCTTCCTTAACACTGGGGCAGTCGTTGGCCAAATCTTCCGGGTCAAGATCGGCCTTCCATGCTTTGGCCCGGCTTAAAGCAGTTAAAGCACCAACCCTAGCAGCTCCTTGTTTTAAGTCATCGATTCTTTTGGGTAGCATTGATAATTGCTTCAAAGTATCTTGGATGAGTGTTGAAGGAGTCTTCTTGTGCATCGTAGCAGCGATGGTTCGTTGGGCACCAGTATATAGCTGCTCTACAAGAGTGTAGACAGCTTTAAGCCAGACGCGCATATCTGAGCCCAACTTCGCGCTCCGAGAACCTGCATAAATGACGTTATGAGTAAGCCGGCAGCAGCTTCTAATATGATTCTTACAAGTACAAGGGGAGTCTGTTCTTACCAAAGATAGCTGCTGACATAAGGTTAATCTGCTGCTTTAAACCGGATAACTCCTCAGTTACCGGCTAAAGCGCAGCCTCAGCGTCCTCATCTCTCTTCAGCAGGGTTGACCTATCTGGATCCCAACCTGCTTCTTTAGCCTTAAAGCTTTCCTTCAATTTTTCCATTGCTGCTAATGCAGTGGTCAGTTCATCTTTGGCTTTGGAGGTCTTTGCTTGTTGAGATTTGATATTTTCCCGAAGGTCGGCGACTTGGGATTCTTTACTGCTAAGATCAGCCTGCAAGAGGTAAACAATTTGTGAGAAGGCAATGAATTTATATGAAGTCCCAAACATAATAACAAGTATTATACTTGGCACTTGGGGACTAATGTCTATTGCTTCTTCAAATACTACGAAGTCCCAAGCACAATACAAGTCTTATCCTTGGCACTTGGGGGCTAATGCATATTGCTCTTCTCAAGACATGAATATATTTATTGGCCCCATGACAGTATTATTGGGGGACAAATGGTGATGATCCGGCTTATGAAGACTATGAACAATATTATTCTTCCCAAGAGGATAAGTTTCGACTTAACATACATTGTTAAGCCGATCCTTGGGGGCTACAGAGGCAATGTTTACTTCTACTACACAAAAGTCTCGGCTTAAACATATCTATTAAGCCGGCCCTTGGGGGCTACATATACAGAATTGCAGTGCTACTATCATAAGTCCCGGTTCATCTCCAAAATATAAATCGGCCCTTGGGGGCTACTGGTTTTCATATATGCAACTGTTGAAGTTTAGAGCACATTCTATTCTGTCATGTCCAATAAACTTGGCGGCTAATGAAGATATGTTTCTATGAAGGGAAGTGATAGTGTTTACCTCATAGCGATCTTTCATCATGTTCACTAAGTCGGCTTCAAAATCACGGCTGGTGTATAACCGGTTCAAGTGGCCAGACTGGAGGTCCTGGGCATTGAGCTGGGTATAGCGTTCTAAGTCGACATTCCACTTGCCTTTATCCTCAACAGAAGTTTCTTCTTTGGTGTTGTGCCTGGATAAGGCGGTAGGACGACCCAGGGTTGTGAAGCCATGACCAGTAATAGTAACATCATCATCCTTTTCTGCCGGCTTAACAGGACTAGTGGCTCTGAGAGGGCTTGGCAGATTGATATCAGTTGGGTTAACATTCATCGGATCAATGTCAACATGGTGGTCTTCTGGCGATAGATCATCAGCAGGGTTATCAGCAATTGTATGAGAAGACTCTGATTGCTGCTTTTCTAGCTCAGATGGATTGGGGTCATTGACCGGCTTATTCAGCTTTGCCTTTTTACTGGGTTTAGCTTGGCCCCTAAAAAGCAAGAAAATAAAATCAAGGTGATGACCAAGCACAAAATATGGAATAGTGGAAAATAATCTTACCCAGGTACAGTCTTGAAAGCTAGAATTTGTGGTCCTATTGACTCGCCAGAAGAGGAATGAGAAGTCCCCTGATAGTTTGAATCAGACGGGCTAAGAGGTTGTCAAAAATAACACGCCTTGGGGTAAAGTACGTCAGAAATATGTAAGACCTCGGGACGGCATTTGCGAAGTGGAGTGTTCAGTAACCCGGAAGAAGTGATCACGTTGCCGCTGTGCCGGGTCATTCGGCGAGCTTCATGTTGTTGTTTCTTCAAAAGAAAGTTTGCATCCAAGTAAGCTAGAGGGTGAGAAAATCTTACTTTCCGGCTTGCTTGACGAGTTTTCTGTGTTGGCAGAGATTCTGAGTCAGAGGAAAGAATAATTACCTCTGCTTCACCTGCACGGCTAGCCTCTGCGTCATCCTGATAACAATCATTGTCAATGAGATGTCCAAAAAAAGAGCCAAGGGAATCAAGTTCTACCTCTGACTCATGATTATCATCGTCGTCGTCAATATTTAACTCGGCAGACTCGACGGTTTTCTTTTTTGAAGGCTTTTTGTTGGCCTTAGTTTTGACACGAGGTGCTTTGGCTGGCTTATCCTGCGGTTTCCTCTTCCAAAATGGGTCGTCAGCTTGTTAAGATTTGAAAGATCATAAGAGAATATTGAGAAGGAGGATTAAGTAGGAGTTGAGCAATTCTTACGGCTGGTGGCTTGTTGATAGTACAGAAAGAACTGAGTCCAGTTTTGCTGCACTCTTTTACAGGCTCATTCAATAGTTTTTTAGTCGCTTCAGTAACTTCTGCTTCAGTTAGCTGAATATCACAATGTCGGTGAGGATCTTTAACATCACCAGTATATTCGCACATTAAGCCGGGGCGGCAGCTTAATGGCAGGATACCCCAAGACATCCAACATCGGAAAAAATCAACGCCAGTTAGGCCGTTGGCCATAAAAGCTCGGAGCTTTGAGAAGGCAGGTGCATACTTGGCCCGTTCCTTTGCATCAATACGTTGGGGAAGTGGATGGTTTGTGTTAAGCCGGTGTTCGCAGTAGCCCGGCAGAGGATTTTCACCAGCCGGAGATGTGTCTCGAACATAGAACCAAGTTTGGTTCCAATCTTTGGGATGGCTATGCAGCTTGGCGTGAGAAAACTGACATCTTTCCTCTTTTGAATAATGACTCCACCAAGTTCTTGGCATGGCCTGTCAACAAATTCAGTTTTGCGGTTTAAGTAATAAAATTCCCTGAATAAATCAACCGTGGGTTCTTCTTGAAGATATGCTTCACAGAATACTTGAAAATTGCAAATATTAGACACGGAGTTGGGTCCGATGTCTTGAGGATGCAGCCGAAGGAAATGAAGCACATCACAGAAAAAATTTGAGCCGGGAGGGCTGAATCCCTGACCCAAGTGATCAGTAAAAACAATTACTTATCCATCCTTGGGTTGAGGAAGGACTTCATCACCAGGAGCTCTCCAGTGGATATCCTCCTTTTTGGCTAAGCCGCCAGTGGCGACATGATTGTTCAAATCTACCTCGGTAATCCGGGATTTGACCCAATTGCAGGAAGTATATGTCTTAGCCATTTCTGGAAAAAGATTACGTCGGGTTTAAGATTGCATGGTTAAGCCAGCTTATGACTCAAGGACAAACAATAATGAAGCACAATTAGGTATTAAGCCGGAGCATGATATTACCAGATTACTGAAAAGATATTGGCGGCTTAAAAGGGGACTAATGATACCTGGCGGGTTATTATTTTTAAATTAAGTCGTCCATACCATTGTTGAAGGAACAGATCTACAGATGGAAATTTCTAAGTGATGAAAAACAGGTTTCACAGATCGATGTTACAATTTTGGATCTAATGTGCGTCAGGAAAACAAATATATTCAGACCTAAATATGGGAGCTTGAGCAGTTCACAAGATCTAGATTGAATTTTCTATGCAAAAGAAGATGCTCTGATGATGAAAAAGGAACTATGGCTATTGCCGCACAAGAAAGGTATCAAGTTTGAGTTGAATATCCATGCTATAGCGAAGAACAGTGACGAAATAGCGATGAGCTTCCATGGACTCGTGTGAACCCTAATGTGATCTACGGAGGGGGAAGAGGAAGAACTTACCAAGGCTGTTGAGCAGCGGAGGTGCGCGAGTGAAATCTGGTCCGAACAGGTTGATGCAGCGGTCGTTGACGAAGCAGAGGCGAGGGTCGACGGCGGCGGCGGAGCACGAGTGCTAGGGCGTCGCGAGGAAGAAGACAAGACGAAGAGGCCGAGGGGGAAAGTGAAAGAGACCCCGGCCCTATTTATAAGGTGAATGGATAAGTGGCAAGCACGAGAATTGAGGAGGTCAAAAAACGGATCTGTAACAGTGCAGACGCCTCGATTTTTGGAGATTCATTAAAAATAAGGAGATACATTAAAGATTTTGGCTCTGTGTAAAATTAATGACAGGTGACGTCATGGCGAGTTAAAACTTTTGCGAAGGTAATGAAGATGGGATTTTTCTAAGTATTGAAGGTTGATGTGAACATGTTCAAATCAACCTGTGGCCTAATGTTGGGGATATAGATATTGAGTTAACCCGCCCAAGAGGGGTCGGGTTATATTCATGGCGACTGTCGGCGTTCTGGGAACGGGGGTCCCCAGACTTGCCTGCCTGCGATCCATGGCGTGGCTATGCGAGCAGGCCTGTACGGCCCATCTTCCTCAACAAGGCATCCAAGACCCTCGCGAGGGGCCAAGCCTCACGAGGCGGGCAACGCAAGACCTCCTCAGGAGCGGCCTCGTCAGGCAGGCTCATGAGGAGCGGAGATATCAAGGCGGGGCAAACCTCGCGAGGCTCTCGTGACGTGAGCCATGACGATCAAGATTAGGCGGGCGTCAGGCGGGCGCCAGCGCGCGCATCGTCCTTGTTTCCTCTTTGGTGCCAAGGGGGCAAGTGCAGGCGCGGAGTGCCGAGGCGTCAAGAAAAGGTTTCCATATCGGTGCAACGAGACCAAGACCATGAGGACAGCAAGACGGAGGTCACCGTGGAGCCCAAGACGGCGTCACCACCAGAGCCTTTCGCAGGCGAAAACTACTTTTGTTTGGATAAGCTGTACTAGTTGTCCCCTTTCAAATTGGTCGTTGTTGGCTCCCTTCCCGCTCAATATTTGGGGAGAGGACCAGGGCCTATATAAGTTGAACTAGCCACCACAGTGGAGGCATCTGATCTAAGCCAATCCTTAGCCACACAAGCACAAGAACACCTCAACCTCAGGAGGCTGTTCTTCCCCTTGTACTGTTCATCACCAGCTCAAGAAGCAATCCACCACCACCACACTGGAGTAGGGTATTACACCACAACGGTGGCCTGAACCAGTATAAATCTCGTGTCTTTCTGTGTTGCGAGTTTGTCGAGTTCGTCTGCGAGATCTTAGAGAGCTAGGGAGTGGATCGGTAGGAGGGAAAGAACTTCGCGTGCACCCCAGAGTTCGAACCTCAAGGGTTTTCCCGGAACCCGTGATCCTACATTTGGCGCGCCAGGTAGGGGTGCGCCGTAGCTTTCCTTCCGTCGACCTGCGCTCCGTCGCTCCGTCGTCTCCATGTAGGATGCTCGACGTGCTCGTGCTGAGCGGCGGGCTGCCCTCGCCACCCGCGTCGCTCAGACGGCTCCCTCCGGTGGGCCTCCTCGTCATTCTCCGTCGCCTGCCGCCAACGTCGCCACCGGCCCGGCGGGGAACGAGCAGCAAGCATCCTCGTTGCACCCCTCAGTGTGGCGAGACGGCCGCACCGCCACTCCATCGCTGACCCCGGCCGGTTCGTCGTCCCACGCCGCCAAGCGCTCGTGGGACCCTCGAGCCGCTACCGGGATGGCACTGAAGCTTCTCGCTATCGCCCCGTCGACGCCCTCTACGAGGACTGGCTTGACCGCATCGCCGAGCTCGTCAGCGCCGCAGGGGGCTCCCCTGCGCCGTCCATGTCGCTGCCACACCCACCATCAGCCGCGGATGGCGAGATTTGTATAGCGCCTCCACCACCGCTGCCCCAAGACGGCGCCTTGGCGCCAAGGCGTGCGGCCCCATGGTGTAACCAACCACGGCCGGTGCCCGCGCACGAAGAGAGAAGCTGTCAGGAAGTTCCTCGACCGCGAGAAGCCGCACCTGCGCTCCCCGTGCCTTCACGCCAAGACCGCGCGCCACCCGTGGTGGCGGCGCGCGGACCCCATCGAGTCCAAGCTCCACCTCCAAGACAGGCCCCAGCGACCACGGCCGGCTGCCGCGCCTTCACCCCCGAGCTGCGTAGCGTCGCCTGGCTGGGCAAGCTCAAGCCGGATCTGCCTCCTCGCTACGACGGCACCCCCCACCCCGCGGAGTTCCTGTAGCTCTACGAGTTGAGCATCGAAGCGGCCAACGGCGACGAGAAAGTCATGGCAAACTGGTTTCCTATGGCTCTAAAGGATGGTGCCCGCTTCTGGCTCTTGAACCTGCCACCGGGCTCGATCTCCTCCTGGGACGAGATGCGTGACCGCTTCGTCGCCAACTTCCAGGGCACTTGCGACCGCGCGCCGGCCGCGGGTGACCTGCACCGCATCAAGCAACAACCAGGAGAGACCCTCCAGAAGTACATCCAGCGCTTCAACAACACTCGTCTAAAGATCCCCAAGGTCACGGACGAGGCCATCATCTCCGCGTTCTCCGACGGCGTCCGCGACGTCAAGATGAAGGAGGAGCTAGCTATCCATGAGGAGTTGTGCACATCTCAAGAGCTGTTCAACCTGGCGACCTAGTGCGTAAGAGCTGGGGAGGGGCACCTCTCCCTCCTCGAGCTGCCAGCTGTGGGCGCAGAGGAGAAGAAGGCCAAGGCCAAGGACGTGAAGCGCAAGGAAGCAGCTATGCTAGCAGCGGAGCCGGACACCAAGTGAGGCAGAGATCATCCCGAGTCATCCAAGAACAGCCGACCGTTCTGCACCTTCCACAACCTGAACACCCACAACACCAGTGACTATCAAGAGCACAGAGCCATTCGCGAAGGACGCTTCGGTCGATGCCCCGAGCGCAGCAACCGGGGCTACGGCCGAGGAGGAGGACGTGGTGGCGGACGCTTGGACGACCGTGGCCCGCGCCAGGAGTGGCGCGACAGTCCTAGTGAGGACCGCTGGCAGGATCATCCTCGCGAGGGCGCCTGGAGAGATCAGCCTCGTGAGGATCGTCCTCAGGGCAACGCCGGTCTTCCCCCGCTGCCGCCACCACCAAGAAGGAATGACGACTACCATCAAGACGAGGGGGCTGGGGGCTTCCAGGAGCCGCGCGCTATCGCATGCATCTTGGGCGGAGCCCAGGCCCCAGCCTCGCAGCGTATCTTCAAGCAGTTTGCTCGTGAAGTGAATGCAGTCCTCCCCAAGCTCGAGACCACGCGCCCGCTCAAGTGGTCCCAGTGCGCCATCACCTTCAACTCGGTAGATCAGCTCAAGTGCGCAGCCACCGCTGGCGCCCTCCTGATGCTTTGTTCACCAGTCATCAGCAATGTGCAAGTCACCAAGACCCTCATCGACGGTGGTGCGGGGCTCAACGTCCTGTCCGTCGACACGTTCAACAACCTCCAAGTGCCATATGATCAGCTTCAGCCTACCAAGCTTTTCTCAGGAGTGACCGACAGTTCCACCATGCCGATAAGGCAGGTCCGCCTCCATGTCACCTTTGGAGAACGCAAGAATTACCGCACCGAGCTCATCGACTTTGACGTCACGCACATCCGTCTGCCATACACCGCCATCCTTGGGTCTCCAGCCCTGGCCAAGTTCATGGCGGTAACACACCACGGCTACAATGTCCTCAAGATGCCGGGAAGCAGTGGAATCATCACGGTCCCGTGCAAAGAAAGAGACGCGGTGTGCTCCCTCGAGTGCGCCTTTCAAGCTGCAGTAACCGATGACCCCGACAGCAAGGCCGACGGCCCTCCAGAGGCCATCCCCAAGAAGAAGAAGCAGTTGCGCCGTGCAGGACCTCAGGAGGATGGCGTCACGGTTGGAACCTCGTCAGGACCGGCGCCCGCTCCGGGGGTGCCTCCCTCCATCGCATAGGAAGGCGCGCCCAGCGCCCTCCTCGGGCAGGGCTCGGGTCTCCCTCCGGGAGGGCCTCAGACCTTGCCAACATCACGAGGGAGGAGCTTGGGCACCACTTGGAGGCGTGCTTCATGGAACGCTTCCCTCAGGAGAACACAGGGCAAGGAACACCCACCGCTCAAGAGTTCATCACCGAGACCACTCAGGAACTGCAGGACGCAAGGGCCATGCGCGGCGAACGCCGCTTACGAGGCGCAGCTCCCCATCCAGGCAAGGATGCCGGGCTGCGCGTCTGCGTCGACGTCCTAGGGCTCAACAAGGCCGCTTCTCAGGAGCTTTTCTGGCCTTTGCGCATGGGCCGCTGTGAGGGTCCACCACACAGCTATGTTCGCATGCCTTTTGGCTTGCCGAGCGTGTCGTACGTTTACCAGCGCAACATGCGGAGCATCCTGGTAGCTCAGGAGGCTAGGCGTCGTGCTATCCTGGCGGAAGTGGAGACAGTCCTCAAGGAACCGCCTGGGCCCCCAGAGCCTCCCGAGGCCCAGGGCCCTGGTGGCTCGTGAGGAGCTACCCCTTCGCTGCACACCTTCAGCTGCACCAACTCTCCTTCGTCAACAGAACCATGTGACTTTTTACAAGTTCATTTAGCTGGGAGCGCCCCTCAGGCTGCATTATTCCCAGGCCGCGTGGGTCCGTCCCTGTGGCGTGTATCCTTTTCTTATGACTTTATCTTACCATGCTGGGGGCACCCCTCGGGCTGCATTATCCCCAAGCCGCTCGGGCCTGACCTAGTGGCATGTATCTTTCTGCATTCACCCAAGCTGATCTGCCTTTCATGCGTAATCTACCTATGATTGTCACCTGCTCGATCGTCGCCTCCCACGGGGCCTCCTCACACTGGCACGGCGCTGGTGCATGGGTCTGTCCCTGCCATGTCGACAAACATGGGCGATTGAGCTCTGGCTCGTGGCACGCACCATGCACGCCACCTCACCAGGCCCTCAGTGCCTTCATTTCTTCGTGGAGCAGCCAGTGGCAGGCTGGCAACCATAACGGCAAAACTGTGTTTCTCCTTGTGTTGGATCGCAAGGATCTCATGAAGAGGATAGCAGGCGGCACCACGAGCTTCCTTTCCTCTCGTACAATCCGCTTGTGCATTAAAAGGGGGGCTCCTGAGCATCGCGACTCAGGAGCTCTTACAGGCTCTCCAGCCTTCACCCCTGGCCTTGACCACGGCATCGCGACCTGGCATACCAGAGGTGGCTGAGCTCGCTCGAGGGCCGAGACTTGAGGACGTAGAGCACAAAGGAGAGTATGTGGGAATGGGAGACTCGTATGGGCCGACCTAGCTACGCTGCGGAAGCTTGCGCACAGGCCTGGCGCATCACGAGGACTCAGACCCAAACAGTCAAGATAAGTCTCGCCCTCAGATCGACTATTCACTGGAGCCTAAGGGTCACGCTCGCCGCAGCCCTGTTGCGGCCACATCGCCCTCCTTTCTTGCCTTACCATGGCTGCTTGAGCGCTAAAGGGGACCTCCTGAGCATCACGCCTCAGGGGCTCTTACTGGACCTCGGGTCGCTCACCTCCTGGCCTAGACCACGGCACGCGACCTGGCATACCAGCGACGGTTGCAGCCTGCCTCGGGACCGGGACCTGTCAGCGTAGAGCGACAAGCTATCGCGAGGTTGGAAAGGGGAGACCGAGCCTTAACAGGACATGCATTCGCAAGTTATCATAACAAGGAAGATATACACAAAAGACATTACAGACCCTTTACACACCCCGGCGGGGTACTCCATGATTCTTCGCAGGGAACAAAAGACGAGAACTTAGAGGAATCCTGTCTACACCCTCCCGTGGTGAACGCCATCATCAACAGTGGGCCACGGGAGACAGACATCAATCCCATCCAGATCAGCGGTGGTGGCGGCTGGACGCCGCAGCCCGGCTCCGAGCGCGGCGAGAACTCGGGGGGACGTAGCTGTCGTTGCTCGTCTCCGGAGTCTCGTAGAGCTCAGGAGAACCGGTGGACGCCCAAGGGTCGCTGCTGCTGGAGGACCCGCAGGTCGGGTGCACGTCGTCCTAGCGCTCCCCTCCGGGGTAACACGCCAAGCGGCGGCCCTCCGCGTCGAAGACCTTGAATAAAAGCATGGAGGCGCCGTCATACTCGAAGTGGATCGCGAGGGCGCCTCTCACACGGCAAACCCGTGCGACCTCGCCCCAACTGCGAGTCATGAAGATCTAGCCGGTGGGGACCGCTTCAACCTCTGCTCTGGTCGCCGGAGCATCGCAGTCAGCATGCTGCAGCCAGAGCTCGAGGGGCCCTCTCAGCGGCATCACATTGGAGAAGAACCGCGGGAAGCGGATCCAAGATGTAGCGACCTGACCCAAAATCGGTCAAATCTCTGTGTCTGTACCATCCCAAGATCATGCTGGTACCCATAGTACATCGATAAAGTAATCAAAGTTCAATCACACCTGAATATCATTAATCGATTCTCATATAGAGTCTTTATTACAAGGGAATAAATTCGGCTCAAGGCCAACTCATGAGAAATAAACTAAAATGCTGCGGAAGCGTCGAAGATAAGCGAGTCCATCCGACTCCAAAGGGCAATTCGCCAAGCGCGGAGCGTAGCCTCACTCCTGATCGGAATATATCTCTGCAACATAATACGTTGCAGCCATGTAGGTCAGCTTTTGGAATAAGCTGGCAAGTCATGAAGAATAACAATAATAAAGTTGCTAACACTATATGCATTTTGGCTGTGGAGCTCTAAGTTTCATCATTTTGCGTAAAGCCAATTTTATCCTACTACAATGGACTTATTTGCAAATTACTACAAATTGTTGGTAGTTATTGAGATGGTTCCGCCAACCAATATCTCGTTCCCAAATTATTATTATTAAGTCATAAACCCATCAAATTAATCCATTAGTTTTAGTGTTGAGATATCCGAATACTTCCAAGGTCCAGATGCTCAAATGTCCGTAAATCGGGACACGGCTAATCGATTAGGTTATAACACTCTGCAGAGGTTTATGACTTTCCCGCAAGAATCATTCCTCCTTTTAAAGTCTTCGCACGTCATGGTGTTTGAAGACGGACGAATGAAACAGGTCTTCCAAAGAGTTCTTCCGCCACCGCCGTACCCATCCAATCCTACCGTTCGTCTACTTCTCGTAGTACCGCCCAGCCAGCTTCACTACAAGGGTCAACCCAGCCAGAGCCCATAATGGCTTGCGGCTGCACAGTAAGCTTCGGTCATGGGGCATCCATCCTTCTCTTGGGCTGGGTGAAGCTTTCCGCAGGATGTCATGGCGCTTCTCCATGCATCCCGCCACCACTGGTGCTCCAGGTGCCCACAACCGCCCTCCACCCAAGAGTGATTTTTCAAGTCCATCTTGATCATTGTAGTCCATGGGTTGTCATCATCATTGACTCTCACATCTTGCTTATGAACTTCACTCATCCCCAAATCCGCCTCTGAGCATAGCAAAATAACTACTACGTCCCGGGGTCATGGTAACAAGGGGATTGGTTCATCCTACCACATGATACTACTCAAGTTTAATGACTTCAAGATTTCACTACTGCATGCAATGGTGGGGTGGTGACAACTACTAATGCACAAAATCATAGGTATAGAAATAACATGATCAAAACTTGCCTTGCTGATGATCCTCGTAAGCTAAAGAGTCGTAGTAGCAAGCTTAGACTCAGAACTCTACCGAGACAAACAATAACATAATAAGCACAAAGCAAGAGGATCACACAAGATAACAAAAGTAACATAGCACAACAAAACAATCAAAACCAAATCAAAAGGAAAACTCAAAGAAATCAAATTCAAAGTTTTTCCCTATTCCAAACAATAACAAAAATAGTTTTATATAACAAAATTCCTAATATAACCTAATCATGGTTTTAGGTTAACTTAACAGAAAAGGATTAACTAAGCAACTAGGAGCAAAAAGAATTAATTAAAAGCTATTATAAAACTCATTTTAGGCCTAATCCACTTTCTATTAAGAAAATTAATTTAAAACTTTTATTAATTATAAATAAAAGTTCATCTAATGGAATGACAGAAACTAACCTAGAATAACTAATCACAAGTTAAAAATAAATTAATTTACTAATTAATTAATTAGGAAAACAGGAACTAATCAATTAATTAGGATTAATAGGATTCTGCCTAGAATTAATTATTTATTAACCCTAAAATACCAAAGTTAATTTCTAGGGTTTGGCAATATCAAAATAAAGTGATGGCAAAAGAATCATGCAAAAATAATTTTTCTAACTAAAACTATAGCAGATTTTCTATTCTGACTAAAACAATATTAGAGCATTTTAATTATTTTAACATAGCTAAATATATGTTTTTCAGAAACTACATAAAATTTTCAATCCAACAAAAAAGAATCACTCAAAATATTAAACAGAATAAAAGATATACATTTTGAAAATTGAAACTATTCGCTAAAACAGAAAATCAAATAAAAGAAAAAAGGCCTAATGGGCCTAAATCGTGCCCTCGTATGTAGTTTAGTCTAAACGGGCCTAGGGTTTAAACTAACGAACCGCCTAATAAATAAAACCTAAACTAAAATAAAACCGTTCGGGCCGGCCGGTTTCTAATAAAACATACCCCTTCGGGGTTCTAATCGTGGCGATATCTCGATCGGACGGGGGAGGTGTTTGCCGGGGACTCACCGGACTCCGGCGACGGCGGCGGCGGCGGCGAGAGTGCTCCGAGGGCTTCGAGCGTCGGCGAGCTTCGGCGAGTCGTCGGGGTGACGCGCACGAGCACGGGGAAAGGTTCGGTGGGGTCGGGGGTGGTCGGGGTGCACCAGGGCGGCGACGGCGACGGTTTTATGGCGGTGGTGAGCTCGGGACTCCGGTGAGCTCGGGAGGAGAGGAGAGGGGTTCAAGGCGCTCGCTAGGGAATGGGTGCGGAGCCTCGGCTTTTATAGCCGGGGGTCAAGAGGGCGGAAAGGCATCGGGGCAATCGGGATCCCGGATTCTTGAGATCCGTGGATCTCCCGAGCCAAGCTGCTTGGGCGAGGGGAAGACGACGGGGGGGTCCCACCGTCACGAGGAGAGAGGGGAGGTTTGGGCGGTGGCCGGGCCTAGGGAATCGGGCGAGGGGCGCGGGCGAGGGCCGGCTCGGCTCTCGCTGGCTGCCCGATTGGGCAGTCTTGGCTGGGCTCAAAAAAGGGAGTCTTGAGGGTGAGGCGCCTGGCTGGGCCTGGGTGGCTTTGGCTGGCGCCCTGGTCTTTTTTTCTTTATTTTTTAATTAAAACAAAACAAAAATAAAACCTAAACTATAAATATTTTATATAGGGTATATATATACCAAAATGATCAGGGGAATATTCCCTTTCATTTGAACATTTTTCCAAAGGCAAAATCCAAACTTTATGAAAATCCATTTTTTTTCAAATTCAAATAAAATTTTAGATTTGAATCCAATTCTTTTGGCATTGTTTCCTCTGATATTTTGGAGTGTCATGTTTGCTCCTCTCATACTTTTGATCAAGTATTTATCAGGCTTAGTTTTTGAATTGTTTCCCACATGCCAAAGTTTGGAATTCAAATTCAAATACTTCTGGAACTTCAAATGGCATTCAAATTCAAACAGGATGCATAGGATGCTTAGCTATAATTGTAAAACATTCCAAATAGGAAATTTGGGATGTTACAAACCTACCCACCTTAAGATGAATCTCGCCCTCGAGATTCGGGTTGGCTAGCAAATAGGTGTGGATGATCTCGACGAAGATCTTCTTCGCTCCTGTGTGGCTTCTTCCTCGGTGTGGTGACTCCACAAGACCTTGCAAAACTTGATGACTTTGCTGCGGGTGACTCGCTTGCAGTCTCGAGAATCTTGACGGGTTTCTCCTTGTAAGTCAAATCACCGTCAAGCTGTATGGCCTCTAGGGGCACTTTGTGTCTCTCAACGGAACATCGCCATGTCGGCATGGCACTTCTTCAACCGAGAAACGTGAAAACATCATGAACTCCGCACAATCCTTCCGCAATTCCAACTTGTATGCAACTTCTCCACGACGCTCGAGGATTTTGTAGGGCCAATGAATCGGGTGCTAACTTTCCTTGACTCCAAACCTCTTGATTCCACGAAGTGGAGACACACGAAGGTATGCTCGGTCTCCCACTTCGTAAGTCACCTCCTTGCGCCATCGTCGGCATAACTCTTCCGTCTCGATTGTGCTATCTTGAGCCGGTCTCGAATTAGCTTGACTTTCTTCGAATCCTTGATAAGATCGGAACCAAAAGTGATCGATCTCCAACACTATCCCACAATGGTGTTCTCGCACCTCCTTCCGTATAGAGCTTGAAGGGCCATCTTCAAACCGGATTGATAATCTGTTGTTGTACGAGAACTCTGCGACGGCAAATTGTCATCCCAGCTAGACCCATAGTCTAGCACACAAGCTCTCAACATGTCCTCCGTAATCTGATTGACTCTCTCGGTCCATCCATCCGCTCATGGATGAAAAGCTGCATCAATTCCAGCCTCGCACCCAAAGTTTCATGCAATTGCTTCCAAAACTTTGAGGTAAACTGCGTTCCTCTATCCGACACGATTTTCCTCGGAACTCCATGCGAGACATACGATCCTGGTCATGTATATCTTGGCCAACTTGGCACTGGTATAGGTAGTCTTCACGGAATGAAGTGAGCTACCTTAGTCAAACGATCAACTACTACCCGATAGAATCATAACCTGAACGGGTCCCGGTAATCCTGTGATGAAATCCATACCAAGTTTCTCCCATTTCCAATCGGGAATCGGCAAAGGTTGAAGTAACCTGCTGGCTTCGATGTTCTGCCTTTACACGCTGGCAAACATCACATACGGCCACGTACTCGCAATGTCCTTCTTCATACCGGTCCACCGAAACTTTGCTTCAAATCCAGGTACATCTTGGTGTTGCCGGGGTGAATCGAGTACGGGGAATCATGAGCCTCCTGAAGAATTAGCTTCCTGAGCTCGGGATCATTGGGCACGTAAATACGATCCTCAAACCATATAGTTCCGTGTTCATCCTTACGGAATCCTTTAGCTTTTCCTTCCTCCATCTTTTGCTTAATCTCATCGATTTCCTTGTCCGACTTCTGGGCTTCACGAATCCTTTCGGTCAAGGTGGACTGAACTTCCAGAGTTGCGACAAATCCTTTCGGAACTATCTCCAGTCGGAGATCTCTGAGGTCATCGACCAACTCCTGGGGTAATCCTCCTGCGGTAAGAGTGTTCACATAACTCTTACGGCTTAAAGCATCTGCTACAACATTGGCTTTACCGGGGTGGTAATGCAATCTCATGTCATAGTCCTTTATCAACTCTAGCCATCTCCTCTGCCTGAGGTTCAATTCCTTCTGCGTGAAGATATATTTCAAACTCTTGTGATCCGTATAGACATCACAACGATTTCCAATGAGGAAATGTCTCCATGTCTTGAGTGCATGCACTACACCGCTAACTCCAAATCATGCGTGGCATAATTCATCTCATGAGGCCGTAGCTGTCCGGAGGCATAAGCTACAACCTTACCTTCCTGCATCAATACTCCTCCGAGTCCTTGACGAGAAGCGCCACAATAGACCTGGTATTCCTTATGTATGTCCGCAATATCAATCTTGGAGCTGTGACCAACCGCTTTCTTCAACTCCCGAAAACTGGCTTCACATTCCTCGGTCCAAACATACTTGGCTTCCTTCTTCAACAGCTCACCATGGGCTTGGCAATCTTCGAAGTTCTCAATGAACCTCCGATAATATCCTGCGAGTCCGAGAAAACTACGGATCTCCTTGACTGAGGTGGGTGACTGCCAATCGGTGACTGATTCAACCTTGGCGGGATCAACGGCTATTCCTTCTCCTGAAATAACATGTCCGAGGAATCCAACTTCCTTCAACCAAAATTCACATTTGCTGAATTTGGCATACAGTGATGTTCTCGAAGTTTCTCGAACTAGACGCAAATGTTCCTTATGCTCTTCCTCGCTCTTGGAGAATATCAATATGTCATCGATGAACACCACGACAAACTTGTCCAAATACTCCATGAACACCTTGTTCATCAAATTCATGAAGTATGCAGGAGCATTAGTCAATCCAAATGACATGACGGTATACTCAGTATAAACCATACCGTAGTGAATGCTGTTTTGGGTATATCCTTTTCACGAATTTTCAACTGATGATACCCTGATCGAAGATCGATCTTAGAGAATACCTTGGCTCCAACAAGCTGATCAAACAAGTCATTGATCATGGGCAGAGGGTACTTGTTCTTGATGGTTACTTCGTTCAAAGCACGATAATCCACAACCATCCTCAAGCTTCCATCCTTCTTCTCTACCAAAAGAACTGGGGCTCCCCAAGGTGATGAGCTTGGACGAATATATCCTTTCTCCAATAACTCATTTATTTGCTCCTTGATTTCTTTCAACTCATTCGGTGGCATCCGATAAGGTCTCTTGGATATTGGGGCTGTGCCGGGCAATAACTCAATCAGAAACTCAATGTCCCTGTCCGGTGGCATTCCTGGTAATTGTTGGGGAACGTAGTAATTTCAAAAATTTTCCTACGATCACACAAGACCATGGTGATGGCATAGCAACGAGAGGGGAGAGTGTCCGTCCACGTACCCTCGTAGACCGAAAGCGAAGCGTTATAACAACGCTGTTGATGTAGTCGACGTCTCCACGATCCGACCGATCCAAGCACCGAACGTCACGGCACCTCCGAGTTCTGCACACGCTCAGCTCGATGACGATCCCCGGACTCGATCCAGCAAAGTGTCGGGATGAGTTCCGTCAACCTGACGGCGTGGTGACGATGTTGATGCTCCACCGACGCAGGGCTTCGCTTAAGCTCCGCGACGATATGACTTCTCCGGCGCAGGCTTCGCTAAGCTCATGACGATATGACCGGTGGAATATGGTGGAAGGGGCACCGCACACGGCTAAGGCAAGATCCGTAGATCAACTTGTGTGTTCTGGGTGCCCCCTGCCCCGTATATAAAGGAGGGAGGGAGGAGGAGGCGGCCCTATGTTTGGCGGCGCCAGGGGAGTCCTACTCCCACCGAGTAGGATTCCCTTTCCTAGTCCAACTAGGAATCCTTCCATGTAGGGGAGGAAGGGAGAAGGAAGTGGAGGAGTAGGAAGGTGGCGGCCCCTTTTCCCTAGTCCATTCGGACTAGAGGGAAGGGGGGGCGCAGCAGCCTTTTTCCTCTTCCCACTAAAGCCCATCAAGGCCCATTACTTCTCCCGTAACTCTCCGGTACTCCGAAAAATACCCGAATCATTCGGAACCTTTCCGAACTCCGAATATAGTCGTCCAATATATCAATCTTTACGTCTCGACCATTTCGAGACTCCTCGTCATGTCCCCGATCTCATCCGGGACTCCGAACTCCTTCGGTACATCAAAACTCATAAACTCATAATATCACCGCCATCGAAACCTTAGCGTGCGGACCCTACGGGTTCGAGAACTATGTAGACATGACCTAGAACTATTCTTGGTCAATAACCAATAGCGGAACCTGGATGCCCATATTGGTTCCTACATATTCTACGAAGATCTTTATCGGTCAAACCGCATAACAACATACTTTGTTCCTTTGTCATCGGTATGTTACTTGCCCGAGATTCGATCGTCGGTATCCAATACCTAGTTCAATCTCGTTACGGCAAGTCTCTTTACTCGTTCCGTAATACATCATCTCACAACTAACACATTTAGTTGCAATGCTTGCAAGGCTTATGTGATGTGCATTACCGAGAGGGCCCAGAGATACCTCTCCGATAATCGGAGTGACAAATCCTAATCTCGAAATATGCCAACCCAACATGTACCTTCGGAGACACCTGTAATGTACCTTTATAATCACCCAGATTACGTTGTGACGCTTGGTAGCACCAAAAGTGTTCCTCGGGCAAACGGAGTTGCATAATCTCATAGTCATAGGAACATGTATAAGTCATGAAGAAAAGCACTAGCAACAAACTATACGATCAGGTGCTATGCTAATGGAATGGGTCATGTCAATCAGATCATTCAACCAATGATGTGATCCCGTTAATCAAATAACAACTCCTTGTTCATGGTTAGGAAACATAACCATCTTTGATTAACGAGCTAGTCAAGTAGAGGCATACTAGTGACACTCTGTAGGTTTATGTATTCACACATGTATTATGTTTCCGGTTAATACAATTCTAGCATGAATAATAAACATTTATCATGATATAAGGAAATAAATAATAACATTATTATTGCCTCTAGGGCATATTTCCTTCAGTCTCCCACTTGCACTAGAGTCAATAATCTAGTTCACATCGCCATGTGATTTAACATCAATAGTTCACATCTATATGTGGTTAACACCCATAGTTCACATCGACATGTGACCAACACCCAAAGGGTTTACTAGAGTCAGTAATCTAGTTCACATCGCTATGTGATTAACACCCAAAGAGTACTAAGGTGTGATCATGTTTTGCTTGTGAGATAATTTTAGTCAACGGTCTACATCACATACAGAGCTGTAAGTATTTTGCAAATTTCTATGTCTACAATGCTCTGCACGGAGCTACTCTAGCTAATTGCTCCCACTTTCTATATGTATCCAGATTGAGACTCAGAGTCATCTAGATTAGTGTTAAAACTTGCATCGACGTAACCTTTTACGACGAACCTTTTTTCACTTCCATAATCGAGAAATATATCCTTATTCTACTAAGGATAATTTTGACCGCTGTCCATTGATCTACTCCTAGATCTCTATTGCACTCTCTTGCCAATCTTAGTGGTAGGGTATGCAATAGATCTGGTACACAGCATGACATACTTTATAGAACCTATGGCTGATGCATAGGGAATGACTTTCATTCTCTTTCTATCTTCTGCCGTGGTCGGGTTTTGAGTCTTACTCAATCTCACACCTTGTAACACAGGCAAGAACTCTTTCTTTGACTGTTTCCATTTTGAACTATTTCAAAATCTTGTCAAGGTATGTATTCATTGAAAAACTTATCAAGCGTCTTTGATCTATCTCTATAGATCTTGATGCTCAATATGTAAGCAGCTTCACCGAGGTCTTTCTTTGAAAAACTCCTTTCAAATACTCCTTTATGCTTTGCATAATAATTCTACATCATTTCCGATCAACAATATGTCAATCACATATACTTATCAGAAATGTTGTAGTGCTCCCACTCACTTTCTTGTAAATACAGGCTTCACCGTAAGTCTGTAGATAAAACTATATGCTTTGATCACACTATCAAAGCGTTTATTCCAACTCCGAGATGCTTGCACCAGTCCATAGATGGATTGTCAAGCTTGCACATTTTGTTAGTTCCTTTAGGATTGACAAAACTTCTGGTTGCATCATATACAACTCTTCTTTAATAAATCCATTAAAGAATGTAGTTTTGACATCCATTTGCCGATTTCATAAAATGTGGCAATTGCTAACATGATTCGGACAGACTTAAGAATCGCTACAGCTTGAGAAAATCTCATTTGTAGTCAACACCTTGAACTTGTCGAAAACCTTTTTGCATAAGTCGAACTTTGTAGATAGTAACACTACTATCAAGATCTGTCTTCCTCTTGAAAATCCATTTATATAATATGGCTTGCCGATCATCGGCAACTCCATCAAAGTCCACACTTTGTTCTCATATATGGATCCCATCTCAGATTTCATGGTCTCAAACCATTTCGCGAATCTGGGCTCATCATCGCTTCCTCATAGTTCGTAGGTTTCATCATGTTCTAGTAACATGACTTCCAGAATATGATTACCGCACCACTCAGTGCGGATCTTACTCGAAGACCTACGAGGTTTGGTAGTAACTTGATCTGAAGTTTCATGATCATCATCATTAACTTCCTCACTAATTGGTGTAGTAATCACCAGAACTGATTTCTGTGATGAACTACTTTCCAATTCGGGAGAAGGTACAAATTACCTTATCAAGCTCTTTACTTTCCTCCCACTCACTTCTTTCGAGAGAAACTTCTTCTCTAGAAAGGATCCATCTTAGCAACGAAAAACTTGCTCATGGATCTGTGATAGAAGGTGTACCCAACATTTTCTTTTGGGTAATCTATGAAGACGCACTCTCCGATTTGGGTTCGAGCTTTATCAGTGAAAACTTTTCACATAATCATCACAACTCCAAACTTTAAGAAACGACAGCTTAGGTTTATCGTTAAACCATAGTTCATACGGTGTCATCTCAACGGATTTAGATGGTGCCCTATTAAACGTGAATGCAGCTGTCTCTAATGCATAACCCCAAAACGATAGTGGTAAATCGGTAAGATACATCATAGATCGCACCATATCCAATAAAGTACGGTTACGACGTTCGGACACACCATAACGTTGTGGTGTTCCAGGTGGCGTGAGCTGTGAAATTATTCCACATTGTTTTCATTGAAGACCAAACTCGTAACTCAAATATTCATCTCCACGATCAGATCGCAGAAACTTTATTTTCTTGTTGCGATGATTTTCCACTTCACTCTGAAATTCTTTGAACCTTTCAACTATTTCAGACTCATGTTTCATCAAGTAGATATACCCATATCTACTCAAATCATCTTGTGAAGGTCAGAAAATAACGATACTTGCCACGAGCTTTAACACTTATCGGACCGCATACATCAGTATGTATTATTTCCAATAAGTCATTTGCTCGCTCCATTGTTCCGGAGAACAGAGTCTTTAGTCATCTTGCCCATAAGGCATGGTTTGCAAGCATCAAGTGATTCATAATCAAGTGATTCCAAAATCCCATCAGCATGGAGTTTCTTCATGCGCTTTACACCAATATGACCTAAACGGCAGTGCCACAAATAAGTTGCACTATCATTATTAACTTTGCATCTTTTGGTTTCAATATTATGAATATGTGTATCACTATGATCGAGATCCAATGAACCATTTTCATTGGGTGTGTAACCATATAAGGTTTTATTCATGTAAACAGAACAACAATTTATTCTCTTACTTAAATGAATAACCGTATTGCAATAAACATGATCAAATCATATTTATGCTCAACACCAAATAACACTTATTTAGGTTCCACACTAATCCCGAAAGTATAGGGAGTGTGCGATGATGATCATATCAATCTTGGAACTACTTCCAACACTCATCGTCACTTCCCCTTCAACTAGTTTCTGTTCATTCTGCAACTCCGCTTGAGTTACTACTCTTAGCAACTGAACCAGTATCAAATACCGAGGGGTTGCTATGAACACTAGTAAAATATACATCAATAATCTGTATATCAAATATACCTTTGTTCACTTTGCCATCCTTCTTATCCACCAAATATTTGGGGTATTACCGTTTCCAGTGACCATTTCCTATGCAGTGTAAGTACTCGGTCTCGTGCTTAGGTCTAGACTTGGGTTTCTTCACTCGAGCAGCAACTTGCTTGCCGCTCCTTTTGAAGTTCCCTTCTTCCTTTGCCATTTTCCTTGAGACTAGTGGTCTTGTCAACCATCAACACTTGATGTTTTTCTTGATTTCTACCTTCGCGATTTTAGCATCGTGAAGAGCTCGAGAATCTTTTTCGTCATCCCTTGCATACTATAGATCATCACGAAGTTCTACTAACTTAGTGATGGTGACTAGAGAATTCTGTCAATCACTATCTTATCTCGAAGATTGACTCCCACTTGATTCAAGTGATTGAAGTACTCGGACAATCTGAGCACATGCTCACTAGTTGAGCGATTCTCCTCCATCTTTTAGCTATAGAACTTGTTGGAGACTTCATATCTCTCAACTCGGTATTTGCTTGAAATATTAACTTCAATTCCTGGAACATCTCATATGGTCCATGACGCTCAAAACGCCTTTGAAGTCCCGATTCTAAGCCGTTAAGCATGGTGCACTAAACTATCAAGTAGTCATCATATTGAGCTGGCCAAACGCTCATAACGCCTCAGATTCGCTCATATTGAGCTAGCCAAACGCTCATAACGCCGCATCTGCTCCTGCAATAGGTCTGTCACCTAGCGGTGCATTAAGGACATAATTCTTCTGCGCAGCAATGAGGATAAACCTCAGATCACGGATCCAATCCGCATCATTGCTACTAACATCTTTCAATACAATTTTCTAGGAACACATATGAAAACATAGGGAAGCAACAACGCGAGCTATTGATCTACAACATAATTTGCAAAATACTACCAGGACTAAGTTCATGATAAATTAAAGTTCAATTAATCATATTACTTAAGAACTCCCACTTAGAAAAATATCCTTCAATTCTTTAAGTGATTGCGTGATCCATATCAACTACACCATGACCGATCATCACGTGTGATGGAGTAGTTTCAATGGTGAACATCAATATGTTGATCATATCTACTATATGATTCACGCCGACCTTCGGTCTCCGTGTTCCGAGGTCATATCTTATATGCATAGCTCGTCAAGTATAACCTGAGTATTCTACGTGTGCAACTGTTTTGCACCCGTTGTATTTGAACGTAGAGCCTATCACACCCGATCATCACGTGGTGTCTCAAAGACGAAGAACTTTCGCAACGGTGCATACTCGGGAGAACACTTCTTGATAATTTAGTAAGGGATCATCTTATAATGCTACCGTCAATCAAAGCAAAATAAGATGCATAAAGGATTAACATCACATGCAATCAATATAAGTGATATGATATGGTCATCATCATCTTGTGCTTGTGATCTCCATCGCCAAGCAATCGCCATGATCACCATCGCCACCGGCGTGACACCTTGATCTCCATCGTAGCATCGTTGTCGTCTCGCCAACTATTGCTTCTACGACTATCGCTACTCCTTAGTGATAAAGTAAAGCAATTACATGGCGTTTGCATTTCATACAATAAAGCGACAACCATATGGCTCCTGCCATTGCCGATAACTCGTTACAAAACATGATCATCTCATACAATAAAATATAGCATCACGCCTTGACCATATCACATCACAACATGCCCTGCAAAAACAAGTTAGACGTCCTCTACTTTGTTGTTGCAAGTTTTACGTGGCTGCTACGGGCTGAGCAAGAACCGTTCTTACCTACGCATCAAAACCACAACGATACTTCGTCAAATAGACTCCGCTTTAACCTTCTCAAGGACCGGGCGAGCCACACTCGATTCAACTAAAGTGAGAGAGACAGACACCCGCCGGTCACCTTTAAGCAACGAGTGCTCGGGCGGTGAAACCAGTCTCGCGTAAGCGTCTGGCGCTAATGTCGGTCCGGCCGCTTCATCTCACAATACCGCTGAACCAAAGTATGACATGCTGGTAGGCAGTATGACTTGTATCGTCCACAACTCACTTGTGTTCTACTCGTGCACATGACATCAACGCATAAAACCAGGCTCGATACCACTTTGTTGGGGAACGTAGTAATTTCAAAAATTTTCCTACGATCACACAAGACCATGGTGATGGCATAGCAACGAGAGGGGAGAGTGTCCGTCCACGTACCCTCGTGAGACCGAAAGCGAAGCGTTATAACAACGCGGTTGATGTAGTCGACGCGTCTCACGATCCGACCGATCCAAGCACCGAACGACGGCACCTCCGAGTTCTGCACACGCTCAGCTCGATGACGATCCCGGACTCCGATCCAGCAAAGTGTCGGGATGAGTTCCACAAGACGACGGCGCAGTGACGATGTTGATGCTCCACCGACGCAGGGCTTCGCCTAAGCTCCGCGACGATATGACTTCTCCGCGCAGGGCTTCGCTTAAGCTCCGCGACGATATGACCAAGTGGAATATGGTGGAAGGGGCACCGCACGCTAAGGCAAGATCCGAGATCAACTTGTGTGTTCTGGGTGCCCCCTGCCCCAGATATAAAGGAGGGAGGGAGGAGGAGGCCGGCCCTATGTTTGGCGGCACAAGGGGAGTCCTACTCCCACCGAGTAGGATTCCCTTTCCTAGTCCAACTAGGAATCCTTCCATGTAGGGGAGGAAGGGAGAAGGAAGTGGAGGAGTAGGAAGGTGGCGGCCCCTTTCCCTAGTCCAATTCGGACTAGAGGGAGGGGGCGCAGCAGCCTTTTCCTCTTCCCACTAAAGCCCATCAAGGCCCATTACTTCTCCGTAACTCTCCGGTACTCAAAAATACCCAATCATTCGAACCTTTCCAACTCCGAATATAGTCGTCCAATATATCAATCTTTACGCCTCGACCATTTCGAGACTCCTCGTCATGTCCCCGATCTCATCCGGGACTCCGACTCCTTCGGTACATCAAAACTCATAAACTCATAATATCACCGCCATCGAAACCTTAAGCGTGGGACCCTACGGGTTCGAGAACTATGTAGACATGACCTAGAACTATTCTTGGTCAATAACCAATAGCGGAACCTGGATGCCCATATTGGTTCCTACATATTCTACGAAGATCTTTATCGGTCAAACCGCATAACAACATACTTTGTTCCCTTTGTCATCGGTATGTTACTTGCCCGAGATTCGATCGTCGGTATCCAATACCTAGTTCAATCTCGTTACCGGCAAGTCTCTTTACTCGTTCCGTAATACATCATCTCACAACTAACACATTTAGTTGCAATGCTTGCAAGGCTTATGTGATGTGCATTACCGAGAGGGCCCAGAGATACCTCTCCGACAATCGGAGTGACAAATCCTAATCTCGAAATATGCCAACCCAACATGTACCTTCGGAGACACCTGTAATGTACCTTTATAATCACCCAGATTCACGTTGTGACGCTTTGGTAGCACCCAAAGTGTTCCTCGGCAAACGGGAGTTGCATAATCTCATAGTCATAGGAACATGTATAAGTCATGAAGAAAAGCACTAGCAACAAACTATACGATCAAAAGCTATGCTAATGGAATGGGTCATGTCAATCAGATCATTCAACCAATGATGTGATCCCGTTAATCAAATAACAACTCCTTGTTCATGGTTAGGAAACATAACCATCTTTGATTAACGAGCTAGTCAAGTAGAGGCATACTAGTGACACTCTGAGGTTTATGTATTCACACATGTATTATGTTTCCGTTAATACAATTCTAGCATGAATAATAAACATTTATCATGATATAAGGAAATAAATAATAACATTATTATTGCCTCTAGGGCATATTTCCTTCAGTAATTCCTCCGGGAACACATCGGGAAATTCTTGCACTCCTGGCACTTCCTCCTGAACAACTCCCGTGAGGGAATGCACTGATTCTTCATCCGGCTGTGCTGGCTACATACTTGATCCTCTTCGCTCCGGGGTGGTGAGCAGAATAGACTTGCTGGCACACTCAATGTTTCCTTCATACTTTGACAACCAATCCATGCCTAGGATTACATCCAAGGTCTGTGTTTCCAACACTATGAGTTCTACGGAAATTTGTGGTTCCGATGTTGAGGTTTGCTTGGACAGCTTAAACCTGCCATCATTTCTCCTCCTGCGGAACTGACGCGGAGGGGGCTTCTAAGGGTTCTAGTGCGTAATCCGTACTTATCCACAACTACCCTTGATATGAATGAATGCGTTGCACCAGAATCAAACAGAACCAAAACTGAACGTGAATTCAATAAAAACTTACCAACCACAGTGTCTGGCTGATCATAGACGTTCTCCACGTCGATGTGATTCACTTGAGCACGAGGGAAAGGATTGGGCTTCTTCGCTGAGCCTCCATTGCCATTCCCGTTCCTCTGCTTGGCCTCCGGCAGTCGGTGGCGTAGTGCCCCGCCTTCCGCACTTGAAGCAGGTGATATGGCTCAGATCCTTCGGAGCCGGGGCAGAACGGTGCTGATTGCCATTACCACTGCCATTGCCATTGCCATGGCCTGACTTGTTGTCCTGGCTGCGGTTGTTTCCATTTCCACCATGGTTATGACCTCCATGGTTGTGATGGATGTGCCCTCCTGAGTACGGTGCATAGCGGGCTTCACTGAACTCCTGAATTGTGCTTCCCCGGCTGTACTTCCGCTTGCTTTCTATCTGCTGCTGCTTGCCTTCGAATGGTGGCCTTGTCTACCAGCTCCGGTAGTTGTTGAAAGTAGCCACAATAAGCTGCATGCTCAATTCATCATTGAGTCCCTCAAGGAACTTCTCCCGCCATGGCGGCATCGGTGGCCACATCATCGAGGGCATAGCGGGCAAGCTTGCTGAATTCCTCCACGTCTCGTGCCACAAGACGGTTCCCTAGCGCAAGTTTCGAACTCACGCTTCTTCGCACTCATGGCTCCAGATGAGACATGAGCAAAGTCTGAAGGCCTGCTGGAATTGATCCCAAGTGATGCCACCCAAGGAAAAGTGGCGGTGTAATTCTCCCACCAAGAAGCTGCAGGTCCATCCAGTTGATGCGCTGCAAAGCGCACCTTCTCAAAGATCGCAGCATCCAACGGTGACTAGCTCTCTCCCAATCTTGCGGAGCCGATCGTCACCACAATCGGCTCGGTGCTACTAGAGAACACTGGCGGATTCAACCTCGTAAATCGAGTCAAATTGTCCACGGTGGGTGGTGGTGGTGGCGGTGGATTGTTGGCGGGTTGTTCGATTCGAATCGGTCGCGCATCGATGCATTCTGCTGCTTTGGAGCAGCTGGGTGAGCTCGGCGGAAACCAAAGTCACGTCTCGAGGCATCTGGTGTTTTGGAGTGGGTGAGAAAATTAGAATAGAACAATGGTCTATGAGAAATACACTACCCATATGAATGCACAATCATAACACACCAAACATTTATTCATTCCACTCAAACATGGTTCAAACTCGATTACAAAAGCTCATGACTAATCGAAGGAAAACATCGGCCTAACTGATCGACGAAAAAGAAATAAAAGATAACATGGTGGTCGACTAAAAGTCTTCATCGCTGGCGCCTCCTCTTGGGGTTTCCTTCAAGGTACTCCTTCAAATCCTGATCATTGCTCACGAGGGTGCTTCATCTCCACTCGGTAAAGATCCTCTCCCAAGTCCATCTTTTCCTCAATCGCGGCAAGCTTCATCTTCAGGTCGTCGACTATCTCCATGAAGTCCGTGATTTCTTCCTCATGGCCAAGGAAGTCTCGCGTGCCTTCTCCTCCAGTTCCAGTTCATGGAACAAAGCTTCCGTGTGTCTTGAGTTACGGCGAGCCTGAATCTCCGCTTCCGAGAAGACACTCCAAGTCCCGGATGTAAGAGAGAGGAATCGTCCTCGATGGTACGGATGATATCTCCATTCCTTGCCCTGCGAGAAACCATGGCGAGGTCTGAGTGATCGAGCTCGGTCCTGTACTCCTCTCGGAGATGTCCAAGTGCTCGGTAGATCGCCACGTCCCTTCCGATGATCCAGTTGAACTCGGTGAACTCAAAGTTGATAGGCTCCGTGTGTCCTCCAAAAGTCCTCCCTGGGATATGCACCTCAATCCAGAAGGGTGTCCGCTTAAGTGCATTAGTGGGTTTCCAGTGATCGAGGGCGAGCAATCTTCAGCAGCTTCACCATCTGGACCAGCTTTCTTCCAAAGGGCATCGTCTCATCGGGCTGGCGTAACTCCGTAGCAAAACTGGGGTGAACTCGACGCCATCTAGAATGTTGCAAAGGGAGAAGAGTCGAATAGATCAGGAAGAATTATAGAATGAAAAGGGGTTCAAAGTAAATGGTCTCGCTTATGGCTTTCCGATCCTAGGGTTTACGATCCTACGGTCAGCGTGTGCTCGATACCATCTCTCAGAGCGACCTGACCCAAAATCGGTCAAATCTACGTGGTGCATACCATCCCAAGATCATGCCGGTACCCACAAGACATCGATAAAGTAATCAAAGTTCAATCACACCTGAATATCATTAATCGATTCTCATATAGAGTCTTTATTACAAGGGAATAAATTCGCTCAAGGCCAACTCATGAGAAATAAACTAAAATGCTGCGAAGCGTCGAAGATAAGCGAGTCCATCCGACTCAAAGGGCAATTAAGCCAAGCGCGGAGCGTAGCCTCACTCCCGATCGAATATATCTCGCAACATAATACGTTGCAGCCATGTAGGTCAGCTTTTGGAATAAGTCGGCAAGTCATGAAGAATAACAATAATAAAGTTGCTAACACTATATGCATTTTGGCTGTGGAGCTCTAAGTTTCATCATTTTATGTAAAGCCAATTTTATCCTACTACAAAGGACTTATTTGCAAATTACTACAAATTGTTGGTAGTTATTGAGATGGTTCCGCCAACCAATATCTCGCTCCCAAATTATTATTATTAAGTCATAAACCCATCAAATTAATCCATTAGTTTTAGTGTTGAGATATCCGAATACTTCCAAGGTCCAGATGCTCAAATGTCCGTAAATCGGGACACGGCTAATCGATTAGGTTATAACACTCTGCAGAGGTTTGCGACTTTCCCCGCAAGAATCATTCCTCCTTTTAAAGTCTTCGCACGTCATGGTGTTTGAAGACGGACGAATGAAACAGGTCTTCCAAAGAGTTCTTCCGCCACCGCCGTACCCATCCAATCCTACCGCTCGTCTACTTCTCGTAGTACCGCCCAGCCAGCTTCACTACAAGGGTCAACCCAGCCAGAGCCCATAATGGCTTGCGGCTGCAGTAAGCTTCGGTCATGGGGCATCCATCCTTCTCTTCGTGGCTGGGTGAAGCTTTCCGCAGGATGTCATGGCGCTTCTCCATGCATCCCGCCACCACTGGGTGCTCCAGGTGCCCGTCAACCGCCCTCCACCCAAAGAGTGATTTTCCAAGTCCATCTTGATCATTGTAGTCCATGGGTTGTCATCATCATTGACTCTCACATCTTGCTTATGAACTTCACTCATCCCCAAATCCGTCTCACGAGCATAGCAAAATAACTACTACGTCCCGGGGTCATGGTAACAAGGGGATTGGTTCATCCTACCACATGATACTACTCAAGTTTAATGACTTCAAGATTTCACTACTGCATGCAATGGTGGGGTGGTGACAACTACTAATGCACAAAATCATAGGTATAGAAATAACATGATCAAAACTTGCCTTGCCGATGATCCTCGTAAGCTAAAGAGTCGAGTAGCAAGCTTCAGACTCAGAACTCTACCGAGACAAACAATAACATAATAAGCACAAAGCAAGAGGATCACACAAGATAACAAAAGTAACATAGCACAACAAAACAATCAAAACCAAATCAAAAGGAAAACTCAAAGAAATCAAATTCAAAGTTTTTCCCTATTCCAAACAATAACAAAAATAGTTTTATATAACAAAATTCCTAATATAACCTAATCATGGTTTTAGGTTAACTTAACAGAAAAGGATTAACTAAGCAACTAGGAGCAAAAAGAATTAATTAAAAGCTATTATAAAACTCATTTTAGGCCTAATCCACTTTCTATTAAGAAAATTAATTTAAAACTTTTATTAATTATAAATAAAAGTTCATCTAATGGAATGACAGAAACTAACCTAGAATAACTAATCACAAGTTAAAAATAAATTAATTTACTAATTAATTAATTAGGAAAACAGGAACTAATCAATTAATTAGGATTAATAGGATTCTGCCTAGAATTAATTATTTATTAACCCTAAAATACCAAAGTTAATTTCTAGGGTTTGGCAATATCAAAATAAAGTGATGGCAAAAAGAATCATGCAAAAATAATTTTTCTAACTAAAACTATAGCAGATTTGCTATTCTGACTAAAACAATATTAGAGCATTTTTAATTATTTTTAACATAGCTAAATATATGTTTTTCAGAAACTACATAAAATTTGCAATCCAACAAAAAAGAATCACTCAAAAATATTAAACATAATAAAAGATATACATTTTGAAAATTGAAACTATTCGCTAAAACAGAAAATCAAATAAAAAGAAAAGGCCTAATGGGCCTAAATCAGGCCTCAATATGTAGTTTAGTCTAAACGGGCCTAGGGTTTAAACTAACGAACCGCCTAATAAATAAAACCTAAACTAAAATAAAAACCGTTCGGCCGGCCGGTTTTCTAATAAAACATACCCCTCGGGGTTCTAATCGTGGCCGACATTCTCGATCGGACGGGAGGTGTTGCTGGGACTCACGGACTCGCGACGGCGGGCGGCGGCGCGGCGAGAGTGCTCCGAGGGCTTGAAGCGTCAGGAAGCTTCAAGAAGTCGTCGGGTGTGACGCGCACGAGCACGGGAAAGGTTCGTGGGGTCGGGGTGGTCGGGTGCACCAGTATGGCGACGGCGACGGTTTTGGCGGCGGTGGTGAGCTCGGGACTCCGGTGAGCTCGGGAGGGAGAGGGAGAGGGGGTTCGGCGTCGCTAGGGGGGGAATGGGGTGCGGAGCCTCGCTTTTATAGCCGGGGGTCAAGCGAGGGCGGAAAGGCATCGGGCGATCGGGATCCCAGATTCTTGATCCGGTGGATCTCCGTGAGCTTGTTAGCTTGGGCGAGGAAAGACGACGGGGGTCCCACCGGTCACGAGGAGAGAGGGGAGGTTTGGTGGTGGCAAGCCTAGGGAAATCGGGCGAGGGGCGGTGAGGCGGCCGGGCTCGGCTCGGCTGGCTGGCTCGCGGCCATTAGGCCGTCTTGGTGGGCTCAAAGTTGAAGTGAGGGGGTGAGGCGCTGGGCTGGGCACAGGGTGGCTTTGGCTGGCGCCCAGGTCTTTTTTCTTTATTTTTAATTAAAACAAAACAAAAATAAAACCTAAACTATAAATATTTTATATAGGGTATATATATACCAAAATGATCAGGGAATATTCCTTTCATTTGAACATTTTCCAAAGGCAAAATCCAAACTTTATGAAAATCCATTTTTTCAAATTCAAATAAAATTTCAGATTTGAATCCAATTCTTTTGGCATTGTTTCCTCTGATATTTTTGGAGTGTCATGTTTGCTCCTCTCATACTTTTGATCAAGTATTTATCAGGCTTAGTTTTTGAATTGTTTCCCACATGCCAAAGTTTGGAATTCAAATTCAAATACTTCTGGAACTTCAAATGGCATTCAAATTCAAACAGGATGCATAGGATGCTTAGCTATAATTGTAAAACATTCCAAATAGGAAATTTGGGATGTTACACAAGAGCTTGGGGGCATCAGCGCCCATAGCACAAGCTCACGTGAGGAATCCGCGGCGTGGATTCCAGGGGCAGCAACGCGCGTTGCCGTCGCGCGGCGATCTCGAACGCGGCGCGGGTGGCGCCCCTCGTCGCTCCGCCCTCCTGAGCCCTCGGCTTGGGCGTACGAGGGTAGCGGATACCCTGGAGGGGGCCGCTCGCACCAGGGCCTCGTCACCACCTGCATCGCCGCTTCGTCACGACGGTGAACTGACCTCTTCTTCGGTGGGAGCAGCCCCAGATCATCATGGGGGGCCTTTCCTTTCTCGTCAGCAGAGAACCTTCGGATAGGCGCCATTGCTGCTGGCAAAGGAGTAAGGAGGAAAGAAGCAAGCGAGCAAGGAAGAGATGGGCGACGGGGGCTCTGCCCCCCTCCCCATTTATAACGGAAGAAGGCCAACCGGTGCCTCCCACGATCACAAGTAATGATGATTTTCCTTGCATGTCGCAGGGACTTGTCAAGTCGAGCAGTTGCCGAGGCAGCATGGGGAAGCGGAGACGCCCACGTCCAATCAACCGTCACGCATCGACCAAGGCCGTAGGCTTTTAGGGCCCGCGGTGCTCCGCGCTTGACCTTTGGCTTCGCCTCGAAGCCAAGCCCGAGCGCGCCTGGGGCCCGGGGGCTACTGTCGGCGTTCTGGGAACGGGGTTCCCCAGAATTGCCTGCCTACGGCCCATGGCGTGGCTATGCGAGCAGGCCTATACGGCCCATCTTCATCAACAAGTCATCCAAGACCCTCGCGAGGGGCCAAGCCTCGAGAGGCGGGCAATGCAAGACCTCCTCAGGAGCGGCCTCGCTAGGCAGGCTCACGAGGAGCGGAGATATCAAGGCGGGGCAAACCTCGCGAGGGTCTCGTGACGTGAGCCATGACGATCAGGATCACGCGGGCGCCAGCGCACGCAGCGTCCTTGTTTCCTCTTTGGTGCAAAGGGGGCAAGCGCAGGCGCGGAGTACCGAGGTGTCAAGAAAAGGTTTCCATATCAGTGCAACGAGACCAAGACCATGAGGACAGCAAGACAGAGGTCACCATGGAGCCCAAGATGGCGTCACCACCAGAGCCTTTTGCAGGCGAAGACTACTTTTGTCAGGATAAGCTGTACTAGATGTCCCCTTTCAAATTGGCCGTTATTGGCTCCCTTCCTGCTCAATATTTGGGGAGAGGACCAGGACCTATATAAGTAGAACTAGCCACCGCAGTGGAGGCATCTGATCTTCAGCCAATCCTTAGCCACACAAGCACAAGAACACCTCAACCTCAGGAGGTTGTTCTTCCCCTTGTACTGTTCATCACCAGCTCAAGAAGCAATCCACCACCACCACACTGGAGTAGGGTATTACACCACAACGGTGGCCCGAACCAGTATAAATCTCGTGTCTTTCTGTGTTGCAAGTTCGTCGAGTTTGTCCGCGATATCTTAGAGAGCTAGGGCGTGGATCGGTAGGAGGGAAAGAACTTCGGACGCACCCCAGAGTTTGAACCTCAAGGGGTTTGCCGGAACCCGTGATCCGACAACGACTCTTAAAGACAAAGCCTAGGAAGGAATTGAAGACGGTGGTTCATGAGGATAACATATGAAGGGCCCAAGGCCCAAAGGCGGCTTAAGGCCCGTAGGTGTAAACCGCCATATGTATATAACTTGTATGATAAGGCAATTGTAGTTAAGTCACCGGGCCAGACACGTCTATGAGCCGGCCGGGACTCTGTAAGCCACCGGGCGTCAACCTGAGTATATAAAGGGACGACCCGGCGGCGAGTTAAGGGCAACAAAGAAGAGATCGAAAGCTAGGTAAAGCGTATTCACTCCCTGGTAATCGAGACGTAAGTAATACCACGTCAACTGGATTAGGCCTTTACCTTCACCGCAAGGGGCCGAACCAGTATAAACTCCTTGTGTCATGTGTCCCGTTTTAACCCCTTTAAGCTAATCTCGTTGTGATGGCTCCATGACTAAGCCCTCACACTAGGACATCTGCCGTGAAAATCCGACGACAATCACCGCGGCGATGATTCCCCTCCCAATGGCACTCTAGCGCCACCGAGAGAGAGGAGGAGAGGTTCTCCCCCTTGTGCTTCCTCCTCCATGGCCTCATCCCTAGATGGGGAGAGGTTCTCCCTCTGGATCTTGGCCTTCATGGCGATGATGGCCCCTCTAGGATCCTCCTCCATGGCCTCCGGTGATGATGGCCCCCTCCGGCAGGGTGCCAGAGAGAGCCTAGGTTGATTTCTTGTGGCTACAGAGGCTTGCGGCGGTGGAACTTCTGATCTAGGTTATTTTCTGGAGGTTTCTGTATTTATAGGAGAGGATGGCATCGAGAACAAGTCAGGGGGGTCCCTGAGGCGGCCACGAGATAGGGGGCGTGCCCCCCACCCTCTTGGGGCCCATGGGACTCCCCTCCGGTAGATTTTTGCTCCAGTATTTTTTATATTTTCCAGAAAAATTCTCCATTGATTTTCATCGCATTCCGAGAACTTCTATTTCTGCACAAAAACAACACCACGGTAGTTCTGCTGAAAACAGCATCAGTCCGGGTTAGTTCTAATCAAATCATACCAAAATCATATAAAACTATAGTAAACATGGCATGAATACTTCATAAATTATAGATACGTTGGAGACGTATCAGCATCCCCAAGCTTAATTCCTTCTCGTCCTCGAGTAGGTAAATGATAAAAGAAATAATTTATGAAGTGTGAATGCTAGCAAGTACATAAGTTTGATCAATGATAATTCCAATCACTTTTTCTAGCATCATTATATATCATAAACTCATAAAACTTCTCATGATCAAGTAACAAGTTATTCACATGTTAAAGTATAGATCATAAACTTTCTTGAAAACCAAGAAACCGTGCTCTTAGTCATCAAACAATTGCAATTCATCTTATTTTCGGGAAGGGTCTATGTAAGAGCTTTGATTCAGCAAACTCCACATACTCAACTATCATTTAATCTTTCACAATTGCTAACACTCACGTGATATTTGTGGGTTCAAAGCTTTAATCGGACACAGAGAAAGATATGGGCTTCTAGTTTTGCCTCCCAACTTTTTACCTCAAGGGTAATGTCAACAATAATAGTTCATGATAACTTACATGCAATTGGATATATATATATATCAGGATCTTTCCAACACAATGTGCTTGCCAAAGGATAAAATGTAAAAAGGAAAGGTGAAGATCACCATGAATCTTGTATAAGTTATAAGACAATAATAAAAGATAGGCCCTTCGCAGAGGGAAGCAGAGATTGTCATGTGCTTTTATAGTTGGATGCACAAAATCTTAATGCGAAAGAACGTCACTTTATATTGCCACTTGTTATAGGGACCTTTATTATGCAGTCCGTCGCTTTTATTGCTTCCATATCACAAGATCGTATAAAGCTTATTTTCTCCACACTAATAGATCATACATATTTAGAGAGCAATTTTTTATTGCATGCAACAATGAAAACTTACTTGAAGGATCTTACTCAATCCATAGGTAGATATGGTGGACTATCATGGCAAAACCGGGTTTAAGGATATTCGGAAGCACAAGTAGTATCTCTACTTGGTGCAAAGAATTTGGCTAGCATGAGGGGGAAAGGCAAGCTCAGCATGTTGGATGATCCATGACAATATACTTTATTTCGGATATAAGAAAACATAACCCATTACGTTGTCTTCCTTGTCCAACATCAACCTTTTAGCATGTCATATTTTAGTGAGTGCTCACAATTACAAAATATGTCCAAGATAGTATATTTATATGTGAAATCTCTCTTCCTTCAATATTATTTCATGAATTGTTCAAGTGACCAATTCTGCGTTTGCTAACTTTCAAATAAGTTTACTATCTATACTTATTCTGTGTGAAGTCATTACTCCCCATGGTATAAGCATATGAAACATATATAAATTCAGATTTATGATATTCATTTCATTCAACCATTTACTCATAGGATATACGTGAAGCACGTGAGTAAATGACAAACTACTCCAAAAGATATAAGTGAAGAACACTGAGTAGTCAAATAATTAACTAGCCATGGGAGGATTATTTTTCATTCAAGATTTCAGATCCAATGATTTTTTTTTCAAACAGCAAGTAAAATTGAAAATATGCTCCAAGCAAAACACATATCATGTGACGAATAAAAATATAGCTCTGAGTAAGGTATACCGATAGTTTTGAAGACGAAAGAGGGGATGCCTTCCGGGGCATCCCCAAGCTTAGGCACTTGAGTATTCCTTGAATATTACCTTGGGGTGCCATGGGCATCCCCAAGCTTAAGGTCTTTCCACTCCTTATTCTCCTCATATAGATATCTCACCCAAAGCTTGAAAACTTCAATCACACAAAACTTAACGGAACTTTATGAGATAGGTTAGTATGATAAAGAGTAAACCATTCACTTTGGTACTGTCAAAACAAGGTTCATAATTGTTCTCACACAATGCCTACTGTACCATACCATTTCTACAATTTATATTGAGAAATATAAGCAATAGAAACTAGAAAACGAGCAAACTATGCAATGAAAACAGAATCTGTCAGAAACAAAACAGTCTGTAATGATCTGAACAGCAACCATACTTCTGCTACTCCAAAAATTATGAAATAAATTGGTGGACGTGAGGAATTTGTCTATTAATCTTCTGCAAAAATAATCAACTCAAAATCACTTTTTGTAAAAAAAATGGTAGCTAATCCCGTGAGCGCAAAGTTTCTGTTTTTTACAGCAAGATCACATTAACTCTCACCCAAGTCTTCCCAAAGGTCTTACTAGGCACTTTATTGAAACAAAATCTATAAAACATGATTACTACAGTAGATTAATCATGTAAACACACAAAAACAATAAGGGTAAATATTGGGTTGTCTCCCAACAAGCGCTTTTCTTTAATGCCTTTTAGCTAGGCATGATGATTTCAATGATGCTCACATAAAAGATAAGAATTGAAACATAAAGAGAGCATCATGAAGAATATGACTAGCACATTTAAATCTAACCCACTTCCTATGCCTAGGGATTTTGTGAGCACATAATTTATAAGAACAAGAATCAACTAACATAGGAAGGCAAAACAAGTATAACTTCAAAACTTTAAGCACATAGAGAGGAAACTTGATATTATTGCAACTCCTAAAAGCATGTATTCCTCCCTCATAATAATTTTCAGTAGCATCATGAATGAATTCAAAAATATACCATCACATAAAGCATTCTTTTCATGATCTACAAGCATAGAAATTTTTCTACTCTCCACATAAGCAAAATTCTTCTCATTCAGAATAGTGGGATCACTAATTCCTAAAGTTGACACTCTTCCAAATCCGCTTTAGATGATAGTATTATTCATACTACAAAAGATATATTTGAAGTTCATGGATCACTCTATAGTTAATATAGTCTAACCAATATCAAATATCCAAGCTCAAAATATATAAGTGAAGCACACGAAGCATTCTAAAAAACCATACTCAAAAGATTTAAGTGAAGCACAAAGAGCAATTCTATAAGATCATACTCAAAAGATATAAGTGAAGCACATGAATCATTCTATAAATTTATGAAGGAACATCTCATACTAGCATGGTTCTTATAGAAAAATAAAAACACAAAGGACACAAATCATGTGAACAAAACAAAAACCAAGGTATACCGATAATTGTTCAAGAAGAAAGATGGGATGCCAACCGGGGCATCCCCAAGCTTTGATGCTTGAGTATCCTTGAAATATTTACTTGGGGTGCCTTGGGCATCCCCAAGCTTGAACTCTTGCCTCTCTTTATTCTTCTCACATCGGTAACTCCTCGTTCTTCGAACACTTCATCCACAAAAACTTAACAAAAACTTTGTGAGATCCGTTAGTATACTAAAGCAAATAACTACCTTTAGGTACTGTTGCAAACTCATTCCAATTTCATATTAGCACTTTATCTACTATATTCCTGAAGGAAATATGCCCTAGAGGCAATAATAAAGTTGTTATTTATATTTCCTTATATCATGATAAATGTTTATTATTCATGCTAGAATTGTATTAACCGGAAACTTAGTACATGTGTGAATACATAGACAAATAGAGTGTCACTAGTATGCCTCTACTTGACTAGCTCGTTGAATCAAAGATGGTTGAGTTTCCTAGCCATAGACATGAGTTGTCATTTGATTAACGGGATCACATCATTAGAGAATGATGTGATTGACTTGACCCATTCCGTTAGCTTAGCACTTGATCGTTTAGTATGTTGCTATTGCTTTCTTCATGACTTATACATGTTCCTATGACTATGAGATTATGCAACTCCCGAATACCGGAGGAACACTTTGTGTGCTACCAAACATCACAACGTAACTGGGTGATTATAAAGGTGATCTACAGGTGTCTCCGATGGTGTTTGTTGAGTTGGCATAGATCGAGATTAGGATTTGTCACTTTGATTGTCGGAGAGGTATCGCTAGGCCCTCTCGGTAATGCACATCACTATAAGCCTTGCAAGCAATGTGACTAATGGGTTAGTTGCGGTATGATACATTACGGAACGAGTAAAGAGACTTTCCGGTAACGAGATTGAGCTAGGTATAAGGATACTGACGATCGAATCTCGGGCAAGTAACATACCGATGACAAAGGGAACAACGTATGTTGTTATGCGGTTTGACCGATAAAGATCTTAGTAGAATATGTAGGAGCCAATATGAGCATCCAGTTCCGCTATTGGTTATTGACTGGAGACGAGTCTCGGTCATGTCTACATAGTTCTCGAACCCGTAGGGTCCGCACGCTTAACGTTCGGTGACGATCGATAATATGAGTTTATGTGTTTTGATGTACCGAAGGTAGTTCGGGGTCCCGTATGAGATCGGGGACATGACGAGGAGTCTCGAAATGGTCGAGATGTAAACATAAATATATTGGACGACTATATTCGGACATCGGAAAGGTTCCGAGTGATTCGGGTATTTTTCGGAGTACCGGAGAGTTACGGAATTAGCCGGGAGTATATGGGCCTTATTGGGCTTTAGGGGAAAGAGAGAGGGAGGTTGTGCGCCCCAAGGCTTAGTCCGATTGGACTAGGGGAGGCGGCGCCCTCCCTTCTTCTCTCTCTTTTCCTTTCCTTCCTCTCCTACTCCTACTTGGAAGGGCTCCTAGTTCTACTAGGAAAGGGGAATCTTACTCCCGTGGGAGTAGGACTCCCCTGACGCCGTGTCAGAGAGGCCGCCCTCCCTCCTCCACTCCTTTATATACAGGGGAGGGGGCACCCCATAGACACACAAGTAGATCATTGATCTATCTTAGCCATGTGCGGTGCCCCCCTCCACCATAATCCACCTCGATCATATCATAGCGGTGCGTTGGTAGCATCATCATCGTCGTCATCATGCCGTCGTGCTGACGAAAATCACCTGCAAAGCTCTGCTGGATCGGAGTTCATGGGACGTCATCGAGCTGAATGTGTGCTGAACTCGGAGATGCCGTACGTTCGGTACTTGGATCGGTCGGACCGTGAAGACGTACGACTACATCAACCGCGCTGTCATAACGCTTCTACTTTCAGTCGACGAGGGTACGTGGACATCACTCTCCCCTCTCGTTGCTATGCATCACCATGATCTTGCATGTGCGTAGGATTTTTTTTGAAATTACTATGTTCCCCAACAGTGGCATCCGATCCAGGTTTATGCGTAGATGTTATATGCACGAGTAGAACACAAGTGAGTTGTGGGCGATACAAGTCATACTGCTTACCAGCATGTCATACTTTGGTTCGGCGGTATTGTTGGATGAAGCGGCCCGGACCGACATTACGCGTACGCTTACGCGAGACTGGTTCTACCGACGTGCTTTGCACACAGGCGGCTGGCGGGTGTCAGTTTCTTCAACTTTAGTTGAACCGAGTGTGACTACGCCCGGTCCTTGTGAAGGTTTAAACAACACTAACTTGACGAAATATCGTTGTGGTTTTGATGCGTAGGTAAGAACGGTTCTTGCTCAGCCCGTAGCAGCCACATAAAACTTGCAACGACAAAGTAGAGGACGTCTAACTTGTTTTTGCAGGGCATGCTATGATGTGATATGGTCAAGACATGATGCTAAGTTTTATTGTATGAGATGATCATGTTTTGTAACCGAGTTATCGATAACTGGCAGGAGCCATATGGTTGTCGCTTTATTGTATGCAATGCAATCGCCCTGTAATTGCTTTACTTTATCACTAAGCGGTAGCGATAGTCGTAGAAGCAATAGTTGGCGAGACGACAACGATGCTATGTTGGAGATCAAGGTGTCGCGCCGGTGACGATGGTGATCATGACGGTGCTTTGGAGATGGAGATCAAAGCCACAAGATGATGATGGCCATATCTTATCACTTATAGTGATTGCATGTGATGTTTATCTTTTAAGCATCTTATTTTTCTTAGATCGACGGTAGCATTATAAGATGATCTCTCACTAAATTTCAAGGTATAAGTGTTCTCCCTGAGTATGCACCATCATGAAAGTTCGTCGTGCCGAGACACCACGTGATGATCGGGTGTGATAAGCTCTACGTTCACATACAACGGGTGCAAGCCAGTTTTGCACATGCAGAGTACTCGGGTTAAACTTGACGAGCCTAGCATATGCAGATATGGCCTCGGAACACTGAGACCGAAAGGTCGAGCATGAATCATATAGTAGATATGATCAACATAGTGATGTTCACCATTCAAAACTACTCCATCTCACGTGATGATCGGACATGGTTTAGTTGATATGGATCACGTGATCACTTAGATGATTAGAGGGATGTCTATCTAAGTGGGAGTTCTTAAGTAATATGATTAATTGAACTTTAATTTATCATGAACTTAGTCCTGATAGTATTTGCATATCTATGTTCTAGATCAATAGCTCGCGATGTAGTTCCCTGTTTTATTTTTGATATGTTCCTAGAGAAAACTAAGTTGAAAAATGTTAGTAGAAATGATGTGGATTGGATCCGTGATCTGAGGATTATCCTCATTGCTGCACAGAAGAATTATGTCCTTGATGCACCGCTAGGTGACAGACCGATTGCAGGAGCAGATGCAAACGTGATGAACCTTTTGACAAAAGCTCGGTATGATGACTACTTGATAGTTTAGTGAACCATGCTTTACGGCTTAGAACCGGGAATTCAAAAATGTTTTGAATGCCACGGAGCATATAAGATGTTCCAAGAGTTGAAATTGGTATTTCATACTCATGCCGGTGTTGAGGGGTATGAAACCTCTGACAGTACTTTTCCTACAAGATGGAGGAGAATTGCTCAGCTAGTGAGCATGTGCTCAGAATGTCCGAGTACTAAAATAACTTGAATCAAGTGGGATTTAATCTTCCAGATAAGATAGTGATTGACAGAGTTCTCTAGTCACTATCACCAAGTTACTAGTACTTCGTGATGAACTGTAATATGCAAGGGATAACGGAAACGATTCCCAAGCTCTTCATGATGCTGAAATCGACGAAGGTGGAAATCAAGAAAAGCATCAAGTGTTGATTGTTGACAAGACCACTAGTTTCAAGAAAAGGGCAAAGGGAAGAAGGGGAACTTCAAGAAGAACGGCAAGCAAGTTGCTTCTCAAGTGAAGAAGCCCAAGTCTGGACCTAAGCCTGAGACTAAGTGCTTCTACTGCAAAGGGACTGATCACTGGAAGCAGAACTGCCCCAAGTATTTGGCGGATAAGAAGGATGGCAAAGTGAACAAAGGTATATTTGATATACATGTTATTGATGCGTACTTTACTAGTGTTTATAGCAACCCCTCGGTATTTGATACTAGTTCAATTGCTAAGATTAGTAACTCGAAATGGGAGTTGTAGAATGAAGAGAGACTAGTTAAGGGTGAATTGACGATGTGTGTTGGAAGTGGTTCCAAGATTGATATGATCATCATCGCACACTCCCTATACTTTCAGGATTAGTGTTGAACCAAAATAAATGTTATTTGGTGTTTGCGTTAAGCATGAATATGAATTGATCAAGTTTATTGCAACACGGTTATTAATTTAAAGTCAGAGAATAATTGTTGTTTTGTTTACATGAATAAAACCTTCAATGGTCATACACCCAAGGTGAATGGTTTATTGAATCTCGATCGTAGTGATACACATATTCATAATATTGAAGCCAAAAGTTGCAAAGTTAATAATGATAGTGCAACTTATTTGTGGCACTGCCGTTTAGGTCATATTGGTGTAAAGCGCATGAAGAAAATACATGTTGATGGGCTTTTGGAATCACTTGATTATGAATCAGTTGATGCTTGCGAACCATGCCTCATGGGCAAGATGACTAAGACTCCGTTCTCTGGAACAATGGAGTGAGCAACTGACTTATTGGAAATAATACATACTGATGTATGCAATCCGATGAGTGTTGAGGCTCACGGCGGGTATCGTTATTTTCTGACCTTCACAGATGATTTGAGCAGATATGAGTATATCTACTTGATGAAACGTAAGTCTGAAACATTTGAAAAGTTCATATAATTTTAGAATGAAGTGGAAAATTATCGTAACAAGAAAATAAAGTTTCTACGATCGGATCGTGGAGGAGAATATTTGAGTTACGAGTTTGGTCTTCATTTGAAACAATACGGAATAGTTTCGCAACTCACGCCACCTGGAACACCACAACGTAATGGTGTGTCCGAACATCGTAAACGTACTTTATTAGATATGGTGCAATCTATGATGTCTCTTACCGATTTACCACTATCGTTTTGGGGTTATGCATTAGAGACAGCTGCATCCACATTAAATAGGGCACCATCTAAATCCGTTGAGACGACACCATATGAATTGTGGTTTGGCAAGAAACCAAAGTTGTCGTTTCTTAAAGTTTGGGGTTGCGATGCTTATGTGAAAAAGTTTCATCCTGATAAGCTCAAACCCAAATCGGAGAAATGTGTCTTCATAGGATACCCAAAAGGAGACAGTTGGGTACACCTTCTATCACAGATCCGAAGGCAAGACATTCGTTGCTAAGAATGGATCCTTTCTAGAGAAGGAGTTTCTCTCGAAAGAAGTGAGTGGGAGGAAAGTAGAACTTGATGAGGTAATTGTACCTGCTCCCTTATTGGAAAGTAGTTCATCACAAAAATCTGTTCCTGTGACTCCTACACCAATTATTGTGGAAGCTAATGATGATGATCATGTAACTTCAGATCAAGTTACTACCGAACCTCGTAGGTCAACCAGAGTGATATCTGCACCAAAGTGGTACGGTAATCCTGTTCTGGAGGTCATGTTACTTGACCATGACGAACCTACGAACTATGAGGAAGCGATGTTGAGCCCAGATTCCACGAAATGGCTTGAGGCCATGAAATCTGAGATAGGATCCATGTATAAGAACAAAGTGTGGACTTTGATTGACTTGCCCGATGATCGTCGAGCCATTGAGATTAAATGGATCTTCAAGAGGAAGATGGACGCTGATAGTAGTGTTACTATCTACAAAGCTAGAATTGTCGCAAAAGGTTTTCGACAAGTTCAAGGTGTTGAATACGATGTGAGTTTCTCACTCGTATCTATGCTTAAGTCCGTCTGAATCATGTTAGCAATTGCCGCATTTTATGATTATGAAATTTGGCAAATGGATGTAAAGACTGCATTCCTAAATGGATTTCTGGAAGAAGAGTTCTTTATGATGCAACCTGAAGGTTTTATCGATCCAAAGGATGCTAACAAAATGTGCAAGCTCCAGCGATCCATTTTTGGACTGGTGCAAGCATCTCAGAGTTGGAATATACGCTTTGATGAGTTGATCAAAGCATATAAGTTTTATACAGACTTGTGATGAAGCCTGTATTTACAAGAAAGTTAGTGGGAGCACTACAACCTTTCTGATAAGTATATGTGAATGACATATTGTTAATCAGAAATGATTAGAATTTTCTGGAAAGCATAAAAGGAGTGTTTGAAAGGATTTTTTCAAAGAAAGACCTCGGTGAAGCTGCTTACATATTGAGCATCAAGATCTATAGAGATAGATCAAGACGCTTGATAAGTTTTTTGAATGAGTACATACCTTGACAAGTTTTTGAAGTAGTTCAAAATGGAACAGTCAAAGAAAGAGATCTTGCCTGTGTTCCAAGGTGTGAAGTTGAGTAAGACTCAAAGCCCGACCACAGCAGAAGATAGAGAGAGAATGGAAGTCATTCCCTATGCCTCAGCCATAGGTTCTATAAAATATGCCATGCTGCGTGCTAGACCTATTGTATACCCTGCCCTGATTTTTGCAAGTGAGTACAATTTTGATCTAGGAGTAGATCACTGGACAGCGGTCAAAAATTATCCTTAGAAGACTAAGGAAATATTTCTTGGTTATGGAGGTGATAAAGAGTTCGTCGTAAAGAGTTACGTCGATGCAAGCGTTGACACCGATGTGGATGACTCTAAGTCACAATGCGGACACATATTGAAAGTGGGAGCAATTAGCTAGAGTAGCTCCGTGCAGAGCATTTTTGACATAGAAATTTGCAAAATACATACGGATCTGAATGTGGCAGACCCGTTGACTAAATTTCTCTCACAAGCAAAACATGATCACACCTTAGTACTCTTTGGGTGTTAATCACATAGCGTTGTGAACTAGATTATTGACTCTAGTAAATATTTTGGGTACTGGTCACATGACGATGTGAACTATGGGTGTTAATCACATGGTGATGTGAACTATTGATGTTAAATCACATGGCGATGTGATCTAGATTATTGACTCTAGTGCAAGTGGGAGACTGAAGGAAATATGCCCTAGAGACAATAATAAAGTTGTTATTCATATTTCCTTATATCATGATAAATGTTTATTATTCATGCTAGAATTGTATTAACCAGAAACTTAGTACATGTGTGAATACATAGACAAACAGAGTGTCACTAGTATGCCTCTACTTGACTAGCTCGTTGAATCAAAGATGGTTACTTTCCTAGCCATAGACATGAGTTCTCATTTTATTAACGGGATCACATCATTAGAGAATAATGTGATTGACTTGACCCATTCCCTTAGCTTAGCACTTGATCGTTTAGTATGTTTCTATTGCTTTCTTCATGACTTATACATGTTCCTATGACTATGATTATGCAACTCCCGAATACCGGAGGAACACTTTGTGTGCTACCAAACGTCACAACTTAACTGGGTGATTATAAAGGTGCTCTACAGGTGTCTCTGATGGTTTTTGTTGAGTTGGCATAGATCGAGATTAGGATTTGTCACTCCGATTGTCGGAGAGGTATCTCTGGGCCCTCTCGGTAATGCACATCACTATAAGCCTTGCAAGCAATGTGACTAATGAGCTAGTTGCGGGATGATAGATTACGGAACGAGTAAAGAGACTTGTCGGTAACGAGATTGAGCTAGGTATGAGGATACCGACGATCGAATCTCGGGCAAGTAACATACTGATGACAAAGGGAACAACATATGTTGTTATGCGGTTTGACCGATAAAGATCTTCATAGAATATGTAGGAGCCAATATGAGCATCCAGGTTCCTCCATTGGTTATTGACCGGAGACGAGTCTCGGTCATGTCTACATAGTTCTCGAACCCGTAGGGTCCGCACGCTCAACGTTCGGTGACGATCGATAATATGAGTTTATGTGTTTTGATGTACTGAAGGTAGTTCGGAGTCCCGTTTGAGATAGGGGACATGAAGAGGAGTCTCGAAATGGTTGAGACGTAAAAATCAATATATTGGACGACTATATTCAGACATCGGAAAGGTTCCGAGTGATTCAGGTATTTTTGGAGTACCGGAGAGTTACGGGAATTCGCCGGGGAGTATATGGGCCTTATTGGGCTTTAGGGGAAAGAGAGAGGGGAGGCTGCGCGCCCCCAAGGCTTAGTCCGAATTGGACTAGGGAAGGGGCTCCCCTGCCGGTGTCAAACCGTGGATCTCGGTAGGGGTCCCGAATCTGTCGTCTAAGGTCGATGGTAACAGGAGATGGGGGACACGATGTTTTCCCATGTTCGGGCCCTCTCTATGGAGGTAATACCCTACTTCCTACTTGATTGATTTTGATGAATATTAGTATTACAAGAGTTGACCTACCACGAGATCGTAATGGCTAAACCCTAGAGGCCTAGCATGTATAACTATGGTAATGAGTATATCCCCTATCCGGACTACGCCCTCCGGTTTATACAGACACCGGGGAGAATCTAGGGTTACATAGAGTCGGTTACATAAGAAGGAATCTTCATAGTTGGTCGCCAAGTTTGCCTTCCACTCCAAGTAGAGTCCAATCCGAACACGGGTACAGTCTTCGGCCTTCATGTCTTCACAGCCCATCAGTCCGGCCCGTGGATAACAGGCCGAACGCCCGAGGACCCCATAGTCCAGGACTCCCTCAGTAGCCCCCGAACCAGTCTTCAATAGCGAGGTGTTCGGCACACAAATTGTCTTCGGCATTGCAAGGCGGGTTCCTCCTTTAATGGTCTCCAAGTAATGTATTCGGCCATTGACCCAACGTCACTCCCCTCGGCTTCTGCGCGTTAAATAACTTCGTCTTCCACGTGTCGGGCGAATGTGAAAGGTCGGGGCGTTTTTGCAAATAACACCCCGTCCATGCAGGGAAGAGCGCCTATTTAAAGAGATTAGATCCTAGATCCATTCGGCACCATGCAGAGAAAATCCCCGGAGACTGCTAGGAGAAACCATACCAACATGGCTAGCCTTCCCAGCTCCTCCTCCCGTTCCGGCATAGAGAAAGGCGAGTGGGAGAGGTGTTCTGTGCCCCATAGTCAATTAGCGAAGCTGCAGACACAGGGATTTCTTCTCCCTGCAGATCTAGTCCCTGTTCGAGCGGGGCTAGACTCCTTCAACGGTGAGACCCAGGCAGAGGGCTTCCCCAATCCATCCGAGGGGGAGCGAGTGTGTTTCGTCCCCTACCTACTAAGAGGTGTCGGATTTCCAATCCATCCGTTCCTCCGAGGGCTTCTGGAATACTATGGCCTCTAGCTGCACAACTTCACCCCTGCCTCCCTTCTGCACATTGCGGGTTATGTCGCTTTATGCGAACAATTTCTGGGCATCGAAGCTCATTTCGAGCTGTGGAGGAAGTTGTTTTGTCTTGTCCTGCGTAATCACGAGGGGTAAATATTTGAAGTGGGCGGAGCCGAAGTATGGCGCATCACCGATACCGGATATCTGTCCGGCACACCAAGCAAGGCATCCGAAGAATGGCCTTCCGAATGGTTCTATATCGAGGATGTCGCGCTTCCTGGCCCAGTTCGAAAGGGTCTTCCTGAATTTGTGAGCGTTCCGCTGAAGAAACGCCATAGTTGGCGTCCCCGGAGTCTTGAAGAGGATGACATCGCAGAAGTTCGTGAGCTCATGAGCAAGATAAAGATGCTCGCTCAGTCCGGACTCACAATAATCGATGTGATGGCGACCTCCATAGTGCGAGGGGTTCAGCCACTACAATACAGAGGGATGCCAATGTGGCACTATAATGGAGAGGATGACGCCTCCCGCTATGGCCGGAAGGGTCCGGATACCCCCGCCGCTCTGGCCAAAATATTGGCCGAGCTATTTAAAGGGAAGGAAGAGGAGTTTCTTCGCATTAAGTGCAGAGATGGGTATTCTATGTATAATCCTCCCAGTTGGATAAGCCTCAACCCCTCTGCTCCACTCATTCCATTTCCGGATCACTTTTGATAAATTTCAAGTTTGTTTGTTATGGCAGCACTGGCGGAAGGTCACCGAAGGACTTCATAGTCCCGCCCCACAGCCGGAGAACCACAACCGGGAGCTAGATCCTGGGTTTGAAGAGGATCCGGATATATCTGTGGTACTCGTGGAGGGAGTGTTTTACCAGACAAGCTATGACGGCACAGAAGTGGCCATCACCGCCGACTACCATGGCCTTCTTCCCGCTTCACGTGTAAATAATCAAGAAACACCCTCTCTAAAAGAGTGCTCTTATTCTGCCTCACCCACCGCACTGTATCGTGCTCCACAGGGGAGACGTTCGGCGCTTCCAAAGAGATCGGCTCCTGCGCCGGGCAAGCCTTCAAAGAGGAAGGCCGGTGAAGACACAGCCAGGCCTTCATCGAGGAGGTACGGACAAATATGCTTTCCTGCGGCCGCATCCGACTGTGACTTGTGCGTCTGTTTGGTTACAGGAAGAAGGTTCGCCGAACTGTGTCCAGGGGCCCGATCGGTCGTGCTCCCGACAACCGGGATTTAGATCCAATCGGGGAGACCGGGGCCGGTGTAGGAACAACGCCGGACTGCCCTTCGGTCGAGGGTTCGGAAAATATGTCTGTCACCAACTCGGAGGTAGAGAGCACCATGAACCATCGGTGCTGCAGGGCTATCTTGCGAGACCCCAAGTTCTCGGAAGAGGCATTTAATGCCTTTAGCTTGGGCGACGCATACATCCGAGCTGCTCGAGATGGGCTTAGAAGAGCCACGATGCAATATCTGACAGATGTGTAGGTAAGTTTTCTTTGTCAAAAAAACATAACCATATGCCCGTAGCCCCCGAGACTGAAAGCAGTTGGCACATCTGATTGAAGGATCGTTGTACGACCATGTCCTTACAGAGAAGAATGGCTTGCTAGCCCAAGAGCTGGAGCTATGCCGGGCGCAGCTAAATGCTGCTACCGGCGAACTGGAAAACTTTAAGAAGTCGTCTTGTGGTAACGTTCCCCTTCATCGAGGAACAATAATTGTATACCAACTGTGCTAATTCTGCTGCTGATCGCATAATAGGGTCGCCTAATCAACTTGAAGAGAAGTTGAAGATTGCCCAAGAGGGAGAAAAAGAGGCGAAAAGGCAACACGCTGCAGGCGAGCGTGTGCTGACCCGCGTCAGAGACGAGAAAAACAAGCTACAGGATTCCAACACTACATTGGGTGAATAATTGAAAGATGTTCAAGCCCAGCTAGCCAATTCCGTGAAGGAGAACAAGAAGCTGCGGGGCCGCATATTCAGTATGTGTCTGAACTATTTTTAAAGTAGTTCAGAGATAAATGGAACTGATATAGTTATGTTTGCAGGTATATTGACGGGTCGTCCTGAAGAGGAGGTGTCCGGATCATCAAGTGATCTGCTGCAAAGACTGTCGCAAGTGCACGAGCATGCCCGGCTGGCCATGCGAAGCGTTGCCAAGGCCTTATGGCCATCCGCCTCCCCTCCAGGAAGTATGGAGGAGCTTGTAGAGCTGTTCAAGGGAGCGCGGCGGCGTATCCGACTATGGAAGATATCGGCCTGCCGAGAGGATGCGCGAGAGGCCTGGGCCATGGTGAAAACACGATATACCAAGCTGGATCCGAATCACATGGCCCGGGTTGGACCGTTATGGTCAAATGGGGAAGAAATTCCTGTTAGTTTAGTATATGACCAAGTTGAGGTGGCCGCCAAATATTCCCTACAGGATTGTAAGTTAAACTGCCTGTTGGACGGTGTAGAGGAGGAAGTGTTCGAGTCCAAGTGACTATGTACTTTCCTCATCATGTGGAACTCTAGCTGAATTGTATATCATTTGTCATGGTAGACCTTTTCGCTTCAACATCCGGACCCGAAGATGCGGAGTGTTTCCGAATACCGTCACGGCCGAATAGGCCGGGGTATGCATGGAAAACTAGGTGTAGGGGTCATAGTTGCTTGAACAGACAAGTTGTATCCGGCTAGCTATGTTATATTACATTGATATTGTAAGAAATATCTTCCAGAGAGAATAGTTTCGTTAAGGGTTCCTTTCCCTGGGTGTGCATGCATTTAATGTACATGTCTGAATTGTGATGGGAAAATCACAGTGTATATAACTTCTGGGGGTTCGCAATGGAATAAATGAAAAGACGTCTTTAATTCACCGACCGAATATTCCCTTAAGAATGCTAGCTTTCGGCTTCACCCAGTATGAGGTACACATCCGGATGACCCGGCAATAACAATCACAGAGGTGCTCCCTTTATGCCCTAGCCGAACTAACGGGAACGTAGGACATAAGCACAGGAGCCAGGCAACCCAGCTTGGCCAAAACTTAAGTCATATCGATGCATATAATGGTGAAGAAAAGGTGCATATGGAAGAAAACGCATATGTGAAGAGCTTGATGCTCCGTGAATAATGAAAAAACTTTTGTCCAAGAAGCCCCCAGGTATAATGGACGTACATATATAAAGATGTGTACGCCAGCGGTGTTCGGTCGAGCCGTATGAGAGCTTTAAAGCGAAGAAATAAAGGTGGAAAAGAGAGAAAAAGTAATGGAAACTATAGAGGAGAAGGAGACGAACAAAGAATTCGGCGCTAGGCATAGAACCTTCGGAGTCTGGCCGCCTTCCAGGGGTTCGGCTCTAGGCGATTGTCTGATGCGTCATGAAGACAGTACGCTCCTCTGGTAAGAACTTCGTCAATTATGAAGGGACCCTCCCATTTGGGCTTTAGTTTGTCCTTTTTCTTCTCCAGCAAGCGTAGAGCGAGTTCGCCAATGTTGTAAGTCTTGGCCCGTACTTCTCTGCTTGGATATCTTCGAGCCTGCTGTTGATAAAATGCTGAGCGGGATTTGGCAACGTCGCGCTCCTCCTCCGGGGCATCTAGGCTGTCCTGCCGATCCAACTCGGCATCTTTCTCTTCGTACATACGCATCGAGGTGAGTCATGTATAATATCACAGGGCAACACAGCCTCTGCACCATACACCATGAAGAAAGGTGTGTATCCGGTAGTACGGTTAGGCGTGGTCTGCAGCCCCCAAAGTACGGAGTCGAGCTCCTCAACCCAGTGCTTGTCTGATTCTTTCAAAGACCGCACTAGTCTAGGTTTGATGCCGCTCATAATAAGACCATTGGCTCGTTCGACTTGACCGTTGGTTTGCGGGTGGTAGACGGAGGCGTAATCGAGTTTAATGCCAAGATTAGTACACCAGGTTTTTACCTCGTCGACTGTGAAATTAGAGCCGTTGTCGGTGATGATGCTGTGTGGAACACCGTAACGGTGCACCACACCAGATATAAATTCTATCACCGGGCAAGACTCCGCCGTTTTGACCGGTTTAGCCTCTATCCACATAGTGAATTTGTCCACCATGACCAGTAGATATTTTTTCTTATGGCCTCCCCCTTTAAGGGGTCCGACCATGTTTAGTCCCCAGACCGCGAAACGCCAAGTAATGGGGATAGTTTGTAAGGCAGTTGGGGGCATGTGGCTTTGGTTGGCGAAGAGTTGGCATCCGACGCAGCGTTGGACGAGGTCATGTGCGTCTGCTCAGGCTGTTGGCCAGTAAAACCCAGTATGGAAGGCCTTGCTAACAAGGGCCCGAGCTGCGGCGTGGTGTCCACCGAGACCGGCGTGAATTTCCGCTAAAAGTTGTCACCCCTCTTCTTCGGAGATACATCTTTGAAGTACTCCGGTAGTACTTTTCTTGTAGAGCTCTCCATCGTGAACCTTGTAGGCCTTCGAATGCCGGACAATGCGGCGAGCCTCATTCTGGTCTTCGGGAAGCTCCTTCCTATTAATGTAGGCCAAGAAAGGTTTGGTCCATGGGGCAATGACTGCCATAATGAGATGGGTCGACGGTGTTATTTCGGTGGCTGAGCCCCCGATACTATCGGTGTTTCGGGATTTGGAGTTGTATTCGGATCTAGACTATTGTTGCCGCCCTCCCCTTGCCACACCACGGATGGCTTGAAAAGCCTTTCCAGGAAGATGTTAGGTGGGACGGGGTTGTGCTTAGCGCCGATGCGAGCAAGGACGTCCGCCGCTTGATTACTTTCTCGGGCGACATGATGAAATTCAAGCCCTTCGAACCGAGCCGACATTTTTAATACGGCATTACGATAAGCTGCCATCTTTGGATATTTGGCTTCAAAGTCGCCATTTATTTGAGATATGGTGAGGTTCGAGTCCCCGCGCACCTCCAGGCGTTGTATGCCCATGGATACGGCCATCCGAAGACCATGCAGTAGGGCCTCGTATTCGGCTGCGTTGTTGGAGTGTGTGTATAATATCTGGAGTACATACTGGACGACGTCTCCAGTGGGGGATGTTAACACGACTCCCACTCCCAGCCCTGCCAACATTTTGGAGCCATCAAAATACATGACCCAATTGGAATATGTGTCGTACTCTTTAGGGAGTTTGGCCTCTGTCCATTCGGCGAAGAAGTCGGCTAGTACTTGGGATTTGATAGCTCGACGTGGCTTGTATGTTATGTCAAATGGAAGTAGCTCTATGGCCCATTTGGCGATCCGTCCCGTGGCATCGCGATTGTTTATTATGTCATTGAGTGGGACCTCAGAAGCCACCGTGATTGAACACTCCTGGAAGTAGTGTCGTAGCTTGCGGGATGCCTTGAAGACCGTGTATGCTATCTTTTGGTAGTGGGGGTATCGGGATTTGCACGGTGTAAGGACAGTAGATATGTAGTATACTAGTTTTTGAAGTGGGAATTTGTGTCCGTCCTGTTCTCGTTCGACGACGAGCACGGCGCTCACCACCTGATGTGTTGCCGATATGTATAACAACATGGATTCGCCCGCGTTTGGTGCGGCCAGGATTGGATTGCTTGCTAGGAGGGTCTTTATTGCCTCCAGTTCGGCGGTCGCCGCGTCTGTCCATTCGAAGTTATCAGTGCGTCGTAAGAGGCGATAGAGTGGTAGCGCTTTTTCTCCTAATCTGGGGATAAAGCGACTTAATGCTGCCATGCAACCAGCTAGTTTCTGGACTTGTTTGATGTCTGTTGGTGTAGCCAACTGTGACAGAGCTCGGATTTTAGCTGGGTTTGCTTCTATTCCTCTGTTGGAAACGATGAAGCACAACAGCTTTCCAGCGGGGACGCCGAAGACACACTTTTCCGGGTTGATTTTAATGTCATACGCGCGGAGGTTGTCGAGTGTGAGACGTAAGTCGTCTATTAGTGTTTCAACGTGCCTAGTTTTGATGACGACATCATCGATGTAGGCCTCTACTATCTTGCCGATCTGCTTCTCCAGGCATGTTTGAATCATGCGTTGGTATGTCGCGTCGGCGTTCTTGAGCCCGAAGGGCATGGTGTTGAAGGAGAATGGCCCTTATGGGGTAATAAATGTTGTTGCAGCTTGATCGGACTCCTTCATTTTGATTTGATGGTATCCGGAATATGCATCGAGGAAACACAGTGAGTCGTATCCTGTGGTGGCGTCAATGATTTGATCAATGCAGGGAAGGGGGAAGGGATCCTTAGGGCAAGCCTTATTGAGGTCCTTGAAATCGACACACATGCGCCAGGATTTATCCTTCTTTGGTACCATCACCAGGTTTGCCAGCCAGTCCAGATGTTTGATTTCTCTAATGAATCCGGCCTCGATAAGCTTGGCCAGCTCCTCCCCCATAGCTTGTCGCTTGGGTTCGGAGAAGTGCCGCAATGTTTGCTTGACCGGTTTAAATCCCTTTAATATATTGAGGCTATGTCCGGCCAACTCGCGTGGGATCCTTGGCATATCCGAAGGGTGCCAGGCAAATATGTCCCAGTTTTCACGCAGGAATTCTCGTAGTGTGGCGTCAACTATTGAGTTCAGTTACGCTCCGATAGATGATGTCTTCTTGGGGTCCGTTGGGTGGACCTGGAATTTGACTATTTCTTATGCTGGTTTGAAGGAGGTGGATTTGGGGCGTTTGTCGAGGATCACATCGTCCCTGTCCACCGTGGAGCGTAGTGCCGTCCATTCTTCGGCCGCGAGGGCTTCGGATAGAGCCTCCAGGGCCAGGGATGCGGCTTTGTTTTCAGCGCGGAGTGCTATGTCCGGATCACTGACGAGAGTGATTATACCGTTTGGTCCGGGCATTTTGAGCTTCATATACCCGTAATTAGGTATATATTGGAAGCATGTAAAAGCATCCCGCCCCAACAAGGCGTGGTATCCGCTGCTGAAAGGGGTCACTTGGAAAGTTATTTCTTTGGACCAATAGTTCTTCGGCGTGCCGAATACTACGTCAAGTGTGATTTTGCCCGCGCACTGCGCCTCCTGACTGGGAATAATTCCTCGGAAGGTTGTGTTACTTTGCTTGATGCGGCTCCTGTCTATTTACATTTTATGGAGTGTGTCCTCACAAATGAGGTTTAGTCTGCTACCGCCGTCCATGAGGACCTTGGTAAGTCGAAACCCGTCCACGATGGGACTGAGGACTAACGCGGCTGGCACTCGGACTATTCTGTACTTTGGTTCGTCACCGGTGTTAAATGTTATAGCCGTATTGTTCCAAGGGTTTATTGCAGTGATTTGGCAGACTTCGGCGAGCTCGCGAAGTGCCCTTTTGCGCTTGTTGTTTGAAGCGAGTGTCTCAAAGACCGTCAATACTCCTGAATCGTCGTCTTCTGGGGGATGTTGTTCTGGGGCGTCCTTCATAAGGATGTCCTCGCCGCTCTTGGCTACCTGCCGTAGTATCCAACATGCTCTAAGGCTGTGGGTTGCCACGGTATCTGGTGTTGTATGTATTTTGCATGGGCCATCGAGCCACCCCTCCAGAACGATGTCGTGCCGCATAGTGGTTTTATGTTTCTTGACTGTTGGACTGGGCGTGCCACGGGGGTGCGCCCTCTTCGCCTGTAGTGGGAGTTGAGTTGGGACCGATGGTTCCCAGCGAGCTGCCTGAGTTTTCCAGGCGCTCTCCATTGCGCTGTACTTTTGTATGATGGTTGCTAAGTCAACGAATTTCAGTATGCGGCGGCGATTGATGGCATTGAGGATTCCTTCGTCCGCGCAATTGTTGCAGAACGCTGATATTGCATCCTCGTCACGGCAATCTTTTACCTTGTCCTTGACAAGGAGGAATCTGGCCCAGAAGTGGTGGACCGTTTCCTGAGACTGCTGTTTTATGCTCATGAGAGCGTCTATGTCCGGGTGGGTGGGTGGAATTAAATCCGAACCCCGACCTGACCGATTATCCGGAGTCTGAAGACCTTCCGGGCTTAATAGTCCGGGCTCCTGAGTATCTTCTGATTGTTTAGGACCGCCATCCGATTCTATGTTCGGAGGGCTGGTCGCATCCTTCCGCTGGTGGGCATCCGGTTCCTCCTGATCGGCGGTCCGGACATAGTCCTTCGATATAGAAGAAGACTGGTCGTCCTGCTCCTCGACCACCGCTATCTGGTGGGTGACCGGTGGAGTTTCGGTTTCTCCTTGACCGGTTTTAGGCCCGATCCGATCATAATCTGTGGTGATTTCCAAAGTAGTGATGCGATCTAGGAGCTCGTTTAAGGATGAAAACTCTGCCAGATCCATCTGCTTGGAGTGTTCGGAGTTGATGCGAAGGGGGTTTTCGATGGCCCGAGAGGTCATCGTCAGCTTAACGGCCGAACGGGCGATCATGGTAAAGTCGCCCAGCCGGAGGGTTTGGCCCGGGGCCAGAACTCCCCCGAAGGTGATGTTGTCTTTAAGGACAAGTCGAGTCAATGAATCTTTTGTCGACATCACAGTAGAACTCTCAATGAAAGCACCAATGTCGGTGTCAAAACCGGTGGATCTCGGGTAGGGGGTACCGAACTATGCATCTAAGGTCGATGGTAACAGGAGACGGGGGACACGATGTTTACCCAGGTTCGGGCGCTCTCTATGGAGGTAATACCCTACTTCCTGCTTGATTGATCTTGATGAATATGAGTATTACAAGAGTTGATCTACCACAAGATCGTAATGGCTAAACCCTGGATGCCTAGCCTGTATCACTATGGTAATGAGTATATCCCCTATCCGGACTACGCCCTCCGGTTTATACAGACACCAGGGAGAATCTAGGGTTACATAGAGTCGGTTACATAAGAAGGAATCTTCATACTCAATCGCCAAGCTTGCCTTCCACGCCAAGTAGAGTCCAATCCGAACACGAGTACAGTCTTCGGCCTTCATGTCTTCATAGCCCATCAGTCCGGCCCGTGGATAACAGGCCAGACGCCCGAGGACCCCTTAGTCCAAGACTCCCTCACCCCCTCCTTCCTTCTCTTCTCTTTTCCCTTTCCTTCCTCTCTTACTCCTACTTGGAAGGGCTCCTAGTTCTACTAGGAAAAGGGGGAATCCTACTCCCGGTGGGAGTAGGACTCCCCTAGGGCGCGCCATAGAGAGGGCCGGCCCTCCCCCTCCTCCACTCCTTTATATACGAGGGAGGGGGCACCCCATAGACACACAAGTTGATCATTGATCTCTCTTAGCCATGTGCGGTGCCCCCCTCCACCATAATCCACCTTGATCATATCATGGTGGTGCTTAGGCGAAGCCCTGCGTCGGTAGCATCATCATCGTCGTCATCACGCCGTCGTGCTGACAAAACTCACCCGCAAAGCTCTTCTGGATCGGAGTTCGTGGGACGTCATCGAGTTGAACGTGTGCTGAACTCGGAGGTGCCGTACGTTCGGTACTTGGATCGGTCGGATCGTGAAGACGTACGACTACATCAACCGCGTTGTCATAACGCTTCCGCTTTCGGTCTACGAGGGTACGTGGACATCACTCTCCCCCCTCGTTGCTATGCATCACCATGATCTTGCGTGTGCGTAGGATTTTTTTTGAATTACTACTTTCCCCAAAATTCCAACTTCACCATGGTTCATACCCCCCGATACTACCCATAGATTCATCAAAATAAGCGATCAACACATAGAAAACAAAATCAGTCAAAAACAGGACAGCCTGTAGTAATCTGGAAGTTTAGTAAACTTCTGTAACTCCAAAAAAATCTAAAAAATATGAAATTTTAAACAATTTGTACAGAAGTAATGTGCAAAAAGTTTCAGACCCATTTGACTTTCCAGTAAAAAAATGTAAGTTCACGCACTACAGCCAAAGTTTCTGTTTTTGTACTGCACATGGTAAACAAGCAATCTAATCATCCTAAAACCAAAGCTTGGCACATTGTTTTTATAATACAATGGAAATATACAAGGAGATAATTATTTTCAGAGAAGCTTCCATGAAATTTTTTACATTGTTTCCATGAGCATGAACACAAGTGCTCAAGGTCGACCCTCACTTCTTCAATGCATAATCTTCCAATCACTTTTCTTATTGAAAAACTTTTTAGGCATGATAGGCAAGTAATTTTTTTTGTATTTTCATTCTTTTAAATTTTTTTGTATGTTTCACCCACAACTAAACATAAACAAAAAGGAAAAACAAAATCTACTTAGTGAAGAAAGCAAACAAGCATACACGAAAATATCAACCCCACGCTATTGCTCCCCGGCAACGGCGCCAGAAAAGAGCTTGATAATCCCCAAGTGCAGGGAATCATCGTAGCAATTCCCAAAGGTGGAAGTGATAAGTATGGAGTGTCGAAACCACAAGGAGCTAAAGGTAAGATCAATATTCTCCCAAGTCCTATCTGCCATTGATACAACTCTACGTACACCGAACGTTTGCTTCCAACTAGAAACGAGAAATAAAACTATGTTGTGGGTATGAAGAGGATAACTTTGCATGGTATCGGAGAGCTAAAATATAAAAGTAGGTGTTGTTATCTTGAAGTTAGAATATGTTACTAAATATTATAAATAGCGAGTGTGGAATAATGATGGATCGGTGTGCGGAATTGTCCTAGACAATTGTTAGCAAGACCGGTAGTCGTCATTGCAATTTCATGTGAGGGAGAGGCATAAGCTAACATACTTTCTCTTCTTGGATCATATGCACTTATGATTGGAACTCTAGCAAGCATCCGCAACTATTAAAGATCATTAAGGTAAAACCCAACCATAGCATTAAAGCATCAAGTCCCCTTTATCCCATACGCCACAACCCCCTTACTCGGGTCTATACTTCTGTCACTCAAGCAACCCACTATAAGCGAATCATGAACATATTGCAACACCCTACAGGGGAATCCCTCACGCTTGCGCGACACGGAGGGCACTATAGGACAGCACCAAAATAAAACATACAACTTGTACCAACCTAGATCATCAATCAACCCAAAGACAAAGGATATCTACTCAAAACATCATAGGATGGCAACACATCATTGAATCATAATATGTGGCATAAAGCACCATGTTCAAGTAGGGATTATAGCGGGGTGCGGGAGAGTGGACCGCGTAAAAGAGATGATGATGGTGATGTTGATGAAGACGATCACCGCGGCGATGATTCCCCTCCCGATGGCACTCCGGCGCCACCGAGAGAGAGGAGGAGAGGTTCTCCCCCTTGTGCTTCCTCCTCCATGTCCTCACCCCTAGATGGGGAGAGGTTCTCCCTCTGGATCTTGGCCTTCATGGCGATGATGGCCCCTCCCGGATCCTCCTCCATGGCCTCCGGTGATGATGGCCCCCTCCGGCAGGGTGCCAGAGAGAGCCTAGATTGATTTCTTGTGGCTACATAGGCTTGCGGCGGTGAAACTTCCGATCTAGGTTATTTTCTGGAGGTTTCTGTATTTATAGGAGAGGATGGCATCGAAGGCGGCCACGAGATAGGGGGGCGCGCCCCGGGGGGTGGGCGCGCCCCCACCCTCGTGGGGCCCATGAGACTCCCCTCCGGTAGATTTTTGTTCCAGTGTTTTTTATTTTTCCAGAAAAATTCTCCGTTGATTTTCATCGCATTCCGAGAACTTTTATTTCTGCACAAAAACAACACCACGGTAGTTCTGCTGAAAACAGCGTCAGTTCGGGTTAGTTCTAATCAAATCATACCAAAATCATATAAAACTATTGTAAACATGGCATGAATACTTCATAAATTATAGATACGTTGGAGACGTATCAGAAAGCAGTAGCAATAAAACTGAACGATCAACATGCTAAGCTAACGAATCGGTCTTGTCCATCACATCATTCTCCTAATGATGCGATCCCGTTCATCAAATGACAACACATTTCGATGGTTAGGAAACTTAAACATCTTTGATTAACGAGCTAGTCTAGTAGAGGCTTACTAGGGACACGGTGTTTTGTCTATGTATCCACGCATATATCAAGTTTCCGGTTAATACAATTCTAGCATGAATAATAAACATTTATCATGAATACGGAAATATAAAATAACAGCTTTATTATTGCCTCTAGCGCATATTTCCTTTATTGGCAATTGTCATCGGGCGAAAGCCTTGATTCGGTGCTGGATCGACAGGATGGCGGCGTCCTCAATGTCATCCCTCTGTTGGGAGCATCGTGCTGGGAGAGATGGTTTGGATGTCCTATGTTGCGCTCCTTCGGTGTTCGCTGCTACCCATGATCATTCTTCCTTGGCGCAATTTACAGTCGTCGCTGATGATTCCAAGACGGGCCTTCCTCGGATCAAATCGAGTCCTGCCATCCTCTTGTCACCTCTTTTAGGTAAAAGGGGGGATGGTGCATCGACAAGGGATGCTTGGCGGAAGTTGCTGCTCTTCGGTGGTGACCAACGTCGGTCGAGACGCGGCGAGGTTTTCGGTTTTGGGCGGACTCTTTTGCTCTGTAGTTATGTTGTTGTAGGCGGTTGTCTTTGGACTAGCTGGATGTGAAGTGGTGCTACACTAGTAGCAAGTGATAGTCATCTTGTACTTATAATTCTATAATTTGCGTACTCTCGAAAATATGAGGCGAATATGAAGAGTGCCCGTACGTGTCTGAATTCCCTTCTTCTATAAAGTTATCATACACAATTTGCGTACTCTCAAAAATATGAAATGAATATGAGGAATGACCCTACGTATCTGGTCAGTGGTCCTGCATCCGCCACATAGGTTTAACCCACCACCACCAATGACATATGACCGAACATATGACTGGACGTATAGGAAAAAAAGTGAAGAACATGACACATGTGACCAAAAGTGAGGAACATGACACATGTGACCGGACATATAGGACAAAAATGAGAAACATGATTGTGTGAATGGACAAATAGGGAGTTGTAATGGACTCGCCCGGACCGCGGACGTACGAGGGGGCCAACCCGGACCGAGGACGTACGAGGGGGCAAATTTGCCTATTCCGGCCGTAGATGCCTTTAGGGCATCTCCAACATCGATCCGCAAACCTCCGGCAATGGTTCGGACCGCGAAAGTCATCCAACGCGAGCCTGTATCGGTCGCTGGATGATCTAGACGCCATTTCTCCCGCAAACCAGAGATAAAAGTGGGGAAGGTTTGCAGGAGTCTAGAGGTGACGCGATCGCCCACTGGCGCGGGTGTTGAAGTGGCGCGCTGGCCGGGAGAGTGCCGCCCGCACTGCTTCCCGGTGTAGGCGATTATCGCGCGTCCGAACGACATGATGGTTGCCCATCCGTCCGTCTGCCGCTCGCATTGATGGCATGCAGTTGCTGAGACATCTCCTCCGGCGCTACCCGTTTGTCCGTCTATCGCCCACCGGAGCTATTTAACCGCTGCCCCGGCCATAGCCATAGTCATCCCTCTCCACACCACTCCCTGTCATGGACCCCCCCTGCGGCCAAAACTCTCTGGGATGGGCTTACGTCGGAGCAGAAGATGGCCATGGCCGCCATTGCTGTCGACTGGCAGACCGACATGCAGCTAGATGACGTGCAAATGGAGGACGCCTCCAAAGACGAGCCAGCGCCACCCTCGTCTTCCTCCATGGCACCCTCCTCCTCTGCTCCACCCTCGTCAGTTCATTGCACCCTGACCATCGGCGAGACCCGTGACCATTATATGAACATGGTGCGGGAGAAGCAGTTCTGGGAGGCGCAGACCGACGTCAACTACAACCACAACCTCCTCCAGAAGCATCTGCGGGCAGAGGAGCAGGTCACCTTCGGCAAGGCGGTCGTGTCGGACGTGGACAGGACGGAGCATGAGGCGCTGCTCGAGTCCTACCGCTCCGCCACCGAGGTCTGCCTCGCTTGTTAGCAGTACCGACAGCGGGTGGCGGAGGTGGCGGCCATCGACAAGAAGTCCAACGATGACGCAGGCAGCGACGACATGAGCGAGGCGGAGGTCTCAGAGGCGAAGCTGTAGAGCGCCGAGACGGAGCGGGAAAGGTGGGGTTTCTGTTCTCTTGGTTTGTGGCTGGAGACGGGGACCGGATGCCGACGATCATTTAGATTGGGTATTCGCCTAGAACCGTTTTGACGTATTCATAACGAAATTTGTCATGTCTATATGAAATCTAGCATGTTCATATAAAATCAGGCTGTGTTTATATAAACTCCGCACTATTTGCCTGAATTTCGTTCGATTGGTTTGAGTTGTGAAAATATATGAGACTAACGTTGAATGGCTGCTTCCTGCATCCATGTTCATATAAAATCAGGCCGTGTTTATATAAACTCCGCACTGTTTGCCTGAATTTTGTTCGATTGGTTTGAGCTATGAAAATATATGCAACTAGCATTGAATGGATGTTTCCTGGTTTGAGTTATGAAAATATATGCAACTAGCCTTGAATGGCTGTTTCCTGGGACGGATACATGAGGTTTTTTTGGGTTGCCATTGGAGATGCCCTTACGACTTTATCCATCTTTTCAGTTTATATTATAGGAAAATTAGGACGACCAACCACATGACAGCATACTGACATAGTCCATGGATATGTTCGGACAATAGACTAATGCGTGTAGCTCATATCTTGCAGATTAGCAGTCATCCAAACCTAAAAGCAAAGAACGAGCCAAGATCTCCTCTGAAGGATCGACTTGCACAAGGCTTTATATTATGAGCAACCAGTGGGAACTGACAATTCTGTTACAAGAAAGGCGCCGTGTGATCATCAACACTTGCCAGTACCAACATCATGGCCTAACAACTCGGACAAACTCCAGCTTCGTACTAGTGATCGTGCAATGATCAAGCAGGCCTCAAGCGTCGCCGAATTGCAGTGATATTACAAGCCACTTATTCTCCACAAGAAAGTGCTATAGGACTCTCAGATGGAGGCCAGGATATCCGGCTTTCGTCTTGTACTTCTCAAACAGTTCTTGCAACGCGTCGACGAATTGTCCGTGTACTTCGTTTATCTGTCGACAATGAGGAAACTTGTTTTTAGACGGCTGAAAACAATGTGCGAACATGCTTTTCTTGGTAATAATGAGATGGTAAAAGAAGTAATACTGCTACTGTTACAGTGTAGGGGACCATGCTGAGATGAGCTATAAGATTAGTCCTACAAGTAATCAACTTATTTTCCTCCACTAGCTTTTCGATAGATTGACAAAATTGTTCCTGGCAGCGGTTGCGCGATTATGAGTTTTCACCTCATCAATGGTAGGTAGAGGATTTTTCTTCAGCTCAATGGGTCTACCAACAACCACATGCATAGGTGACGAGAAAGCGATCGGTGTCCTGCATTCAGATGTGCCGGTAGGTGATGAAAAGCCATCCAAACCGATATCGCAAATTCAACAATAATTATATCAACACGCAGGGAGTTACCCGTATCTTCCCCAGAAGATAATAGGAGTAAATTTAAGTGCTCGAGCAATGTTCACAAACAATTTGCCTCCTGGCCTCCACCACCTGTAAGCTTTGCTCTGACCAGACAATAACAACAGATAATCAGCATTGGTAACTCTTCAGGAATGTATTCTTTTCTTTTTTTTTTTTTGCGGAAACTTCAGGAATGTATTACGAAGAATACGGTTGACTTTGCAGGGACATGACCCTAAGCATATTCCATAGCTTCCTTGTGTGAGTGGCATATGTTTTCAAGTTTGGGAAACTCAATTTCCTTCAAGTTTGCTTTGAACATTTTACAGTTAAAGGAACCAAATGTTGCTTTTTACCTGTCCGAAGCAGAAAACAGGGACTAAAGGGCAGCCAGCCTGCATAGCTATCTTGACAAACCCTTTTCTTGAATTAAGGAAAGCAACCTGCAAAACACGCAAGGGTTGGACAAACTTAACTTACGAAGAGTGAGTAATAAGATTATTTTAACTCAGAAAGTCAATGCTCCTCGACAAGTGAGGAAGAAAGGATGTCATCGACGTGTCATAAGCACAAACCTCGGAATCATGATCCATATGAAGAATCTCCTGTATACCTCCAGGCACCACAACGCAACTGTAACCAGCTGCAAGGTAGGAGTAGAAATTCTTCCTCGTTGCAGCAATCAGTCCTATCCATGTCCATATCTGCCTCAGGAATGGGGTGTGGAACACCTAACACAAATGGACCATTGAACAGAGTAAGGAACACAGCCTACTGATCGATTGAATTAAATTAATCAGCCGCATTGTGCTGCAAGCAAATTCAGGGAGCTTACGTACCGCACTGCTCGCAAGGACTTTGAGCTTAGGCAGAGGCATAAACCCGACATGATTCGCCAGAGCGGCCACACCGATGGGCAGCACAGAATGCGGTTCATAGCCAAACACTGCAAACATAGTGCACAAGAAGATAGTCAGGCACAAACTTTCTACCAAACAGATTTCTGTTTGTTTGCCCTTTTGATCTCGTCAGCAGCGAAACTGCCGTTGAATCGTCGGCTCAACACCGAATTAGCCCGGGAAATCTAGTGAAGAGCTAGATATGATGATCATTGCATCCATATATGGAAACTGATCTTTGAGGAAACTCACCGTAAGCCCTGCTGGAGTCGAAGGCCTCGTAGTCCTCCACATGCAAGCTAATCGGGAAGTACCCCATGGCGTACTTGCATATGAACCTGCGACCGCAAGCATAGCAGAGCCATCGGTTGAGCATCCAATAAGGAATAAAACCGAGCAAACTGCAGCAATTAGGAGAGAAATGGACCTGCCGATTTTGCGGCCCAATTTGTCCTCGTCGTTGAGGGGGATGAACATGAAGATGAGCTGCAGCGCCACCACCCTGCATCATCACGAACGGAGTCAGCACTGACCCATGGAAGACAAAGGAAGGAAGGAAAGGAGATGCTCTTTCGCCTCCTGATATGCTAGTGCTAGAAAGAAAAGAGAATAATAATAAAGGAAAAGGAAGGATCGGAAAGGGACGGGACGCACAGGGCGGCGAGGCGGAGCGGGAAGAGGAAGAGCGAGGCGAGGATGAGGAGGACGTTGAAGTGGATTCCCCCGAGCCACAGCGCCAGCGCCGCGATCGTCCGCGGCAGCGAGTAGTTGGTGCCCCGGAACACCGTCGCCCCGCCCTCCTCCTCTGCCTCCTCCTCCTCCCCGTCGGCCGGCGGCCTCTCCTCCTTCCCCGCCACGCCCGCGGGCGCGTCATCCAGCGCGCCATTCGCGCCCATGTTGCAGAGCCGGGACGGAAGGGGGGAGAAGAAGAAGTTCCTGGTCTCCGCCGCTTCCTGCGCGGCGCGGGCGGGTGTTTCTTCCTTGCTCACGCTCCGCGGAGGCGGGCGGATCCGTCCGGCAAAGGTGCTGCTGCTGCTGCTTACGCGTTTGGTGCGGTGGCACCTCGGCCGTCGGATATGCGGTGCGGTGCCTCGGATGGAGCACCGCGTCGCGTCTTATAAAGCCGATTCCCGTCTCGTTGTACGAGTGTCGTGTGCGCGCCGCATGCGCTCGACGTGGCGGCCCGCGCCCCGCCGCGCGGCTCGTTTCTTCGCCCCCGCGGGACGTCACGGGTTGCTTCGCCCCGTCCGTCCGGTCGTGCGTGCCGCTGCTATCTCTGAACGAACGGCGGGGCTGCCCGCCAGAATGCCAGATGCCACCGCTCGCATGTCGGCCGCCTACACGCGAGCACCAGAGATTTCGGACGACCGGAGTGGACGTGGCTGCTTGTGTCCAGTCCGGTCCTGCCGAGCGCGCCGGACGTCCGGTCGTGTGTGCCGCCGCTGTCTCTGGACCGACCTCTGACTTGCGGGCCGCCACTGTGGTACTGTACTGCCGCTGCTAGTAGTGTGCCTCGCGAATCGGGGTGCACGAAAGCGGGTTGGAACGGGAGGAATTTCGGAGAGCAAAAAACGTAAAAGATGTACACGCACAAAACGTTCTACTCCCTTTCACGCAACATCTCTTGGAATTCAACGCGAATTTGGGAGATACGGTTCTCCATTTTTCCCTTTTGAAACCAGGGAGATACGATTCCAACGTGCGCGGTCGTAGGACTGAAGCACAAGAATGCCGTGAAGAATAATTTGTCGACTAGAGGCGTTCAGAAACGGTCTCTATAAATAAATAAACCAAGAAAATAATCGCACTGTTCCTGTGTTCGATTTTTTTTTCAACTGGCCAAAGGCGCCAAGCTGCGACCGGTGGAGAGGATAACACAAGGCGGTGTGGTCGTGTGGAGTGGGTTTTCTGGACCTAGGGACGTCTGAAGACGTATATACGGCTAAAACATATTCGTTGCACTCTTCATTCGTCAGTTTCTCAATTTTTGTACAGGCCGCATACAGTCGTGCTTAATTTTCAAATTTTACATGCATATATTTGTATATCTATATATCCTCTACACACATGAATTTTTTTATTTTTCAAAATACTCACATTAAAAAAAAACATTGTCGGATTCGGATGGGCTGGCGAGATAATCTGAGGTGCTGTCAGGTTCGATTGTTTCTTTCCAACCTGTTTTTGAGAAACTACTAGTGTCGACGCACAATCTCAATCATATATATGTTTGGCAAGGACCGATTGCATTAGCATATCGCAATCACAGCTTTGAAGAGTAGGATTAGTTATCACTCTTCTACAGTTCTCTTTCTATTTTTTTATGACCTTTGATGGTGCTTTGGATGAGGTGTTAGGCGAGGTCGGCGTGGGTGTGTTCTTTTTAACAAGGACACAAATTTTGCCTCTTTTTCTTAATTATAAGAAGAGAGTATAATAAGTACATGACCTCGATCATAGGCAAGGAAAAACAAAAGATTACTCTTGTGACACGATGTCGACCGACCCTCGGCTTATGCTCTAATACATGCAATAATGATCAGTGTCATTGTGAAATGATTTTGTAAGACACGCAGTATTTCTTTCATTCCATATCTTCCGAAAGACTAGCATGACAAGGGTGATCATGACTTTACTCTGGCTCCTAGAGGATGAGCCATCGTAGACTGCCTTCCTTTGATACTTCGAAGATGTTCAAGGCAATGTCCTTTTGGAGATAGTGCATGCCATTTCTATTGTTTCACCATCTCCAAGATTGGGAGTGATTATAAGAGAAGAGGATGACTTGGTGCTTCTATTGTCTTGGGACCACATCTAGCATGAGCACTTACATGCGTGGAAGAGATGGAAATTGCATTAGTGTGGGTTCGGAGAGAAACCATATTTGGGATCTGATAGCCCTTCCTATTTACAAGGGATTGTGTGTGTGTGTGTGGGGGGGGTTATTTTGGAGGTTCATCATGGAGCTTGCACAACTTGCAAATCACAATAAGCATTTTGCAATGTGGTATTTACCTTTTCGGGGGTTATTTTGGAGGTTCATCATGGAGCTTGCACAACTTGCAAATCACAATAAGCATTTTGCAATGTGGTATTTACCTTTCCATCACTTTGGAATCGTCACCTAAGGGAGGATTGTCTCATCAACGCCGACCGAATAAACAGGCCTCCTACGGGACGCAACCTAGCTTGGCAGAGAAGGCGCACATTCTGATGTTACCATATTGGAGAATTCAGAAGACCTTGATGTTTACCGGTGTAAAGGCTCCAAGCCACAACATGAACACCATTAGGGCATGGCCAACGGGCCATGCTGGACCGGTGCCCCAGGCGCCACATCATCCTGCTGATTGCTACATCCGCTGAACGTATTTCTTGGAGAGGGAAACGGACTCCTGCAGAAGAGATCGGCTCCTCCCTGACAAAAGCGATGAGGCAGCCCCTGGAGCGACGCAGTGTGAGCTGCCCAGCTAGCTCTTGTCCAGGACCACAGCATGGTGATGCTCTGTCCTTGTTGCATGTGTTGAAAAGTGAGTGAAATAAAAAAGTATGATGATGACATCAAGAAAATAGCCTCCGTTGAGTGACTGTGATACACACCATAGCTTCATTTAAATTTATCTATGTGAAAGATGTGAGGCAGCAGTAAGGTGATGCCTCCATTGTATATGCCCTTAGCGGTGGTAAAGTGGAAGCACAGCTCATCGAGAAGGAAAGTGAGCTCATTTTCAACTACAATGCTGGAGACAATCTCGGCTAGGCCGGCGTGCAAGGAAATGTTCATCATGGAGCTTGCACAACTTGCAAATCACAATAAGCATTTTGCAATGTGGTATTTACCTTTTCCATCACTTTGGAATCGTCACCTAAGGGAGGATTGTCTCATCAACGCCGGCCGAATAAACAGGCCTCCTACGGGACGCAACCTAGCTTGGCAGAGAAGGCGCACATTCTGATGTTACCATATTGGAGAATTCAGAAGACCTTGATGTTTACCGGTGTAAAGGCTCCAAGCCACAACATGAACACCATTAGGGCATGGCCAACGGGCCATGCTGGACCGGTGCCCCAGGCGCCACATCATCCTGCTGATTGCTACATCCGCTGAACGTGTTTCTTGGAGAGGGAAACGGACTCCTGCAGAAGAGATCGGCTCCTCCCTGACAAAAGCGATGAGGCAGCCCCTGGAGCGACGCAGTGTGAGCTGCCCAGCTAGCTCTTGTCCAGGACCACAGCATGGTGATGCTCTGTCCTTGTTGCATGTGTTGAAAAGTGAGTGAAATAAAAAAGTATGATGATGACATCAAGAAAATAGCCTCCGTTGAGTGACTGTGATACACACCATAGCTTCATTTAAATTTATCTATGTGAAAGATGTGAGGCAGCAGTAAGGTGATGCCTCCATTGTATATGCCCTTAGCGGTGGTAAAGTGGAAGCACAGCTCATCGAGAAGGAAAGTGAGCTCATTTTCAACTACAATGCTGGAGACAATCTCGGCTAGGCCGGCGTGCAAGGAAATGTCATAAAAGTAGAGGGCGACATAGAACGCATGTCCCTGATCTAACTCCACTTGCCATTCTAGAACTTGACGGACTGGTCGTTAGCCGATGCTACAATGTTGATTTGACGGTGTTTGTTGTGAACTCTAAATTTTTGAATATTTGTTATAAAAGTTGAATGTAATAGCGGTTACGCTTTAAATATTAGTGACAGGTATATACCAAAGTGTCGTGGATTTGTCACGGCAGATGTCCTAGTGTGAGGACTTAGTCATGAGGCCAACGCATCAGCGGTAAGCCGGCACAGAGGCAAAAGACTTTTTTTTGCAGGAGGAGGCAATGGACTAGCAGTAGCCGGGGCTCCTCCATGATCCCATATATGTGTACATATGTGCTTGTTTTGTTTTTACCTGTCGGATTTTCAAAAAAATACAGGTATTCATATATAATTTGGCCCATGCTATCAAAAGTTTGACTCATTTGCTTCCCTTATCTTTTTCTTTTGCGAAAATGATTCAATCTATTATCAAAGTTCGTTAGGAATACAAAGCACCTCAAATATAATAAAAATTACATCAAGATTCCAAGACCACTGAACAAGCACTACTGCCATCAAAACGAGCCGCGGACGAGCCGTCGTTGCCGCTCCCCTATCTTTGATTTGGTGTATAACCGGTTGGATGCACTCCATCCTAATTTATAATAAGACATGCAAAAAAACTGGACCGGCCATTCTTTCTTATGCGGAAGAAATCAAGAAAGTGACAACACGAGAGCGAGTCGAGGGTGAGGCTCTGCCCCATAGACACTGCATTACTGCAACCACGAGTACTACATAGAGCTGGCTTTTGAAAAACATGGATTGGGAAATTATTTAAGAACCGGCACCTACTTCACATGATCCGGGCAAACAGGACCGGCATTGAACCCATTGAGTACATACAAGGAACAAAGAGTAATATCTGAAGGACGCGTGATCTGCAAAAGCAGATAAGGGTTCGCACATTTTATACGCATTGTGTCCTCGTATGAAAACAGGTTCACACCTCACCGTCTCTGGACGGCGACATATTTTTTTATATTTGTTTTCTGTTTGTTCTTCAGGAACAGAATGTGGACAACTTATTTCTGTGATCTTATCTGATATCCATTTGAACGGAGACACGAGGGCATTAGGTCGTCTGCTTTATGTTTCATCGGAGAGAATGGATATGGTTTGAGTTGCAGAGGAGAGAAATAGAGAATGGTTACTACGCTGAGGTGGCTGCCGCGTAGGACAAAATTGGGAAGGGGCTTTGGTGTGATTTTAAGAGCTGGGGTTTATGTTTTAAATGATTTTGCTTGGTCGTAACTTCAACTTCTTCACCAGGATTATTTTCAAAATAAACAAATAAATAAACTTATTCGCCAGGAATCGAGTGGAGTAATACGAATAAGTTGACCAATTGGAAGGTTGCTACAAGTAAACATGAGATGTGGCAATTTTGAACCGTCTTCCTCACGGTATTTTCCGGTTGCACACTGCTCTCTCTAGGAGCATCTGCAGTCATACCTTGTAAATTGGACCCTTAAACGCTGGCGAACGCGCTAGGACCGGACGTGTCCGTTTTGACCCTTCATTTCTTCACATGTACAGCCACACTTCTTAAATTGCCCTCCCTACTTTCCGTCATTACAACAAACAGGTTTTGTGCGACACAGCTAGAGCACGCAAAAGCACAAATGGGACTCGGAGCAGCCGTTGCATGCACGCCTGGGGCTAGCACCAGGCCACACGACGAACAACACGCAGCGCGGCTCGGCTGGACTAGCAGGCATGCCCGCCCGCGCCCGCGCATCCACACACACGCCCACGGCTGCGCACGCCCGCGCCCCGGCGGCTGCGCGCCAGCCCACGCCTCGATAGCTGCGCACACTGCGCCCGCCCATGGCAGCAGCGGCTACGCACGCACGCGCCTGTGGCGGCCATCAGCACGCGTGAGCAGAGACAGGTCAGAGAGGAAGATGGCTTGGCTGGTTGCGGCAGGCACGGCACAGCACGGCACAGGCGACGGCTCGAGCGCGGCGCGGCACGAGCTACGGCTCTGGCGCGGCAGAGAGCGAGTTCCTTCCCGTGGTTTTCTTGTCAGGTCGTTGCATGTGGGGTCGAGTGGAGGTGCCCGGACGTCACCGGACAGCCTCATATTGCCCCAGATTTGAGACGGGTTTGAGATACGCCGGTTAGTCCAATCATTTAGGCTTTTTTTGACCGAACACTGACCGGACGGATGTTTCAAGCGTTTGAAGAGCATATATAAGAGGTTCGGCTATAGATGCTCTAAGCTTACTTGAATTAGCAATTCAACACGTGGCGGTAGGAACCATGTCTTCGTGAATCGTGATCTTCTCAGGTTCCGAAAATGAAACTACTTTGTGCACGACATGGCATGGCCGATTCGGAGCCGGATCCCTGACGTACGCCCCCTGCCGTTGGGCCGCTGACAGGTGGGTCCGGGCCCACACGTCAGTGTGTGGGCCGTACGTCAGAGGAGCCACGTCCGGCCGATTCATGCACAATGTAACATCAGACGATGCCCTGTAATTTACTTCTTCCCAGCAACGGCTTGATTAACAACATCGTACCATGCGTAGATCGGCTACGCCCCATCGTGTTTATAGCAAATTATCTAGTATAGGACAACAAGACTAATATCTTATACGGCATGCTAAGAGCAACTTCAATGGACACCTAAAAGTTTGATACCCAAAAACTGGTTATAAGGGATGAGAGAGAAGGTTTTGAAGCGCCAGGAAATGTTCTACTGCAACAGATGCCCTAAACTTTTAAATTTGAACATGATTCGTTGTATATCTCAAAATTACAAACTCTAGCACGAAATATTGAACATTAAACATTAAAACGACAAAATTAATCACTACTATGATAGAACATGACTACTATGGAGAGACTACTACAATAGACCATCACGGATCCGATGTTTTTCTATGCACACCCAAAGTCTTCGTCGTCCGAGTCAATGTCGATCACCCCTCCGACAGAGGGGCTTGCCTCCTTGTCATTGCCAGTAGATGAAAGTGCGTTATATCAACTAGAGGGGGGTGAATAGGCGATTTTATGAATTCTTCACTGAGGAATTTGCCTGTGAGGAAATTCCTTAGCGAAGAACTACTTGCAGCGGAATAAGTACTCAGAAGTGAGCATAAGAGAATGCGGGCATGGTCATCATGATGAAATGAAGACAATCAAAGAGTACGTAAAGCGTAAACACAGGATAGCACAAGATGAAGACAAACAAATCAAGAAATTGAACGAGGAAATTGAGAAAGTCTTCATCAAAGTCTTCAAACACAGATATGAATGAACACTCAACACAAGAATGAGGAAATGAGAGGGTTGAGGAAATAGAACCAAGAAGGTTGGTGAAGACAATGATTTGGTAGACCAGTTCCAACTGCCGTCTCGGTTATACGTCTGGTTGGAGCGGCCGAGTATTTAAACTCGAGGACACATAGTCCCGGACACCCATCATCGAAAGCACGCAGCTCAGACACCAAGTCCTCACAGATTCTCCTTGAACTAAGGTCACACAGACCTCGCCCAATCACTGTGGTAAGTCTTCAGCGACTTCCAAACCTTCATGACTTGGTCACTCGGCGATCCACAATTCCTCTTGGATGCTCTAGACCATGACGCCTAACCGTCTGGAAGAAGCACAGTCTTCAAAGGTAATAAGCGTCGGATCCACGCAGGATCAATCTCTTTAGTGATGCTCAATCACTTTGGGTTTGTAGGGTTTGGTGTTTGGGTTTTCCTCACTCGATGATTTTCGCCAAAGTCCTCGGATGATGGGTTGCTCTCAAATGACAAGTGTCGTTTCTCTCGAGCAGCCAACCAGCTAGTGGTTGTAGGGGCGGCTATTTATAGCCTAGGGAGCAGCCCGACATGATAAGACATAAATGCCCTTCAATGATATGACCGTTAGGTGGATAAGATATTTTGGGACAGGTGGCAAGCAAGACAAAGAACGGTCGGAAATTTGAATCTCAAATTCCTCGGGGCTATCATGTTCCTCATCGTAGGCAATCCGCCTGGCGAATTCCTAACTCCTCGGTCGAACAAATTTCTCGGCGATCGTAAGAACTTCGTCTCTATCATCAAGAAATTGACCGAACTATATGAGATTTCCAAAGGCTTCACTCAAGGGATTGGTAGGTGTAGGATTTTAAGTTGAGCATCACATGGAAATTTTTCCTTAGTATTTCCTCGACCCCTTTAACAAAGACGGTGTTTCCTATGACTCAAGAAAGAGAAAACGAAACTACGAAAACAAAAGTCTTCACGCTTCATGTTCCTCAAATGAATACCAAGTCTTCAAGGTCACACCAATTTCTTCACTTTCAAAGTCTTGAAAGTCTTCGAATATCAAATTCTTCATCAAGAACTTCATTTTAGGGGTCGACTTTCACTGTAAATATCAAACTCCTCACAGACTTATAGACCTGTGTACACTCACAAACACATTAGTTTCTTAACCTATAAGTCTTCAATACACCAAAATCACTAAGGGGCACTAGATGCACTTACAGTAGATGGCTTCACCTTCTCCCCACCCTCCCTCCCCCCCCCCCCCCCCATCGCTGAGCTCCATCTCAAGCTGGTGGAACAGCTCATTGACCTCGGCAGGAATCCTGCAATCCTCTTCCTCGCCTCTATCCTTCTTGCGTCACGCCTCCTTGCAGAAATTTGCAGGGGCATACATGTTCGGGAGCACACACCTGCCCGGCCGTTCGATGGCCTCGCAATCCGTAAAATCACTGGATTTTGCACGAGCGCACGCCAAGTTTTACGTTTTAGTTTCCAAAACTTATGATTTTGACGTTTGGAGTTTATGAAAACTTGCGATTATGTCGTTCGCTCGCACTGAATTTCAGATTTTGACATTCGCGGTTTCCGAATCTTACAATATTTTTGTTCGCTCGTCTAAGTTTCAACAGTTAACATGCTCAAAATAGATCTTATTTGAAAGCCTCGTCACAAAAAACACAAATCTAAAATCAGAACTTTATTTGAACTAGTATCAGAGTGGCTCGCGGCGGCCAGTGGGGTGGCAGCACGGCGTAGGGCAGCCATCGAAGGCGGTGCCGACGCCTACCATGCGGGTACAGGTGGGGAATGTTTCAGTTGGGCGATTGCGGTTTGCAGCACATGTAACAAAATTTTGGGCAGCTACAAAAAAAAATCACTAGATATGAGATAGGGCACAACTGCATTTTTTGGTCGAAGTGTCCTAAATGACAATTTTTTTGGGCACGGCGCCAGTTTTTAGTTTTTTCTTTGCAATGGAAATAGGGTGTTTTATTCCAAACTCACAGAATTACAATCCTTAGCAACAAGTTCAGAAATAAAAGGAGGGGATTGGTTAAGCCAGCACGCCGGTCGACCGGCCTAACATTCGGCCGGTCACCGTGCGTCCGTTGGATTTGTCTAATTCCATCCGGTGGATTTATCCCCACGTCTTCAGCACGCCTCATTTCACATCTAGCTTGGTTCCACCAAAAAACGCTTGCGTTGACCAACAGCTTGAATCCATGACGGACTCCACGGTTGCCGCAACCCCTGCTCGTCCTTTGGGGCCTGCGCTCGTCCTCAACAGGTTGCCGTCGTCACCACCCACGCTCACCGGCCATCTGAGCTCGTTTTCAAAAGGTCACCGTCGTTGCTAGTGGCCTTGGTTGCGTATGATGCCTCACGGAGTCCTCGCTGTCCACAGTATCGTCTGGACGCCGTGGCGCCGCCGGCATGGTCATAGCAACCTCGGTGGCCGGTTGCAGCATCCCCGAGCTGCCCCTGGTAGCAACTCTGGTGTCATGTGGACATCTGGCGCTTGTGTTGGTTCCAGCAAAAACACTTGCCACTTGTAGCATTTTTCGCCATGGATGAAGCTCCGCCCGCGCATACGCTGGACTGGTTCCAGCAAAACAAATGCCGGCCGTAGCACTTTGATGCAACTGTCCATTTAGCCTCCAACTGTCCATTTGGCAACTAACGCGCTCAGAATGGCAGCCGGTGGTGGACAGCGTGCTGAATATCATGCCGGGCTGGCAGAAGGGTCTCATAACTAGAGCTAGGCGGCTGGTTCTCGTCCACGACGTGGTCATGTCACGGCCGACACACCACCTAATCATTGCGGACGCCCCAAAATGGGCAATTGAGCAAGTGAATAAACGTTGTCGTGCTTTCTTTTGAGAGGGCTCTAAGGAGATACATGGAGGGAAGTGCTTGGTTGCTTGGCAGAGAGTTTGCAGGCCCAAGGATTTTGATGGACTCAGGCTGATCGATCTAAAGCGTCAGGGCTTGGCCCTAAGGTTGAGGTGGGAATGGTTGCGGTGCACTGACACGAGTCGCCCCTAGCATGGACTTCCCATGGACAAGGACCCGCAAGTTCATGCTGCCTTTGACAGCTTAGTCCACTGGAAAGTTGGTGATGGGGCCACCGCGCTCTTCTGAAAAGATAGATGGATGGGAGGCGTGTCGGCCAAGGAGATTGCGCCGGATGTGTGGGGTACAGTTCGAACGCAGACAGTCAACAAAAGAACGGTGAAAGTGAAGGAAATATGCCCTAGAGGCAATAATAAAGTTATTATTTATTTCCTTATACCATGATAAATGTTTATTATTCATGCTAGAATTGTATTAACCGGAAACATAATACATGTGTGAATACATAGACAAACAGATAGTCACTAGTATGCCTCTACAAGACTAGCTCATTAATCGAAGATGGTTATGTTTCCTAACCATAGACATGTGTTGTCATTTGATTAATGGGATCACATCATTAGGAGAATGATGTGATTGACATGACCCATTCCGTTAGCTTAGCACTTGATCGTTTAGTATGTTGCTAATGCTTTCTTCATGACCCATACATGTTCCTGTAACTATGAGATTATGCAACTCCCATTTAACGGAGGAACACTTTGGGTACTACCAAACGTCACAACGTGAATCGGGTGATTATAAAGGAGTACTACAGTGTCTCCAAAGGTACTTGTTGGGTTGGCGATTTGAGATTAGGTTTTGTCACTCCGATTGTCGGAGAGGTATCTCTAGGCCTTCTCGGTGATACACATCACTTAAGCCTTGCAAGCATTACAACTAATGAGTTAGTTGTGAGATGATGTATTACGGAACGAGTAAAGAGATTTACCGTAACGAGATTGAACTAGGTATTGGATACCGACGATCGAATCTCGGGTAAGTAACATACCGATGACAAAGGAACAACGATGTCGTTATGCGGTTTGACCGATAAAGATCTTCGAGAATATGTAGGAACCAATATGGGCATCCAGGTTCCGCTATTGGTTATTGACCGAGAATGGTTCTAGGTCATGTCTACATAGTTCTCGAACCCGTAGGGTCCGCACGCTTAACGCTTCGATGATGTTCATTATGAGTTTATAACTATTGATGCACAAGGTTGTTCGAGTCCCGGATGTGATCACGGACATGACGAGGAGTCTCAAATGGTCGAGACATAAAGATTGATATATTGAAGCCTACATTTGGACATCGGAAGTGTTCCGAGTGAAATCGAATTTATCGAGTACCGGAGGTTACCGAACCCCCGAACTACATGGGCCATAGTGGGCCTTGGTGGAAAGGAGAAAGGGCCAGCCCTAGGTGGCGCGCCCCCTTCCCTAGTCCTATTAGGACTAGGAAAGGTGGGCCGCCCCTCTCTCTCTTCCCCCTCCGGAATCCTAATCCAACTAGGATTGGGGGAATCCTACTCCCGGAGGAGTAGGACTCCTGGCGCCCCCTCTCTTGGCCGCCAGCCCCTCCCCTTGGCTCCTTTATATACGGGGCAGGGGCACCCTAGAACACACAAGTTGATCTACGGACGTTCCTTAGCCGTGTGCGGTGCCCCTTCCACCATATTCCACTTCGGTCATATCGTCGTAGAGCTTAGCGAAGCCTGCGCGGAGAAGTCATATCGTCGCGAGCTTAGGCGAAGCCCTGCGTCGGTGGAGCATCAACATCGCCACCACGCCGTCGTCTTGACGAACTCATCCCGACACTTTGCTGGATCGAGTCCGGGGATCGCCATCGAGCTGAACGTGTGCGTAACTTCGGAGGTGCCGTGACGCTCGGTTCTTGGATCGGTCGGATCGTGAAGACGTCACGACTACATCAACCGCGTTGTTATAACGCTTCGCTTTCGGTCTCACGAGGGCGTGGACGGACACTCTCCCTCTCGTTGCTATGCCATCACCATGGTCTTGCGTGTTCGTAGGAAATTTTTGAAATTACTCGCTCCCCAACAATGGCATCCGAGCCTGGTTTTATGCGTTGATGTCATATGCACGAGTAGAACACAAGTGAGTTGTGGGCGATATAAGTCATACTGCTTACCAAAGATGTCATACTTTGGTTCAGCGGTATTGTGAGATGAAGCGCCCGGACCGACATTACGCGACGCTTACGCGAGACTGGTTTCACCGCCCGAGCACTCGTTGCTTAAAGGTGACCGCGGTGTCTGCTCTCTCACTTTAGTTGAACCGAGTGTGGCTACGCCCGTCCTTGCGAAGGTTAAAACTTAAAACAGCACCAACTTGACAAACTATCGCTGTGGTTTTGATGCGTAGGTAAGAACGGTTCTTGCTCAGCCCGTAGCAGCCACGTAAAACTTGCAACAACAAAGTAGAGGACGCCTAACTTGTTTTTGCAGGGCATGATGTGATGTGATGTGGTCAAGACGTGATGCTATATTTTATTGTATGAGATGATCATGTTTTGTAACCGAAGTTATCGGCAATCGGCAGGAGCCATATGGTTGTCGCTTATTGTATGAAATGCAACGCCATGTAATTGCTTTACTTTATCACTAAGCAATGGCGATAGTCGAGAAGCAATAGTTGGCGAGACGACAACGATGCTACGATGGAGATCAAGGTGTCGCGCCGGTGACGATGGTGATCATGACGGTGCTTGGCGATGGAGATCACAAGCACAAGATGATGATGACCATATCATATCACTTATATTGATTGCATGTGATGTTTATCCTTTATGCATCTTATCTTGCTTTGATTGACGGTAGCATTATAAGATGATCTCTCACTAAAATTATCAAGAAGTGTTCTCCACGAGTATGCACCGTTGCCAAAGTTCGTAGTACCCGGACACCACGTGATGATCGGGTGTGATAAGTTCTACGTCCATCTACAACGGTGCAAAACAGTTGCACGCGGAATACTCAAAGTTAAACTTGACGAGCCTTGCATATAACAGATATGGCCTCGAACACGGAGACCGAAGGTCGAACGTGAATCATATAGTAGATATGATCAACATAGTGATGTTCACCATTGAAACTACTCCATCTCACGTGATGATCGGACATGGTTTAGTTGATTTGGATCACGAATCACTTAGATAACTAGAGAGATGTCTGTCTAAGTGGGAGTTTTTAATATGATTAATTAAACTTAAATTTATCATGAGCTTAGTACCGATAGTATTTTGCTTGTCTATGTTTATTTGTAGATAGATGGCTCGTCTTTGTTGTTCCGTTGAATTTTAATATGCTTCCTTGAGAAAGCAAAGTTGAAAGATGATGGTAGCAATTACACGGACTGGGTCCGTAACGAGGATTATCCTCATTGCTGCACGTAAAAATTATGTCCTGGAAGCACCGCTGGGTGACAGTTCTGCTGCGAGAGCCGAGCCGAAGTTGTGAACGTCTGGCAAAGCAAAGCTGATGACTACTCGATAGTTCAGTGTGCCATGCTTTACGCCTTGGAACATGGACTTCAACGACGTTTTGAACGTCATGGATCATATGAGATGTTCCAGGAGTTGAAGTTAATATTTCAATCAAATGCCCGGATTGAGAGATATGAAGTCTCCAATAAGTTCTATAGCTGCAAGATGGAGGAGAATAGTTCTCACAAGTGAGCACATACTCAAAATGTCCGGGTATAATAATCACTTAATTCAGCTGGGAGTTAATCTTCCGGATGATAGTGTCATTGATGAATTCTCCAATCACGCCACCAAGCTACAAGAGCTTCGTGATGAACTATAATATGCAAGGGATGACCAAAACAATTCTGAGCTCTTCGCAATGCTAAAAGCATGGAGGTAGAAATCAAGAAAGAGCATCAAGTGTTGATGGTCAACAAGACCACTAGTTTCAAGAAAAGGGCAAAGGAAAGAAGAAGGAAACTTCAAAAGAACAACAAGAAAGTTGCTGATCAAGAGAAGAAACCCAAGTCTGGACCTAAACCTGAAATCGAGTGTTTTACCGCAAGCGATCGACATCGAAGCGGAACTGCCCCAAGTATTTGGCGGATAAGAAGGATGGCAAGGTGAACAAAGGTATATGTGATATACATGTTATTGATGTGTACCTTACTAGAGCTCGTAGTAGCACTGGTATTTGATATCGGTTCTGCTTGCTAATATTTGCAACTCAAAGCAGGACTACGGAATAGACGAGCACCGCAAAGGACGAGGTGACGATCTTGCGTGGGAAATGGTTCCAAAGTCAATGTGATCGCGGTCGGCACGCTACCTCTACATCTACCTTCGGGATTAGTTTTAGACCTAAATAATTGTTATTTGGTGCCGCGTTGAGCATGAACATTATATCTGGATCTTGTTTGATGCGAGACGGTTATTCATTTAAATCAGAGAATAATGGTTGTTCTATTTATATGAGTAATATCTTTTATGGTCATGCACCCTTGAAGAATGGTCTATTCTTGTTGAATCTCGACGAGTAGTGATACACATATTCATAATGTCGAAGCCAAAAGATGCAGAGTTGATAATGATAGTGCAACTTATTTGTGGCACTCGCCGCTTAGGTCATATCGATGTAAAACGCATGAAGAAACTCCATACGATGGACTTTTGGAATCACTTGATTATGAATCACTTGGTACTTATGAACCGTGCCTCATGGGCAAGATGACTAAAACACCGCTTCTCCGGTTATATGGAGAGAGTAATGATTTGTTGGAAATCATACATACGTATGTATGTGGTCCGATGAATGTTGAAGCTCGTGGCGGATATCGTTATTTTCTCACCTTCACAGATGATTTGAGTAGATATGGGTATATCTACTTAATGAAACACAAATCTGAAACATTTGAAAAGTTCAAAGAATTTCAGAGTGAAGTGGAAAATCATCGTAACAAGAAAATAAAGTTTCTACGATCTGATCGTGGAGGAGAATATTTGAGTTACGAGTTTGGTTTACATTTGAAACAATGTGGAATAGTTTAGCAACTCACGCCACCCGAACACCACAGAGAAATGGTGTGTCCGAACGTCAGAATCGTATTTTACTAGATATGGTGCGATCTATGATGTCTATTTCGATTTACCGCTATCGCTTTGGGGTTATGCTTTAGAGACGGCCGCATTCACGCTAAATAGGACACCGTCAAAATTCGCTGAGACGACGCCTTATGAACTGTGGTTTGGCAAGAAACCAAAGTTGTCGTTTCTTAAAGTTTGGGGCTGCGATGCTTATGTAAAGAAACTTCAACCGATAAGCTCGAACCCAAATCGGAAAAATGTGTCTTCGTAGGATACCCAAAGGAGATGTTGGGTACACCTTCTATCACAGATCTGAAGGCAAGATTTTCGTTGCTAAATTCGGATCCTTTCTAGAGAAGGAGTTTCTCTCGAAAGAAGTGAGTGGGAGGAAAGTAGAACTTGATGAGATAATCAGATCTGCTCCCTTATTGGAAAGTAGTTCATCACAAGAAATGGTTCATGTGACAACTACACCAATTAGTGAGGAAACTAATGATGATGATCATGAAGCTTCGATCAAGTTACTATCGAACTCAGAGGTCAACCAGAGTAAAATACGCACTGAGTGGTACGGTAATCTTATTCGGAAGTCATGTTACTTGACCATGGCGAACCTACAAACTATGAAGAAGCGATGGTGAGCCCAGATTCGCAAAATGGCTGGAAGCCATGAAATCTGAGATGGGATCCATGTATGAGAACAAAGTATGGACTTTGGTTGACTTGCCCGATGATCGGCAAGCCATTGAAAATAAATGGATCTTTAAGAAGAAGACTGACGCCGATGGTAATATAACTGTCTACAAAGCTCGACTTGTTGCGAAAGGTTTTCGACAAGTTCAAGGGGTTGACTACGATGAGACTTTCTCACCGTAGCGATGCTTAAGTCTGTCCGAATCATGTTAGCAATTGCCGCATTTTATGATTATGAAATTTGGCAAATGGATGTAAAACTGCATTCTTGAATGGATTTCTAGAAGAAGAGTTGTATATGATGCAACCAGAAGGTTTTGTCGATCCAAAGGGTACTAACAAAGTGTGCAAGCTCCAACGATCAATTTATGGTCCAGTGCAAGCCTCTCGGAGTTGGAATAAACGCTTTGATAGTGTGATCAAAGCATATGGGTTTATACTGACTTTTGGAGAAGCCTCAGATTTACAAGAAAGTGAGTGGGAGCTCAGTAGCATTTCTAATATTATATGTGGACGATATATTATTGATTGGAAATGATATAGAATTCTGGATAGCATAAAAGGATACTTGAATAAAAGTTTTTCAATGAAAGACCTCGGTGAAGCTGCTTACATATTGGGCATCAAGATCTATAGAGATAGATCAAGACGCTTAATTGGACTTTCACAAAGCACATACCTTGATAAAGTTTTGAAAAGTTCAAAATGGATCAGCAAAGAAAGGTTTTTACCAGACATAAGGTGTAAGATTGAGTCGACTCAATGTCCCACCACAAAGCAGAAGATAGAGAGAAAATGAAAGATGTTCCTATGCTTCAGCCATAGGCTCTATCATGTATGCAATGCTGTGTACCGACCGACGTATGCTTAGCTGTAAGCTTGGCAGGAAGGTACCAAAGTAATCCAGAGTGGATCATCGACAGCGGTCAAGAACATCCCGAAATACCGAAAAGGACTAAGGATATGTTTCTCGATATGGAGGTGACAAAGAGCTAGTCGTAAATGGTTACGCCGATGCAAGCTTTGACACTGATCCGGACGATTCTAAATCGCAAACCGGATATGTGTTTTTATTAAACGGTGGAGCTGTCGGTTGGTGCAGTTCTAAACAAAGCGCCGTGGCGGGATCTACATGTGAAGCGGAGTACATAGCTGCTTCGAAGCAGCAAATGAAGGAGTCTGGATGAAAGAGTTCATTTCCGATCTAGGTGTCATACCTAGTGCATCGGGACCGATGAAGATCTTCGTGACAATATCGTGCAATTGCCTTGGCAAAGGAATCCAGATTTCACAAGAGGACCAAGCATATCAAGAGACGCTTCAATTCCATTCGGGACCAAGTCCAAGTGGGAGACATAGAGATTTGCAAAATACATACGGATCTGAATGTTGCGCACCGTTGACTAAGCCTCTTCCACGAGCAAAACATGATCAGCACCAAGACTCCATGGGTGTTAGAATCATTACTATGTAATCTAGATTATTGACTCTAGTGCAAGTGGGAGACTAAAGGAAATATGCCCTAGAGGCAATAATAAAGTTATTATTTATTTCCTTATACCATGATAAATGTTTATTATTCATGCTAGAATTGTATTAACCGGAAACATAATACATGTGTGAATACATAGACAAACAGATAGTCACTAGTATGCCTCTACAAGACTAGCTCATTAATCAAGATGGTTATGTTTCCTAACCATAGACATGTGTTGTCATTTGATTAATGGGATCACATCATTAGGAGAATGATGTGATTGACATGACCCATTCCGTTAGCTTAGCACTTGATCGTTTAGTATGTTGCTAATGCTTTCTTCATGACCCATACATGTTCCTGTAACTATGAGATTATGAAACTCCCATTTACCGGAGGAACACTTTGGGTACTACCAAACGTCACAACGAATCGGGTGATTATAAAGGAGTACTACAGGTGTCTCCAAAGGTACTTGTTGGGTTGGCGATTTCGAGATTAGGTTTTGTCACTCCGATTGTCGGAGAGGTATCTCTAGGCCTTCTCGGTGATACACATCACTTAAGCCTTGCAAGCATTACAACTAATGAGTTAGTTGTGAGATGATGTATTACGGAACGAGTAAAGAGACTTACCGTAACGAGATTGAACTAGGTATTGATACCGACGATCGAATCTCGGGTAAGTAACATACCGATGACAAAGGAACAACGTATGTCGTTATGCGGTTTGACCGATAAAGATCTTCAGAGAATATGTAGGAACCAATATGGGCATCCAGGTTCCGCTATTGGTTATTGACCGAGAATGGTTCTAGGTCATGTCTACATAGTTCTCGAACCCGTAGGGTCCGCACGCTTAACGCTTCGATGACAGTTCATTATGAGTTTATAAGTATTGATGCACCGGGTTGTTCGAGTCCGGATGTGATCAGGGACATGACGAGGAGTCTCAAATGGTCGAGGCATAAAGATTGATATATTGAAGCCTACATTTGGACATCGGAAGTGTTCCGAGTGAAATCGAATTTATCGAGTACCGGAGGTTACCGAACCCCGGAACTACATGGGCCATAGTGGGCCTTGGTGGAAAGGAGAAAGGGCCAGCCCTAGGTGGCGCGCCCCCCTTCCCTAGTCCTATTAGGACTAGGAAAGGTGGGCCGCCCCCTCTCTCTCTTCCCCTCCGGAATCCTAATCCAACTAGGATTGAGGGGAATCCTACTCCCGGAGGGAGTAGGACTCCTGGCGCCCCCTCTTGGCCGGCCAGCCCTCCCCTTGGCTCCTTTATATACGGGGCGGGGGCACCCTAGAACACACAAGTTGATCTACGGATCGTTCCTTAGCCGTGTCGGTGCCCCTTCCACCATATTCCACTTCGGTCATATCGTCAGAGAGCTTAGGCGAAGCCTGCGCGGAGAAGTCATATCGTCATGGAGCTTAGGCGAAGCCCCGCGCCGGTGGAGCATCAACATCGCCACCACGCCGTCAGGTCGACGGAACTCATCCCCGACACTTTGCTTTGGATCGGAGTCCGGGATCGCCATCGAGCTGAACGTGTGCGTAACTCGGAGGTGCCGACGCTCGGTGCTTGGATCGGTCGGATCGTGAAGACGCACGACTACATCAACCGCGTTGTTATAACGCTTCCGCTTTCGGTCTACGAGGGTACGTGGACGGACACTCTCCCCTCTCGTTGCTATGCCATCACCATGGTCTTGCGTGTTCGTAGGAATTTTTTTGAAATTACTACGTTCCCCAACAGAAAGAGGGGTTACGTAACCATCGGTGGACATCTGACATCTCGGGTGATCTTTCTACGGAAGGCTTGGTTCAGTTTATCAGGCTATGGGATCAGGTTTTGGCCGCTCAGTTGGACCGCAACTTACAGGACGAGGCAATTTGGCCATGGAATTCGAAGCAAGTCTACACCTCCGCCTCTGCCTATCGGATGTTCTTCAAGGGTGCAATCAGTGTTACATTTGCAACATGGGTTTGGAAATGCTGGGCGCCCGCTCACCTGCAAGATTTTCATGTGGCTGGCTATCCAATACAGGATTTGGACCTCCGATCGGTGCCTAAGACATGGGCTCCAACACAACATCTCCCCCTGCTACCTTTGTGATCAGGATGAAGACGCAGTTGACCACCTCCTTGTCAATTGCGTCGTCTCGAGACAAGTTTGGCACATGGGGCTTTCCAGGACGAGGCTTGGGCCCACTTTAGCTCCCAATGCCAACGACACTCTGGAGCATTGGTGGGGAAACGCCAGGCAGAGGATTGCAAAGGAGAACCGGAAAGCCTTTGACTCTTTCGTGATACTGGTCTGTTGGCATCTTTGGAAGCAACAAAATGATCGAGTTTTTCGCCCGGCTAGCACTCCATCTTCGGTTTTGGAATTAGTCAACAAGATAATCGATGAGCTTCGTATGTGGGTGATGGCCGGAGGGAGAGGAGTTAGAGAGCTTTTGTGAGGAGTTAGCTTAGTGTGTGGAGTTGGAATTTTTGTGTGGCCTCAGCCGACTTGTGGTTGTTGGCAACACCTAAACACTCTTGTAAATTGTCTTTCTCCTCTTTTATAAAGCTACGGTACGCAATTTGCGTATCCTCGGAAAAAAAGCAATTTGATGCAACGGTTGTAACATTTTTTCGCCGTGGTTGTAGCTCTGCTATGCCGACGCTCGTAGACGACGTTCGTCTGGTTCCAGCAAAACACGACGCCGGATGTAGCAATTTATGTCGTTGGATGCAGCTCCGGCCGCAGGTCCCTAGCACGTCATCTCTGTGATGTAGCATTTTTGAATCACGGTTCCAGCACACCGCATGGCCAGTAGCCAGTTGTAGCACCGCGACGTCATGGTTGTAGCAGTGCATGACGCCGGCCACAGTAATGCCTCGCCATGGTTGTAGCACGCAAGATCCCACGCCGGCGATGAGGATGTATTGCCGCAACAAACGAGCGGCTGCCACCGGCATGCCGCCCACAGCGAGGAGGGGGTACGAGGCGGCCGCAGGCGTGTGGGATCTGGTCTGCCGGCTGGATCGGCGGCAGGGTGTGTGCCACGAGCGCTCATGGAGAGAGAGGGAGAAAAAAAGAGTGAAGTGCACCGTAGGTCCTTAAACTATTTCAGGGATGTCACATAGGTCTTCGAACTATAAAAATCGTCATCTAGGTCTTTAAAGTGCAGTAATCTGTGTCATTCGGTCTAAAATCTCCTCGACAGCTCTAATCGCCAGCGGCACGTAAACAAAGAATCAGAATAACGGTCTTGTGCAAACAGTCCTGTATTCCTGTGCGTGATAAACAGTATACGACAAAAAATAAATATAAAAAAATATCCAAAAACTGAGATCCTCTGTCATCGAAGAGACCCTGGCGCATGAACAGTAAAAATATCATTAATTCAAAAAAAGTTCGTGAACGAAGAATTTGGAAAAATATTTGTGACTTCAATAAAATGTTCGCGAACGATGAATTTGAAAAAAATATTTGCGACTTTAAAAAAAGTTCGCGAACGATGAATTTGGAAAAAATTATTCATGACTTTAAAGAAATGTTCGCGAACGATGAATTTGGGAAAAATATTCGCGACTTTAGAAAATATTCGTGAGTTTAGAAAAAGTTCGCCACCGATGAATTTGGAAACAATATTCATGACTTTAAAAAAATGTTCGCGAACGATAAATTTGGAAAAAATATTCGTGACTTTAATAAAATGTTCGCGAACGATGAATTTGGAAAAAATATTTGCGACTTTAATATAAAGTTCACTAACATCTTTTAAAGTCACGAATTTTTGTGGTTCGCAAACATTTTTTTCCATACCCACGAACAATATTTGTGGTTCGCAAACATATTTTCAAATTTATTGTTTGTGAACTTTTTTAAAGTCGCGAATATTTTTCCCGTATTCGCGAACATTTTTTTGAATTAATGAACATTTTTACTGTTCATGCATCAGGGGTATCTTCGATGCCAAAGATTTTCAGATTTTTTGTTCATATTTTTTTATTTTTCGCACTGTTCACCATGCCAGCTGGCCATTTAGAGGGGGTTAGTGAGATTTTGGACCTGGATGACACACTTACTATACTTCGAGGATCTAAATGACGATTTTCATAGTTCGAGGACCTATGTGACACCCCTGAAATAGTTTAAGGACCTACAGTTCACTTTACTCGAAAAAAAGCTGGGGGAGGAAGAAGAGCGGCCGAGGGATGGATAAGGCGTGGATGCGTGGCTAGGAAAGAAGCCAGACGCACGTGGGTCCTGGACGAGGGACCTGGCGCGACAAAGAGCCCTCGATCAAAACGCAATCGCACGGCCCGCGCACGACCGGCTCAATACTCGGCCGGTCGACCGGGTATAAACGTTTCCCGGCAGTTTTTGGGCATCTGTTGAGATGCTCTAAGTTGCTAACCCTGCATCTTAGCATTGATAGATGCTCTAAGTTGCTAACTCTGCAACTCAGCCTTGATAGTTTCAGCTACAATGAGCACAGCTACACATGTCATGCACACTAAGAAAGAAATTAGACGTACGACTAGTAACATGTACACTAAGAAAGAAATTAGACGGAGAGGACACTCATCTCAAGAAAACTCCCAAGGAATTGTTTGCTTTTGCTGTACAACTGATTCGGATTTTAAGTTTGCTGGTTCTCTGGTCACCGTTCTCTCACGCGTATGGCTTAAACAATCATCATAGAAGTACCAGCCAAGCATAAACCAGGAGTTCCAAAACGTCACCCTCTTCCTTTCTTGGGATACAAACTTGTAAGCTTGAATCTAAATGGCTTGCAGGTTACACTATTTGTTTTCAATGGTAAACTATTCAACTAATGTCCACAGGCAATTATATATCGAATCATCCCCTCATGGTTCTATAACGTACGATAGCAATATACTCACGGCTGAAAATACATTAACTGATCATACCTGAATGGATCACAGGTTAAACATCAAAAGATAAGATGCCGAAGCTCTTCTACAGCTAACAGGTCCAGCAAAATGAAAATTCAGCTCGGCGTTCACCGAGACTCGGCGTGCCAGAAAGCAATGCACATTTATGATCAGACAGGTTTGGCATAGAGCGCCAGGCATGTTCTTTCTATTAAAAGAGAATGACGGGCAGTGGCACTCATTTCTCGATGAACTCTCTCATGTTCTTCAACCAGACCACGTACTCCTTCTCATCCTTGCTCATCATGTACTCGTGCAGCCAGTCATGCAGCGAGTGCTTGATCCCCCTCACCTCAAGATACCTGTGAAAGGACTTCTGCAAGCTCTCGTCCAGATCACTGTAGAAAACAATGAGTAAGTAAACATCAGAAGGAACCATAAGATGCAATGCGGTTTAGTATTCATCTAGGTACTTAAGTAAACAGAACATTGGATTGAATAATCAGCCAGGGGAGAAACACATACAAAAAAGTACTGTCAAGCTTGAGCCATTTCGTGTAAAACAACAAGAAATTTGTGACCAAGGATCCTTGTAAGTATAGCATTTTGCTTTATTATGATTCAGCAACCATTGGGTTGGCTTATTGAGATGCTTGAAATTGAAGAAATAATATAAGTTAGATAAGAAGAATTGAACTTACGAGAATTGTGGCCCCTCATATGCATTCTCAGTAGAGATGGCATCGCGATTCAGCAACCTCATATTTTCAATTGCCAGTTCATCATCATTAAAGTTGCACTCAAATTCCAGGATTGAGCCTCCTGGTTTCTCAACAGTGACAACCATCTGAAGTGCTGGCTTAAATGAGTCATCATCATTCTCAGCACCAGAGTCCTCATTGTTCAAATCTTCCTCAGTATCAAAATTTGTGTAGACAGTAGCTTTAATAGTCTCTCCTGCAAGCTCTCTTTTGAGAACGATGGACTGATCACCAGGGTTATCAATTATCTCAAAGGGGAAGTCTTCTGGTGGATCAATTTGCTGTTAAAAACAATTCAAAACAAGTATTTTGGTCATGTCCTTTTTCAAAAATATAAGAGTAGTGTTTTACAGACAAAGGTTCTTTTGAAGCAAAACTAAAGCATTTCTTCCTATTAACAAGATAAAACAATCAAGTACTTGCAAAGCATAAGTATAACACAAGGTATAGTATGCGACATCAGTCTATGAAACCCATCCTTACATCATCGCAGTATAACACTTTATCACATTTACATATACCATATACTGGAGTTTATGGACCTCAGAGAGCAATTAATACTACGTAAGGTACATTTCAAACGTTCACTTACCTGAATAAACATTTCAAATGTGCACAAACTTCATCTAATAATGTCCAATTGACTCATAAATACTCCCTCCGTCTCATAATGTAAGACGTTTTTTGACACTAGTGTAAAAAAACGTCTTACATTATGGGACGGAGGGAGTAGTTTAGAAGGGGAATGACTTGAACATCTGAAAAGCTGAGCTATCAAAGTCAAGTTTGTGAACCTATTGGATTGAGCTGGAGCCTGGAGCATCCAGCACAGGCCAGGATCTCGCAACCGGATTTTGTAATATACCAACAATATTTCCTTTTTACTATCCATACCACTACCATTTTAATTCTTTAATCCTGAATAGTCACCATTACTGACTAACGGCATGCCAGCAATGTAGCACCTTGTTCTGCAATTTGAGATGCAGGGACGAGAGATTGCCAGAGTTAGCTGTTCACTGCAGAGCAACAATCACGGGCATAGCTAGTACTACTACTTTACCACATAAAGGACTAAACAGTCTTGCATAGGGCTGCGTTCGGCAATCCTCTGCTCCTTCGCCAGGGAGCGGAGCGAGCGGAGCACCCTGTTGGCCGCTCCTCAAATTTATACGGTATGCCGCTCCGCTCCGCGGGGGAGTTACGGAGCGGAGGGATTCCGAACGCAGCCTAGATAACCTTAATTTTGGTTCTGTTCCTAATTTTTCCCAAATAAGCGGGACCAAGGTATTTCCTCCGGTATTCACACCACAAATAATAAAGCCCGATCGTGGATAAATGGAGTCAAACTACTATCTCGAAGCAACGAAAAGGAAATGCAGGAGCGGTGTTAAAGGAAGCCAAGAGACCTGCGCGGAGCCCTCCTCCGATTCGACGACGCACTCGATCTCGGAGTCGATGACCCGCCTCAGGTTCTCGTCCGGGGAGATCTTGGAGGAAGACGCCGGGGATTGCGACGACAGGAAGCGGCGGGCAGTGGTCCCTGAAGGGGAGGCGGCAGCGGCGGCGGCGGGGTGGAAACGGGCAAGCGAAACGGGCGCGCTGGACGTCGCGGAGGAGTGGGCGCAGCGTCGGGATAGGGTGGAGACCCGCGACGAAAAGGCGGCGCGGCGGAGGAGCCTGGCGGCAAGGGACGCCGACGACATGGCTCGGGCTTTGGTGTTTCTCTGGAGATCGGACGACGGCTGCTCGCTGCGAAGGCTAGGGTTTTGTGGGGTTTAAAGGGCTGGAGGCCGAATGGAGAAGACTTGGGGGAAAGGTAAGAAATAATGGAGTGGTGGCCCAACCCAGTGCACTTGAGAATGCCCCTTCGGCCCATAGAGCTCAGTCTTCGTTGTCTTTTTCATTTCGTGGGAAACATAGAGTGGAGTACGGTTTCCTCAAAAAAAAAAAAAATTAGTGGAGTGCGGAGCGCCCCTCAACAACAACAACAAAAAAGAGTACTCCCTCCATCCGAAAATACTTGTCATTAAATGGATAAAAAGAAATGTATTCAAACTAAAATACGTCTCGATACATACCCTTTTATTTATTTTGATGACAAGTATTTCCGAATGGAGGGAGTATTTCTAAAAAAGAAAAGAGTGGAGTACGCAGGTTCCAAATAAAATCCGCATGTTTATATGGCGTACCATTGTCATAATGCAACATCTCCGGCGCGCTTGTTGTGCGCTGCGGTAGATTTCTGGAGGCACGCGCTCCTACAGTGCACAATGTCGTGATGCATGTGGGCTCTCTCCTCTAAAACATTGGTGGAACAAGTGAGTCTCGATGATGATCTAAGTGCCAAGAGTTGGTTGTTCAAAATGCAGGCCGCATTATTGCATGCAGAGTTTACTCGCCTAGGATTTACTCTTTGGGCAATTTGGAGCTCGAGGCGGAAGGTCATACATGAGGACATATATCAAACGCCGCACGCCGCACGCTGCACGCCACTAGAGCTTTCATAAACTCTTTTATACCTGATTTGAAGGCTCTAGAGAAACCTACTAATGAAACTAGAAGGGTTGCACCGGCCATGCCAACTCATTTGATTGCAGCACCGAGGGGGATGTGTAAAATCAACGTGGAAGCTGCTCTTACTCGGAACATGCAAGCAGGTGTTGTTGATGTTGCGTGTAGGGATAGCCTCGGGAACTATCTGGGGGCCTCAACGATCACATTTGTTGGGATTTCAAACTCCACAACTCTAGAAGCTCTAGCAGTCTTAGAGGGATTGACACTGGCGGACGATCTCTATGAAATAGGCATTTATATTGCATCTGATTGCAAGGTTGTGGTCGAGGATATCAAAGAAGAGTGGACTTTCTTATGGGGCGAGCATACGAGAAAATATCGATCACTGTAATTCTTTTGCTACTTGTTCGGTTAGCCATGAGTTTAGGAGCTTGAATACCGAGACTCGCAATTTAGCGAATCATGCTCTCTCACTTGAGGTTGGCCGCCATGTTTGGTTAGGCACTTTGGGTGATCTTACTTTTGTCCATGTAAACATTGTGATGAGTTAAATAAAAACTTCGTGAGATTGTCTAAAAAAAGATAGAGCTCACTCTTACGATGACAATACAACATACCTCTACAAATCGAGCGTCAAATTTTGTAGCATGGCAAATCGAATGTTTGAAATGATAAAATATGTTGTTGTGAGGATGGTAATTTGTCAAAGAAGGATCCTTGTCATGCTTATAAATGAAATTTACATCTCCACGACAACATATTTTTTCATAAAAAGAGGTAATAACATTAGTGGTACTTAAACTTGCCAACGATGATCGCTTTAATGCCCGGACTTGAAAAATACGCTGAATTGGTTCTAAAACTTGGCCAAATAGGGTGGCTATATCATTTAATTTAGTAAGATGTGCCACAACAGTTTCAGATTCATAACCATAGAAAGGATCAGATCCAACCAAAGTAATTAACTCAGGATCGATAGAGAATTTACAATCCTTATCAGTAACAAAGATAGGTGAAGTAGCAAACTTAGGATCATATTTTATTCTAGCATTCAAAGACTTTTCTTTCAGCTTAGCTAACAGTTTCTTAAGATCCTCTCAATCATTGCAAGCAAAGAAGTCTCTAGCAGTTTCTTCATCCATAACATAACCCTCAGGTACAACAGGCAATTCATGTCTAGGGGGAGAATCATAATCTTTAGTTTCAATAATATCATCAGTTTCAGTAATTTCATTCTCTCTAACCCTAGCAAGTTGTTCATCAAGAAATTCACCCAATGGCACAGTATTATAAAGAAGAAGTAGTTTCATCATAAGCATCATTCATAGCAGAAGTGGCATCATCAATAACATGCGACATGTCGAAATCAATAGCAGGTGTAGGCGTCGCAAGTTTACTTAAAGCATAAGGTGAATCAAATGCAGAGCTATATGGCAGTTCCTTACCTCCCTTCGTAGTTGAGGGGAAAATCTTGGTTCTTTGATCTTTCAAATTCTTCATAGTGATCAACAGATATAAATCCCAAGTGACTCAAATAATAAAGCTATGCTCCCCGGCAACGGCGCCGGAAAAAGGTCTTGATAACCCACAATTATAGGTGATCGCAACAGTTTTCGAGGGTAGAGTATTCAACCCAAATTTATTGATTCGACACAAGGGGAGCCAAAGAATATTCTCAAGTATTAGCAGCTGAATTGTCAATTCAACCACACCTGAAAGACTTAATATTTGCAGCAAAGTATTTAGTAGCAAATTAGTATGGAAGTAACGGTAACAATAGCAAAAGTACCAGTAGCAGTTTTTTGGCAATCGTAACAGTGGCAACGGAAAAGTAACGATGCAAAGATCAATATGAAACGAACTCGCAGGCAATGTGTCAATGATGGATAATTATGTCGGATAGCATTCATCATGCAACAGTTATAACATAGGGTGACACAGAACTAGCTCCAATTCATCAATATAATGTAGGTATGTATTCCAAATATAGTCATGCGTGCTTATGGAAAAGAACTTGCATGACATCTTTGAAGGAAATATGCCCTAGAGGCAATAATAAAGTTGTTATTTATATTTCATATCATGATAAAATGTTTATTATTCATGCTAGAATTGTATTAACCGGAAACTTAGTACATGTGTGAATACATAGACAAAACAGAGTGTCCCTAGTATGCCTCTACTTGACTAGCTCGTTAATCAAAGATGGTTATGTTTCCTGACCATAGACATGTGTTGTCATTTGATGAACGGGATCACATCATTAGAGAATGATGTGATGGACAAGACCCATCTGTTAGCTTAGCATTATGATCGTTGAGTTTTATTTCTATTGCTTTCTTCATGACTTATACATGTTCCTCTAACTATGAGATTATGCAACTCCCGAATACCGAAGGAACACCTTGTGTGCTATCAAATGTCACAACGTAACTGGGTGATTATAAAGATGCTCTATAGGTGTCTCCGAAGGTGTTTGTTGGGTTGGCATAGATCGAGATTAGGATTTGTCACTCCGAGTATCGGAGAGGTATCTCTGGGCCCTCTCGGTAATGCACATCACTATAAGCCTTGCAAGCAATGTAACTAATGAGTTAGTTGCGGGATGATGCTTTACGGAACGAGTAAAGAGACTTGCCGGTAACGAGATTGAACTAGGTATGATGATACCGACGATCGAATCTTGGGCAAGTAACATACCGATGACAAAGGGAACAATGTATGTTGTTATGCGGTTTGACCGATAAAGATCTTCATAGAATATGTAGGAGCCAATATGAGCATCCAGGTTCCGCTATTGGTTGTTGACCAGAGATGTGTCTCGGTCATGTCTACATAGTTCTCGAACCCGTAGGGTCCGCACGCTTAACGTTCGATGACGATTTGTATTATGAGTTATGTGATTTGATGTACTGAAGGTTGTTTAGAGTCCCGGATGAGACCACGGATGAGGAGTCTCGAAATGGTCGATACGTAAAGATCGATATATTGGAAGGCTATATTCGGACATCGGAAAGGTTCCGAGCGATTCGGGTATTTTTTGGAGTACCGGAGAGTTACGGGAATTCGCCGGGGGGGGGGGGTCAATGGGCCTTCATGGGCCTTAGTGGAAATAGAGGGCAGCAAGGAAGTGTGGGGTGCGCCCCCCTAGGCCCAAACCGAATTGGTTTAGGGCTTTGGGGGCCGGTCCCCTCTTTCCTTCTCCCCTTCTCCTCTTTCCTTCCCCTCCTAGTTGGACTAGGAAAGGGGGAACTTACTCCTAGTAGGAGTAGGATTCCCCCATTGGGGCACACCCTATGAGACCGTCGGCCCCCTCCCCTTGCTCCTTTATATACGTGGCCAGGGGGCACCCCAAAGACACACAAGTTGATCTTTTAGCCGTGTGCGGTGCCAACCTCCATAGTTTTACACCTCGGTCATATCGTCGTAGTGCTTAGGCGAAGCCCTGCGCCGGTAACTTCATCATCACCGTCACCACGCTGTCGTGCTGACGAAACTCTCCCTTGGCCTCAGCTGGATCTAGAGTTCGAGGGACGTCACCGAGCTGAACGTGTGCAGATCGCGGAGGTGTTGTGCGTTCGGTACTTGGATTGGTTGGATCGCAAAGACGTTCGACTACATCAACCACGTTACTAAACGCTTCCGTTTTTGGTCTACGAGGGTATGTGGATACACTCTCCCCGCTCGTTGCTATGCTTCTCCTAGATAGATCTTGCGTGATCATAGGAATTTTTTGAAATACTACGTTCCCCAACAGTGGCATCCGAGCCAGGTCTATGCATAGATGTTATATGCACGAGTAGAACACAAAGAGTTGTGGGCGATAATAGTCATACCTTGCTTACCAAAGATGTCATACTTTGATTCGGCGGTATTGTTGGATGAAGCGGCTCGGACCGACATTACGCCAGACGCTTACGCGAGACTGGTTCTACCGACGTGCTTCGCATACGTGGCTAGTGGGTGTCTGTTTCTCCAACTTTAGTTGAATCGAGTGTGACTACGTCCGATCCTTGTTGAAGGTTAAAACAACACACTTGACGAAAAATCGTTGTGGTTTTTGATGCGTAGGTAAGAACGGTTCTTGCTAAGCCCGTAGCAGCCACGTAAAACTTGCAACAACAAAGTAGAGGACGTCTAACTTGTTTTTGCAGGGCATGTTGTGATGTGATATGGTCAAGACGTGATGATATATAAATTGCTGTATGAGATGATCATGTTTTGTAATAGTTATCAGCAACTGGCAGGAGCCTTATGGTTGTCGCTTTATTGTATGAAATGCAATCGCCATGTAATTGCTATACTTTATCACTAAGCAGTAGCGATAGTCCTGATAGCAATAGTTGGCGAGACGATAAGGATGCTTCGATGGAGATCAAGGTGTCAAGCCAGTGACGATGGTGATCATTTGGAGATGGAGATCAAAGGCACAAGATGATGATGACCATATCATATCACTTATATTGATTGCATGTGATGTTTATTCTTTATGCATCTTATTTTGCTTGGATCGACGGTAGCATTATAAGATGATCTCTCACTAAATTTCAAGGTACAAGTGTTCTCCCTGAGTATGCACCGTTGCAACAGTTCGTCGTGCTGAGACACCACGTGATGATTGGGTGTGATAAGCTCTACTTCACATACAACGGGTGCAAGCCAGTTTTGCACACGCAGAATACTCGGGTTAAACTTGACGAGCCTAGCATATGCAGATATGGCCTCAGAACACTGGAGACCGAAAGGTCGAGTGTAGCGACCCGACCCGAATGGATCAAGTCTCTGTGCTTACGTGTCATCCCTAGATCGGTATGCTGACACACACAATACTCGAGGATTTATAACAGAGGTAAATCACATGTATAAATAACGTAAATACTATTACCTCAATCCAAATATAGCGGAAGCAACAAGGTTGTGGATTCCCATCAACACCAACGGCAAAGTTGAGTGTAGAAATCGTAACCCTAATGTATCACTTACTCGTCGTCTGAATAGTCTACAACATGAAAAGTTGCAGCCCGAAAACGGGTCAGCACATGGAATATGCTGGCAATGTAACACATAGAGAGTAATGAAAGAATAAGCTATACTACATGCATATATGGCTGGTGGAAAGCTCTATGGTTACAGTTTTTGCGAAAAGCCATTTTTTCCCTACTACAAAGGAATAAATTTATTTAACTATCATGGTGGTTGTTAAACATTGAGAATGGTTGACAGCATCCTCAATCCCAATTAAAAGTACTCATTAAAACCCAACAAAGTTAATTAAAGTAACATGATGAGATCAACAGGATAATCCAATAACTAGATACTCAAGATGTCCATAACCGGGGACACGGCTAACCATGATTAGTTTATACACTCTGCAGAGGTTTGCGCACTTTTCCCCACAAGACTCGATCGCCTTCGTTTGATTTCTCGCACTACATGGTGACCGAGACATAGTCTTTCAGAAGCACTAGCACCTTACTTGTGGGTAGACCGGTACACCTACTTTCCCCTATATCTGCTAGTCTACCCGTAAGAGTTCGCACAACTTAATCAACTATGCCAGAGCCCATAATGGCTTGTGGCTGCACACGGAAGTTTCTAGTTTGAATAATCTCATGATCCCTTTGAGCCTGGGTGGCGGTCCGAAGAAATACAGGCAAGCCCTGATGGAAGCCAGGTGTCTCAATCCACCCAGATGTGAGTTTAAGTTGCCACCTTAAATAAACCATTAATTTAACAATCTCACATCTGTCATGGAATACACTCACCCAATCCACGTCTACTAGCATAGCATGGCATAATAAGCAAACGTAGAAGTAACTCCCAAGGGTTTGATAATAAAAAAGGCAATAGGTACTACCTCATCTACTTCCCAAAACCCACAATTTAATTAGACCCTAATCACGCAAGTGTTTGAGGATAGATCTAATGCATAAAAACTGGGTATGAGAAGAGGTATGATCAAAGTGTTACTTGCCTGCAATGTTGATGAAGATGATTCGCACTCAAAATTCTGGATAGTTCTACTCGTCACACTCCGGTCAATCTATCGTAAGCAAGCAATAGTAACCACACATAAGCAATCACTCAAAACATCGGACCGAACGAAGAAAACGATTCGGAAAACATCAAAACCAAGCAAATAACTCTTGCAACGTAAAACAATTTCTAACAGTACCAAAATTATGTGAATTTGGCCTTATCACAAAGTTTATGTCAAGAGCTTTAATTTGCAAAAAGAATCAACTAAATCGGAGTTACGAAACTCAAGTTATGATCAAACGAAGTTTGAATACAAATCTAATCTAATTCAAACTAAATCGGAGAGGGCGGCGGGGCCGGCGCATTTATAGGGGAGGGGTGGCCTCGGGAGGCGTGGGGAAGGGGGCACGGAGGACGCGGAGTCCGGCCGAACTCCGGCGGCGGCGCTCCTGTGCGGGAGTCGGTCTCCTGCAGGAGATCGGGGACGACCTGGGGTGGGCCGGCGCAGTGTTGGGCCGGCTGGGCTTCGGCCCAGTCGGTCCGAAGAGTTTTTTTTAAACAAACAGAGAAAAAAAACAGAATAAAATGAAAATATTATATAGGCATATAATATATCAAAAATTTCAGAAAAAGATTTTCTACAACATGGACATTATTCTAGCTTCAAATAAAATACACAAAAATTCAAATAAAGCAAAGAGTGCTTCTGCTCTAATAAAATCCAACAAAAATCATTTTAAAAATACCAAAATTAATTCAAATTTATTTCTCTCCATTTTTCTGATGTAGGGAATCATGTTACCCTATTTTCCATATATTTTATTTTTGGAGAAAATAAATTGAATAAAACTCAAATAACTCCAATTGAAAATAAATTCAAAAGAACTTTGAATTTAATTCTTTGAAACTCCCAACTCATATTTCATATAATTTGAAGAAGTCATTTTATCTTTGCTCGTGAAAATCATTGAGTTGCATAAAGTTTCAGAATTGAAATATCCTCAAATGAAATTCAAATATTTTCAACACCCTTGTCATTTAAATAAATGGAAGAAGTCATGTCATCTTCTCTCGTGGTTTTGTGATGAAGAGTATTTGAATTCACGAAGATCTGAAAGCAATGGTGAAAGTTTGGGAAAGTCCTTTTATTCCCTCTCATTTAACTTCCAAAAATTTCGAATTCACTCACTTTCAGTCAATCAATCAAACAATCAATCAAAACTATCTGTTTGTTTATAACATTCCAAAATTTAGAATTTTGGGATGTTACAAAACTACCACCCTTAAAATGAATCTCGTCCTCGAGATTCGGAGAGGCTAGCAAGAAATAGGTTAGGTTTGGGGTCTTCTCAAATCCATCGATCATCTCCGGGGTCTCGGGTGCTACCACCCTTAGAAGCATGGTTATGATTCCATCAAAACTCATATACTCCATCCTCATTGCTGATAGTATCGGTCTTCTCAGATCTTAAGGATAATTCCTTCTTTGGGCTCTTCCGGTAGTGGCATGACCTTTTCCTCAATACTTTTGTCCTTTCCTCTTGGTAAGGTTACCCCGAAACTGGGTCTTCATAGCTGACGGGTCTGGCGCCAATACTAAACAACTATCGATATCTCATGGTGGTCATCAATTTATGGTTTCTCCTGCAGGAAATGGGTCTGGGTTGATTCCTCACCGTATATCCTACGGTTGGCAAAAGCTGCCTTGTACAAGGGAAAAAGTACCTATACCATTCTAAGGTTTAAACAAGGTTTTGATCGTCGTCTCTCTACTATAGGTAAGTCACTCAGATTTACCATCCCATATAGCAAGGAGAACAATAAGAGTAAGTCGGTATGGTGATCAATCCATCCTGCACCCAAATCATTACCTTGTACATGGTTTAGCGAATCTCGCATTCTAACGCTCGGTCATTCTCACAAGCATTGCATAATTTCTCTTGTCAACGAACCAAGTTCGGAAAATCCATTGATTCTGCAAGCCAAACAAACATCTATCGTTTCTTCACAACTCTCAGGTTTTGCGTAAACTCCTATAAGATCGTCTGTTGATAAGGCATATCCTCTTCCAGGTTTTTTTCCTTCAGCAAAAATGTGCTTGCTTCTTGGCAGGTCCTGGGGCCTGTGGGTTATGGCCCATCTCATCACTTATAATCCTTGAACTCATCATTGGGGCAGCTGATCGTTATCCCAACATCCAACTTCCTGGCATACTTAAATCCATCCAATTGTACTGTCTTCCTTCCTTCTATTTGCACCAAACGGAGACATGATTACTCAGACTCATCATGGAATTTCCATTGATCCATATTTCCAACATCATACCTGCTTTATATCTAATAGTAATTCATCTCTTCATCCTCGTGGGATATCCCACATACCGAGATAAAAACTTATACTTATGAAGTCCATACTCCACTTCGTGGAACATCATTATCCTTTCCAGGGTCAAGCGTCCTTACAAGGAAATATTGGCCATCTCTGCATGGCACTTCTTCAACTGGGAAACGTGAAACACATCCTGAACTCCTGACAGTCCTTCGGGTGACTCCAACTTGTTAGCCAATTCTCCCATACGTTCCAAACTCGGTATGGTCCTACAAATCTCAGGGCTAACTTTCCCTTAACTCTAGATCGTTTAACTCCTCGCAGAGGTGGCACACAAAGATATGCTCTGTCTCCGATTTCATAGACTACCTCCTTGCGTTTTTGAGTCTGCATAACTCTTCGGCCTGGACTGAGATTCCTTCAGTCTATCTCGAATCCACTTAACATTCTATTCTGACTCCTTGATCACATTTAATCCAAACAACTGACGGTCTCCAACTTCATCCCACATCAACGGTGTCCTGCACCTTCTCCCATACAAAGCTTCAAAAGGGGCCATCTTCAAACTGGCTTGGTAACTTGTTGTTGTATGAGAACTCCGCGTAAGGTAGATTATCATCCCTACTAGATCCATAAGTTAGCGCACACGCTCTCAACATGTCCTCCAGAATCTGATTGACTCTCTCGATTTATCCATCATCATGGATGAAAGGCTGTCTCAACTCTAGCCTAGTACCCAAAGTCCGTGCAGCTGATTCCAAAACTTTGAGGTAAACTGTGTTCCTCTATCTGATACGATGGTCCTGGTAACTCCATGCAGACATACCATCCTGGTCAAATATATCTTGGCCGACTTCGCATTTGTATAGGTGGTTTTCACTGGGGTCAAGTGAGCCACTTTGGTCAAGCGAGTCAACTACTACCCAGATAGAATCATGTCCAGTTCAGATTCTGGGAAATCCGGTAATGAAATCCATGCCAAGCTTATCCTACTTCCATTCGGTTATCGGCATAGGCTGTAGTAATCCTGCTGGCTTCTGATGCTCTACTTTTACTCTCTGGCATATATCACCTACGGCTACATACTCCGCAATATCCTTATTCACACCATTCCACCAGAAACACTCCTTCAAATCCAAATGCATCTTGGTGTTTCCAGGGCGAATTGAGTATGGTGAATCATGAGCCTCCTGAAGTATTAACTTCCTGATCTTTGCATTATTGGGTACATGTACACTATCCTCAAACCATAAGGTGTCGTGTTCATCCTTACGAAAACCTTTGGCCTTTCCTTTGCTCATCCTCCCTTTTAACTCAACAATCTCTTTGTCATCCTTTTGAGCTTCACTGATCTTTCTCAACAATGTAGACTGAACTTCCATTGCTGCAACAAAACCTTTGGGAACAATCTCCAACCGAAGTTCCCTGAGATCCTCGGCTAACTCCTTTGGTAATCCTCTGGTTATGAGGGTATTTGTCCTTATTTTCTTTATGGTCGTGTTCTATTTCTCCACAAAGCTTGTATGCACAAGGTTTCTTCATATCCTTTCCATAAGGCCTCAACTTCTGGGATACAAGACGAGATCTTTGCAGAGTCAACTTAAATTCTTCCCAAGTGGTTACTCCTTGCCATCCATTGATGGTTTGGTACATCCTCCACCAAGTAGCAGCAACTCTTACAAAGCACTGAAGAGAATGCTGGGTCATATCCTTTCTGGGTATAATGTCATTCTCCATATGATCCTCCATGTTCTGAATCCATTGGTCCGTCTCCAATTGACTCATTGGTCCAGAAAATACAAGCTCATCTCCATTCATCCTCTATTGGGTCCATGGGTTTTGGGGTGAGATAAGAGAGATAGACAGGGAGGGATACACACAATGCAAACAATAGTTTTGAAAAGACGGGTTTTATTGTGGTTGTCGGAAAAAAACATTAAACAAATGACAGCTCACAATCGTCGCATCTAACGCAGGTATAAACAGGGTTTGGGCTTCTAATGGTCAATAAATCTTCAAAGTCATCAAACTCTTCCAGTCTTGATCATGTCTCCGATGGCTTCTTCCGATCATGCTTGTCCTACTCAAGTTATTTTGCAATATCATCTCTATTGACGCAGAGTCTCTCGTGACGTCCTTTAATATTCTGGAGTTGCATTCCAAACTTCCGGTTTCAACATCCTTGACATGATCCATGGTCCTCTGTCCTCCAATTCTGATTTAATCTCCGGTATCTCGAGGTTTAGCTCCTCCGGCTTGTCTACTTTCAGCTTCTGGATCCTGAGTTCTTCATGAAATACTTCCTTGTCAAATATAGCTTCTTGCATATCCATCCTAAACTTCTTGATGTAATACTCCAGATCCTGGTGATGCACCGGCCAAGGTTAAAACTTCATCTTGCTGATAGGTGCTCCATCAGCCTTCTACCATCCAATCCTTCCATGCATATGCATGCTTAACTCCGCACGGTGACAATAGCATAAACGGGCGATGACATCATGGATAGCTGTGCTTCTGCTCTTGCCCTTTCCATGAGCTACCATTCCATAGTTGATATCTCCTGCCTTAGGGTTTTCCTGACAAAACTTTTGAGTTCTAATGCTCCATGTTCCGGTCTTACTCCAATACACCTTGATCTCGGGTATGATAACTTCCATAGTCTGTCAAATTCCATAAGCGTAACCTTCCTAGGTCATAAAGATCTGGGAATTCTTCAGAGCCTTCAAAATCTACTAGTCTTCGGAGTCTTCAACAGTTGTAGTTTCCATTTACACGGTAAAATCCTCTTCATTCCAAATGGTCTTAGTTGTCCGATATCCTATCTCCTTGGAGTGGTCTCATCGGCCAAATCTTCAAGTGGTCAAAAGGGAAAAGGGGTATGGTCTCACTAAAAGGGAATATTTGAATAAGCTCAGAAGAGAAGAGAGGTAAAAGATCATTTTGAAAATGAAGTTGTAGAGGAAAATCTTTCCTATGGGCTTGCCAGTTTCTAGGGTCACGTCCTACAATCAACATGTGCACTGATACCATCTTGTAGCGACCCGACCCGAATGGATCAAGTCTCTGTGCTTACGTGTCATCCCTGGATCGGTATGCTGACACACACAATACTCGAGGATTTATAACAGAGGTAAATCACATGTATAAATAACGTAAATACTATTACCTCAATCCAAATATAGCGGAAGCAACAAGGTTGTGGATTCCCATCAACAACAACGGCAAAGTTGAGTGTAGAAATCGTAACCCTAACGTATCACTTACTCATCGTCTGAAAAGTCTGCAACATGAAAAGTTGCAGCCAAACGGGTCAAGACATGGAATATGCCGCAATGTAACACATAGAGAGTAATGAAAGAATAAGCTATACTACATGCATATATGGCTGGTGGAAAGCTCTATGGTTACAGCTTTTTGAAAAGCCAATTTTTCCCTACTACAAAGGAATAAATTTATTTAACTATCATGGTGGTTGTTAAACATTGAGAATGGTTGACAACATCCTCAATCCCAATTAAAAGTACTCATTAAAACCCAACAAAGTTAATTAAAGTAACATGATGAGATCAACAGGATAATCCAAGAACTAGATACTCAAGATGTCCATAACCGGGGACACGGCTAACCATATTAGTTTATACACTCTGCAGAGGTTTGCGCACTTTTCCCCACAAGACTCGATCGCCTCCGTTTGATTTCTCGCACTACATGGTGTTTGAGAAACGGATGACCGAGACATAGTCTTTCAGAAGCACTAGCACCTTACTTGTGGGTAGACCGGTACACCTACTTTCCCCTACATCTGCTAGTCTACCCGTAAGAGTTCGCATAACTTAATCAACTATGCCAAAGCCCATAATGGCTTGTGGCTGCACACGGAAGTTTCTAGTTTGAATAATCTCATGATCCCTTTGAGCCTGGGTGGCGGTCCGAAGAAATACAGGCAAGTACTGATGGAAACCAGGTGCCTCAATCCACCCAGATGTGAGTTTAAGTTACCACCTTAAATAAACCATTAATTTAACAATCTCACATCTGTCATGGAATACACTCACCCAATCCACGTCTACTAGCATAGCATGGCATAATAAGCAAACGTAGAAGTAACTCCCAAGGGTTTGATAATAAAATAGGCAATAGGTACTACCTCATCTACTTCCCAAAACCCATAATTTAATTAGACCCTAATCATGCAAGTGTTTGAGGATAGATCTAATGCATAAAAACTGGGTATGAGAAGAGGTATGATCAAAGTGTTACTTGCCTGCTATGTTGATGAAGATGATTCGCACTCAAAACTCTGGATAGTTCTACTCGTCACACTCCGGTCAATCTATCGTAAGCAAGCAATAGTAACCACACATAAGCAATCACTCAAAACATCAGACCGAATGAAGAAAATGATTCGGAAAACATCAAAACCAAGCAAATAACTCTTGCAACGTAAAACAATTTCTAACAGTACCAAAATTATGTGAATTTGGCCTTATCATGAAGTTTAGTCAAGAGCTTTAATTTGCAAAAAGAATCAACTAAATCGGAGTTACGAAACTCAAGTTATGATCAAACGAAGTTTGAATACAAATCTAATCTAATTCAAATTTTAAAACTTTCAAAAATATATTTGAGTTGGATTAATGGATAGAGGAGATCGTAACGAAGAGGTGGGCGTTGGTTTCGTTGGATTTGGACAAACGAGCAAGAAGTAATAGTCGTTTGAAAACTAGGGGCTAATATGTAGAAAAAGTATTCACACATAGGCCCCTAGCCAAAAAATAACAGAAAAAGAAAAAAACTAAAAAGTGAACGTTCGTTAACGAACGCTAACGAACGAATTTGTTCGCTGCGAAGGTATAAACAGCGAACGTTCATAGGATTAACACACAAAAACTGAAAACCGATCTAAGAGGAAAACCAGTCGGGCTTTTGCGGTTTTTACCGGCTTGGTGAAATAAACCGATGGCAGATCTGGTGACGGCGGCATTCTCCGGCGAGGCGGGGCAGTGGCGACGGCGAGCTCCGGCGATGCGGGGCGAGACGCGGGCGGCGACGCAGCGAGCGGCGAGGGGGGGGGGGGAGTGCGGCGGCGGCGGCGGCAGTGTTGCAGAGCAACGGCGGCGGCGGTTGAACACGGCGGCAGCGGCTGCAACCGATGGCGGCGGTGGTAGATCTTGTGAGGGGCGGCGGCGCGAGCAGAGAGAGAGAGAGAGGGCGGCGGGGCCGGCGCATTTATAGGGGAGGGGTGGCCTCGGGAGGCGTGGGGAAGGGGGCACGGAGGACGCGGAGTCCGGCCGGACTCCGGCGGCGGCGCCTCGTCTTGAGTCGGTCTCCGCGGAGATCGGGACGACACAGGGTGGGCCGGCGCAGCGTTGGGCCGGCTGGGCTTCGGCCCAGTCGGTCCGAAGAGTTTTTTTTAAAACAAACAGAGAATAATAATAATAAAACAGAATAAAATGAAAATATTATATAGGCATATAATATATCAAAATTTTCAGAAAAGATTTTCTACAACATGGACATTATTCTAGCTTCAAATAAAATACACAAAAATTCAAATAAAGCAAAGAGTACTTCTGTCTAATAAAATCCAACGAAAATCATTTTAAAAATACCAAAATTGATTCAAATTTATTTCTCTCCATTTTTCGGATGTAGGGAATCATGTTACCCTATTTTCCATATATTTTATTTTTGGAGAAAAATAAATTGAATAAAACTCAAATAACTCCAAATTGAAAATAAATTCAAAAGAACTTTGAATTTAATTCTTTGAAACTCCCAACTCATATTTCATATAATTTGAAGAAGTCATTTTATCTTCGCTCGTGAAAATCATTGAGTTGCATAAAGTTTCAGAATTGGAAATACCTCAAATGAAATTCAAATATTTTCAACACCCCTTGTCATTTAAATAAATGGAAGAAGTCATGTCATCTTCTCTCCAGGGTTTTGTGATGAAGAGTATTTGAATTCACGAAGATCTGAAAGCAATGGTGAAAGTTTGGGAAAGTCCTTTTATTCCCTCTCATTTAACTTTCAAAAATTTCGAATTCACTCACTTTGAGTCAATCAATCAAAACTATCTATTTGTTTATAACATTCCAAAATTTAGAATTTTGGGATGTTACATCGAGCGTGAATCATATAGTAGATATGATCAACGTAGTGATGTTCACCATTGAAAACTACTCCATGTCACGTGATGATCGGACATGGTTTAATTGATTTGGATCACGTGATCATTTAGATGACTAGAGGGATGTCTATCTAAGTGGGAGTTACTAAGTAATATGATTAATTGAACTTTAATTTATCATGAACTTAGTCCTGATAGTATTTGCATAACTATGTTGTAGATCAATAGCTCACGATGTAGCTCCCCATATATTTTTGATATGTTCCTAGAGAAAAACTATGTTGAAAGATGAGAGTAGCAATGATGCGGGCTAGGTCCATGATCTGAGGATTATCCTCATTGCTGCACAGAAGAATTATGTCCTTGATGCACCGCTAGGTGACAGACCTATTGCAGGAGCAGCTGCAGACGTTATGAACGTTTGACAAGCTCGGTATGATGACTACTTGATAGTTTAGTGCACCATGCTTTACGACTTAGAACCGGGACTTCAAAAATGTTTTGAACGCCACGGAACATATAAGATGTTCCAAGAGTTGAAATTGGTATCTCATACTCATGCCCGTGTCAAGAGGTATGAGACCCCTGACAGTACTTTGCCTACAAGATGGAGGAGAATAGCTCAACGAGTGAGCATGTGCTCAGAATGTCTGAGTACTACAATCACTTGAATCAAGTGGGAGTTAATCTTCCCGATAAGATAGTGATTGACAGAATTCTCTAGTCACTATCACCAAGTTTCTAGAACTTCGTGATGAACTATAATATGCAAGGGATAACGGAAACGATTCCCAAAGCTCTTCGCGATGCTGAAATCAGCGAAGGTAGAAATCACGAAAAAGCATCAAGTGTTGATGGTTAACAAGACCACTAATTTCAAGTAAAAGGGCAAGGGAAATAAAGGGAACTTGAGGAAAGATTGGCAAGCAAGTTGCCACTCCCATGAAGAAGCCCAAAGCTGGACCCAAGCCTGAAACTGGGTGCTTCTACTACAAAGGAAATGGTCACTGGAAGTGGAACTGCCCTAGATACTTGGCGGATAAGAAGGATGGCATAGTGAACAAAGGTATATTGGATATACATGTTATTGATGTGTACTTTACTAGTGTTTATAGCAACCCCTCGGTATTTTATATTGGTTCAGTTGCTAAGAGTAGTAACTCAAAACGGGAGTTGCAAAATAAACAGAGACTAGTTAAAGGCGAGGTGATGATGTGTGTTGGAAGTGATTCCAAGGTTGATAAGATCACCATCGCACACTCCCTTTACCTCCGGGATTAGTGTTGAACCTAAAATAAATGTTATTTGGTGTTTGCGTTGATTGGATCATGTTTATTGCAATACGGTTATTCATTTAAGTCAAAGAATAATTGTTGTTCTATTTACATGAATAAAACCTTCTATGGTCATACACTCAATATAAATGGTTTATTGAATCTCGATCGTAGTGATACACATATTCATAATATTGAAGCCAAAAGATGCAAAGTTAATAATGATAGTGCAACTTATTTGTGGCACTTCCGTTTAGGTCATATTGGTGTAAAGCGCATGAAGAAACTCCATGCTGATGGGCTTTTGGAATCACTTGATGCTTGCAATCCATGCCTCATGGGCAAGATGACTAAGACTCCGTTCTCCGGAACAATGGAGCGAGGAACTGACTTATTGAAAATAATACATACTGATGTATGCAGTCCGATGAGTGTTGAGGCTCGCAACGGGTATCGTTATTTTTTTATCTTCACAGATGATTTGAGCAGATATGGGTATATCTACTTGATGAAACATAAGTCTGAAACATTTGAAAAGTTCAAAGAATTTCGGAGTGAAGTGGAAAATCATCGTAACAAGAAAATAAAGTTTCTACGATCTGATCGCGGAGACGAATATTTGAGTTACGAGTTTGGACTTCAATTAAAATAATGTGGAATAGTTTCACAAATTCATGCCACATGGAACTGTTGGGGAACGTAGTAATTTCAAAAAAATTCCTACGCACACACAAGACCATGGCGATGGCATAGCAACGAGAGGGAGAGTGTCGTCCACGCACTGTCGAGACCGAAGCGGAAGAGTTATAACAACGCTGTTGATGTAGTCGTCGCCTTCACGATCCGACCGATCCAAGCACCGAACATACGGCACCTCCGAAGTTCTCGCACACGCTCAGCTCGATGACGATCCCGGACTCGATCCAAAGAAAGTGTCGGGATGAGTTCCACAAGACGACGGCGTGTGACGATGATGATGCTCTCATCGCGCAGGCTTCGCCTAAACTCTACGACGATATGACCGAGGTGGAATATGGTGGAAGGGGCACCGACACGGCTAAGAGATCCAAGGATCAATTGTTGTGTCTTTGGTGCTAGCCCTGCCTCTATTTATATGTTGAGCCCCGAGGTCGAAACTTGGAGCAAAACCTCCTCAAAGTCGGTTTTGCCCGAAAGGCAAGAGTCCCACTCGGACTCCAGGACCAAACGCCACAAACCTTGGCGTCGCCCAGACGCCATGGGCCTCGGCGTCGCCCAGGCCGACGCCAGGTCTCCGCGTTTGGCCCCGGCCTCCATAAAACTCCTTTTGCACCAACCTAAAGCCTCATGGGCTTGACCCTTGGCCTAAACATATCATCCAATATATGAATCTTTACATCTCGACCATTTCGAGACTCCTCGTCATGTCCCCGATCTCATCCGGACTCGAACTCCTTCGTACATCAAAACATGCAAACTCATAATATAACTATCATCGAAACCTTAGCGTGCGGACCCTACGGGTTCGAGAACTATGTAGACATGACCTAGAACTATTCTCGGTCAATAACCAATAGCGGAACCTGGATGCCCATATTGGTTCCTACATATTCTACTGAAGATCTTTATCGGTCAAACCGCATAACGACATACGTTGTTCCTTTTGTCATCGGTATGTTACTTACCCGAGATTCGATCGTCGGTATCCAATACCTAGTTCAATCTCGCATCGGTAAGTCTCTTTACTCGCTCCGTAATACATCATCTCACAACTAACTCATTAGTTGTAATGCTTGCAAGGCTTATGTGATGTGTATTACCGAGAAGGCCCAGAGATACCTCTCCGACAATCGGAGTGACAAAACCTAATCTCAAATACGCCAACCCAACAAGTACCTTTGGAGACACCTGTAGTACTCCTTTATAATCACCCATTCGTTGTGACGCTTGGTAGTACCAAAGTGTTCCTCCGTAAACGGAGTTGCATAATCTCATAGTTACAGGAACATGTATAGGTCATGAAGAAAGCAATAGCAATATACTAAACGATCAAGTGCTAAGCTAACGGAATGGGTCATGTCAATCACATCATTCTCCTAATGATGTGATCCCATTAATCAAATGACAACACATGTCTATGGTTAGGAAACATAACCATCTTCGATTAATGAGCTAGTCTAGTAGAGGCATACTAGTGACTATCTGCTTGTCTATGTATTCACACATGTATTATGTTTCCGGTTAATACAATTCTAGCATGAATAATAAACATTTATCATGATATAAGGAAATAAATAATAACTTTATTATTGCCTCTAGGGCATATTTCCTTCAGTCTCCCACTTGCACTAGAGTCAATAATCTAGTTCACATCATCATGTGATTTAACACCAATATTCACATCTCGTATGTGATTAACACCCATAGTTCACATCGTCATGTGACCAACACCCAAAGGGTTTACTAGAGTCATTAATCTAGTTCACATCGCTATGTGATTAACACCCAAAGAGTACTAAGGTATGATCATGTTTTGCTCGTGAGAGAAGCTTAGTTAACGGGTCCATCACATTCGAGCCGTATGTATTTTGCAAATATTCTATGTCTACAATGCTCGCATGGAGCTACTCTAGCTAATTGCTCCCACTTTCAATATGTATCCAGATTGAGACTTAGAGTCATCTGGATCGAGTGTAAAAGCTTGCATCGATATAACTCTTTACGACGGGCTCTTTTATCACCTCCATAATCGAGAAATATTTCCTTAGTCCTCACTAAGGATGTTCTTGACCAATGTCCAAAGGATCTACTCCTAGATCACTATTGTACTCCTTCCCAAATTCAGAGCAAAGTATACAATAGGTATGGTACATAGCATAGCATACTTTATAGAACCTATGACTGAGGCATAGGAATGCCTTTCATTCTCTTTTCTATTTTCTGCTGGTCGGGATTTGAGTCTTACTCAATTTCACACCTTGTAACACAGGCAAGAAACTCTTTCTTTGACTGTTCCATTTTGAACTACTTTAAAATCTTGTCAAGGTATGTACTTATTGAAAAACTTATCAAGCGTCTTGATCTATCTCAATAGATCTTGATGCTCAATATGTAAGTAGCTTCACCGAGGTCCTTCTTTTAAAGAACTCCTTTTAAATACTCCTTTATGCTTTCTAGAAAAATTCTACATCATTTCTGATCAACAATATGTTACTCACATATATTTATCAGAAAGGCGGTAGTGCTCCCACTCACTTTATTGTAAATACAGGCCTTTCCAAAAGTCTGTATAAAATCATATGCTTTGATCAACACATCAAAGCGTATATTCCAACTCCTAGATGCTTGCACCAGTCCATTGATGGATCATTGGAGCTTGCACATTTTGTTAGCACCTTTAGGATTGACAAAATCTTCGGTTGCATCATATACAACTCTTCTTTAAGAAAACCATTAAGGAATGCAGTTTTGACATCCATTTGCCAGATTTCATAAAATGTGGCAATTGCTAACATGATTCGGACAGACTTTTAAGCATCGATACAAGTGAGAAAATCTCATTGTATTCAACATCTTGAACTTTGTCTAAAACCTTTTTCGACAAGTCTAGCTTTGTAGATAGTAACACTACTATCGTGTCCATCTTCCTCTTGAAGATCCATTTATTTAACATGGCTTGCTGATCATAGAGCAAGTCAATCAAAGTCCATACTTTGTTCTCATACATGGATCCTATCTCGATTTCATATCCTCAAGCCATTTCGCTGAATCTGGGCTCATCATCGCTTCCTCATAGTTCGTAGGTTCATCATGGTCTAGTAACATGACTTCCGAACATGATTACCGTACCACTCGTGCGGATCTTACTCGAATACCTACGAGGTTTGGTAGCAACTTGATCTGAAGTTTCATGATCATCATCATTAACTTCCTCACTAATTGGTGTAGGAATCACTCGAACTGATTTCGTGATGAACTACTTTCCAATAAGGGAGAAGGTACAATTACCTCATCAAGTTCTACTTTCCTCCCACTCACTTCTTTCGAGAGAAACTTCTTCTCTAGAAAGGATCCATCTTAGCAACGAAAAACTTGCCTTCGGATCTGTGATAGAAGGTGTACCCAATAGTTACCTTTGGGTATTCTATGAAGACGCACTTTTCCGATTTGGGTTCGAGCTTATCGGTGAAAACTTTTCACATAAGCATCACAATTCCAAACTTTAAGAAACGACAACTTAGGTTCTATCGCTAAACCATAGTTCATACGGTGTCGCCTCAACGATTTAGATGGTGCCCTTTTAAACGTGAATGCAGCTGTCTCTAATGCATAACCCCAAAACGATAATGGTAAATCAATAAGAGACATCATAGATTGCACCATATCCAATAAAGTGCGGTTACGACGTTCGGACACACCATTATGTTGTGGTGTTCCATGTGGCGTGAGCTGTGAAACTATTCCACTTTGTTTTAATTGAAGACCAAACTCGTAACTCAAATATTCATCTCGACGATCAGATCGCAGAAACTTTATTTTCTTGTTACGATGATTTTCCACTTTACTCTGAAATTCTTTGAACTTTTCAACTATTTCAGACTTATGTTTCATCAAGAAGATATACGATATCTGCTCAAATCATCTGTGAAGGTCAGAAAATAATGATACTTGTCGCGAGCCTTAATATTCATCGGACCACATACATCAAGATGTATGATTTCCAACAAATCTGTTGCTCGCTCCATTGTTTCGAGAACGGAGTTTTAGTCATCTTGCCCGAAAGGCACGGTTCGAAAGCATCAAATGATTCATAATCAAGTGATTCCAAAAGCCCATCAAGATGGAGTTTCTTCATGTGCTTTACACCAATATGACCTAAACTGCGATTGCACAAATAAGTTGCACTATCATTATTAACTTTACATCTTTTGGCATCAATATTATGAATATGTGTATCACTACGATCGAGATCCAACAAACTATTTTCATTGGGTGTATAACCATCGAAGGTTTTATTCATGTAAACAGAATACCAATTATTCTTTAACTTTAAATGAATAACCGTTTTGCAATAAACATGATCAAATCATATTCATGCTCAACGCAAACGCTCAATAACATTTATTTGGCTTTTAACACTAATCTCGAAAATATAGGGAGTGTGTGATGATGATCATATTAATCTTGGAACTATTTCCAACACTCATCGTCACTTCCCCTCAACTAGTCTCTGTTTATTATGTAACTCCTGTTTCGAGTTACTAATCTTAGCAACCGAACAAGTATCAAATACTCAGGGGCTACTATAAACACTAATCTCGATAGTATAGGGAGTGAGCGATGATGATCATATCAATCTTGGAACTACTTCCAACACTCATCGTCACTTCCCCTTCAACTAGTCTCTGCTTATTCTCAGAACTCCTGTTTGAGTTACTAATCTTAGCAACCTAACAAGTATCAAATACTCGGGGCTACTATAAACACTAGTAAAGCACACATCAATAACCAGTATATCAAATATACCCTTGTTCACTTTGCCATCCTTCTTATCCACCAAATATTTGGGGTATTTCCGCTTCAAGTGACCATTTCCTATGCAGTGTAAGCACTCGGTTTCAGGCTTTGGTTCAGCTTTGGGTTTCTTCGTGGGAGTGACAACTTGCTTGTCATTCTACTTGAAGTTCCCTTTCTTTCCTTTGCCATTCTCTTGAAACTAGTGGTCTTGTCAATCATCAACACTTGATGCTCTTTCTTGATTTCTACCTTCGTCGATTTCAACATCACGAAGAGCTCGGGAATTTTTCCGTCATCCCTTGCATACTATAGTTCATCACGAAGTTCTAGTAACTTAGTGATGGTGACTAGAGAATTCTGTCAATCACTATCTTATCCGGAAGATTAACTCCCACTTGATTCAAGCGATTGAAGTACCTGCACAATCTGAGCACATGCTCACTAGTTGAGCGATTCTCCTCCATCTTTTAGCTATAGAACTTGTTGGAGACTTTCATATCTCTCAACTCGGTATTTGCTTGAAATATTAACTTCAACTCCTGGAACATCTCATATGGTCCATGACGCTCAAAACGCCTTTGAAGTCCCGATTCTAAGCCGTTAAGTATGGTGCACTAAACTATCAAGTAGTCATCATATTGAGCCAGCCAAACGCTCATAACGCCCGCATTTGCTCCTTCAATAGGTCTGTCACCTAGCGGTGCATCAAGGACATAATTCTTCAGGCAGCAATGAGGATAAACCTCAGATCACGGATCCAATCCGCATCATTGCTACTAACATTTTCAATACAATTTTCTAGGAACATATCAAACAAACATATAAAAGCATAGGGAAGCAACAACGCGAGCTATTGATCTACAACATAATTTGCAAAATATTACCAGGACTAAGTTCATGATAAATTTAAGTTCAATTAATCATATTACTTAAGAACTCCCACTTAGATAGACATCCTCTTATCCTCTAAGTGATTACGTGATCCATATCAACTACACCATGTCCGATCATCACGTGAGATGGAGTAGTTTCAACGGTGAACATCAATATGTTGATCATATCTACTATATGATTCACGCCGACCTTCGGTCTCCGTGTTCCGAGGCCATATCTGTTATATGCTAGGCTCGTCAAGTTTAACTCTGAGTATTCGGCGTGCGCAACTGTTTTGCACCCGTTGTATTTGAACGTAGAGCCTATCACACCCGATCATCACGTGGTGTCTCAAACGAAGAACTTTCGCAACGGTGCATACTCAGGAGAACACTTCTTGATAATTTTAGTGAGAGATCATCTTATAATGCTACCGTCAATCAAAGCAAGATAAGATGCATAAAGGATAAACATCACATGCAATCAATATAAGTGATATGATATGGTCATCATCATCTTGTGCTTGTGATCTCCATCTCCAAGCACCGCCATGATCACCATCGTCACCGGCCGACACCTTGATCTCCATCGTAGCATCGTTGTCGCCTCGCCAACTATTGCTTCTCGACTATCGCTATCGCTTAGTGATTAAGTAAAGCAATTACATGGCGCTTGCATTTCATACAATAAAGCGACAACCATATGGCTCCTGCCAGCCAGCGATAACTCGGTTACAAAACATGATCATCTCATACAATAAAATATAGCATCACGCCTTGACCACATCACATCACAACATGCCCTGCAAAAACAAGTTAGACGCCCTCTACTTTGTTGTTGCAAGTTTTACGTGGCTTCTACGGGCTGAGCAAGAACCGTTCTTACCTACGCATCAAAACCACAACGATAGTTTGTCAAGTTGGTGCTGTTTTAACCTTCGCAAGGACCGGGCGAGCCACACTCGGTTCAACTAAAGTGAGAGAGAGACACCCGCGGTCACCTTTAAGCAACGAGTGCTCGAGCGGTGAAACCAGTCTCGCGTAAGCGTCTGCGTAATGTCGGTCCGGCCGCTTCATCTCACAATACCGCCAACCAAAGTATGACATGTTTGGCAAGCAAGATGACTTATATCGCCCACAACTCACTTGTGTTCTACTCGTGCATATGACATCAACGCATAAAACCAGGCTCGATGCCACTTTGTTGGGGAACGTAGTAATTTCAAAAATTTCCTCGCACACACAAGACCATGGTGATGGCATAGCAACGAGAGGGAGAGGTCGTCCACGCACCCTCGTGAGACCGAAAGCGGAAGAGTTATAACAACGCGGTTGATGTAGTCGACGCCTTCACGATCCGACCGATCCAAGCACCGAACGTCACGGCACCTCCGAGTTCTGCACACGCTCAGCTCGATGACGATCCCGGACTCGATCCAGCAAAGTGTCGGGATGAGTTCCACAAGACGACGGCGTGGTGGACGATGATGATGCTCTACGGCGCAGGCTTCGCCTAAACTCTGCGACGATATGACCGAGGTGGAATATGGTGGAAGGGGGCACCGCACACGGCTAAGAGATCCAAGGGATCAATTGTTGTGTCTTTGGTGCTAGCCCTGCCCCTCTATTTATATGTTGAGCCCCGGGGTCGAAACTTGGAGCAAAAACCTCCTCAAAGTCGGTTTTGCCCGAAAGGCAAGAGTCCCACTCGGACTCCAGGACCAAACGCCACAAACCTTGGCGTCTGGCCCAGACGCCATGGGCCTCGGCGTCTGGCCCAGGGCCAGACGCCAGGGTCTCCGGCGTTTGGCCCCCTGGCCTCCGCAAAACTCCTTTTGCACCAACCTAAAGCCTCATGGGCTTGACCCCTTGGCCTAAACATATCATCCAATATATGAATCTTTACGTCTCGACCATTTCGAGACTCCTCGTCATGTCCCCGATCTCATCCGGGACTCCAAACTCCTTCGGTACATCAAAACATGCAAACTCATAATATAACCATCATCGAAACATTGCGTGCGGACCCTACGGGTTCGAGAACTATGTAGACATGACCTAGAACTATTCTCGGTCAATAACCAATAGCGGAACCTGATGCCCATATTGGTTCCTACATATTCTACGAAGATCTTTATCGGTCAAACCGCATAACGACATCGTTGTTCCTTTTGTCATCGGTATAGTTACTTACCCGAGATTCGATCGTCGGTATCCAATACCTAGTTCAATCTCGTTCATCGTAAGTCTCTTTACTCGTTCCGTAATACATCATCTCACAACTAACTCATTAGTTGTAATGCTTGCAAGGCTTATGTGATGTGTATTACCGAGAAGGCCAGAGATACCTCTCCGACAATCGGAGTGACAAAACCTAATCTCAAATACGCCAACCCAACAAGTACCTTTGGAGACACCTGTAGTACTCCTTTATAATCACCCAGATTACGCTTGTGACGCTTTGGTAGTACCAAAGTGTTCCTCCGTAAACGGAGTTGCATAATCTCATAGTTACAGGAACATGTATAGGTCATGAAGAAAGCAATAGCAATATACTAAACGATCAAGTGCTAAGCTAACGGAATGGGTCATGTCAATCACATCATTCTCCTAATGATGTGATCCCATTAATAAAATGACAACACATGTCTATGGTTAGGAAACATAACCATCTTCGATTAATGAGCTAGTCTAGTAGAGGCATACTAGTGACTATCTGTTTGTCTATGTATTCACACATGTATTATGTTTCCGGTTAATACAATTCTAGCATGAATAATAAACATTTATCATGATATAAGGAAATAAATAATAACTTTATTATTGCCTCTAGGGCATATTTCCTTCAGGAACACCACAGCATAATGGTGTGTCTTAACGTCATAACCGTACTTTATTGGATATAGTGCAATCTATGATGTCTCTTACCGATTTACCACTATCATTTTGGGGTTATGCATTAGAGACAGCTACATTCACGTTAAATAGGGCACCGTCTAATCTGTTGAGACGACACCGTATGAACTATGGTTTGGCTAGAAACCTAAGTTGTCATTTCTTAAAAGTTTGGGATTGTGATGCTTATGTGAAAAAGTTTCAGCCTCATAAGCTCAAACCCAAATCGGAGAAGTGCGTCTTCATAGGATACCCAAAAGTAACTATTGGGTACACCTTCTATCACAAATCTGAAGACAAGATATTTGTTGCTAAGAATGGATCCTTTCTAGAGAAGGAAATTCTCTCGAAAGAAGTGAGTGGGAGGAATGTAGAACTTGATGAGGTAATTGTACCTTCTCCTGAATTGGAAAGTAGTTCATCGCAGAAATCAGTTCCGGTGATTCCTACACCAATTAGTGAGGATGCTAATGATGATGATCATGAAACTTTAGATCAAGTTACTACCGAACCTTGTAGGTCAACCAGAGTATGCTCCACACCAGAGTGGTACGGTAATCCTTTCTGGAAGTCATGTTACTAGACCATGACGAACCTACAAACTATGTGTCGGTGTACAAAAAGAGGGGCACGCTTTTGTACCCCTTTACATGTGCACGCGCAGTCAGAGCCGCGCTCACGACCACACCAAGCAGAGCAGGGGAGGTGAGCCAACGTAAGACCGAAGCCCAAGATAATCAGAGCAACGCCAATGCCAAGATCACAAAGAGCAGAGGGACGAAGCAGGTTCCCCCGGCAAGACCCTTGTCGGGGCAACCTCAGCGGCCCCGGCAAGATCCTTGCCAGGACAGCTCGCCCCACACCAACAGAGCGAGCCACCCTTGAGCCCACGGCCGCCAACACCGTCAACAACGTGGGGCCGGGGCTCGGGAAGGCACCTCTATGGTGGCATGCAGATCTTTGTGAAGACATATTCACGATCAGATGAGGATTAGAAGACGACAATCCTCAGCAAGATCCTTGTCGAGGAAGGCTACCAGACCCCCGGCAAGACCCTTGCCGGGGACGAGAACGCGCCACGGCAAGACCCTTGCCGGGCCACCCGGAAAGGCCCTCACCAAGGACGCCGGCGGGACCACCACCAGGCCCGCGACATCCAAGCTTCCACCGCCGTTCCCATACAGCTGCCAGCCCAACCAGCTGGGCGGGCACCTGCGTGGCAGCATGCAGTTCCCAGGCCAACTCATCAAGCGCCTGCGTGGCGGCATGCAGATCTTCGTGAAGGCTCCACCACCGCGCCACCTCAGCTGCTTGCTCGCTTACATGGCACCGCACGATAATCGACCGGGCGCGGTCGGGCGAGGAGGAGCGGCGACGGATGGGACGGGCCTCGCCCGTCCCGATAAAGCAAGGGACACCTATGCCGCACATTAAATGCGCTTTGTCCTCAGAATACGAGCGATAAGCTCAGGGCATCAGACGCCTTCCACCTCCCTGTGCCACCGTGGCAGCCCTTCGACTATAAAAGGAGGCCCATGGCATACTTGGAGAAGGATTCGGCTCTTTCGAACCACACACTGACCACAACTAGTTCGAGAGCTCAAGAACTCTCAGAAATACACCCACCAAAGCAGGACTAGGGTTTTACGCATCCTCGCGACCCGAACCTGGGTAAACGATCCTTGTGTTGTCTACTAGCCATGCTCTCCTTGCAACCCTGCGCCCCGGCAACCGTAGAAGGGATTCTTGTGATCCCATAGGTGTCGTTCCACACCGACATCTTTGGCGTGCCAGGTAGGGGGCGCAATTGTGAGAATCTGGTCTGGTAGTTAGCCTAGCGGTTCTTCGTCGCTTTCGGTTTCTGAGAAGAAGGCGGCTGGAGAAACGACGCCGGGTCGGCAACAGAAAAGCTAAGTTATTCAGAGCCTTGGATTATTTCCTTTTACACTTGAGGTTATCGTCCTCGGAGATCTAGCCTATGTATGGGAAACCTGCACGCAAAGCCTCCCCGATTGGCAACGCCTTTGTTCTGTTTCGAGTCCACTCAACATCTCAAAGCTGCCGCGTCGAGAGCGGCGGGGTAGCCTTCCGCACCTGGCAACGCTCCTGACTCTGACTCGGGTCAAACTCGACAGTTCGGGCGGCCGCGCTAAGGGCGGTAAGGTGGTTTGACCGGCAGCAAGCACACCCGGCAGGCCAATGGGGACCCGTCCCCAAGACGCCGCCCTGGGTTTACGCGTCGGCAAAGCCTACCCAGTTACGTGGGTGGACATACAAAGGAAAATCAAACAGGAAAATAACATGCATAATACTGAAAGTGCTGCAGAGTTATATTAAATCAAATTGTTGCTGCGATTCTAGCTAGAGATAGCAATTGTCTTTGTTGTGAACCCGCAGTGGCGATAAAGGACGGGATGCCTAATCCCGGTGCTGGCCCTCCACCCTCAGAATTCCGCCGACACGGCTGATGATGGGCTTGATGCGCCCCTGAGAGCGGTCGAGGTCAAGACCCTCCGCAAGCTCTCCAAATACAAGGCCAAAGTCGAGGTCGGGGTACCAGTGTGCCACCTTGGTGAGAACCTTGGTCATGGCACCCTGGCAAAGCCTCCAGGACTCCTCGGCCAGCGAGGCCGCCCGGTTGGCGTGGAGCCGCTCCAAAGCACCGACGACCCTTTCGAAGAACATGGTCAGGCTGCAATTGGCGCCCACGCTCCGCTCCAGGACGTACCTCACATCCGGCATCCCCATGATGGCCAGCTGCGCGGCGGCCTGGTTGGCGATGGTGGCGAGGCGATCGAGCCAACGGTTCTCGCCTGCCACGTGATCCGCGAAGTTGAGGCCCTCGTTCTCCCGCAACTGCTTCTCACCCTCCAGCTCCTTGGCCAGGGTTCCTTCTCGGGTCTTGGCCTCCTCCAGCACCTTCTCGAGACCCTCCAGCTTCAACTTGAGGTCCTTGAGTTGTTGGCCTCAGAGAGCTCCCCAAAGATTGCTTGACGTTCGCGCCTGCGCCTGTCGCCGAGCACTGCTGAGCGTGTCCTTTCTTGGGACAGCTTGGCGCCGCTCCTTCAGTCGTCAGCTCGCCTCCAGTTCCTCCACCTTGCCGGTGAACACTGGCCTGGGCATTGAGTGCCTCTTCGTGCCTCTGCTCCAGCTCACTGGTCCGCTGAGACAAGCTTCTCCACCTCTCGCATCCTTGCCGCCAAGCATGGCGGCAAGCCGCCTCACGTGCGGCGAGGTCCTCCTCCTGGGAGTTTAGCGCGGCCTCGCGCTGGGTCCGAACGGCTTCGGCGGCGGCCAAGTTCTTCGCCGTCTCCTGAGCTTTCTCGACGTCGGCGAGCTTCATGGTGAGCTCCGTGTCGCGCTTGGCCGGCTCGCCCTGGGCAGCCTTGAGCTCCTTGTGGGCCTCGCGGAACCAGTCCTGCGCCTTGGCAACGCGCTTCTGGAGGTCCGCCTCTGCCTTCCCAACCATCGCCGTCCTGGACTTAACCTTGTCCAGGCGGGCGCGGTGGAGCGCCTGGAGCTTCCGGAAGCTGGCGCCCATGGCATGGAGGAGCCGCTCCTCCTGCGAGCCGTCACCGCCAACGATTGGCTCGACGACGACTTCAAGCCCAACGGCGGCAAGCACTTCGTCGTCGAACACCTCTCCCTCAATGGGTGTCCTGGTGCTCGACGCGCCTGGAAGGTGGACGAACAAGTCGTCACTCACCCTCAGGTACTTGCCGAAGCCGGAAGCAGCAGAGGAGGAAGGCTAGTCGCCAGCCTCCTCCTCCTCCTCCTTGGCAGTAGCCCCGCCGGCCTCCCGGGCAGGCCCCTTGCCGGTCCCCTCAGCGGCGGCCTTGCCAGCCTCCCCGGCAGGCCCCTCGGCAGCATCCTCAGCAGCACCCTTGGCGGCCTCCTCCGCGGCGATCTTCTCGGCGTCAACCTTGGTGGCCTTGGCGACGTCCTCGATGACGGCGTACACGTCCTCTGGGTTCACCGAGGAGGGATCTGGACACCAAGGAAGGGGGTGAGGCAAGGCCAAGACCAAGAACCAGAAAAAAAGAAGCGGGGTCGAACGGCGAACGACTTACCGGTGCCAGTGCCCGGCTGGGAAACGGAAGTCCCCTCCCCGCCAACATTTGGCGTCGAGGCAAAGCCACCGGCGCCCAAGTTCCCCTCCTCCTCCTCCATGTGCATGGGCTCGGTGCTTGGCGCCCTTGCCGGGGATGCCCCTCGGGGCGGCGTGGTCGATGGGGGCGGCGTGTTGGGAGTAGCCCTCTGTGGCTCCTCCTGCTGCTGCTCTCCTCCTGCATACCTGGCAGGGTCAGCACCAAAGTGTTGTGCCCCTGACACATGTCTACGGGAGAAGAGTGACGAACTAACGCTGGGGGCTATGCCGGGGGCTGCTGTCCGGGCTGCTCAACACCACCAACGGCGCCCTCGAAGTGCCAGCCGGGGGCTGGCCACCCGCCGAGACCTTGGCCCTCTTCACTCTCTAGGCCAGCGTCTCCACGTCCCTGCAAAGATTACGACAAGTCAAGACAAGCAACACAGAGTGAGGAGGCAGAGATAACGAAAAGGAACCAGATGCTTACTCGTCGTCCGCCTCCTCCTCTGCCGTCTTCCTCTTCCTCCTCGGGCTGAGAGATCCATAATTGAAGGTGACCTCCGTGTCAACATCCGCCGGAGGAGGGGAAGGAGGCGGCGTCTGGGAACGCTTGGATGAAGAAGGGGCGACTGTCTTCTTCTTCACCGCGAACTTCGCCGGCTTCTTTGCCGCCGCGGCCCTCGTGTGGGGCCGGGACCCCTCCAAGGTCAGTTGCGGCTGCGCAGCCCTGCTAGGCCAGACCGGCTCGCCGGAGCTGGCCCGCCGCAAGACTCGCCCTCTCCCCACAGCCGGCGTCAGGCCTGCGGTCTCAGCCTCCTCCGACGACGACTCGCCGGTCACATCCTCAACCAGAGGAGCCTCGGTGCCGGCGCTGCTGGCTCCCCCGGCGGCCGCCGCCCACCGGGCGAGCTCCTCCTCCTCCGCGGCCGTCGCGGCCTTGTCCTCCACACCGCCGGCGCTTCTGGCCTCCCTGGCAAGTTGTGCCTCCTTCGCCCTGGTGGCGATGTAGTCCAGCTCCGCCTGGGTGGTGTCCTGGACAAGCAGCCGCTCGGCGTCGGCGTTGACATACCCCTCATGCAGGGTATCAAAGAACGGCTGCACTTCGGCGTCCTCCGGCTCCTTCCAGCTTGGGTCGGGGCCATGCGCGTTGCAGTCCGGCATCATGGCAATGATCTTGGACCGACGCGAATTGTTGCACAACAGGACCACCCCCGCCGGCAGCTTGAATAGAGGCCCCTTGAGGACCTTGCCGGCCTTTGCGGCGGCCCTTGCGATCTTGCCGGTCCGCTCGACCTTGCCGTCGCGGCCCACGTCGAGCTGGAAGAACCGCTCGCAGAAATGGGCGTGTCCCATCACTGTGAAGTTGTGGTCGAGGCCGAGGCGGAGCCGCATGATGTCGGCGGGGTTCATGAAGAGCCAGGCTGGCCTCCCCTTGTTATGCAGAGGAGCGATCCGGCGACGGATGAAGTCCGCCCCGATCATTTGAAGGGTGAGCCCGCCCTGGGTAAGCCGGAGAATCCTGGTGGTGGCGACCGTGAGCTTTCCGTCGTCGGCGTCGACGTCGCTCCAATCACTTTCGCGAACCGGCGGTGCCCGGCGAAATCTGCAGAACGCCGGCGGGTCCTCCTCTTTGATCTAGCACCACCGGCCCCGCCATTCCTCCCACCTCTCCTTCATGGCGCCGTCCGGGTACGCTCCCTTGGATTTTGGGATCCAGGCGATGCACCCCGAGATGGTGCTACGTCTTGAGCTTGCGTTGGTTTTCCTCGAAGAGGAGAGGGTGATGCAACAAGTGTAGCGTAAGTATTTCCCTCAGTTTTGAGAACCAAGGTATCAATCCAAAGAGGAGGCTCCTCAAAAGTCCCACGCACCTACACAAACAATTGAGAACTCGCAACCAACGCAATAAAGGGGTTGTCAATCCCTTCACGGCCACTTCATAAAGTGAGATCTAATAAAGATAGTATGATAAGATAAATATATTTTGGTATTTTATAATATAGATGCAAAAAGTAAAGATGCAAATAAAAGTAGATTGAAAGCAAATATGATAAGAGATAGACCCGGGGCCATAGGTTTCACTAGTGGCTTCTCTCAAGATAGCATAAGTATTACGGTGGGTGAACAAATTATCACGAGCAATTGATAGAAAAGCGCATAGTTATGAGATTATCTAGGCATGATCATGTATATAGGAATCACGTCCATAACAAGTAGACCGACTCCTGCCTCGCATCTACTACTATTACTCCACACATCGATCGACTCCTACCTGCATATAGTGTATTAAGTTCATAAGAACAGAGTAACGATTAAGCAAGATGACATGATGTAGAGGATAAACTCATGCAATATGATATAAACCCCATCTTGTTATCCTCGATGGCAACAATACAATACGTGCCTTGCAACCCTTTTTGTCACTGGGTAAGGACACCACAAGATTGAACCCAAAGCTAAGCACTTCTCCCATGGCAAGAAAGACCAATCTAGTAGGGCCAAACCAAACCGATAATTCGAAGAGACTTGCAAAGATAACTCAATCATACATAAAAGAATTCAGAGAAGATTCAAATATTATTCATAGATAAACTTGATCATAAACCCACAATTCATCGGATCTCGACAAACACACCACAAAAGGAGTTTACATCGAATAGATCTCCACAAGATAGGGGGAGAACATTGTATTGAGATCCAAAAAGAGAGAAGAAGCCATCTAGCTAATAACTATGGACCTGTAGGTCTGTGGTAAACTACTCACAACTCATCGGAGGGGCAAGGATGTTGATGTAGAGGCCCTCCGTGGTTGATTCCCTCCGCGTAACGCCAAGGCTCCAAGATGGGATCTCATGGATACGTAAGGTTACGGTGGTGGAAATTGTGTTTCGTGGTGCCCGTGGATGTTTTTGGGGTACGAGGTATATATAGGAGGAAGAAGTAAGTCGGTGGTCGCCGAGGGGCCCACGAGACAGGGGCGCCCCTATCTCTCTGGGTGGCTTCTAGGAAGCTTCTTGACTTGCACTCCAAGTCTCTTGGATCACGCTCGCTCCAAAAATCACGCCCCGAAGGTTTCATTCCGCTTGGACTCCATTTGATATTCCTTTTCTTCAAATACTGAAATAGGCAAAAAAAACAATATACGGCTGGGCCTCCGGTTAGTAGGTTAGTCCCAAAATAATATAAATGTGTAAAATAAAGCCCATAGACATCCAAAAGGGTAATATAATAGCATGGAACAATAAAAATTATAGATACTTTGGAGACGATCAAGCATCCCCAATCTTAATTCCTGCTCGTCCTCGAGTAGGTAAATGATAAAAAGAAATTTTGATGTGGAATGCTACCTAGCATAATTCTCAATGTAATTTTCTCTATTGTGGCATGAATGTTCAGATCCAAATGATTCAAAATAAAAGCTTATAAAACATAAAAATAATAATGCTTCAAAGCATACTAACAAATAATCATGTCCTATCAAAATAACATAGCCAAAGAAAGCTTATCCCTACAAAATCATATAGTTAGGCCATGCTTCATTTTCATTACACAAAATACTCCCATCATGCACAACCCCGATGACGAGCTGAGCAATTGTTTCATACTTTTTAACGCGCTTCAGCTTTTTCAACTCTTACGCAATACATGAGCGTAAGCCATGGACATAGCACTATGGTGGCATATGGTGGTGGTTGTGAGGACAAAAAGGGAGAAGATAGTCTCACATCAACTAGGCGTATTAACAGGCTATATAGAGATGCCCATTAATAGATATCAATGTGAGTGAGTAGGGATTGCCATGCGACGGATGCACTAGAGCTATAAATATATGAAAGCTCAATGAAAGAAACTAAGTGGGTGTGCATCCAACTTGCTTGCTCAAGAAGACCTAGGGCATTTTTAGGAAGCCCATCATTGGAATATACAAGCCAAGTTCTATAATGAAAAATTCCCACTTAGTATATGAAAGTGACAACATAGGAGACTCTCTATCATGAAGATCATGGTGCTACTTTGAAGCACAAGTGTGGAAAAAGAGATAGTAGCATTGTCCCTTCTCTCTTTTTCTCTCATTTTATTTTCCTTTTTATTTTTTTTCTTTCTTCTTTTTTTTCTTTGACCTTTCTCCTTTTTTCTCATTTTTTTTCCTTTTTTTTCTTTTTAAAGTCCAAAGTCTCATCCCGACTTGTGGGGGAATCATAGCCTTCATCATCCTTTCCTCACTAGGACAATGCTCTAATAATGAAGATCATCACACTTTTATGGATTTACAACTCAAGAATTACAACTCAAAGCTAGAACAAGATATGACTCTATATGAATGCCTCCGGCGGTGTACCGGGATATGTAATGAATCAAGAGCGACATGTATGAAAATTATGAAAGTGGCCTTGCCACAAATACGATGTCAACTACATGATCATGCAAAGAGCAATATGACAATGACGAAACGTGTCATAGTAAACGGAATGGTGGAAAGTTGCATGGCAATATATCTCGGAATGGCTATGGAAATGCCATAATAGGTAGGTATGGTGGCTGTTTTGAGGAAGGTAAATAAAGGGTTTATGATACCGGCGAAAGTTGCGCGGTAATAATAAAGGCTACCAAATTGGAAGGATGAGTGTGCATATATCCATGGACTCACATTAGTCAAAAAGAACTCATATACTTATTGCAAAAGTCTAATTAGACCTGAAAGCAAAGTACTACTACGCATGCCCCAAGAGGGATAGATTGGTAGGAAAAGACCATTGCTCGTCCCCGACTACCACTCATAAGGAAGATAATCAAAAGAGCACCTCATGCAACAAATTTGTCACACAATTTTTACCATACGTGCATGCTACAGGATTTGCCAACTTCAACAAAAGTATTTCTAAATTTCATAATTACCCACTAGCATGACCCTAACATTACTACCTTTATATCTCAAAACAATTATCAAGCATCAAATTGATCATAGCATCCAATTCTTTTTCTATGATAGTTTTTATTATACCCAACTTGGATGCTCATCATTCTAGGACCAACTTTGTGACCATAGCAAATACCATGCTGTTCTAAAAGACTCCCAAAAATATTAAGTGAGGCATGAGAGACTATAAATTTCTTCAAAATTAAGACACCACCGTGCTCTAAAAGATATAAGTGAAGCACTAGAGCAAAAACTATCAAGCTCAAAAGATATAAGTGAAGCACATAGAGTTCTAGCAAATTCTAATCAAATAGGCTTCTCCCAAAAGGTGTGTACAGCAAGGATGATTATGGTAAACTAAAGGGCAAAGACTAATATAATACACGCCGCTCCAAGCAAAACACATATCATGTAGCGAATAAAAATATAGCTCCAAGTAAAGTTACCAATGAACGAAGACAAAAGAGGGGATGCCTTCCCGGGGCATCCCCAAGCTTAGGCTTTTGGCTATTCTTGAATATCTTGGGGTGCCTTAAGCATCCCCAAGCTTAGGCTCTTGCCACCCTTTATTCCATAGTCCATAAAAGCTTTACCCAAAACTTGAAAACTTCACAACACAAAACTCAACAGGAAATCTTATAAGCTCCGTTAGTGAAAGAAAACAAAACCACCACATAAGGTACTGCAATGAACTCATTATTTATTTATTTTGGTGTTAAACCTACTGTATTCCAACTTCCTTATGGTTTATAAACTAATTTACTAGCCATAGATGCATTGAAATAAGCAAACAACACACGAAAAACAGAATCTGTCAAAAACAGAACAGTCTGTAGCAATCTGTAACTAACGCAAACTTCTGGAACTCTAAAAATCCTACCAAAATAGGAAGTCCTGGAAAATTTGTTTATTGAACAGCAGCAAAAAGAATCAACGCAAAAGCACGTTCCTGTGATTTAAAAAAATTATATTCGTTCGCGCAAAGTTTCTGTTTTTCAGCAGAATCAAATCAACTATCATCGTAGGTTATCCTATAGGTTCTACTTGGCATAAACACTAATTAAAAGATAAAAACACATCTAAACAGAAGGTAGATGCAATACTTATTACTAAACAGGAGAAAAAACAAAAAAACATAAAGAAAATTGGGTTGCCTCCCAACTAGCGCTATCGTTTAACGCCCCTAGCTAGGCATAAAAGCAAGGATAGATCTAACGAGTGCCATCTTTGGCACTAAATTCATAAGTTGCACGCATGATAGATTCATAAGGTAATTTGAATTTCTTTCTTGGAAAGTGCTCCATTCCTTTCTTTAAGGGAAATTGGAATCTAATGTTCCCTTCCTTCATATCAATAATCGCACCAATCATTCTAAGGAAAGGTCTTCCAAGAATAATAGGGCAAGAAAGATTGCAATATATCAAGAACGATAAAATCTACAGGCACCAAATTTCTATTTGAAACAATAAGAACATCATTGATCCTTCCCATAGGCTTTTTAATGGTGGAATCCGCAAGGTGCAAATTTAAAGAACAAACATCAAGATCATGGAAACCTAGAATATCACATAAAGTTTTTGGAATCGTGGAAACACTAGCACCCAAATCACACAAAGAAAAACACTCATAATCTTTAATTCTAATGTTTATAGTAGGTTCTCACTCATCATTAAGTTTTCTAGGTATATAAACTTCCAAATTAAGTTTTTCATCATAAGATTGCATCAAGGCGTCAACAATATGTTTGGTAAAAGCTTTGTTTTGACTATAAGCATGAGGAGAATTAACAACGGATTGCAACAAGGAAATACAACCTTTTAAAGAGCAATTATCATAATCAAATTCCTTGAAATCCGAGATAGTGGGTTCAATGTTATTGGAAGTTGAGGGTTCTCCAATCTCACTTTTACCAAATTTAGCATTAAGATCTAAAGACTCCGAATTCTTGGGACGCCTTCTAGGCAAAGTTGATTCATCATCAGTCCCATAATCATAAAAATTCATATTGCAAAACATAGATATAATAGGATACACATCAATAACTTTAAGATCCTCATCATTATTTTCACGGGAACTAGAAGAACACGCTTTTATAAAAGCTTTCTTTTTTAGCACGCAATCTAGCGGTTCTTTCCTTGTACTCGTCAATGAAAATTATCATTACTTTGAGAGACTCATTGATATCATGCTTAGGAGGGGAAGATCTAATTTTAAGAGAATCAACATCAAGCGAAAGTCTATCAACGTTCCTAGACAAATCATCCACTTTGAGCAGTTTTTCTTCAAGCAAAGCATTAAAATTGTTTTGAGAAATCATAAATTCTTTCTCACTATTCTCAAAATCAGAGGGCATCTTATTAAAATTACCATAAGAATTATTGTAGGAATTTCCATAATTATTAGAGGAATTACTAGGGAACGGTCTAGCATTAAAATTTCCTCTATAAGCATTGTTTCCAAAACTATTCCTACCAACAAAATTCACATCCATAGATTCATTATTATTCTCAATCAAGGAAGACAAAGGCATATCATTGGGATCAAGAGGAGTATTTTTAGTAGCAAACATCTTCATAAGTTCATCCATCTTTCCACTCAAAACATTGATTTCTTCTATAGCATGCACTTTTTTACTAGAAGATCTTTCGGTGTGCCATTGAGAATAATTAGCCATAATATTATCAAGAAGTTTTGTAGCATCTCCTAATGTGATTTCCATAAAGGTGCCTCCCACGGCCGAATCTAAGAGATTTCTAGAAGCAAGGTTCAAACCGGCATAAAAAATTTGTATGATCATCCATAAATTCAAACCATGAGTAGGGCAATTGCGAAGCATCAATTTCATTCTTTCCCAAGATTGGGCAACATGCTCATGATCAAGTTGTTTAAAATTCATAATATCGTTCCTAAGAGTGATGATCTTAGCGGGAGGAAAATACTTAGAGATAAAAGCATCTTTGCACTTGTTCCAAGAATCAATACTATTTTTAGGCAAAGACGAAAACCAAACTTTAGCACGACCTCTAAGTGAAAACGGAAATAACTTCAATTCGACAATATTGTTATCCGTATCTTTCTTCTTTTGCATATCACACAAATCAACAAATTTTTTTAGATGAGTAGCGGCATCTTCACTAGGAAGGCCGGCGAATTGATCTTTCATAACAAGATTCAGCAAGCTGGTATTGATTTCACAAGACTCAACATCATTAAGAGGAGCAATCAGAGTACTAAGGAAATCATTATTATTGGTATTCGTGAAATCACAAAATTTGGTATTATCTTGCGCCATGGCAACAAGTAATCCAACACACAAGCAAATGTAAAAAGGCAAGTGAAAAGAGAGGAGGAGATTGGGAAAGAGAGGCGAATAAAACGGCAAGGGTGAAGTGGGGAAGAGGAAAACGAGAGGCAAATGTCAAATAATGTAAATGCGAGGAGATGGGTTTGTGATGGGTACTTGGTATGTCTTGACTTGAGCGAAGACCTCCCGACAACGGCGCCGAAATCCTTCTTGCTACGCCTTGAGCTTATGCTGGTTTTCCTCAAGAGGAGAGGGTGATGCAGCAAGTGTAGCGTAAGTATTTCCCTTAGTTTTGAGAACCAAGATATCAATCCAGAGGGAGGCTCCTCAAAAGTCCCACGCACCTACACAAACAAACCGAGAACTCACAACCAACGCAATAAAGGGGTTGTCAATCCTTCACGGCCACTTGTGAAAGTGAGATCTAATAAAGATAGTATGATAAGATAAATATATTTTGGTATTTTATAATATAGATGCAAAAAGTAAAGATGCAAATAAAAGTAGATTGAAAGCAAATATGATAAGAGATAGACCCAGGGGCCATAGGTTTCACTAGTGGCTTCTCTCAAGATAGCATAAGTATTACGGTGGGTGAACAAATTACTGTCGAGCAATTGATAGAAAAGCGCATAGTTATGAGATTATCTAGGCATGATCATGTATATAGGCATCACGTCCATAACAAGTAGACCGACTCCTGCCTGCATCTACTACTATTACTCCACACATCGACCGACTCCTGCCTGCATATAGTGTATTAAGTTCATAAGAACAGAGCAACGCATTAAGCAAGATGACATGATGTAGAGGGATAAACTCATGCAATATGATATAAACCCCATCTTGTTATCCTCGATGGCAACAATACAATACGTGCCTTGCAACCCTTTTTGTCACTGGGTAAGGACACCACAAGATTGAACCCAAAGCTAAGCACTTCTCCCATGGCAAGAAAGACCAATCTAGTAGGCCAAACCAAACTGATAATTCGAAGAGACTTGCAAAGATAACTCGATCATACATAAAAGAATTCAGAGAAGATTCAAATATTATTCATAGATAAACTTGATCATAAACCCACAATTCATCGGATCTCGACAAACACACTGCAAAAAGAGTTTACATCGAATAGATCTCCACAAGAGAGGGGGAGAACATTGTATTGAGATCCAAAAAGAGAGAAGAAGCCATCTAGCTAATAACTATGGACCCGTAGGTCTGTGGTAAACTACTCACAACTCATCGGAGGGGCAAGGATGTTGATGTAGAGGCCCTCCGTGGTTGATTCCCTCCCGTCAGAGTGCCGGCGAAGGCTCCAAGATGGGATCTCGCGGATACAGAAGGTTACGGCGGTGGAAATTGTGTTTCGTGGTGCCCGTGGATGTTTTTGGGGTACGTAGGTATATATAGGAGGAAGAAGTAAGTCGGTGGCCGCCCGAGGGGCCCACGAGACAGGGGCGCGCCAGTGGGGGGGGGCTCCTGTCTCGTGGCTTCCTCGGAAGCTTCTTGACTTGCACTCCAAGTCCTTCTCGGATCACGTTCGCTCCAAAAATCACGCCCCGAAGGTTTCATTCCGCTTGGACTCCGCTTGATACTCCTTTTCTTCAAATATCAAATAGGTAAAAAACAGCTATATGGACTGGGCCTCCGGTTAGTAGGTTAGTCCCAAAAATAATATAAATGTGTAAAATAAAGCCCATAGACATCCAAAAGGGGTAATATAATAGCATGGAACAATAAAAAATTATAGATACGTTGGAGACGTATCAGATGGCACCTCCCGTCTGGATCCGAGGGAAGAAGTAATGGCGGAAGAGCGCCATGTTGGGGTGCACCTCGGCAAAGCCTTCACAGAGGTGCGCGAAAAGGGCCATGCACGCCACCGCATTCGGAGTAAAATCCAGGAGGCGGAAGCCAAAGGTGTGCATGATGTCGCTGAAGAAATCGGAGAAGGGAGGACAGAGCCCACAAAATAAAATTGACAAAGAAGGGGTACCGATTTGGGGCAGCCTCGGTGCTGTCGGCGGGGATGACGCGTGTGGATGGATGCCCCGAATTCCCCCCCCCCCCCCGTCTTCACTCCCCATAGGGGCCTGAAGTAGTCCCGAAGCTGGAACACATCGACCATCGAGGGGAAGAAGGCGGACTGCTTCCGCAGCACCGCCAGCGCACTCTCCGACGGCTCCGCGGCTCCGGCGTCCTTAGCCACTCCCTTGCCCTTGGTGGATTTTGGTGCCATGGCGGCTGGGGGAAGAGGGCGGGATAGAGAGCGGCGGAAGCGCAATGGTGGCAAGCAGGAATGAAGCTTGGAGAAGAAGAGGAAGCCGGGCGGAGGTTTCTGAGATTGAGGTTGCGCGAAGGGTAAAAGGAACAGTGCGCCCGCGGTTATCCCTTTTTATGGGGAAGCCGCAGGGCGCGCTGCCCATTTACTGCGATGTGACGCATGCGTGTGAAAACCGCCCCACGCATGCCGCCCACGTCACGCACACCCCCCCACGCCGCACCGCACGTGCGGGTCATAGGAAGCGGAGCGCGCGAAAAGTCTTACCGCAGTAAAACCGCCCGCTTTGCCCGACACCGCTTTTGGGCCCCGACCCAACAACGTGTCGCGCTTATGTGTGGCCCAGGCCGGGGCTCTGCCGGTGTACAAAAAGAGGGGCACGCTTTTGTACCCTTTACCTGCACGGCAATCGAGCCGCGCCCACGACCACACCAAGCAGAGCAGGGGAGGTGAGCCAAGGTAAGACCGAAGCCCAAGATAATCAGAGCAACGCCAAGGCCAAGACCATAAAGAGCAGAGGGACGAAGCAGGTTCCCCCGGTAAGACCCTTGCCGGGGCAACCTCAGCGGCCCCGGCAAGATCCTTGCCGGGACCGCTCGCCCCACACCAACAGAGCGAGCCACCCTTGAGCCCACGACCGCCAACACCGTCAACAACGTGGGGCCAGGGCTCGGGAAGGCACCTCTGTGGTGGCATGCAGATCTTTGTGAAGACATATTCATGATCAGATGAGGATTAGAAGACGACGATCCTCGGCAAGATCCTTGCCGAGGAAGGCTACCAGACCCCCGGGAAGACCCTTGCCGGGGACGACAGCGCGCCACGGCAAGACCCTTTCCGGGCCACCCGGCAAGGCCCTCACCAAGGACGCCGGCGGGACCACCGCCAGGCCCGCGACAGCTAAGCTTCCACCGCTGTTCCCATACAGCTGCCAGCCCAACCATCTGGGCGGGCACCTGCGTGGCAGCATGCAGTTCCCAGGCCAACTCATCAAGCGCCCGCGTGGCGGCATGCAGATCTTCTTGAAGGCTCCACCACCGCGCCACCTCAGCTGCTTGCCTGCCTACATGGCACCGCACGCATCACTGGCCGGGGCGCGTGTCGAAGCGAGGAGGAGTGGCGACGGACGGGACGGGCCTCGCCCCCGTCCCCGATAAAGCAAGGGGACACCTATGCTACGCATTAAATGCGCCTTGTCCTGTAAATACGAGCGATAAGCTCAGGGCACTGTACGCCTTTCCACCTCATGTGTGCCACTGTGGCAGCCCCTTCTGACTATAAAAGGAGGCCCATGGCATATTGGAGAAGGATTCGACTCTTTCAAACCACACGCTGACCACAGCTAGTTCGAGAGCTCAAGAACTCTCAGAAATACACCCACCAAAGCAGGACTAGGGTTTTACGCATCCTCGTGGCCCGAACCTGGGTAAACGATCCTTGTGCTATCTACTAGCCCTGCTCTTCTCGCAATCCTGCGCCCCAGCAACCGTAGAAGGGATTCTTGTGATCCCATAGGTGTCGTTCCACACCGACACTATGAGGAAGTGATGATGAGCCCAGATTCCACGAAATGGCTTGAGGCCATGAAATCTGAGATATAATCCATGTATGAGAACAAAGTGTGGACTTTGGTGGACTTGCCCGATGATCGGCATACCTTTGAGAATAAATGGATCTTCAAGAGGAAGACGGACGCTGATAGTAGTGTTACTATCTACAAAGCTTGAATTGTCGTAAAAAAGTTTTCGACAAGTTTAAGGTGTTGACTACGATGAGGTTTTCTCACTCGTAGCGATGCTTAAGTCTGTCTGAATCATGTTAGCAATTGCCACATTTTATGAAATCTGGCAAATGGATGTCAAAACTACATTCCTTAATGGATTTCCTAAAAAAGAGTTGTATATGATTTAACAAGAAGGTTTTTTCAATCCTAAAGGTGCTAACAAAATGTGCAAGCTCCAGCGATCCATCTATGGACTGGTGCAAGCATCTCGGAGTTGGAATATATGCTTTGATGAGTTGATCAAAGCATATATAGTTTTATATAGACTTGCGGTGAAGCCTGTATTTACAAGAAAGTGAGTGGGAGCACTACATAATTTCTGATAAGTATATGTGAATGACATATTGTTGATCGAAAATAATGTAGAATTTTCTGGAAAGCATAAAGGAGTGTTTGAAAGGAGCTTTTCAAAGAAAGACCTCGGTAAAGTTGCTTAGATATTGAGCATCAAGATCTATAGAGATAGATCAAGACGCTTGATAAATTTTTTCAATGAGTACATACCTTGACAAGTTTTTGAAGTAGTTCAAAATGGAACAGTCAAAGAAGGAGTTCTTGCCTGTGCTGCAAGGTGTGAAGTTGAGTAAAGACTCAAAACCCGACCACGACAGAAAATAGAAAGAGAATGAAAAGTCATTCCCTATGCCTTAGTCATAGGTTCTATAAAGTATGGTATGTTGTGTACCAGACCTATTGTGTACCTCACCATGAGTTTGGCAAGAGGGTACAATAGTAATCCAGGAGTGGATCACGGAACAACGGTCAAAATTATCCTTCGTGGAATAAGGAAATGTTTCTTGGTTATGGAGGTGACAAAGACTTACGTCGATGTAAGCTTTGACACCGATCTGGATGACTCTAAGTCTCGATCTAGATTCATATTGAGAGTGGGAGCGATTAGCTAGAGTAGTTCCGTGCAGAGTGCTACCTCTTGAGCATGCGTTGATTTTTCCCTTAAAGAGGAAAGGGTGATGCAGCAAAGTAGCATAAGTATTTCCCTCGGTTTTTGAGAACCAAGGTATCAATCCAGTAGGAGGCCACACGCAAATCCCTCGTACCTACACAAACAAATAAGAACCTTGCAACCAACGTGATAAAGGGGTTGTCAATCCCTTCACGGCCACTTGCAAAAGTGAGATCTGATAGAGATGATAAGATAATATTTTTGGTATTTTTATGATAAAGATTGAAAGTAAAGATTGCAAAATAAACGGCATGTAAATAGCTAGTTGACGGAAGATTAATATGATGGAAAATAGACCCAGGGGCCATAGGTTTCACTAGTGGCTTCTCTCAAGATAGCATAAGTATTACGGTGGGTGAACAAATTACTGTCGAGCAATTGATAGAAAAGTGCATAATTATGAGAATATCTAGGCATGATCATGTATATAGGCATCACGTCCGCGACAAGTAGACCGACTCCTGCCTGCATCTACTACTATTACTCCACACATCGACCGCTATCCAGCATGCATCTAGAGTATTAAGTTTATAAGAACAGAGTAACGCATTAGGCAAGATGACATGATGTAGAGGTCTAAGCACTTCTCCCATTGCAAGAAAGATCAATCTAGTAGGCCAAACCAAACTGATAATTCGAAGAGACTTGCAAAGATAACCAGTCATACATAAAAGAATTCAGAGAAGATTCAAATATTGTTCATAGATAATCTTGATCATAAACCCACAATTCATCGGATCTCGAAAAACACACCGCAAAAAGAGTTACCTCAAATAGATCTCCAAGAGATCGAGGAGAACTTTGTATTGAGATCCAAATAGAGAGAAGAAGCCATCTAGCTAATAACTATGGACCCGAAGGTCTATGGTAAACTACTCACACATCATCGGAGAGGCTATGGTGTTGATGTAGAAGCCCTCCGTGATCGATTCCCCCTCCGGCTGAGCGCCGAAAAAGGCCCCAAGATGGGATCTCATGGGTACAGAAGGTTGCGGCGGTGGAAATAGGGTTTCGTGGTGCTCCTCGATGATTTCGGGGTACATGGGTATATATAGGAGGAAGAAGTAGGTCGGTGGAGCCACGAGGGGCCCACGAGGGTGGGGGCGCGCCTCCCTGCCTCGTGGCCTCCTCGTTGATTTCTTGACGTCCACTCCAAGTCCTCTGGATCACGTTTGTTCCAAAAATCACGCTCCCGAAGGTTTCATCCCGTTTGGACTCCGTTTGGTATTCCTTTTCTGCGAAACACTGAAATAGGCAAAAAAACAGGAATTTGCACTGGGCCTTGGGTTAGTAGGTTAGTCCCAAAAATAATATAATTGTAACGCCCCGGATCCGATGCGCCAGGTGTCTTCCAGTTATTCGCCGTCTTTGCCATGCCATGTGCTTGCGTGTTGCACTTTGCCATGTCATCATCTGCATTTCATATCATGTCATCATGTGCATCTCATTTTTCATACGTGTTCGTCTCATGCATCCGAGCATTTTCCCCATTGTCCGTTTTGCAATCCGGCACTCCTATGTCATCCGACGTCCCCTCTTTGCCTCTTCTCTTGTGCGGGTGTTAAACGGTCTCGGAATGGACCGAGGTTTGCAAAGCGGCCTTGGTATAGCACCGGTAGACCGCCTGTCAAGTTTCGTGCCATTTGGAGGTCGTTTGATACTCCAACGGTTAACCAGGTAACCGTAAAGCCCTCTTTGTGTTGCAGCCCAACACCCCTTCCAAAGTGGCCCAAAACCCAGCTAACTCCCCCTCCATGCTCTCGGTCATTCGATCACGATCGCGTGGCCGAAAACCGCCCCTCATTTGGACTCTCCTAGCTCCCAGAATCTATAAATAGGCCACCTCCCCCGAAATTCCCGGATGAAACCCTAGCAGTCTTCCTCCTCGCGCCGCCGGACATGTCCATCCGCGCCGGACATGTCCGCCGGACACGTCGCTCCGGCCAATCCCGTCGCGCCACGTCAGCAACCCCGCCGCCTCAGCCACTCGAGCGCCGCCACCTCGCCCTCTCTCTCTCCACCCGCCGCCGAGCCGCGGGGCCCATCGCGAAACCAGCCCGGGCCACCTGGCCCGAGCCGCCCCGCCGCGCCGCAACCCGCCACCGGCCGCCGCCGTCCGCCGCCTCACGCTTCGCCGCCCAGCGCCCCCGCCGCCGTCCTCCGGTTAAATCGCCTCGCCGCCTCGGGCACTTCGCAGCGCTTCGGCGAGGCCGCCCTCCTCCGTGCCGCCCGCTTCTCCCAGCGCCGCCGCCCGGTGCCCAGCCCGCCGCCGTCGACCCAAGCTCCGGGAGCCCGGCCGTCGCCGCCTCGGCCACCCGGCCGTCGCCTCCGCGCCGCCCGGCCAGATCCGGCCAGCGGAAGGCCGGATCCGCACCCTCGCCAGCCCTGTTGGGGAACGTAGCGAAATTCAAAATTTTCCTCGTGTCACCAAGATCTATCTATGGAGAAACTAGCAACGAGGGAAGGAGAGTGCATCTACATACCCTTGTAGATTGCTAAGCGGAAGCGTTCATGAGAACGGGGTTGAAGGAGTCGTGCTCGTCGTGATCCAAATCACGGAGATCTTAGTGCGAACGGACGGCACCTCCGTGTTCAACACACGTACAGCCGGTGGCGTCTCCCACGCCTTGATCAAGCAAGGAGAGAGGAGAGGTTGAGGAAGACTCCATCCAGCAGCAACACAACGGCATGGTGGTGATGGAGGAGCGTGGCAATCCCGCAGGGCTTCGCCAAGCACCAAGGGAGAGGAGGAGGAGGAGAGGCAGGGCTGCACCAAGAGGGAGAGAACTCATGTGTGTTGGGCAACCCAAAACCTCAAGTATATATAGGGGGAAAGAGGGGCTGCGCCCCCTTTAGGGTTCCCACCCCAAGGGGTGCGGCCAGCCCTAGATGGGACTTGGGGGGCGGCCAAGAGGGGGAGGAGTGCCTCCCAAGTCAAGTGGAGGCCCTCCCCTTAGGGTTTCCCCTTCCCATGCGCATGGGCCTTGGGGGCTGGTGCCCTTGGCCCATTATGGCTAGGGCGCCCCCTACAGCCCATGCTACTGTATTGGACGTGGTGGAACAATTTCCGGACCTCCGGACCCCTCGAATCCTCCGGAACCTTCCGAAGCTTCCGGTACAATACCGAAAAACCCGAACTTTTTCCTAACCCAACAACAACTTTCCATATATAAATCTTTACCTCCGGACCATTCCGAACTCCTCGTGACGTCCGGGATCTCATCCGGACTCAACAACATTCGGTAACCACATACAAGCTTCCTTTATAACCCTAGCGTCATCGAACCTTAAGTGTGTAGACCCTACGGGTTCGGGAGACATGTAGACATGACCGAGACGTTCTCCGGTCAATAACCAACAGCGGGATCTGGATACCCATGTTGGCTCCCACATGTTCCACGATGATCTCATCGGATGAACCACGATGTCAAGGACTCAATCAATCCCGTATACAATTCCCTTTGTCCAGCGGTACGATACTTGCCCGAGATTCGATCGTCGGTATCCCGATACCTTGTTCAATCTCGTTACCGGCAAGTCTCTTTTACTCGTTCCGTAACACATCATCCCGTGATCAACTCCTTGATCACATTGTGCACATTATGATGATGTCCTACCGAGTGGGCCCAGAGATACCTCTCCGTCACACGGAGTGACAAATCCCGCCTCGATTCGTGCTAACCCAAGACACTTTCGAGATACCTGTAGTGCACCTTTATAGCCACCCGATTCGCCAGACGCTTTGGTACACCCAAAGCATTCCTACGGTATCCGGGAGTTGCACAATCTCATGGTCTAAGGAAATGATACTTGACATTAGAAAAGCTTTAGCATACGAACTACGATCTTTGTGCTAGGCTTAGGATTGGGTCTTGTCCATCACATCATTCTCCTAATGATGTGATCCCGTTATCAACGACATCCAATGTCCATGGTTAGGAAACCGTAACCATCTATTGATCAACGAGCTAGCCAATAGAGGCTTACTAGGGACATGGTGTTGTTTATGTATCCACACATGTATCTGAGTTTCCTATCAATACAATTATAGCATGGATAATAAACGATTATCATGAACAAGGAAATATAATAATAACTAATTTATTATTGCCTCTAGGGAATATTTCCAACAGTCTCCCACTTGCACTAGAGTCAATAATCTAGTTCACATCGCCATGTGATCAACACTGATAGGTCACATCGCCATGTGACCAACACCCAAAGAGTTTACTAGTGTCTGTAAACTAGTTCACATCATCATGTGATTTAGACTCAATGAGTTCTGAGGTTTGATCATGTTTTGCTTGTGAGAGAGGTTTTAGTCAACGGGTTTTAGTCAACGGGTCTGAACCTTTCAGATCCGTGTGTGCTTTGCAACTTTCTAGGTCATATTAAAAATGCTGCTTCCACGCCCCACTTGGAGCTATTCCAAATGGTTGTTCCACTATATGTATCCTGTTTGCTACTTAGAGTCATTCGGATAGGTGTTAAAGCTTGCATCGACGTAACCCTTTACGCCGAACTCTTTATCACCTCCATAATCGAGAAACATGTCCTTATTTACTCCAAGGACAATTTTGATCGCTGTCCAATGATCCATTCTGGATCATTCTTGTACCCTATGACTCATGGCAAGGCACACTTCCGGTGCGGTACACAAAGATAGCATACTATAGAGCCTATGTCTGAAGCATAGGGGCGACCTTCGTCCTTTCTCTCTTTTCTGCCGTGGTCGAGCTTTTAACTCTTAACTCCATACCTTACAACTCGTGCAAGAACTCCTTCTTTGATGATCCATCTTGAACACTTTCAAGATTATGTCAAGGTATGTGCTCATTTGAAAGTACTATTGAGCGTTTTGATCTATCCTCATAGATCTTGATGCTCAACGTTCAAGTAGCTTAATATAGGTTTTCACTTGAAAACACTTTTCAAATAACCCTATATGCTTTACAGAAAATTCTACATCATTTCGATCATCTATATGTCAACGACACATACTCATCGAAATTCTATAGTGCTCCCACTCACTTCTTTGGAAATACAAGTTTCTCATAAACTTTGTATGAACCCAAAATCTTTGATCATCTCATCAAAGCGCACATTCCAACTCCGAGATGCTTACTCCAGTCCTTAGAAGGATCATTGGAGCCAAGATACCTTTTAGCATCCTTAGGATCGACAAAACTTTCGATTGTATCACATACAACCTTTCCTCAAGAATATCGTCGAGGAAACAATGTTTTGACATCCTATCTGCAAGATTTCATAAACCATGCAGTAATTGCTAATATAATTTCAACAGACTCTTAGCATCGCTACGAATGAGAATGTCCCATCGCAGTCAACTCCTTGAACTTGTCGGAAAACATCTTAACGACAAGTCGAGCTTTCTTAATGGTGACACTTACCATCATTGTCCGTCTTCTTCTAAAATCCATCTGTACCCAATAGCCTTTACGACCATCAAGCAGTTCTTCCAAAGTCTACACTTTGTTTACATACATGGATCCTCTCTCGGATTTTATGGCCTCAAGCCATTTGTCGGAATCCGGGCCCACCATCGCTTCTCCATGGCTCGTAGGTTCATTGTTGTCTAGCAACATGACCTTCAAGACAGGATTGCGTACCACTCTGAAGTAGTACGCATCCTTGTCACCCTACGAGGTACGTTAGTGACTTGATCCGAAACTTCATGATCACTATCATAAGCTTCTACTTCAATTGGTGTAGGTGTCACAGGAACAACTTCCTGTGCCCTGCTACACACTAGTTGAAGTGACGGTTCAATAACCTCATCAAGTCTCCACCATCCTCCCACTCAAATTTTCGAGACGAACTTTTCCTCGAGAAAGGACCCGATTCAAGAAACAATCCCTATTGCTTCCGGATCTGAATTAGGAGGTATACCCAACTATTTTGGGTGTCCTATGAAGATGCATTTTATCCGCTTTGGGTTCGAGCTTATCAACCTGAAACGTTTTCACATAAGCGTCGCAACCCCAAACTTTTAAGAAACGACAACTTAGGTTTCTTTAAACCATAGTTCATACGGTGTCATCTCAACGGAATTACGTGGTGCCCTATTAAAGTGAATGTGGTTGTCTCTAATGCCTAACCCATGAACGATAGTGGAAATTCGATAAGAGACATCATGGTACGCACCATATCCAATAAGGTGCAACTATGATGTTCGGACACACCATCACACTATGGTGTTCCAGGCGGTATTAATTGTGAAACAATTTGCACAATGTCTTAATTGTGTGCCAAAACTCGTAACTCAGATATTCATCTCTATGATCATATCATAGACATTCTATCCTCTTGTCACGAAGATCTTAAACTTCACTCTGAAATTACTTGAACCATTCAATAATTCAAACTTGTGTTTCATCAAGTAAATATACTCAACATCTACTCGAATCATCTGTGAAGTAAGAACATAACGATATTCATCAGATGCCTCTGCACTTATTGGACTGCACACATCAAAATGTGTTACTTCCAACAAGTTGCTATCTAGTTCCATCTTACTGAAACCGAGGCTTTTCAGTCATCTTGTCCATGTGGTATGATTTGCATATCTCAAGTGATTCAAAATCAAGTGAGTCTAAACGATCCATCTGCATGGAGTTTCTTCATGCGTATGCACCAATAGACATGGTTCGCATGTCTCAAACTTTTCAAAACGAGTGAGTCCAAAGATCCATCAACATGGAGCTTCTTCATGCTTTTACACCAATATGACTTATATGGCGAGTGCCACAAGTAAGTGGTACTATCATTACTATCTTATACTTTTGGCATGAAAATGTGTATTACTACGATCGAGATTCAATAAACCATTTATTTAGGTGCAAGACCATTGAAGGTATTATTCAAATAAACAGAGTAACCATTATTCTCCTTAGATGAATAACCGTATTGCGATAGACATAACCCAATCATGTCTATGCTCAACGCAAACACCAAATAACAATTTTAGGCTTAACTCCAATCTCGATGGTAGAGGGAGCGTGCGATGCTTGATCACATCAACCTTGGAAATACTTCCAACACATATCGTCGGCTCACCTTTAGCTAGTCTCCGTTTATTCCGTAGCTTTTATTTCGAGTTACTAAAACTTAGCAACCGAACCGGTATCTAATACCCTGGTGCTACTAGGAGTACTAGTAAAGTACACATTAACATAATGTATATCAAATATACTTCTATCGACCTTGCCAGCCTTCTCATCTACCAAGTATCTAGGGTGGTTCCGCTCGATGGCTGTTCCCTTATTACGAAGCACTTAGTCTCGGGTTTGGGTTCAACCTTGGGTTTCTTCACCGAGCAGCAACTGATTTGCCGCTTCATGAAGTGTCCCTTCTTGCCCTTGCCCTTCTTGAAACTAGTGGTTTCACCAACCATCAACAATTGATGCTCCTTCTTGATTTCTACATTCATGTGTCGAACATTGCGAATGGCTCAAGGATCATCATATCTATCCCGATATGTTATAGTTCATCACGAAGCTTCTAGCAGCTTGGTGGCAATGACTTTTGGAGAAACATCACTATCTCATCTGGAAGATCAACTCCCACTCGATTCAAGTGATTGTTGTACTCAGACAATCTGAGCACAAGCTCAATGATTGAGCTTTTCTCCCTTAGTTTGCAGGCTAATAAAATCGCCGGAGGTCTTATACCTCTTGACGTGGGCATGAGCTTGAAATCCCAATTTCAGCCCTCAAACATCTCATATGTTCCGCGATATTTCAAAACGTCTTTGGTGCCTCAACTCTAAACCGCTTAACCGAACTATCATGTAGTTATCAAAAGCGTGTATGTCCGATGTTCGCAACATCCACAGACGACGTTTGGGGTTCAGCACACCGAAGCGGTGCATTAAGGACATAAGCTATCTATCGTCCGCATAATCGCTCTCGTCATCTTTCAACTATATTTTCTCTAGGAACATATCTAAACAGTGGAACTAAAGCGCGAGCTTCGACATAATTTGCAAAAGGTCTTTTGACTATGTTCAAGATAATTAAGTTCATCTTATGAACTCCCACTCGATAGACATCCTCTCGGTCATCTAAGTGATTACATGATCCGAGTCAACTAAGCCGTGTCCGATCATCACGTGAGACGGACTAGTCATCATCGGTGAACATCTTCATGTTGATCGTATCTTCTATACGACTCATGCTCGACCTTTCGGTCTCTGTGTTCCGAGGTCATGTCTGTACATGCTAGGCTCGTCAAGTTAACCCTAAGTGTATTGCGTGTGTTCCGAGGCCATATCTGTACATGCTAGGCTCGTCAACACCTGTTGTATGTGAACGTAAGAATCCATCACACCCAATCATCACGTGGTGCTTAGAAGCGACGAACTTTTGGCAACGGTGCACAGTTAGGGGAGAACACTTCTTGAAATTGTTGTAAGGGATCATCTTATTTACTACCGTCGTTCTAAGTAAACAAGATGCATAAACATAATAAACATCACATGCAATTATATAGTAGTGACATGATATGGCCAATATCATATAGCTCCATTGATCTCCATCTTCGGGCTCCATGATCATCATCGTCACCGCATGACACCATGATCTCCATCATCATGATCTCCATCATCGTGTCTTCATGAAGTTGTCTCGCCAACTATCACTTCTACTACTATGGCTACCGTTAGCAATAAAGTAAAGTAATTACATGGAGTTGTTTAATGACACGCAGGTCATACAATAAATAAAGACAACTCCTATGGCTCCTGCCGTTGTCATACTCATCGACATGCAAGTCGTGATTCCTATTACAAGAACATGATCAATCTCATACATCACATATCATTCATCACATTCTTCTTGGCCATATCACATCACATAGCATACCCCGCAAAAACAAGTTAGACGTCCTCTAATTGTTGTTTGCATGTTTTACGTGGCTGCTATGGGTTTCTAGCAAGAACGTTTCTTACCTACGCAAAACCACAACGTGATATGCCAATTGCTATTTACCCTTCATAAGGACCCTTTTCATCGAATCCGTTCCGACTAAAGTGGGAGAGACGGCACCGCTAGCCACCTTATGCACCAAGTGCATGTCGATCGGTGGAACCTGCCTCACGTAAGAGTACATGTAAGGTCGGTCCGGCCGCTTCATCCCACAATACCGTCGAAACAAGATTGAACTAGTAACGGTAAGCATATTGAACAATATCAACGCCCACAACTACTTTGTGTTCTACTCGTGCAAAGAATCTACGCAATAGACCTAGCTCATGATGCCACTGTTGGGGAACGTGGCGAAAATTCAAAATTTTCCTCACGTGTCACCAAGATCTATCTATGGAGAAACTAGCAACGAGGGAAGGAGAGTGCATCTACATACCCTTGTAGATTGCTAAGCGGAAGCGTTCATGAGAACGGGTTGAAGGAGTCGTACTGCGTGTGATCCAAATCACCGGAGATCCTAGTGCCGAACGGACGGCACCTCCGCGTTCAACACACGTACAGCCCGGTGACGCCTCCCACGCCTTGATCAAGCAAGGAGAGAGGGGAGGTTGAGGAAGACTCCATCCAGCAGCAACACAACGGCATGGTGGTGATGGAGGAGCGTGGCAATCCCAGCAGGCTTCGCCAAGCACCAAGGGAGAGGAGGAGGAGGAGAGGCAGGCTGCACCAAGAGGAGAGAACTCATGTGTGTTGGGCAACCCAAAACCTCAAGTATATATAGGGGAAAGAGGGCTGCGCCCCTTTAGGGTTTCCCACCCCAAGGGGTGCGGCCAGCCCTAGATGGGACTTGGGGCGGCCAAGAGGGGAGGAGTGCCTCCCAAGTCAAGTGGAGGCCCTCCCCTTAGGGTTTCCCCTTCCCATGCGCATGGGCCTTGGGGGCTGGTGCCCTTGGCCCATTATGGCTAGGGCGCCCCCTACAGCCCATGCTACTGTATTGGACGTGGTGGAACAATTTCCGACCTCCGACCCCTCCGAATCCTCCGAACCTTCCGAAGCTTCCGGTACAATACCAAAAAACCCAACTTTTTCCTAACCCAACAACAACTTTCCATATATAAATCTTTACCTCCGGACCATTCCGAACTCCTCGTGACGTCCGGGATCTCATCCGGACTCAACAACATTCGGTAACCACATACAAGCTTCCTTTATAACCCTAGCGCCATCGAACCTTATGTGTAGACCCTACGGGTTCGGGAGACATGTAGACATGACCGAGACGTTCTCCGGTCAATAACCAACAGCGGGATCTGGATACCCATGTTGGCTCCCACATGTTCCACGATGATCTCATCGGATGAACCACGATGTCAAGGACTCAATCAATCCCGTATACAATTCCCTTTGTCCAGCGGTACGATACTTGCCCGAGATTCGATCGTCGGTATCCCGATACCTTGTTCAATCTCGTTACCGGCAAGTCTCTTTTACTCGTTCCGTAACACATCATCCCGTGATCAACTCCTTGATCACATTGTGCACATTATGATGATGTCCTACCGAGTGGGCCCAGAGATACCTCTCCGTCACACGGAGTGACAAATCCCAGTCTCGATTCGTGCCAACCCAATGAGACACTTTCGGAGATACCAGTAGTGCACCTTTATAGCCACCCGCCACGCTGTGACGCTTTGGTACACCCAAAGCATTCCTACGGTATCCGGGAGTTGCACAATCTCATGGTCTAAGGAAATGATACTTGACATTAGAAAAGCTTTAGCATACGAACTACGATCTTTGTGCTAGGCTTAGGATTGGGTCTTGTCCATCACATCATTCTCCTAATGATGTGATCCCGTTATCAACGACATCCAATGTCCATGGTTAGGAAACCGTAACCATCTATTGATCAACGAGCTAGCCAATAGAGGCTTACTAGGGACATGGTGTTGTTTATGTATCCACACATGTATCTGAGTTTCCTATCAATACAATTATAGCATGGATAATAAACGATTATCATGAACAAGGAAATATAATAATAACTAATTTATTATTGCCTCTAGGGCATATTTCCAACAGCCCCCTCCTCTCCGGCGCCCTCTCCCACATCTCCGGCCGTCGCAGCCCGCATCCCCGGCGAACCTCGAAGTCCGTGCCCGATCCAGCTCGAGGTTGACATTTCCCCTTCCCCGATTTTGCCTAAGTCTCGAAATATTTTGCATAATCATGCCATGTTCATCGCATCGTAACTTGCGGCATACTGCTCCGTTTCGTGCGTGTAATATGTCAGATTGTTCGTCTCGACGAGTACTTTATTTCATTCCATTGCATCATGTTTATTTGAGTCCATATTGATGCCCTAATCATCGTTGCAAGAGTGCTATATGATTTTAATCTGCTGAAACTGTTATAACTTGGTGATTTGTCATTTTTGTTGCATTTGATGTGTGCATCCTATGAACATGAGCTCTACATGTGTTTTGTGCTACATCATGTTATCTTTACAGTGGTGCCATCCATGTATTTTTGTGAGTCCTGTACTGAGTGCATCAAGCTTGTTAAGTAGGGTACATGCTGTTGCTGTTTTGCATGTCTGAATCTGCTATATCATGATGTTATGTTAACCTGCTTCTACAAGTCATTCTATGCATAATCTGGAGATGTTCACTAAGGATGTTTTGTTCTACATGTCATTCTCTATCCATCCATGCCCCTGGTTGCATTTATGGCTTGCTGTAGGTTGTTGTAATCTTGCTCTCAAAGTTGCTAAATAATGTTTCTGTCTGCCTGTTAACATTAAGTTCAGCTTTGCCATGAGCTTTGCTAGTGATCCATGCACCCTATGAACTTGTTATTGCCATGCTTAGCTTCATAAACATGTCTTCTTACTGTGAGTTGCCTTGCCATGCCATGTATTACTCTGTGGTGAGTGGTTCAAGCTCACCAACATGCCTACTTATTATTGTTCCTGCCATGTATGAATCTGTCATATAACTTGCTATGTTTACATGGGTGCCATCATTTCTTATGATCCTTTTTGGCTTATGGTCAGTGAGGGATTTTTGTTCTATGATTCAGTAGATTCATTCCATGACTTTGTTTGCCATGATAAGTTTCTGTAACATGTTGTTTGATAGCTCTAAACATTGCAACCTGATGTTATTTCCTGATAAGTCTGAAACTGTTATTTTTTGCAATCTTGCCATGTCATTTTGAGCATGTTCTAGTGATTTCTGGAGATAGCTCAGTGCTCATGTTTTGTCATGCTTTATCTGTACATCACGTCCATGCCTTTTGTTATCATGTTAAGATGATGTATCTTGTTTTTTAGGTGCTTGCAATATGCCTAGTTGCTGTTTTGGACAGATTGTTGCTATAACTTGTTTCATGGGTATGTGTTGAACCGTTGCTCCGTTTTGAGTGTGCTCTATATGAAACTTGCTTGATTTTGCATGTAGTTTCATATTATCATGTTGCATCCTTGTTTTGAGGTGTTTGCTTGATGTTTGGGTGCTTTTTGCATCAATGCCATGTTTAACTTGTTTTGCTCATATCTTCTAGGCCGTAGCTCCGAATTAAATGAACTTTATATGTAACTTGACTAGAATTCCGTGTAGATCTTCGTGGTGCTCTTTAAATTGCTGTTTAACAACTTGAACATAAGGTTTATTCAGATCTGGACCAATTTCGAAATTTGCATATGAGGACTTATCGGAATTGTTCTATGTTGTTTCCGGCCTCATTTAAACTTGCTTTGATGTGCTGCTCTTGTTTGCATCATCTCTTGCCATGAGTAGTTTCATGTAGCATTGCCATGCATCATACTTGTTTGAGTATCATGTCTTGTTCATGTGTGGTGTGTTTACCTTGTTGTGTGCTTCTTCTTGATAGTTCCCGTTTTCGTTGCGATCGTGAGGATTCGTTCGTCTACGCTTGGTTCGTCTTCGTGGCTTCATCTTCTTCATGGACTCGTTCTTCTTCCATGCGAGATTTCAGGCAAGATGACCGTCACCTTGGATCTCATTACTATCATTGCTATGCTAGATGCTTCGTTCTTTCGCTATGCTGCGCTACCTATCACTTGCTGCTCAAGCCTCCCAAATTGCCATGAACCTCTAACCTTTGTCACCCTTCCTAGCAAACCGTTGTTTGGCTATGTTACCGCTTTGCTCAGCCCCTCTTATAGCGTTGCTAGTTGCAGGTGAAGATGAAGATTGCTCCATGTTGGATTATGTTTATGTTGGGATATCACAATATCTCTTATTTAATTAATGCATCTATATACTTGGTAAAGGGTGGAAGGCTCGGCCTTATGCCTGGTGTTTTGTTCCACTCTTGCCGCCCTAGTTTCCGTCATATCGGTATTATGTTCCCGGATTTTGCGTCCCTAACGCGGTTGGGTGATTTATGGGACCCCTTGACAGTTCGCTTTGAATAAGACTCCTCCAAAGAAGGCCCAACTTTGGTTTTACCATTTGCCTCACCACCACCTACTTTTCCCTTGGGAGTAATTAACCCAAGGGTCATCTTTATTCAGCCCCCCGGGCCAATGCTTGTCTAACTGTTGGTCCAAACCAGAGCCACTTGCGGTGCCGCCCCTAGGCAACTTGGGGTATCGTCGGTTGCCGTCGTAGTGTTCATCCGGTGTTGCCACGAGAACGAGATATGTGCAGCTCCTATCGGGATTGTCGGCGATCGGGCGGTCTTGCTGGTCTTGTTTTATTACTGTCGAAATGTCTTGTAGCCGGATTCCGAGACTGATCGGGTCTTCCCGGGAGAAGGAATATCCTTTGTTGATCGCGAGAGCTTATCATGGGCTAAGTTGGGACACCCTGCAGGTTTGAACTTTCAAAGCCGTGCCCGCGTTATGTGGCGATGGGAATTTGTTAATATCCGGTTGTAGTAAACTTGAAGTAAACTCTTCTAAAATACACCAACCGTAAAAGCGTAACCGTGAGTGTCTCTTTTCGGGTGGATCGAGAGGAGAACACGGTTTCGGGTTATGTTTGACGTAAGTAGGAGTTCGTGATCACTTCTGATCATTACTAGTTGACGACCGCCCTTTGTTTCTCTTCTCGCCTCATTTGCGTATGTTAGCCACCATATAAGCTTAGCATTGCTGCAACCTCACCACTTTACCCCTTCCTTTCCCATTAAGCTTTGCTAGTCTTGATACCCATGGTAATGGGATTGCCGAGTCCTCGTGGCTCACTGATTACTACACCAACAGTTGCAGGTACAGGTTTGCGATGATCATGACGCGAGAGCGATGTTGCTTGTTTTGGAGTTCTTCTTCCGCTTCTTCTTCGATCGGGGATAGGTTCGAGTCGGCAGCCTGGCTAGCAGGTGGATATTGTTTGAGTTTCGTTTATGTCTCATCCGTAGTCGGATGTTGATCTTGCATATGATGTATTGTTGTATTCATGTGACATTGTATATATTGGATGTATCCCCACTATTATGTAATGTTGATGTAATGATATCCACCTTGCAAAAGCGTCTTCAAGATGCGCTTCTATCCTTGGTGGGACCTTCGAGTTCCTTTAGGATAGGGTCGCATCTTGGGCGTGACAATAATAGTGTATAATAAAGCCCATTAAACATCCAAAACAGAATATATAATAGCATGGAGCAATCAAAAATTATAGATACATTGGAGACGTATCAAGCATCCCCAAGCTTAATTCCCGCTCGTCCTCGAGTAGGTAAATGATAAAAACAGAATTTTTGATGTGGAATACTACTTAGCATATTCTTCAATGTAATTTTCTTTATTGTGGCATGAATGTTCAGATCCGAAAAATTCAAGATAAAAGTTTAATATTGACATAAAAATAATAATACTTCAAGCATACTAACTAAGCAATCATGTCTTCTCAAAATAACATGGCCAAAGAAAGTTCATCCCTACAAAATCATATAGTTTGGTCATGCTCCATTTTCGTCATATAAGATGCTCTCATCTTGCACAACCCCGATGAAAAGCCAAGCAATTGTTTCATACTTTAGTAATCTCAAACTTTTTTCAAATTTCACGCAATACATGAGCGTGAGCCATGGATAAAGCACTATGTGTGGAATAGAATATAATGATGGGGCTTGTGTGGAGAAGACAAAAAAGGAGAAAGTCTCACATTGACGCGGCTAATCAATGGGCTAGGGAGATGCCCATCAATTGATGTCAATGCAAGGAGTAGGGATTGCCATGCAACGGATGCACTAGAGCTATAAATGTATGAAACCTCAACAAAAGAAACTAAGTGGGTGTGCATCCAAGTTGCTTGCTCACGAAGACCTAGGGCATTCAAGGAAGTATAACATCCCAAATTTTCAATTTGGAATGTTATACATTAGGTCATCATTGCATATCATATTTTATTGCATTTTTGGCTCGATCTTCGAAATTCCAAGCAACTCAAAGACCCTCGGAGAGAGTTGGGGGATTTCACCGTTTTCGTATTTGAAATTTTTATCAAATATCAAAACGAGGATCATTTGTTTTATTATTTTCCCTCCAAAAATATTTCATATTAAATATATGAGAGGAGATAATATGACTTCTCCAAAATAAATGAAATATTGGAGGAAAAATATTAAAATCCAATATTTGAATTTTATTCGGAGTTTTATCATTTTTTTATTTGCATAGGAAAAATATGCGTTCTTCAAAATTGCATTATAGGCCCAAATTAATGTTCACCTTGTCCGGCATATTTTTAGAGGACGGGGAAAATTTATTTCGGGATTTTTGGAGTCCGTTTAGTATTTCTTTTCTTTCTTTTTCTGCACGTCAGAATATTAAAAAAAAGGAAACCGACTCCGGGTCGTACCTGACCGGGACTCCGCCCGGGGGGTCTTTATAAGCCGCCGAGGCCCCAGCCCCGCCGCCCAAACCCTAGCCGCCATTGCCGCTCCGCTTGCAGCGTCGCCGCCGCATTGCCCGCCATTGCCGTCGCCAAAACCGCCACCACCTTTGCCAGATCTCGTCACCGTTGACCACCGTTTGACCGGGCGGTTTTCTTCGGTTAAACCCCGGTTTTTTTATTTCCGGTTTAATTCGTTAGATCGGTTTTCCGTCGGTTCTTTTAGCAAACGATGTTCATCCGTTAGTCACAGACAGCGAACGTTCGTTCGTTAGCCTGTTCGTCAGTGTTTCTTTTTTCGGATTTTTCGTGATTTCTGATCCGATTTTCGTTTTAGTTTATCTTTTCGCTTGTTTATCGGAATCAGGAGATTCAAGCGCCTAGATCTTCGTCTCGAAGCCCTGTTTCTGTTTAATCAACTCAAACAAGTTTTTGCTACTGTAAAATTTGACTTTAGTCCAGATTAGTAATCGAAGCTTGTTTCTTTCACAGTTTGAGTTTCATAGCTTTGTTTGATTTGATTCTTTTTGCAAACCGTAGTTCTTCAGTTGAACTTTCTGGTTAGATCTTCTTATTTGAGTTTTACCCATGCATCTTTGCTTGATTGCTTATTGTATGCTTGCTTTGTTTACGATAGAGTACCCGGAGTGCGAAGCGTGCTACTACGAGTCTCTAGGTTTCACGGATCATCAGCAAGGAAAGTAACACTTTGATCATACCTCTTTACTACCCAGTTTTATTGCATTAGATCAATCCTCAAACAATTGCATGGTTAGGATCTGATTAAATTGTGGGTTTGGGAAGTAGATGAGGTAGTACCTATTCACCTGTTATTATCAAACCTATGGGAGTTACTTCTACATTGCTTATATTGCTATGCTATGCTTGTAGTCGTGGATTGGGTGAGTGTGTCCATGACAGATGTGAGTATTGTTAATTAATGGTTAACTTAAGGTGGCAACTTTAATTCACATCTGGGTGGATTGAGGCACCTGGGGAACCCAGTGTTGCCTGTTTTTTTGGAAATCCCGGGGTACCGTGTGATTCTCCTATGGACTGCCACCCAGGCTCAAAGGGATCATAAGATTATTCATGCTAGAAACTTCCGTGTGCAGCCACATGCCATTATGGGCTCTGGCATAGTTGAGTAAGTTGTGGGAAACCTTTCCATGATGGGCTAGCAAATGTAGGGGATTGTAGGTGTACAAGCCTATCTATCGGTTAAGGGGACCTCTTCGGAAAGGCTGTGTCTCGGTCATCCGTTTCTCAAACATTATGTAGTGCGAGAAATCCAATGGAGGAGATCGAGTCTTGTGTGGAAAAGTGCGCAAACCTCTGCAGAGTGTACAAACTAATCATGGTTAGCCGTGCCCCCAGTTATGGACATCTTGAGTATCTAGTTCTTGGATTATCATGTGGATCTCATCACTCTTAATATAATTTTGATTGGGTTTAATGTTGAGGCTTAATTGGGATTGAGTTGGGTGAACCTTCTCAATGTTTAACAACCACCATGATAGTTACATAAAATTTATTCCTTTGTTGTAGGAAAAAATTGGCTTTCCGCAAAACATATTAACCATACAGCCTCCATCAGCCATATATGCATGCAGTGATAGCATTATTCTGTTCATACTCTCTTGTGTTACATTGCCAGCATATTCCATGTGCTGACCCGTTTCGGGCTGCAACGTATCATGTTGCAGACTTTTCATACGACGAGTAAGGAGCCATAGGTCGTGGTCTTTCACTCAGTGATGTCGTTGGAGTTGATGGACTCACTTTATCTTCGAAGCCTTCCACTGTTAATGTATTAGATGGCCTTAAGCCATATTTATTGTAATAAGTTCTCTTTTGAGACATTCGATGTAATAAGTGTGTGATTGCTACTCTGTTATAAATCCTCAAATACTGTGCGTGTCAGCATTACCGGTCCAGGGATGACACTGATGCATAGAGATCAGACTGTTTGAGGTCTGGTCGCTACAAGATGGTATCAGAGCACATGCTGACTGTAGGACACGACCACTAAGCTAAAGCCCTAGATCACTACTCTATTCTCATTTCTGACTCCTCTCCATTTTCCACTCTTTAGGATGGCGGACACAAGAAACAAGTTTGCACAACCGGATGAAGACACCCTCTTTGGACGACACTTGAAGGAAGTCACTAGATACCTGAGCATCGGAATACCAAGCTTCACCGAGACTTACAACGCCACTTTACCAGAAGAGGAGCGCTGGATGATTCAAGTTCAAGTTCCAGGAAGGACATTCACGCTAGTCACGGAGCCCATAGAGTTTTCCTTTGATGCACCAACCTGGAGTCTAGGAAAGAGTATGGCAGCCCACATCACCATGGGACGCATTGGAGAAGTTTACCACAAGGATCTCAAGGATACTATCTACTAGATTTGTGGGCGCCGAGATGAGCAATGGGATATGATCAGCACCAGGGAGGATAGATCCATTGCAGCTTTCATCCAGGAGTTAAACCAGCACATTCGACGCCAAAGTAACCAGATGTCTTGCGCAGTATGACAGATTTGAAGAAGGCGATGACCAAGATCACGGAACTGGAAGAAGAACTCAAGTCTACACGCGATGGATATGAGTAGGAAATCGCAACACTATTGGAGAAGAATGACGACCTGATAAAGAAGATCGGAGTATTCATGGGAGATCCCGCGCCAGGAGGAGAAGACGACGATTCCACTTGTCCGGAGAACTACATCATCATCGACGACATCGAGTCGGACCCCGATGATAGAGATGATGACTTTGTTGATGAAGCTGGAGCGGATATCATGGAGTCTTCGACCGATCAATTTTTCTAGTCGACCACCATATCAGTAGTAGTATTCCACCATGTATATAGTAGTAGTCCGAGCACTTTTGTAACGATAGTTCTAGACCGATTGTATGCCCTTGCTTGATTGATTGAGTGATATGATTGTGTTTGTCTCATGTGCATATGGGTAGTGTTTTCCCTCTAGACCTCATTCTACTCTGTTTTCTCATCTTTTCTAAACCCAGCAGATGCCTCCGAGATGCGACAATGGATTTGCTTTCCCACCCGATCTCACTCAGTTGATCCAGCAGCGGAATGCATTGATGCAGATACTAGTCCAGAATCAGAATCAGGGGAACAACAACAACAACAACCCACCACCACCACCACCTGTTGATCACTTAGCCCGTTTTCTAAGGCTGAATCCACCGGTGTTCTCCAGTTGCACCGAGCCGGTAGTTGCAGATGATTGGCTCCGCAAGATTGGAAGGGAGTTGACCACTGCAGGATGCACAGATGCGGAGAGAGTGTGTTTTGCCGCACATCAGCTTGATGGACCCGCAACATCATGGTGGAAAATTTCACAGCCACTTACTCCATCAACACCGTTCCATGGGACCAGTTCCAGCAGGCTTTTCGCACTGCCCATGTATCAACAGGAGCTATGGCCATGAAGAAGCATGAGTTTCGCAACTTACGCCAAGGAGGACGCACAGTTGGCTAGTATGTGGATGATTTTAGTAAGCTAGCACGTTATGCCCCAGATGACGTCGCTACAGAGGCAGCTAAGCAGGAGAAGTTTCTGGAAGGACTGAATGATGAGCTGAGCATGCAGTTGATGGTGGCAAATTTCAATAACTACCAGGAGTTGGTAGATAGAGCTCTCATGATTGAAGGGAAGCAGCAGCAGATTGACAACCGCAAGAGGCAGTATGGACAAGGGAAGTATAATTCTGGAGCTCAGCAGAGACCCTGTTTCACCCCGAACTCGGGAGGACCCCTTCAGCATAACCATGGAGGTCACAATCACACTTGAGGAAGTTCGCACAACCATAGTGGCACCAAGAACGGGAATGGTATTGGAGGAAGCAACGGACAGAACCATTCCAACCCAGCAACGCCCGCCAAGAAAGATCTAAGCCACGTTACTTGCTACAAGTGCCAGAAGACTGGACATTACGCCAATGAATGTCTTGAAGCTAAGAATGGAAACGACAATGGAAGTTCTAGGAAGAAGCCCAACCCATTCAACAGGGGACAAGTGAACCACGTTAACGTGGAGGAGGTTGAAGCCCAGCCAGATGCAGTAATAAGTAAGTTTTTGGTTAAGTCATTTACTGCAGTTGTTCTTTTTGATACTGGTGCATCACATTCATACATGTCAAGGGGATTTGTGGATAAGTATAAACTGCCCACCAAAGTTCTTAGTACTCCTATGTTAGTGAGCTCGCCAGGAGCAGAGTATATGGGGCAAACCAAGGATGTTTTCAGATGCCATTGACCATAGGTAGGCATGTTTTCCCCTCAGATCTAATAATTTTGGAGTCGCAAGGTTTGGATGTGATTCTGGGTATGGATTGGCTATCGATGTATGGAGGAAACATTGATTGCGCTAGTAAGTCGATTTTGCTCACCACCCCAGAAGGAAGAAGGATCAAGTATGTATCTCGACATGTGCCGAATAGGACTCAAGTAAATTCCTTATCAGGAGTTGTACAGGAGGAAGTACCAATGGTGAAGGATTTCCCGGATGTATTTCCAGAAGAATTGCCAGGCATGCCACCAGATAGAGACATTGAGTTTTTGATTGAGCTTTTGCCAGGCACAGGGCCAATATCTAAGAGACCGTACAGAATGCCCGCAAAGGATTTGGAGAAAATTAAGAAGCAGATTAAGGAGTTACTGGATAAAGGTTATATTCGCCCAAGTTCGTCACCTTGGGGATCGCCAGTGCTTCTAGTGGAGAAGAAGGATGGATCATTGAGGATGGTTGTTGATTATTGAGGATTGAATGAGGTGACGATCAAGAACAAGTACCCACTGCTGATGATCAATGATTTGTTTGATCAGCTGCAAGGAGCTAAGGTGTTTTCCAAGATCGATCTGTGATCAGGGTACCACCAGCTGAAGATTCGAGAGCAGGATATACCTAAGATAACTTTTACCACGAGGTATGGGCTATATGAGTATACCGTTATGTCATTTGGCCTGACTAACGCACCTGCCTACTTTATGAACATGATGAACAAGGTGTTTATGGAGTTTTTGGATAAGTTCGTTGTGGTGTTCATTGATGATATTCTGGTCTACTCGAAGAATGAAGAGGAGCATAAAGAGCATTTGCGTTTAGTACTTGGGAAGCTCAGAGAACATCAGCTATACGCCAAGTTCAGCAAGTGTGAGTTTTGGTTGAAGGAAGTTGGATTTCTTGGACATGTTATATCCGGAGAAGGAATAGTGGTAGACCCCGCAAAAGTTGTCACTGTGACAAATTGGTAGGCACCCACGTCAGTTGGAGAGATCTGGAGTTTTCTTGGACTCGCAGGATACTACCTGAGGTTCATTGAGAATTTCTCGAAGATTGCAAAGCCTATGACGGAGTTGTTAAAGAAGGACACCAAGTTCAAATGGACTGAGGAATGTGAGGCCAGTTTTCAGGAGTTGAAGAAACGCTTGGTTACATCACCAGTGTTGATTCTGCCAGATCAACGCAAGGATTATGAAGTGTATTGTGAAGTTTCTCGTTGAGGACTTGGAGCCGTACTTATGCAGGAGGGAAGAGTTGTTTCATATGCCTCATGATAGCTTAAACCCCATGAGTTAAATTATGCTATGCATGATTTGGAGTTAGCAGCCGTAGTGCATGCGTTGAAGACTTGGAGACATTTTCTCATCGGAAACCATTGTGAGGTATACACGGATCACAAGAGTTTGAAGTATATCTTCACACAGAAGGAGTTGAATCTCAGGCAGAGGAGATGGTTGGAACTCATTAAGGATTATGATATGAAGTTGCATTATCATCCCGGAAAGGCTAACGTAGTAGCCGATGCTTGAGCCACAAGAGTCATGTCAATACACTCATGACCGGAGAGTTACCCAAGGAGTTAGCAGAGGATCTTCGCGAGCTATGTTTGGAGATAGTTCCGAGAGGCTATATAGCAGCATTGGAGATTTAGTCTACTTTGATGGATACGATCAAAGAAGTTCAGAAGACGGATAAGGAGATTGCCGAGATAAAGGAAAGGATGAGCAAAGGAAAGGCTAAAGGATTTCATGAGGATGAGCACAATACCTTATGGTTTGAGGACCGTGTATATGTGCCAAATGATCAGGAGATCAGGAAGCTGATTTTGCAGGAGGCCCATGATTCGCCATATTTGATTCACCCAGGAAATACCAAAATGTATCTGGATTTGAAGGATAGTTTCTGGTGGACCAGAATGAAGAAGGATATTGCGGAGTATATGTAGAAGTTTGTGATGTATGTCAGACAGTGAAGGCAGAACATCAGAAGCCAGCAGGATTGCTACAACCATTGCCGATACCCGAATGGAAGTGGGAAAAGCTAGGCATGGATTTTATCACGGGATTGATAAGGACTCATTCAGGCTATGACTCAATATGGGTTGTAGTTGATCGTTTGACGAAAGTAGCTCATTTCATCCCAGTGAAGACCACTTACACTAGTGCTAAGTTGGCAAAGATATACATGACCAGGATCGTATGTTTGCATGGAGTTTCGAGGACCATTGTATCAGATAGAGGAACCCAGTTTACCTCAAAGTTTTGGAATCAGTTGCATGAAACTTTGGGAACCAGTCTAGAGTTCAGTACCGCTTTTCACCCGCAGACAGATGGACAGACTGAGAGAGTCAATCAGATTTTGGAGGACATGTTGAGAGCTTGTGCGCTAGATTACGGATCTAGTTGGGATGACAATTTGCCTTACGCGGAGTTCTCTTACAACAACAGCTATCAAGCCAGTTTGAATGCCCCTTTCGAAGCATTGTACAGAAGGAGGTGCAGGACACCGTTGTCGTGGGATGAAGTTGGAGACCACCACAAATACGATGTCAACTACATGATCATGCAAAGCAATATGACAATGATGGAGCGTGTCATAATAAACGGAACGATGGAAAGTTGCATGGGAATATTTCTCGGAATGGCTATGGAAATGCCATGATAGGTAGGTACGGTGGCTGTTTTGAGGAAGGTTTATGGTGGGTGTATGATACCGACGAAAAGTGCGCGGTATTAGAGAGGCTAACAATGGTGGAAGGAAGAAGAGTGCGTATAATCCATGGACTCAACATTAGTCATAAAGAACTCATATACTTATTGCAAAAATCTATAAGTTATCAAAGCAAAGTATTACGCGCATGCTCCTAGGGGGACAGATTGGTAGGAAAAGACCATCGCTCGTCCCCGACCGCCACTCATAAGGAAGACAATAAATAAATAAATCATGCTCCGACTTCATCACATAACGGTTCACCATACGTGCATGCTACGGGGATCACAAACTTTAACACAAGTATTTCTCAAATTCACAACTACTCAACTAGCATGACTCTAATATCACCATCTTTATATCTCAAAACAATTATCAAGCATCAAACTTCTCATAGTATTCAACACACTCATAAGAATTTTTACAAATCTTGTATGCCTAGCATATTAGGATTATTTAAGCAAATTACCATGCTATTTAAGACTCTCAAAATCATCTAAGTGAAGCATGAGAGATCAATAGTTTCTATAAAACAAATCCACCACCGTGCTCTAAAAGATATAAGTGAAGCACTAGAGCAAACCTATATAACTCAAAAGATATAAGCGAAGCACATAGAGTATTCAACAAATTCCAAATCATGTATGGCTCTCTCAAAAGGTGTGTACAGCAAGGATGATTGTGGTAAATTAAAAAGCAAAGACTCAAATCATACAAGACGCTCCAAGCAAAACACATATCATGTGGTGAATAAAAATATAGCTCCAAGTAAAGTTACCGATGGAAGTAGACGAAAGAGGGGATGCCTTCTGGGGCATCCCCAAGCTTCGGCTTTTTGGTGTCCTTAGATTATCTTGGGGGTGCCATGGGCATCCCCAAGCTTATGCTCTTTCCACTCCTTGTTCCATAATCCATCTAATCTTTCACCCAAAACTTGAGAACTTCACAACACAAAACTCAACAGAAAATCTCGTGAGCTCCGTTAGCGAAAGAAAACAAAAGACCACTTCAAGGTATTGTAATGAACTCATTCTTTATTTATATTGGTGTTAAACCTACTGTATTCCAACTTCTCTATGGTTTATAAACTATTTTACTAGCCATAGATTCATCAAAATAAGCAAACAACACACGAAAAACATAATCTGTCAAAAACAGAACAGTCTGTAGTAATCTGTAACTAACGCAAACTTATGGAACTCCAAAAAATCAGCCAAAATAGGACGACCTAGACAATTTGTTTATTGATCAGCAGCAATTGGAATCAGTATTTTATCAAGTTCTGGTGATTTTTATTGATCAGCAGCAATTGGAATCAGTATTTTATCAAATTCTGGTGATTTTTAACAATTATTTTCGTGAACAGAAAGTTTCTGGAAATTATAGCAAGATTAAATAACTATCATCCAAGAAGATCCTATAGGTTTAACTTGGCACAAACACTAATTAAAACATAAAAACACATCTAACCAGAGGCTAAAACAAATATTTATTCCTAAACAGAAGCAAAAAGCAAAAAACTAAAAATAAAATTGGGTTGCCTCCCAACAAGCGCTATCGTTTAACGCCCCTAGCTAGGCATAAAAGCAAGGATAGATCTAGGCGTTGCCATCTTTGGTAGGCAATCCATAAGTGGCTCTCATGATAGATTCATATGGTAACTTTATTTTCTTCCTAGGGAAGTGTTCTTGCCTTTCTTTAATGGAAATTGGAATCTAATATTCCCTTCCTTCATATCAATAATTGCACCAATTGTTTTAAGGAAAGGTCTACCAAGAATAATAGGACATGAAGGATTGCAATCTATATCGAGAACAATAAAATCTACGGGCACATAGTTCCTATTTGCAACAATAAGAACATCATTAATTCTTACCATAGGTTTCTTAATAGTGGAATCCGCAAGGTGCAAGTTTAGAGAGCAATCATCAAAATCACGGAAATCTAGCAAATCGCACAAAGTTTTGGGAATAGTGGAAACACTAGCACCCAAATCACATAAAGCATAGGACTCATGATCCTTAATCTTAATTTCAATAGTAGGTTCCCACTCATCATAAAGTTTTCTAGGGATAGAAACTTCCAACTCAAGTTTTTCTTCATAAGATTGCATCGAGGCATCAACGATATGTTTGGTAAAAGCTTTATTTTGACTATAAGCATGAGGAGAATTTAGCACGGATTGCAACAAGGAAATACAATCTATCAAAGAGCAATTATCATAATTAAATTCCTTGAAATCCAAAATAGTGGGTTTAGTAACATCTAATGTTTTGATTTCTTCAATCCCACTTTTATCAATTTTAGCATCAAGATCTAAAAACTCCGAATGTTTGGAACACCTTCTAGGTAAAGGTGGATCATATTCAGTCTCATCATTATCAAGATTCATATTGCAAAACAAGGATTTAATAGGAGACACATCAATAACTTTTAGATCTTCACCTTTATTTTCATAGAAATCCGGTTTAGCGGCCATCTTATTAACTAAGGTAGCCTGCTTATCCGATATTTCAGCAGCAACTTCTCAAGGCGAGCAATTTGGAATCTTAAACCATCAAATTCTTTAGACATGTCATCGAGCTCTTTATTCATATAACTCATAATTTTTTTTTGTTCCTTAAGCTCGTTTCTGAAGAAATTATTATGCTCAAATTGCAAAACCATAAAACTCCTGACGTTGCTTTCGATCTCTTCTAACCTTTTAAGGTGAAGATCACCAAATCTAGGTAGAGCCTTCGCGACAAACAAGCAATCCAAAACACGAGCAAACAAAAAGCAAGCGAAAAAAAGAGGCAAACGGAAAAGAGAGGGCGAATAAAACGGCAAGGGTGAAGTGGGGGAGAGGAAAACGAGAGGCAAATGGCAAATAATGTAATGCGGGAGATAAGGGGTATGATGGGTACTTGGTATGTTGACTTTTGCATAGACCTCCCCGGCAACGGCGCCAGAAATCCTTCTTGCTACTTCCTGAGCACTGCGTTTGTTTTCCCTTGAAGAGGAAAGGGTGATGCAGCAAAGTAGCGTAAGTATTTCCCTTAGTTTTTGAGAACCAAGGTATCAATCCAGTAGGAGGCTACGAGCGAGTCCCTCGCACCTACACAAAACAAATAAATCCTCGCAACCAACGCGATAAGGGGTTGTAAATCCCTACACGGCCACTTACGAGAGTGAGATCTGATAGGATAATATTTTTGGTATTTTTGTGATAAAGATGCAAAGTTAAATAAAAGCAAAGTAAAAATCAAAGGAAATAACTAAGTATTGGAAGATTAATATGATGAACATAGACCCGGGGGCCATAGGTTTCTCTAGTGGCTTCTCTCGAGAGCATAAGTATTTTACGGTGGGTGAGCAAATTACTGTTGAGCAATTGACAGAATTGAGCATAGTTATAAGAATATCTAGGTATGATCATGTATATAGGCATCACATCCGAGACAAGTAGACCGACTCACTGCATCTACTACTATTACTCCACTCATCGACCGCTATCCAAAGATGCATCTAGAGTATTAAGTTCATAAGAACAGAGTAACGCCTTAAGCAAGATGACATGATGTAGAGGGATAAATTCATGCAATATGATAAAAACCCCATCTTGTTATCCTCGATGGCAACAATACTATACGTGCCTTGCTGCCCCTACTGTCACTGGGAAAGGACACCGCAAGATTGAACCCAAAGCTAAGCACTTCTCCCATTGCAAGAAAGATCAATCTAGTAGGCCAAACCAAACTGATAATTCGAAGAGACTTGCAAAGATAACCAATCATACATAAAAGAATTCAGAGAAGATTCAAATATTGTTCATAGATAAACTTGATCATAAACCCACAATTCATCGGTCTCAACAAACACACCACAAAAGAAGATTACATCGAATAGATCTCCACGAGAGAGGGGGAGAACATTGTATTGAGATCCAAAAAGAGAGAGAAAGCCATCTAGGTACTAACTATGGACCCGAAGGTCTGAGGTAAACTACTCACACTTCATCGGAGGGGCTATGGTGTTGATGTACAAGCCCTCCGTGATCGATGCCCCCTCCGGCGGAGCTTCGGAACAGGCCCCAAGATGGGATCTCGTGGGTACAGAAGGTTGCGGTGGTGGAATTAGATTTTTTGCTCCGTATCTGATCGTTTGGGGGTACGTAGGTATATATAGGAGGAAGGAGTACATCGGTGGAGCAACAGGGGGCCCACGAGGGTGGAGGGCGCGCCCTGCGGGGGTAGGCGCGCCCCCTACCTCGTGGCCTCCTCCTTTATTTCTTTACGTAGGGTCCAAGTCTCCTGAATCTTGTTTGTTCTGAAAATCACGTTCCCGAAGGTTTCATTCCGTTTGGACTCCGTTTGATATTCCTTTTCTGCGAAACTCTGAAATAGGAAAAAAAACAGCAATTCTGGGCTGGGCCTTCGGTTAATAGGTTAGTCCCAAAAATAATATAAAAGTGAATAATAAAGCCCAATAATGTCCAAAACAGTGGATAATATAGCATGGAGCAATCAAAAATTATAGATACGTTGGATACGTATCAAGCATCCCCAAGCTTAATTCCTGCTCGTCCTCGAGTAGGTAAATGATAAAAACAGAATTTTTGATGCAGAGTGCTACTTGGCATAATTTCAATGTAATTCTTCTTAATTGTGGTATGAATATTCAGATCTGAAAGATTCAAGACAAAAGTTTTAATATTGACATAAAAATATTAATACTTCAAGCATACTAACAAAGCAATTATGTCTTCTCAAAATAACATGGCAAAAGAAAGTTATCCCTACAAAATCATATAGTCTGGCTATGCTCTATCTTCACCACACAAAGTATTTAAATCATGCACAACCCCGATGACAAGCCAAGCAATTGTTTCATACTTTTGACGTTCTCAAACTTTTTCAATCTTCACGCAATACATGAGCGTGAGCCATGGACATAACACTATATGTGGAATAGAATGGTGGTTGTGGAGAAGACAAAAAGGGAGAAGGTAGTCTCACATCAACTAGGCGTATCAACGGGCTATGGAGATGCCCATCAATAGATATCAATGTGAGTGAGTAGGGATTGCCATGCAACGGATACACTAGAGCTATAAGTATACGAAAGCTCAACAAAAGAAACTATGTGGGTGTGCATGCAACTCCCTTGCTCACAAAGACCTAGGGCATTTTGAGGAAGCCCATCATTGGAATATACAAGCCAAGTTCTATAATGAAAAATTCCCACTAGTATATGGAAGTGATATAATTAGAGACTCTCTATCATGAAGATCATGGTGCTACTTTGAAGCACAAGTGTGGTAAAAGGATAGTAACATTGTCCCTTCTCTCTTTTTCTCTCATTTTTATGTTTGGGCCTTTTTTCTCTTTTTATGGCCTCTTTTCTCTCTTTTTTTCGTCCGGAGTCTCATCCTGACTTATGGGGGAATCATAGTCTCCATCATCCTTTTCCTCACTTGGGACAATGCTCTAAAAATGAAGAACATCACACTTCTATTTTCTTACAACTCAACAATTACAACTCGATACTTAGAACAAAATATGACTCTATATGAATGCCTCCGACGGTGTACCGGGATATGCAATGAATCAAGAGTGACATGTATGAAATAATTATGAATGGTGGCTTTGCCACAAATACGATGTCAACTACATGATCATGCAAAGCAATATGACAATGATGGAGCGCGTCATAATAAACGGAACGATGGAAAGTTGCATGGCAATATATCTCGGAATGGCTATGGTGGCTGTTTTGAGGAAGGTTTATGGTGGGTGTATGATACCGGCGAAAAGTGCGCGGTATTAGAGGCTAACAATGGTGGAAGGAAGAAGAGTGCGTATAATTCATGGACTCAACATTAGTCATAAAGAACTCATATACTTACTGCAAAAATCTACAAGTTATCAAAGCAAAGTATTACGCGCATGCTCCTAGGGGGATAGATTGGTAGGAAAAGACCATCGCTCGTTCCCGACCGCCACTCATAAGGAAGACAATCAATAAATAAATCATGCTCCGACTTCATCACATAACGGTTGACCATACGTGCATGCTACGGGAATCACAAACTTTAACACAAGTATTTCTCAAATTCACAACTACTCAACTAGCATGACTCTAATATCACCATCTTTATATCTCAAAACAATTATCAAGCATCAAACTTCTCATAGTATTCAACACACTCATAAGAATTTTTACAAATCTTGTATGCCTAGCATATTAGGATTATTTAAGCAAATTACCATGCTATTTAAGACTCTCAAAATCATCTAAGTGAAGCATGAGAGATCAATAGTTTCTATAAAACAAATCCACCACCGTGCTCTAAAAGATATAAGTGAAGCACTAGAGCAAAACTATATAACTCAAAAGATATAAGCGAAGCACATAGAGTATTCTAACAAATTCCAAATCATGTATGGCTCTCTCAAAAGGTGTGTACAACAAGGATGATTGTGGTAACCTAAAAAGCAAAGAATCAAATCATACAAGACACTCCAAGCAAAACACATATCATGTGGTGAATAAAAATATAGCTCCAAGCAAAGTTACCGATGGAAGTAGACGAAAGAGGGGATGCCTTCCGGGGCATCCCCAAGCTTAGGCTTTTTGGTGTCCTTAGATTATCTTGGGGGTGACATGGGCATCCCCAAGCTTAGGCTCTTGCCACTCCTTGTTCCATAATCCATCTAATCTTTCACCCAAAACTTGAAATCTTCACAACACAAAACTCAAGATTGAACCCAAAGCTAAGCACTTCTCCCATTGCAAGAAAGATCAATCTAGTAGGCCAAACCAAACTGATAATTCAAAAAGACTTGCAAAGATAACCAATCATACATAAAGGAATCCAGAGAAGATTCAAATATTGTTCCTAGATAATCTTGATCATAAACCCACAATTCATCGGATCTCGACAAACACACCAAAAAAAGAGTTACATCAAATAGATCTCCAAGAAGATCGAGGAGAACTTTGTATTGAGATCCGAAGAGAGAGAAGAAGCCATCTAGCTAATAACTATGTACTCGAAGGTCTATGGTAAACTACTCACACATCATCGGAGAGGCTATGGTGTTGATGTAGAAGCCCTCCATGATCGATTCCCCCTCTGGCTGAGCGCCGGAAAAGGCCCCAAGATGGGATCTGACCGACACAGAAGGTTGCGGCGGTGGAAATAGGGTTTCGTGGTGCTACTCGATGGTTTCAGGGTACATGGGTATATATAGGAGGAAGAAGTAGGTCGGTGGAGCCATGAGGGGCCCACGAGGGTGGGGGGGGGGCGCCTCCCTGCCTCGTGACCTCCTTGTTGATTTCTTGATGTCCACTCCAAGTCCTCTGGATCACGTTTGTTCCAAAAATCATGCTCCCGAAGGTTTCATTCCGTTTGGACTCCATTTGGTATTCCTTTTCTGCGAAACACTGAAATAGGCAAAAAAAAAGCAATTTACACTGGGCCTTGGGTTAGTAGGTTAGTCCTAAAAATAATATAGAAGTGTATAATAAAGCCCATTAAACATTCAAAACAGAATATATAATAGCATGGAGCAATAAAAAATTATAGATACGTTGGAGACGTATCACAGAGCATTGTAGACATAGAAAATTTGCAAAATACATACGGTTCTGAATATGGCAGACCAGTTGACTAAACTTCTCTTACAAGCAAAACATGATCACTCATTCGGTGTTAATCACATAGCGATGTGAACTAGATTATTGACTCTAGTAAACCCTTAGGGTATTAGTCACATGGAGATGTGAACTAATCACATAAAGATGTGAACTATTGGTGTGAAATCACATGACGATGTGAACTAGATTATTGACTCTAGTGCAAGTGGGATACTGAAGGACATATGCCCTAGAGGCAATAATAAAATAGTTATTTATATTTCCTTATATCTTGATAAATGTTTATTATTCATGCTAGAATTGTATTAACCGGAAACTTAGTACATGTGTGAATACATAGACAATACAGAGTGTCCCTAGTATGCCTCTACTTGACTAGCTCGTTAATCAAAGATGGTTATGTTTCCTGACCATTGACATGTGTTGTCATTTGATGAACGGGATCACATCATTAGAGAATGATGTGATGGACAAGACCCATCCATTAGCTTAGCATTATGATCGTTGAGTTTTATTGCTATTGCTTTCTTCCTGACTTATACATGTTCCTCTAACTATGAGATTATGCAACTCCCGAATACCGGAGGAACACCTTGTGTACTATCAAACATCACAACGTAACTGGGTGATTATAAAGATGCTCTACAGGTTTCTCCGAAGGTGCTTGTTGGGTTGGCATAGATCGAGATTAGGATTTGTCACTCCGAGTATCGGAGAGGTATCTCTGGGCCCTCTCGGTAATGCACATCACTATAGCCTTGCAAGCAATGTAACTAATGAGTTAGTTGCGGGATGATGCATTACGGAACGAGTAAATAGACTTGCCGGTAACGAGATTGAACTAGGTATGATGATACCGACGATCGAATCTCGGGCACGTAACATACCGATGACAAAGGGAACAATGTATGTTGTTATGCGGTTTGACCGATAAAGATCTTCGTAGAATATGTAGGAGCCAATATGAGCATCCAGGTTCCGCTATTGGTTATTGACCGAGATGTGTCTCTGTCATGTCTACATAGTTCTCGAACCCGTAGGGTCCGCACGCTTAACGTTCGATGACGATTTGTATTATGAGTTATGTGATTTGATGTACCGAAGGTTGTTCGGAGTCCCGGATGAGATCACAGACATGATGAGGAGTCTCAAAATGGTCGAGCCGTAAAGATCGACATATTGGAAGGCTATATTTGGACATCGGAAAGGTTCCGAGTGATTCGGGTATTTTTCGGAGTACTCGAGAGTTACGGGAATTCGCCGGGGGGGTCAATGGGCCTTCATGGGCCTTAGTGGAAATAGAGGGCAGAAAGTAAGTGTGGGGTGCACCCCCCCTAGGCCCAAACCGAATTGGTTTAGGGCTTTGGGGGCCGGCCCCCTCTTTCCTTCTCTCCTTCTCCTCTTTACTTCCCTTCCTAGTTGGACTAGGAAAGGACCTACTCCTAGTAGGAGTAGGATTCCCACCTTGGGGCGCACCCTATGAGGCCGCCGGCCCCCTCCCCTTGCTCCTTTATATACGTGGCTAGGGGGCACCCCAAAGACACACAAGTTGATCTTTTAGCCATGTGCGGTGCCCCCCTCCACAGTTTTACACCTCGGTCATATCGTCGTAGTGCTTAGGCGAAGCCCTGCGCCGGTAACTTCATCATCACCGTCACCACGCCGTCGTGCTGACGAAACTCTCCCTCGGCCTCAGCTGGATCTAGAGTTCGAGAGACGTCATCAAGCTGAACGTGTCAGATCGCGGAGGTGCCGTGCGTTCAGTACTTGGATCGGTTGGATCACGAAGTCGTTCGACTACATCAACCGCGTTACTAAACGCTTCCGTTTTTGGTCTACGAGGGTATGTGGACACACTCTCCCCGCTCGTTGTTATGCTTCTCCTAGATAGATCTTGCGTGATCATAGGATTTTTTTTGAAATACTACGTTCCCCAACAATCTTTTGTCCTACCCTCCCGTGGCAACGGGGTCCTATTGGAAACTAAGGGATATTAAGGCCTCATTTTAATAGAGAACCGTACCAAAGCATTAGAACTTAGTGAATACATGAACTCCTCAAACTACGGTCATCACCGGGAAGTGTCCCGAGTATTGTCACTCCGGGGTTGCCAGATCATAATACATAGTAGGTGACTATAACTTGCAAGATAGGATCAAGAACACAAATAAATTCATGAAAACATAATAGGTTCAGATCTGAAATCATGGCACTTGGGCCCTAGGGACAAGCATTAAGCATAGCAAAGTCATAGCAACATCAATCTTAGAACATAGTGGATACTAGGGATCAAACCCTAACAAAACTAACTCGATTACATGGTAAATCTCAGCCAACCCATCACCGTCCAGCAAGCCTATGATGGTATTACTCGCGCACAGCGGTGATATCATCAAATTGGTGATGGAGGATGGTTGATGATGATGATGATGGTGACGATTTCCCCTCTTCGGAGCCCAAAACGGACTCCAGATCTGGCCTCCTGAGGAAGAACAAGAGGTGGCGGCGGCTCCGTATCGTAAAACGGATGAATCCTTCTCCCTGATATTTTTCTCCCCGAACGTGAATATATGGAGTTGGAGTTGAGGTCGGTGGAGCTTTGTGGGACCCACAAGACAGGGGGGGCGCGCCCCCACCCTTGTGGACAGGGTGTGGGTCCCCTCTGGTTGATTCTTTCGCCAATATTTTTTTTATTCCAAAAAAAATCTCTTGAAGTTTCAGGTCATTCCGACAACTTTTATTTCTGCACAAAAATAACACCATGGCAATTCTGCTGAAAACAACGTCAGTCCAGGTTAGTTCCATTCAAATCATGCAAATTAGAGTCCAAAACATGGGGAAAAGAGTTTGGAAAAGTAGATACGAATGGAGACGTATCACGCGTCGATGCGAGACTTTATTCCTTTTTGACTTTCCTTATTATCTCTATCACCGCATTCTATTCCACCTATAGTGATATATTCATGGCTCACGCTCATGTATTGTGTGAAGTTGAAAATGCCGAAGCGCATTAGAAATACAATTCAATTGCCTGGTTTGACACCTGGGTGCTCATGATTTATATTTATGTGGTGAAGGCGGAGTCATGCCATGCTAACAGGATAAAATGAGTGGGGATAACATTCGTTAACGATCGTATATTTTGAAAAAGTAATGATTATATTTCTTATATTCATGGATATTATTATGTTGATATTATTACTTCATTGTTTCTTATCAATTATATCGTAAAGAGATTACATTATACACCTGTTAGGTAGCATTCAACATAAAAAATTCTATTTTTCTCATTTACCTACTCGAGGATGAGCATAAATTAAGCTTGGGGATGCTGATAAGTCTCCAACATATCTATAATTTTTTATTGTTTCATGCTATTATATTATCAATCTTGGATACTTTATATGCATTTTGGGAACTAACCTATTAACCCAGTGGCTAGTGCCAGTCGTTTTTTCTGCTTGTTTTTTGTTTTCCAGAAAATCAGTAGCAAACGGAGTCCAAATGCTACGAAATTTTTTGACGATTTTTTTCTGGACATAAAAGACCCTAGAAGCTTCAAGAGGATACCTGACGCGAAGCAAGGAGACAGTAAGATAACAGGGCACGCCTAGGGGGTAGGGCGCGCCATGTTACTTGTGGGCCCCATGTGGCTCCGTCTGACCTAATTCCACTTTTATAAATTCTCAAATATTGGGAAACCCCTAGGGAGCCACCCGAAACACTTTTTCCTCCGCCGCAACCTTCCGTTCTTCCGTGATCCCATCTGGAGGCCCTTTCCAGCACTCTACCGGAGGGGGAAACGATCAGGGAGGGCCTCTACATCAACCTTGCTCCCTTCCGATGATGCGTAGGTAGTTCACCATAGATCTATGGGTCCATAGCTAGTTTCTAGATGACTTCTTCTTTCTCTTCTTCAATACAATGCTATCCACGATCTTCTTGGAGTTCTATCGGATGTAATCTTTTTTTGCGGTGTGTTTGTTGGGATCCGATGAATTATGAGTTTATGGTCAGATTATTCACTAAAAGTAATTGAGTCTTTTCTGAACTTTATTATGCATGATTATGATAGATTTGTATTTCTCTCTGATCAATCGGTTTGATTTGGCCAACTAGATTGATTTATCTTCGGTGGGAGAGGTGCATTGTAATGGGTTCAATCTTGTGGTGTCCTCACCTCATGATAGTAGCGGCAGCGAGGCACATATTTTATTATTGCCACTAAGGGTAAGACGATGGCGTTTGTTCATATTGCTTGAGTTTACTTTTTCTACACAATGTCATCTTGCTTAAAGTGTTACTCTATTTGTCATGAACTTAATACCATAGACGCATGCTGGATAGCGGTCGATTGGTGGAGTAAAAATAGTAGATGCAGACATGAGTCGGTTCACTTGTCACGGACGTGATGCCTATATGTGTGATCATTGACATGAATAACGTAACAACTATGCGTTTCTCTATCAATTGACTAATAGTAATTTGTTCATCGTATGCTATTGTTTCGAGAGAGAAGCCTCTAATAAAAGCTATGGCCTCCGGGTCTACTTTAATCATATTATTAAAACCAAAAACACATTGTTGCAATTTTATACTCTTTTACTTTACTTTATTTTTTATCTATCTACCAATATCAGAATTAATCCTTGCAAGTAACAAGTTCAAGGGGATTGACAACCCTCTTGCCCGTGTTGGGTGCAAGTATTTGCTTTTGTGTGTGTAGGTGCTGAAGACGAGAATTTGCATGGTTCTCCTATTGGTTCGATAATCTTGGTTCTCACTAAGGGAAATACTTATCTCTACTGTACTGCTCCACCCTTCCTCTTCGGGGAAAATCAACGCATCTTACAAGTAGCAGCCGTAGCGTGGGCCCTGGACCGTTTCGTCACCACCAATGAGACGGACATCAAACACCGTCGCGGCCTCAACAGCGAGATCGCCAAGTATGGCGAGGGTGGTCTATTAACGATACTTCCGACGCCGGCAAGGGCAAGGCCACCGCTAGGCCTCCGCCCGCGTCGCCGGCACTGGCTGCAGCGACACTCTGAACCACGAAGCAGGAGATGGAGCAGCTATGTCACGAGCGGCAGGCAGCAGCTGGACAAGGCCGCCGCGGCCCTCCGGAAGCCTTGCGCTCCTGAAGGGATGATGACAACGGTGTGACAGGACAGGGCGACCACGCGTATGAGGTTGTCGTCCGCTATAGAGTTTAGGTTTTTTATAAGTTTTTAGTAAAACGGTCGAAATATCGATCTTTTTATGTAAATTATGTCCGAATTTAATGAAATCCGCTGTGTTTGCATGGATTTCATTTGGTTGATTCATAAAGTGTTTGAAATGTATGGGTGCATCGTTGGATGACAGCCTTTCACATCCGTTTTTGGGGACTGGGCAAACGGATATGAAAGAAAATTTGTGGGTTACCGGATACCTTAAGCACTTGTAAAATGCTGGCGCAGAGCTAACTCGCTCCCTAGCGCCTACATGCATGTTTGAGTTTTGGCTGGCGGTCACAATTTGGCAAATTTTCATTTATGCTAACATATGGGACCCACAGGTCATAGACACACATCATACTGGCACGCATGTGTGCATAGTAAGCAAAATACGGTGCCACATCAGCGTATTTTAGCGTCTACTGATGTGTTTAGCACCGTACATCAGCGTCTCCTAATGTGCTTAGCATTATATTCGCACGTTTGTGCCAAGTTTTGAAATCAGTTCGATGTATTTTTCAAATTTAGGTACTAAAGTAAATAACATTAGTGACAAATTTAGGCACCACCGATGTTATTACCTTTTATAAAAATGTTCGTTTGCCATTATTAAAAGATTGACATCAAATTATTAACATTTTCGCAGAAAACAAACACAGAAGTTCCAAGAACCGAACTACATTTATCTTCTTGCAGAAGATCTTGCAGAAAGGAAGAAGAAGAATTTATCATGAGATGAAGAAAAATCAAGAGAGATAGAGGACATGGTACAAGAATTATATTAATGAAAAAAAGAAACATTGTAACTGTACACTCTAGGAAGCCTTTCGCGTCCTCACCGGTCTAGATCATGTGATCCAACCCATTATCTATGAAATCATTAATTAAAGAGCACTCTTTGCAAAGGTCACTTTCATCTCGTCAGGCTGCGACAAGTGACCCACTGCATGTGCGTCACTTGACGTGACCTGGGAGTTTCATTTTTTTCGTAGATCATTTATTCAAAATGTTTTATCTCTTATACTGTGCGTCCAAATCTCAAACCATTTTCACAGTTTGATTCCCCGTGTCGAGATCTTCAAAACTAGATCCCATGTTGATAGATTTTGATGAACCCTTTTTTTCGCAAAAAAACAAACAAAAAAACTGAACAGGGAGCACATATTTTTTCCCTTTCTGAAAGAGGCACGGAAGCAAACCCATGTCTCTCGCAGAAGAAAATCCGTACCTCTTGCGGAAGGAAAAAAAGAAAACACATTTTTTTCCCATTTCTAAGAGGCACGGCCGTGCCTCTCGTGGAAGCAAATCCCTGCCTCTCATGGAAGGAAAAAATGTGTTTTTTTTTTGTTTCCTAGTGCCTCTCGCGGAAGCAAACCCGTGGCTCTCATGAAAGCAAATCCGTGCCTCTTGCGGAAGGATAAAAAACACATTTTTTTTTCTTTTCCGATAGGCACGGCCGTGCCTATTGCCAAAACAAATCCGTCATTCGTGCTTCTCGCGGAAGGAATAAAAAACATTTTTTCATGCACAAGAATTTACTTTTTGAATTTTTTTTTCTAAAAGCTAAGAAAGACTGGTGGAAAATTGAAAAGTAAAAAAAACTAAAAAAATCATCTAAAAAGGCGATAACGCGTGGAAAAAAAAACAGAAATCGGAGAGAGCATCCAAAGCGTGACATATAGCGGCGGCTTAGCTCTTAGCCCACCCTAAATGACCCTTGCAAAGGCTCCCAAACGAGTGCTCTTTAATTAGTTGCTCCCTATTACCCATGGACGTTTCCGTAGCAGTTGGATTAACCTCTCAGCGTAAGACCTCCCACAACTAGGCCAAATGTTCTACGGGCCACTGCTACAGTGCAGAATCGATGCTCTTTGATCAATTGGACCTTTGGGTGAGGACTGCCCAGTGAACAAACTCAGCAGCCATCAATGTGTTCATCCTGGATCTAAATAAAACCACCTGAAAATCTTATGGACCCTCAGTACAATCTACTATTTGGATTGGCAGGGGCTTGAAAATTGCTTTTGGCTCATTAAAAAAAGTCTTTTAGAAAAACTGATTAAAGTGTAAAAAAATCTGAAAATAAATAAACAAATAGGTATGAATGTATAGTATTTGTTTCTAAAGTTTCGTGATGAAATACATTTGTATGTGAGCTACAAATAAAAATCACGTATTTCTAGCACATACTATTCACCATAAAAGTACATGTTTTTTTAGTGTAGCTCACATCAAAACGTATTTCCTCGTCAAATTTTACACACATGTAGTATACATCTCTAACTACATGTTTATTTTTTCTGAAAATTGAAAATATTCGAATATTTGAAAATACAGACTCCATAGAGCCCGGGAGCCCAAAATCCTCACTCCTGCTTTTGTGGCTTGCTATGGTGCCCATGTTAGTGTGACTCAAGACGCTTCTCTAGCGGGTTTAATAGTTAAGGATAGCATTTGTCAGAGAAGAAAAAATAGGGTTACAATTGACACAGTATCTTTTGTTATTTATCCTGAGCTTCTAACTCACAGGTTATATTGAAGTTGATTTCTGCCATACAAGTGGGCAATTATTCCTGTTCCAACTCTTCCCAAATCCTAATCTCCAAACTCATTTCAATCAGTTGCCACACTTGGCAGTCTAAAACTCAGATAATGAACAGAGCCTATCAAGATCCCGGTTTCTATGGCCGATAAAAGGAAAATTATGGATCTTTCCAAAAAAAAAAGACAAAAGGAAAATTATGCCTGTGGAATTCCGGCATATGGAACGCTCCGAGTTTGCTCTCAGATGGTCGCCTGGCCAGTATAAGACGGAGAAGACATGATGGTCAGCAGCTCCGTCACATGTGCCATGGAGCTCAGTGCAGCCTTCAGCACATCCTGCGAGCACCCAGGCTTCACGATGCTCTTCACCTGCGTGGCATGCATCATGAGAACCAATAAAAGGACTGTTACCGGTCGGATAACCAAGTTGTTGGCCGATGTACCTTCTCCAGATACTCCTGCAGCTGTTTGATCCTCCCCATGTAGTCCCTGTCTTCCACGCACAGCGAGATGGGCTTTAAGTCGGCACCCGGTCCTTGGAATTGCAGCGGTCCAGGGTTCTTGTAGATGTCCTCCATCAGGAGGCTGTAAGAGTTTTGCCTCAGCAGCCTGCAAGGCACAAGACGATTTCTTTGGTAAATACGAGCACTCGTCGTTTTATCCTTTTATACGGTGTATGTATGTATTCAGTGAAACAATGGAGAATTTCCTCTAAACAGGCAATGGAAAATAGAAGAACATGATGAATAGTGAGTAAAAGATGGCACTTAATTTGAAACCAAAAATCATACGTACTCGTATGCTTTTCCTTTTAAGTCGACGCTTGCCATGTGGACAGCGGGCTTCCCAATTTGACTGGCAGTGGGACCGCGCGACCATCCCCTTACCGTCATCATAGACTGCTCGTGAGCAAATGCAGAAATGGTTATGTATTACTTTGCGTTTCACATAAACTTGTGTGAGATGGATCATGTGCAAATCTTAAAGGAATGCAATCTAAAAAACATACAAACACTAGCAATCCAATATGCTCACCGTAATAGGAGCAGCACCACATTTCCACTGGTCCACAGGACTTTTTAGATTAGTGACAGTGGCCATGTAGCCATTCAGACCAGCAGCTATGATGTGATAGCATACATGACCGAGAACCTGGAATCAAACAATTGGCCGGCCATCAAGGAGAATAATCAGATGGAACATGATATAGAGAAGTGAGGTCGAACTTACATAGGCGTAATCACAATCAAAGTTTGACGGCAGGGCACCTCTTGCTTGGTAGCCAAAAAAGTGGCAAATTGCATTGAACTTCTTTCCTTTGTAAGTGCCTTCTTCCTAAATAAGCCAATAAACAATATGCACTGATAAAGGTGGTGCTTATTGTACAAGTGAACTAATAACTCATAGGTCTTAAACTAGTTTTCCACAAATGACTACAGCATATGCTCACCAGACGTTTGTTGATTTCTGTCTCAACTAACTGGGCTAGAAGCTTCTCAGTCTCAATCTGCAAGATACACATATAAATCTGATGCCCGAACAAATGTAAAACAAAAAGGATAGGCTAATATCACAGACTGAATTGCTGTGCCACCTGAGAAAGCTGAGCAGAGTCATCAGACTCTGGATGCAGAAGTAGCTGCACGACAAAAAAAATGTTGAAGCAATAAAATCTTCTCCAAATTATGGATTTCTGAATATGAAAGCAAGAAATACATACCTGTTTCCTGATAAATGGAGGCAGAAAGTCAAATAGTGCAGAAGCCCAAGGTGAAAGATGAGAAGAGATGTTCTCAATGGAAACACCTTTATCATGTAGCCCATGAATTTCCTACAAGAATAAGCTAAGCTCAGTGAACTATTCAATAAACAACACCATTGTTTCATGTACTGATACTGACCTGAAGCAAAGCATATAATTCAGGTATACTCTCGACAAGGCCCTCGGGAATAAGTACAACACCATGGTATTTATCTGTGCAAGATAGTATGATACTGTGAATCATAAGGAATAATAGCAACTGCATGATATATTTATGTGCCCAAGATATTATGGCAACATGCATTATTTACAAGACGTCACCCCTTGGACGCTTAGGCAGCAAGGCGTCCTGGCAGCGCCTTACAATTATGCCCGCTTTAGGCGCTTAGGCGTCAGGGCTAGTGGCGGAGCGTGAAACAAATATTAGGAGGTGCCAAAACAAGTGCATGACATAAAAAAGGTTAGGGTGATCAGACATGCCGGACGATTAGTAGAGGGATTAGTAAAAATATAAGCATATTATGTAAATTTTCCTCTAGCAAGGGGTGGCCAAGGCCCGGTATTGTCCCCACTACGCTCCGCCACTGGTCAGGGCGTTTGGTGCTCACCTTAGGTCGCCTTACCGCCTATTATAAACAATGGCAACATGACACTACAATACGAAGCTTGTAAGAACCATATGATTTCTACCTTTTTCAGCCCTTGCCTGGACAGCATCACATATCTGCTTTGTAATATCAGAAATTGTAAGTTTTGATGCAGCAACCTCCTCCCCTAGTAAGACCTGAGCATTATCAAGTCAGATTAGTTCGTAATGTTTGTATTATGGATCAAACAAGTCAATTCAAAATTAAAGTAGCATCCCTAACCATATTTGGATGTGACTGAAGAGCACATTCCAAGGCCACATGAGATGCTTTCCGCCCCATCAAGCGAATGAAGTAGTAATACTGCCGAGAAAAATGATGAAGCTTTAAGAGAGATAAAAATGTAGACTGTTTACTTGAATTTTGTGTGTTAAAATTCAGAAATTATGTATAGCGCCCTTATAAAATGGAGGCAAATTTATGAGTAATAAGCCAGTAGCACGGTATGTAGAAGAAAGAAAATGACTGAACTTAAGACTACTTTACTACTCCCTCCGTTCCAAAATAGATGACCCAACTTTGTATTAAAGTCAGTATAAAGTTGAGTCATCTATTTTGGAACGGAGGGAGTAGCTTTCACCAAACAAGTATTTAAACTCATGAAATGTGTTGAGGTGGAGGTTGACCATCCATTATGTGTTACCTTTTCAGCAGAAAGAGCATCAGTGCAGACATTACTTATGAGCTGTGAGTTCACCTGTTAAATAAGTAGCAATTCATGTTACCGTAAAAAAATGTAAATTAAATACCAAAATCAGTAAGGTAACACTAAAACAAACAATGCCGAAACCATAGTAAGAAAGAAGGATGATCAAAATGAGTAGTGAGAATGAGATGCTCCTCGCAGCTACTCACCATACCGCTAGACAGGTCAAAAAAATGTAATAGGTGGACTGGCGGACAGTCTAAAATGATACCACATGCTAAATAAGGAAGCAACTCAATAACTTGCTATATAAATTAATGTACCTTGCATATGGTATCGAAACCAACAGTTGTCTCGACAAACTGGTTCTTAAGGTCACCATTCAAAGTTACAGGAACACCAACTACCTGTTAAAAAACAGATTGTCTCAGGCTATTTGCACTTTGTAAGGAAAATACTTATTACCACAGGGATGTGAACCAGTACAAACGATTATAAAGAAGGAACTAGCTTTATTAGACAATTTTCAGCCACCTTTGTTGAACATTTCGACTCAGCAAAAGTCTCAGCAAGCTGAGCAGCATCCGTGTTGGATGTGACACCTACGAAAAGAAAAGAAGGCATTCAGAGTATATAACAGGTTTTTTCCAATAAGGGGCGCTTTATTACTTAAAAGGTTTAAGCATTACACCCGGCCTCTGCATAACAGAGTAAATAACAGCTAATATCAATAAAGTATCTTAATAGATAGTAATAAATAATACCTCCAATTATTACAAGAGCATCCAACTTCAAAGCTTGGCAAGTAGTCATTGCTGCCTTTACTTGTTCAGTTGTTCTGATTTGGTCCCTGGTTCGACCAAGCATATAATAACCACCTTGATTTTTATAGGAAGAAAAAACTTCCTCAGTTATTTCCAAAGTTTTCTGAGCAAACAAGCCATCAGTTCCGCCTGTTTCAACACAAAAAATTAGAAATAATCAGTAAAAGGGAAAATATACAGGATTCATTATACGATATCTAATTATGTCTAAGTCAAAATTATGCATTCACACGTATACGCAGGAACAAAAAGCACTGAGGGCTTCACATATTTGCATTCCAAGATTTAATAGTGACACCTAGCACTGTTTAGCCAACTGGCTGTCTGACACTGATGAGACAATTAGTAAGATCCGAACATACGTTTTTCATAGAATTTTTCATGATTTTGTGAGCTTGGATATGTAAAGTGCAGTTAAATAGGTCCTGCTTGATTCAAAGGATTCCAAAGACACTAGATAGAACTATTCCTATAACATTGAGAACTCCAGTAATTGTACCAAAAGAAGTTTGGTTGCACTATTGCAAACCACAGCAAATGATCAACACAATTTTTTTGTGAAATGGGTTGCATTAAGGAGTCTTTGGGAAAATAATTGTGATAAACAATCATAAAAATCAAGCAGGACCATGTAGAATCCTAGAAAAATAGTGGAATCAGAGAGGCCCCTAGTTGATTTTTTGTTTGCTGACTATGCATTTTGCACACATGCACCTCGCGCACCCATTTGAAGTCAGAGATTAAAAAATCACATGTACAAAAAAGAGATCTGGATTGTTGCATGAAGTGTGAACTTGTAAATTCCGATGAAGTGTGTATCTATCTGTATGCTACACAAAATAGATGTTTTATGATCTACAGTAACATCGATAAGTGAAGATCATTTTGTGAACATTTACATTGGTTTAAAATGTGAATCTGCAAATTTTGGTCAAGAGTACATTCATTTATGTTTTGTAAAGACAAATGACTGGATTATCCTGGTCAAGCTGGTAGTTGGGGACTTAGTTCTCAATGTTATCAGCGCGTATGCCCCGCAAGTAGGCCACAATGAGAACACCAAGAGTGAGTTCTGTGAAGGCCTGGAGGACATGGTTAGGAGTGTACCGATTGGCAAGAAGCTCTTCATAGGAGGAGACCTCAATGGCCATGTGGGTACATCTAACACAGCTTTTGAAGGGGTGCATGTGGTCTTTGGCTATGGCATCAAGAATCAAGAAGGAGAAGATGTCTTAAGCTTTGCTCCAGCCTATGACATGATCTTAGCTAACACCCTCTTTAAAAAGAGAGAATCACATCTTGTGACTTTTAGTAGTGGTCCACACTCTAGCCAGATTGATTTCATCCTCTAGAGAAGAGAAGATAGGCGTGCGTGCCTAGACTGTTAGGTGATACCTGGAGAAAGTGTTGTCCCACAACATAAGCTTGTGGTTGCTGACTTCCGCTTTTCGGATTCGTGTCCTGTGGGATAAGCGTGCCAAAGTCGCTAGAACAAAGTGGTGGAAGCTCAAGAGGGAGGTAGCTTAGGCGTTCAAGGAGAGGGTCATTAAGGAGGGCCCTTGGAGGAAGGAGGGGATGTGGACAATATGTGGATAAAGATGGCGACTTGCATTCATAAGGTGGCCCCGGAGGAGTTTGGAGTATCCAGGGGAAGTAGAAGCGAAGCTAAAGATACCTGGTGGTGGAATGATGATGTCCAGAAGGCTATTAAGGAGAAGAAAGATTGTTTCAGACGCCTATACCTGGATAGGAGTGCAGACACCATAGAGAAGTACAAGATGGCGAATAAGGCTGCAAAGCGAGCTGTTAGTGAAGCAAGGGGTCAGGCGTATGAGGACCCCTACCAGTGGTTCAAAATGAACGAAGGCGAAAGGGACATCTATAAGATGGTCAAGATCTAAGAGAGGAAGATGAGGGATGTTGACCAAGTGAAATGCATCAAGGATGGAGCAGACCAAGTCCTGGTGAAGGAAGAGGAGCATAGATGGCGGGAGTACTTCGACATGCTGTTCAATGGGGAGAATGAGAATTCTACCATTGAACTGGACGACTCCTTTGATGATACCAACAGGCGTTTTGTGCGGCGAATCCAGGAGTCTGAGGTCAAGGAGGCTTTAAAAAGGATGAAAGGAGGCAAGGCAATGGGCCCTGATTGTATCCCCATTGAGGTGTGGAGAGGCCTCGGGGACATAGCGATAGTATGGCTAACCAAGCTTTTCAACCTCATTTTTCGGGCAAGCAAAATGCCAGAAGAATGGAGACAGAGTATATTAGTAGCAATCTTCAAGAACAAGGGGGATGTTCATAGTTGTACTAATTACCGTGGAATTAAGCTGATGAGCCATATAATGAAGCTATGGGAGAGAGTCATTGAGCACTGCTTAAGAAGAATGACAAGCATGACCAAAAATCAGTTTGGTTTCATGCCTGGGAGGTCGACCATGGAAGTCATTTTCTTGGTACAACAACTTATGGAGAGATATAGGGAGTAAAAGGATTTGTATATGGTGTTCATTGACTTGGAGAAGGCTTATGACAAGATACCGTGGAATTTCATGTGGTGGGCCTTGGAGAAACACAAAGTCCCAGCAAAGTACATTACCCTCATCTAGGACATGTACGATAATGTTGCGACAAGTGTTCAAACAAGTGATGGCAGCACTGATGACTTCCCGATTAAAATAGGACTGCACAAAGGTCCGCTTGAGCCCTTATCTTTTTTCCTTTGGTGATGGATGAAGTCACAAGGGATATACAAGGAGATATCCCATGGTGTATGCTCTTTACGGATGACGTGGTGCTAGTCGATGATAGTCGGATGGGGGTCAATAGGAAGAGTTATGGAGACAAACCTTGGAATCGAAAGGTTTTAGCCTTAGTAGAACTAAAACCGAGTACATGAGGTGTGATTTCAGTACTACTAGGCACGAGGAGGAGGAGGTTAGCCTTGATGGGCAGGTGGTGCCTCAGAAGGACAACTTTCGATATTTGGGGTCAATGCTGCAGAAGGATGGGGGTATTGATGAAGATGTGAACCATAGAATCAAAGCCGGATGGATAAAGTGGCGCCAAGATTATGGCATTCTCTATGACAAGAGTGCCACAAAAGCTAAAATACAAGTTCTATAGGACGTCGATTCGACCCACAATGTTGTATGGCGCTGAGTGTTGGCCGACTAAAAGGCGGCATGATCAACAATTAGGTGCGGCGGAGATGCGCATCTTGAGATGGATGTGTGGCCACACGAGGAAGGACCGAGTCCGGAATGATGATATACGAGATAGAGTTGGGGTAGCACCGATTGAAGAGAAGCTTGTTCAACATCGTCTGAGATGGTTTGGGTATATTCAGCACAGGCTTCTAGAAGCTCCAGTGCATAGAGGACGGCTAAAGAGTGCGAATGATGTCAAGAGAGGTCGGGGTAGACCGAATTTGACATGGGACAAGTCTGTAAAGAGAGGTCTGAAGGATTGGAGTACCACCAAAAAACTAGCCATGGACAAGGGTGCGTGGAAGCTTGCTATCGATGCGCCAGAAGCATGAGTTGGTCGCGAGTGTGTTTCACCTCTAGCCTATCCCAAATTGTTTGGGACTAAAGTCTTTGTTGTTGTTGTTGTTGTTGTTGTTGTTGTTGTTGTTGTTGTAAATGTTCACAAAATATTCAAAACTTGAAAGGAGGCGAAGCAACCAGTAGTTTGTTGGACTTAATAAAAGACAACAAGTATAAATTAGTCGCATAATCTCAGCCCTCTCTAGATCATAAGACTTTCGTCGGGTTATTGCATGATTCGAATCCTTAAGAAAATTGACCTATGAGGGACATTTGGATCATAGGAATGATGCTACCAAATTAACAAGGGTTGATCTACTATGGTTCAATCTTATAGGAATTTAAACACTTATTGTACAACATCCTTTTTCCACTCATTCGCATATGATTGAGAGACTTTCCTTATGTTTTTCATTCGTTCTATCGGAAATAACAAGGGTTGATCTACTACGAAGACAAAGGCAGCCTTCTTCAATAGGAGTAAATTCATCATTGGGAACGAAAATAATACTAGATTCTTGGAAGATACCTGGCTCGGGGACAAGCCACTAGCCTTGCAGTATTCTTCTTCATATAACATTGTACAACGTAAATAAGCTTTCGTCAGTATAATATTTAGTTATGTTTCTTTAAATATCCAATTCAGGCGGGCGCTGGGGAACGATGGGATAGATGGTTGCATCTTGTGCGTACGTTGATGAAGGTTAACCTTTTTGATGCGCCGGATACCCTACACTGAAAACTGCCCATGCAGGTGTATTCTCAGTCAAATCCATATATATTGATTTGATAAACACCGGTCCAACCCCAAGGTCGCTTCCCATTTGGAAAGTTAAAGTGCCGCTAAAAATAAAGGTATTCATGTGGTTTGTTCACAAGGGAGTAATACTAACGAAGGACAACTTGGCAAACTGTAGTTAGGAGGGTAATAAACGTTGTTGTTTTTGTGATCAAGATGAGTCAATACAACATATGTTCCTCAAATGTCCACTAGCCAAGTTATTGTGGCGGTCCATGCGTCTTTTAACGTTAATCCTCCCAACACTTTATCCAGTATATTTGGTGCGTGATTAAACCGGGTAGAGCCTAAGACAGCGGCTCGAGTAGGAGTGTGTGCATTAGTTTGCCATATGAAACTACCAGAACGATGTCACTTTTTACAGACAAATCATCATAAATTTTTTGCAGGTCATTCCGGGTGTCTGCTTGGATCGTTACGTGGTTGTTATTCGGCCATGCCGATTACAGAGAGCTTATGGATATTGGTGCAACCACGGAAAAACGATAGCACGCGAAACCTACAATCGGTATAGATGGCGGCTCAATGATAGGATAGGTGTTTAGTCATCTTACCCTATTTATGCTGGTTGTGTCACTTTTTTTACCTTACTTTGGTTTGCGGATTGCTTGAGATCTTATTTTGAACCTTGTACTTTGGTTATTAAAATGATTGTGTGCATCGTGTGATGCAGAGGCCGAGGGAGGAATCTTTTTTGAAGAAAAATAAACAAATCAGAACAACTATCCCTGCATTTTAAAAATCGATTTTGAACTTGTATCCGTGTGTTTTTTTTCATTCCTAAAATGCTAGGACACTCTAGCTAACGGGTAAATTATTAGTAGTTGGAATAATAAAGCTACACATCCATGAAAGAATAATCTGAATAAACTAATCCACTCACCAAGAAAACCGATAAGCTCGCTGCTTGGGTTGTGAGAACTTATAGCATTATATAGTCCCCATATAACATTGTGACCACCTGGGGACTGCCTACCACTGAAGACGACACCAACCCTGCACCCCAGAGATAATTTTACATTAAAGGATGCATGGAGAAAAAATATGGAGCCATCTCAGAACGTATTTCAGAAATATGGAGTACCAAAGTAATTTATGGTTTCAGTCCCATCCTATAGAGTTACAGCTTACAACATGAGATTAGCTAACTACTGTTTGCCTTGATAACGCAGGTTTGTATGTCGTACCCCTTCTGAAGTACTACAACAGTGACGGCCATAATTAAAATAGGATAATGCTGAACCACCTAGTGTTCATGTTTAGTGCAAACTGTAAAGTATTGCTATGGTCATCTAGATACATCTGTTTGAGTGACAATTAATATGGGACGGAGGGAGTACAAAGTAGCACATCTGTCATTAGAATTCACATATAACCCGTTGCATATGCATCTCATATATATTGGTTGAGACACTCAACAGTTTTGAAGAAAGATGGAAAAATCACAGGCTAAAACTACTAAAAAAAAGAGAACAAACATTTGACTGTATATGGACAGTTCACTGTATTCCTGCACTTTCAATTCAATTTTTCTTTTCAGTTCTTTACAAGGAGAGTTGGTCAGAGCACAGTTTCCTTATGAGACGTAAGAAAAATGTCGCATTAGATGCCAGCACAAACTGAACATATCTAGAAGGTTTTCCAGATCATATCTACAAGATGTGTTTCCTAAAAAAACAATCTACAAGATGTGTACCTGACGGCAGGGTGCTCTGTCATGACCGTAGCGTCCGGCGCATTGGCCGTCTTCGGGAGGAAATGCGCCAGCCGCTGGCCATAGGTGTGCGGGAACGCGCGGCGGATCACATGCGCGTCAGCGCCGTCAGCCGCGATCGCGGCGTCGCCGTACTCCACCTTCACCGCGGTGCCCTGGTTTCCACCCAGAAAAGAAAGAGACCCATCAACTTGTAAAGCAAGAAAACGATCGGCTTGATCAGCCCGGCCATGGAAGATGCTTTCTACGAACGGGATGATTGGATCGGTGATCGGCGATTAGAGTGCCATCGCTTTCCCTTCGACCTTTACGGCCGGTAATCTCAGATCCGGTGGGGGAGGGGCGGTGGCATCGGCATCGGATCACCACTGGTGCACCCAGAATCACCCCCACCCCCAGCGTGACCCACCCGAAAGCGAAGGGAAATATTCGAAACAGATAAACCGCACTCCCCGGGCCGTCGACGAGATCGATCCTCTGGGACGGCGAATCGGGCATGATCCGGGAACGAGGGATCGGCGCACGGCGAGGCAATGCCGCGGCGAACGGTCGTGGGAAAGTGGGAATCGGAGGCCGGGGGTATACCTGGAGCCAGGGCGGGAGCTCGGGGCGGTATTCCGCGCGGTGCTTCTGGAGGGGCGACATCTCGTTGCCCATCGTTGCGGTCGGGCCTCTCCTCTCGCCGGAGTCGCGGTTTCACGTCGCCGGCCGGCCGGCGGGATCGGTGTTCTCCTCTGTCTCTCGCGGTACGGAGCCCCTGTTCGTGTGTTGCTGGAAATCAATAAATAAACCGTGGGGGACTGGCATTTATACCCGAGGGAGACGGAGGCGCGCGGCACCTGCACCAACGAAGCAGACACGTCACGCGCCCTGCACGCACCAACGAAAGGACCCGGTTTCCTTTACGAAAATGTCAGAGCATCTGCAACTCGACCCGATCCGAGCTGATAGGCAATCCTCGCATCCAGTCTATGCGTGAGGGTGGATATGTAGACATTCGGACGCGTTCGCAATATCGGACTGACTGCAGGGACCCATAAAAAACACGCAGAGACCCGTCAGTACCATAGGCCGCCTCCTTCGTTTTCTGGTGAGGACATTCATGGCGCCGCGTAGCACCTCTCATGCGTGCCTCCTGAGAGACCAAGTCCGGCTATTTAAGCTAAACGACTGCATTTCGACCCTAGCACGTTCCCATTTCTTCCCACTCCCTCCCCTTTGCCGCCGCCACATTTCAATTCGTCCGCAGTCCGGATCACAACAGTCCTGGTCATAGGAGCAAGAGGCGAAGGATGCGAAGCCAGAGGAGGAAGAAGCCGAAGGCGAGGCTAATACAACGCCTCTCGCTGCAGGCTTTGCCTTGGCCGATGCACTGGAGGAGTTCGAGGTGGCCCAAGCGGAGGAGGTGACAGAGCAGGAGGCCATTATCGACTCCATCCAATCGGAGGCGGAGGTGGAGACCAACCGTAGCATCCTCCGCCAGGCTGACGCGGAGCTCAATGAGATCTTCGCCGACGAGGAGGACGAGGAGTGGGCGCCAACGTGTCACCAGGCCGCCAATGACCACGTGGCCGGCAGCTCCGGCGCGAACTTCACCAATATCTCCGACGAGGAGGACAATTAGTGTAGTTCGTAATAGTTCGTACAAGATCATTGTTGTTGCATGCTTTTTTATGGAAATACAAATCCTGAAATGAGTACTATGGTTGTGGGAGGCTAAATATGGGGTATGATCGGTCACCGTCCGCGGACACATCCGGCAGCGTCCACGAATGTTTGGCAACTGAAATTAGCTATGTGTGGTTGTATATGCTCTTCTGGAGTTATGTTTGCTTAGACATGCACCGGTGTAACATGACGACGCCATCGGTTGGTTCTGCACGACATCATGGTGTTGTGGAGGCAACCGTTTGCTTTTTTGTGGTACTTGTAAGACACATTTTTTGTTGTCCTGACGTCATCGTCCCTCTCTGGTCTCCCCCCTCGTCAATGAGGTCATTTCCCCTCCCCCGCTGAACGCATCAACTCTTCGCGATGCTTCCTTCTCAGATCCCGGCGATGATGCCTTTGCCGCGAGCTCGGCTCACACCCGCCTCCGTTGTTGTTCCTCGCCATCGCCGTCGTTTTCTCTCCCGTGGTCGTGCCAGCACCACCTCCATCATCAGCCGAGCTACTTCCTCTCCCTGCGCTGGCTGTCGTAGGGAATCTGGGCTACACATGCACCAACATCCACGAGGTACGAATCGCGCCCCGACGGGGTATGCCTAACCTTCCTCCTTCTTTGACAGTTGTTTCGACCAAAGGAGAGTGGTGCGCGAGTCGATTCAGGAGGGACTCCAAGTGGATTCGGAGAGGTGGGGGGGCTTGAACTGTTAATTGCTCTTTCGTTTCATGGGGAAGTAAGGGAGATTCCTTCTGCTTTGCGTATTTTTGGGGTTGTTCAGGGTGATGGAGGGCATCACTCGAAATGTTCACCATCATTCTTCCTTAATCTTCCCATAATGTATCATAAAGTGTGTCGTGTGTTTATAGGACAAAACTGCTAAAGTTTGCCAAGTTTATCCCTCAGTTTCTACAAGTTTGTTATTCCGTCCATTTCATATTAGTTGTCGATGGTCCCTCCATTCCATATTAGTTGTCACTGATTTAGAGCGACAACTATATGGAATGGAGGGAGTATCATTTTTCCCTGAATCCTTTTGCAAAATGTTATCTAAAACATGGCAGATTAAAAAAATGTTTGTATTGGATTGTGGCAATTTTAAGAAAAAATGTTCTCGAAAACATGGCAATTTTTTTAAAAATGATTGTAACGGTCACATGGAAAATTTAGAAAAATATATTATCTAAATCGCGATAAATTTACAAACACATAATGGTCACATGGAAAATTTATGAATTCTATTTTTAATCAATTTTATAATTTGTTTCTACTTGTCACATCACAAATTTAGAAAACCATTTTTAAAAATCATGGCAACTTAAAATTGTAGTGTTCATATGGCAAGTTTAGGATTTCTGTTCTAAAACATATGGTAACTTTTACGGAAATATGTAATGGAGACAAGGAAATTTAATATTTATAGTTCCTTAAAAATAGTTTTTGGAAATAAAATTTTATTAGTCATGGCAACTATCTTTTGTGTGCATAAATTTCTGAAAAAGGATGGAAACATGGCAACTTTAGAAAAAAATTGTTCTACACATTATGCAACTATGCATGTAAATTTGTATAAGAAACATCCTGAAAACACAGTAACATGGCAAATTTTTAAAAAGAATCAAGTACAAAAACAACAAATTTAGAAAAAAATGTTTTCTAAAATGGTAACTTTAGAAAATATTTGTATGGGCTACATGACAATTTTAGAAATAAATTGTTCACTAAATGATGGAAAATTTTGTTTTTTTTTCTAATGTTCACGTGGAAAATTTAGCAACTTTGGTATGTACAACTTTGAACACTTGTACTACTTATCACATGGAAATATTATTATCTATAACATGGAACTCCCCCCCCCCCCCCTAGTTTTTTTACATCATGGCAGCTTCTCTTTTGCTTTGTGTATGATGTTTTTACCATAGAATGTAACTATATATACCCCATGGTAGCTATACATGCATCATGGGAATTATACATATCATGGCAACTTTAAAATCTTTTTGCTATAATTCATGACAAATATATAAACTTTTAGTACTGGTAACATGGCAAATTTATTAAAATTTGCTCTGTAGTTCATGGAAAATGTAGGAAATTTTATGCACGGGTCAAATGACAAATTTACTATATTGTGTTTTTTTAATCATGGCAATTTGTAGACATTTTGTAATGGTCACATGGCAACTTCTGTGAGATGTGTTCTCTACAGTGATGAGAACTTTCACAAATATTTGTACTGGTCACATGGAAGATATAAATAGTGGACCGTGGCAACTCTAATTATTTTATTGCTTTTCTAATTTGTCTGAAGAAAAATCATGCTTTATGTCATGACATTATATCCCTCATGACAGTTGTTTTTTGTACTGCAGTTCTCATGTCGACACATGATATGTCTCAAACGTATCTATAATATTTTGTACATGTTATGTTGCAATCACTTACAAACACTTTGTGCACATGTTTTTTTATTGAACTGACATATCAATCAGTCTAGTGTCAGTTCCTTTTTTAGGCTGTTTTTGTAATTTCAAGAAAATCCTCAGAAAAAATCTAAGGAAAAATAAAAGAAAACTACTTTGGGAAGCTTCATGTGGGGAGAATACCGAGGAGCCAAGGCCTAGCACAGGGGCCGTGCCTATTGCCTAAGCGTCGGGAGGCGCCCTGGGCCCCAAGGCACTTATTTGGCTCTGGTGCCCGATGGACTTTATATACCCTTAAGACTTCTCGCTAATTATTGAGGATTTTTTCGGCGTCGCCATGTAGCATTTCTGAGGCTATCTTTGTTTTTTTATCTGATTTGGCACTCTGCCGGAGTGGGCAGTCTTCATCTTCAACATCTACAGCAACCCTTGTTGCTCCCATGGTGATCCGGGAGTAGCCCACCTTCGAGGTTTGTGGTAGTATCCATGTGTCACGTGCCTCGATCTCCCTCTCCCCCTCTCCCTTATGAATTTCCATCACGATTATGATCTTGGGCGTCAATGATTAATTGAATTGTATGGTGTACCTCTTGTGATGAGTACCTTGGATTGAATCTTGTTCATGTTATATGCTTGAGCTTAAGAAGTTAATGAGATTACATGATGCATGTCTATTATAATCCCTCGAGACGCATGTGAGACACTGGGGTGACTCATTAGACAAAGACTGGACGACAAGGTCATATGGTGTTTTCGTAGTATAATCCCTCGGGGTACCCGACGTGACATTCGGGTAGTTCAAAAGATTATAAGATTTGAAAGAAAACTTTGAGGTGGTTTGCTTTCCGCACACCTACAAGATCTCTTTCGAAGTTGATAATTTCTTTTATGAGGTTACATCATGTTTTTATTGATGTTGTCATGTTGAGAAAAGACAATTAGGCATGGTCTCAACCATTTCAAACCTCGTTTTAGTCACGTTTCCACCTTGTTATCTTCTTATTTTAAAATATTCAAAAATAAATAAAAATATTACCGGCATCCATATTACCTATTTACCATCAAATTTATTAATCTCTTCGGCAAACTAGTGAAACTATATTAGCTGTGTTGTAGATGTTGGGGAACGTAGTAATTTCAAAAAAAATCCTACACACACGCAAGATCATGGTGATGCATAGCAACGAGAGGAGAGAGTGTGTCCACGTACCCTCGTAGACCGAAAGCGGAAGCGTTATGACAACGTGGTTGATGTAGTCGTACGTCTTCACGATCAACCGATACTCAGTACCGAACGTACGGCACCTCCGTGTTCAGCACACGTTCAGCTCGGTGACGTCCCGCGAACTCACGATCTAGTAGAGCTTCGAGGGAGAGCTTCGTCAGCACGACGGCGTGATGACGGTGTTGATGAAGTTACCGACGCGGGGCTTCACCTAAGCACCGCTACGATATGACCGAGGTGGATTATGGTGGAGGGGGGCACCACACACGGCTAAGAGAGATCAATGATCAACTTGTGTCTATGGGGTGCCCCCTGACCACGTATATAAAGGAGTGGAGGAGGGGGGAGGGCCGGCCTAGCTATGGCGCGCCCTGGAGGAGTCCTACTCCCATCGGGAGTAGGATTCCCCCCTTCCATGTAGTAGGAGTAGGAGAGAAGGAAAGGGAAAAGAGAAGAGAAGGAAGGAGGGGGCGCCGCACCTCCCCCTAGTCCAATTCGGACTAGGCCTTGGGGGGGTGGGCGCAGCCTCCCTTCTCTCTTTCCCCTAAAGCCCAATAAGGCCCATATACTCCTCGACGAATTCACGTAACTCTCCGGTATTCCGATAAATACCCGAACCACTCGGAACCTTTCCGATGTCCGAATATGGTCGTCCAATATATCGATCTTTACGTCTCGGCCATTTCGAGACTCCTCGTCATGTCCCCAATCTCATCCGGGACTCCAAACTACCTTCGGTACATCAAAACACATAAACTCATAATACCGATCGTCACCGAACGTTAAGTGTGCGGACCCTACGGGTTCGAGAACTATGTAGACATGACCGAGACACGTCTCCGGTCAATAACCAATAGCGGAACTTGGATGCTCATATTGGTTCCTACATATTCTACGAAGATCTTTATCGGTCAAACCGCATAACAACATACGTTGTTCCCTTTGTCATCGGTATGTTACTTGCCCGAGATTCGATCGTCGGTATCTCAATACCTAGCTCAATATTGTTACCGGCAAGTCTCTTTACTCGTTCTGTAATGCATCATCCCGCAACTAACTCATTAGTTACATTGCTTGCAAGGCTTATAGTGATGTGCATTACCGAGAGGTCCCAGAGATACCTCTCCGACAATCGGAGTGACAAATCCTAATCTCGATCTATGCCAACTCAACAAGTACCATCGGAGACACCTGTAGAGCACCTTTATAATCATCCAGTTACGTTGTGACGTTTGTTAGCACACAAAGTGTTCCTCCGATAATCGGGAGTTGCATAATCTCATAGTCATAGGAACATGTATAAGTTATGAAGAAAGCAATAGTAGTAAACTAAAACGATCAAGTGATAAGCTAACGGAATGGGTCAAGTCAATCACATCATTCTCCTAATGATGTGATCCCATTTATCAAATGACAACTCATGTCTATGGTTAGGAAACTTAACCATCTTTGATCAACGAGCTAGTCAAGTAGAGGCATACTAGTGACACTCTGTTTGTCTATGTATTCACACATGTATTATGTTTCCGGTTAATACAATTCTATCATGAATAATAAACATTTATCATGAAATAAGGAAATAAACAATAACTTTATTATTGCCTCTAGGGCATATTTCCTTCAGTCTCCCACTTGCACTAGAGTCAATAATCTAGATCACATCGCCATGTGATTTAACATCAATAGTTCACATCACCATGTGATTAACACCCATAGTTCACATCGTCATGTGACCAACACCCATAGTTCACATTTTCACGTGACCAACACCCAAAGGGTTTACTAGAGTCAATAATCTAGTTCACATCGCTATGTGATTAACACCCAAAGAGTACTAAGGTGTGATCATGTTTTGCTTGTGAGAAAATTTTAGTCAACGGGTCTGCCATATTCAGATTCGTATGTATTTTGCAAATTTCTATGTCTACAATGCTCTGCACGGAGCTACTCTAGCTAATTGCTCCCACTTTCAATATGTGTCCGGATTGTGACTTAGAGTCATCTAGATCGGTGTCAAAGCTTGTATCGATAGTAATTCTTTATGGTGAACTCTTTATCACCTCCATAACCGAGAAATATTTCCTTAGTCTTCTAAGGATAACTTTTGACCGTTGTCCAGTGATCTACTCCTAGATCAAAATTGTACTCACTTGCCAAAAACAGGGCAGGGTATACAATAGGTCTAGTACACAGCATGACATACTTTATGTTACTTATGGCTGAGGCATAGGGAATGACTTTCATTCTCTCTCTATCTTCTACTGTGGTCGGGCTTTGAGTCTTACTCAACTTCACACCTTGGAACACGGGCAAGAACTCTTTCTTTGACTGTTCCATTTTGAACTACTTCAAAAACTTGTCAAGGTATGTACTCATTGAAAAAATTTATCAAGTGTCTTGATCTATCTCTATAGATCTTGATGCTCAATATGTAAGCAGCTTCACCGAGGTCTTTCTTTGGAAAACTCCTTTCAAACACTCCTTTATGCTTTACAGAAAATTCTACATCATTTCTGATCGACAATATGTCATTCACATATACTTATCAGAAAGGTTGTAGTGCTCACACTCACTTTCTTGTAAATACAGGCTTCACCACAAGTATGTATAAAACTATATACTTTGATCAACTCATCAAAGCGTATATTCCAACTCCGAGATGCTTGCACCAGTCCATAGATGGATCGCTGGAGCTTGCACATTTTGTTAGCACCTTTAGGATCAACAAAACCTTCTGGTTGCATCATATCCAACTCTTCTTTAAGAAATCCATTTAAGGAATGTAGTTTTGACATCCATTTGCCAGATTTCATAAAATGTGGCAATTTGCTAACATGATTCAGACAGACTTAAGCATCGCTACGAGTGAGAAAATCTCATCGTAGTCAACACCTTGGACTTTGTCAAAACCTTTTTCGACAAGTCTAGCTTTGTAGATAGTAACACTACTATCAGCGTCTGTCTTCCTCCTGAAGATCGATACATCTCCAACGTATCTATAATTTTTTATTGCTCCATGCTATAATATCTATTGTTTTGGACTATATTGGGCTTTATTTTCCACTTTTATATTACTTTTGGGACTAACCTATTAACCGGAGGCCCAGCCCAGATTTGCTGTTTTTTGCCTATTTCAGTGTTTCGAAGAAACGGAATATCAAACGGAGTCCAAACGGAATGAAATCTTCGGGAACGTGATTTTCTCATCGGATAAGATCCAGGAGACTTGGACCCTCGGTCAAGAAAGGAGGGAGGCGGCCACAAGGGTGGAGGGCGCGCCCCCTGCCTTGTGGGCCCCCCGAAGCTCCACCGACGTACTCCTTCCTCCTATATATACCTACGTACCCCCAACAGATCAGAGACGGAGCCAAAAATCTAATTCCACCGCTGCAACTTTCTGTATCCACGAGATCCCATCTTGGGGCCTGTTCCGGAGCTCCGCCGGAAGGGGAATCCATCATGGAGGGCTTCTATATCACCATCATAGCCTCTCCGATGAAGTGTGAGTAGTTTACTTCAGACCTTCGGGTCCATAGTTAGTAGCTAGATGGCTTCTTCTCTCTTTTTGGATCTCAATACAATGTTCTCCCCCTCTCTCGTGGAGATTTATTCGATGTAATCTTCTTTTTGCGGTGTGTTTGTTGAGACCTATGAATTGTGGGTTTATGATCAAGATTATCTATGAGCAATGTTTGAATCTTCTCTAAATTATTTTATGTATGATTGGTTATCTTTGCAAGTCTCTTCGAATTATCCGTTTGGTTTGGCCAACTAGATTGGTAGTTCTTGCAATGGGAGAAGTGCTTAGATTTGGGTTCAATCTTGCGGTGTCCTTTCCCAAAGGATGATGGGGCAGCAAGGCACGTATTGTATTGTTGCCATCGAGGATAACAAGATGGGGTTTTATCATATTGCATGAATTTATCCCTCTACATCATGTCATCTTGCTTAAGGCATTACTTTGTTTTCATTAACTTAATACTCTAGATGCATCTTTGGATAGCGGTCGATGAGTGGAGTAATAGTAGTAGATGCAGCAGGAGTCGGTCTACTTGTCTCGGACGTGATGCCTATATACATGATCATACCTAGATATTCTGATAACTATGCTCAATTCTGTCAATTGCTCAACAGTAATTCGTTCACCCACCGTAGAATACTTGTGCTCTTGAGAGAAGCCACTAGTGAAATCTATGGCCCCGGGTCTATTCTCATCATATTAATCTTCCTACGCTTTATTATTGCTTTGCTTTTTTACTTTGGCTTTTATTTTACTTTGCATCTTTATACCAAAAATACCAAAAATATTATTTATCATCTCTATCAAATCTCACTCTCGTAAGTGACCGTGAAGGGATTGACAACCCCTATTCGCGTTGGTTGCGAGGAGTTATTTTCTTTGTGTAGGTACGAGGGACTTGCGCGTGGCCTCCTACTGGATTGATACCTTGGTTCTAAAAAACTGAGGGAAATACTTACGCTACTCTGCTGCATTATCCTCTCCTCTTCGGGGAAAACCAACGCAAGCTCAAGACGTAGCAAGAAGGATTTCTGGCGCCGTTCTGTCGGGAGTCTCATAAAAGTCAACATACCAAGTACCCATCACAATCCCTTATCTCCGCATTACATTATTTGCCATTTGCCTCTCGTTTTCCTCTCCCCACTTCACCCTTGCCGTTTATTCGCCTCTCTTTTCGTTCGCCTTCTTCCGTATGTATCTTTGTTTGTGTTTCCTTGTGCCTTCTATATGCTTGCATCTTTGCTTGCTAAAAATCTATTGATATGGATCCACTTTAAGTGTTCTACTTGGATCATCTTCGATTCTTATGCGCTCGTGCTGAAACCTCAACTAGCCTAGTTGATGGGGTCTTTAGATGAGCATGCTCATTTTGTGCATCATCGTTGTTCTGAAAAAGGGAGACTCTTATGGTATCATATAAATAGTTTGCTATGCTATGCTTGGAATCTTTGTGAAATGTGTGATTTTACTTGTTGCTCTAAGAACCCTAAAAAACACCTTCCCTACCTATGTGAGTTCAATGATAATGAAATCTTATCTTCTTATGCAAGGGGTGTTTATAGTTACTATGATATCGAACAAATTGAAGAATTTGTCGTTTTTAAGGGTGCTCATGATGTTGCTTCTTTGATTGAAAAGTATGATTTTACTCTCAACAAATCTGAAAATTCCGTCATACTTAAATATTGCAATGAAAACCTTGCTCATAATGTCTATGTCCAAGAATTTATTGAAAGAATGACCGTTGCTTTGGAAGAAAATAATGATATGCATGAATCTATAGATAATGATGATTCCGATGATTTGGTTGAAATATCCCTTGATGAACATGATGCTTACTACTCTTGTGGCCATGATGCCAATATTTATGAAGACAGATTTGCTATAGTTCCTTATGTTAAAAATGAGATTGTTGCTATTGCACCCATGCTTGATAGTTCCCTCGATGAAAAGCATGATTTCAATGATTTTACTATAAATTCTCTTGATGTCAATTTTGCTAATAATATGCAAAACCCTAAGCTTGGGGATGCTAGTTTTGCTATGTCTACTACTTGTTGCAATGATCATGATTGGGGTGATTTTTCTTATGATCTTGAAAATTTATTTAATCCCCATGATGAATATGAGATTGATAATATTGTTTGCAATAATATTGAAAGTGGGATTGTAAGAGTGTCAACTTTAGATCCCACATATTTGGAGAATATTCAATCTTATGAAATTTTTGATAAAAGTGGGTTTGGAGAGGTCATGACTTTAGTTAATGTTAATCCCACTATTTCGGAAGAGTGTCAACTTTGCATGCATGTGGATCATGTTGAAAATATTTTATGTGATAGATATTTTGTTGAATTTTCTTATGATCCTACATGTAATTATTATGAGAGAGGAAAATATGGTTATAGAAATTTTTGTGTTCCTAAATTACCTCTCTTTATGTTGAGATTGATATTGTTTCTTTCCGCTTCCTTGCATATGCTAGTTTTTGCTTGCCTTGATAATTTGTTTGCCTATAAGATGCCTATGCATAGGAAGTATGTTAGACTTAGATGTGTTTGTCACGTGTTTTATGATGCTCTCTTTGTGCTTCAATTCTTGTCTTTCTTATGAGCATCATTGAAATCTCAATGCCTAGGTAGGGGCGTTAAACAATAGCGCTTGTTGGGAGGCAACCCAATTTTATATTATTTTTTTGTTTTTGTTTCTGTTTAGGAATAAATAATCCATCTAACTTCTGTTTAGATGTGGTTTTATGTTTTAATTAGTGTTTGTGCCAAGTTAAACCTATAGGATATTCTTGGATAATAGTTATTTGATCTTGCTGTAATTTCCAGAAACTTTTGGTTCACGAAAACAATTTTTAAAAATCACTAGAACGTGATAAAATAGTAATTCCAATTTCTTCTGAACAATAAACAAATTTCCTAGGTCGTCCTATTTTAGCTGAATTTTGCGTTAGTTACAGATTACTACAGACTGTTCTGTTTTTGACAGATTCTGTTTTTCGTGTGTTGTTTGCTTATTTGGATGAATCTATGGCTAGTAAAATAGTTTTATAATCCATATAGAAGTTGGAATACAGTAGGTTTAACACCAAAATAAATAAAGAATGAGTTCATTACAGTACCTTGAAGTGGTCTTTTTTTTTCTTTCGCTAACGGGGCTTACGAGATTTCTATTGAGTTTTGTGTTGTGAAGTTTTCAAGTTTTGGGTGAAATCTTTTGATGGATTATGGAACAAGGAGTGGCAAGAGCCTAAGCTTGGGGATGCCCATGGCACCCCCGAGATAATCCAAGGACACCAAAAAGTCAAAGCTTGGGGATGCCCCGGAAGGCATCCCCTCTTTCGTCCACTTCCATCGGTAACTTTACTTGGAGCTATATTTTTATTCACTACATGATATGTGTTTCGCTTGGAGCGTCTTGTATCATTTGCGTCTTTGCTTTTTAGTTTACCACAATCATCCTTGCTGTACACACCTTTTGAGAGAGCCATACATGAATTGGAATTTGTTAGAATACTCTATGTGCTTCACTTATATCTTTTGAGCTATATAGTTTTGCTCTAGTGCTTCACTTATATCTTTTAGAGCACGGTGGTGGATTTGTTTTAAAGAAACTATTGATCTCTCATGCTTCACTTGGATTATTTTGAGAGTCTTAAATAGCATGGTAATTTTCTTAAACAATCCTAATATGCTAGGTATACAAAAATAGTAAAAACTTTCTTATGAGTGTGTTGAATACTAAGAAAAGTTTGATGCTTGATAATTGTTTTGAGATATGGAGGTGATAATATCAAAGTCGTGCTAGTTGACTAGTTGTGAATTTGAGAAATGCTTGTGTTGAAGTTTGCAAGTCCCGTAGCATGCACGTATGGTAAACGTTATGTAACAAATTTAGAACATGAGGTGTTATTTGATTGTCCTCCTTATGAGTGGCGGTCGGGGACGAGCGATGGTATTTTCCTACCAATCTATCCCCCTAGGAGCACGCGCGCAGTGCTTTGGTTTTTGATGGCTTGTAGGTTTTTGCAATAAGTATGTGAATTCTTTATGACTAATGTTGAGTCCATGGATTATACGCACTCTCACCCTTCCATCATTGCTAGCCTCTCTGGTATCGTGCATTGCCCTTTCTCACATTGAGAGTTGGTGCAAACTTCGCCAGTGCATCCAAACCCCGTGATATGGTACGCTCTTTCACACATAAACCTCCTTATATCTTCCTCAAAACAGCCACCATACCTACCTATTATGGCATTTCCATAGCCATTCCGAGATATATTTCCATGCAACTTTCCACCATACCGTTCTTCATGACACATTCATCATTGTCACATTGCTTAGCATGATCATGTAGTTGGCATAGTATTTGTGGCAAAGCCACCGTTCATAATTCTTCCATACATGTCACTCTTGATTCATTGCATATCCCGGTACACCGCCGGAGGCATTCGTATAGAGTCATACTTTGTTCTAGTATCGAGTTGTAAATAAATAGTAGTGTGATGATCATCATTTTCTAGAGCATTGTCCCAAAAAAAAGGCCAATAGAAAAAAAAGAAGGCCCAAAAAAAGAGAAATAAAAAGGGGCAATGTTACTATCTCTTTTTCCACACTTGTGCTTCAAAGTAGCACCATGTTCTTCATATAGCGAGTCTCATATATTGTGCTTCAAAGTAGCACCATGTTTTTAATATACAGAGTTTCATATGTTGTCACTTTCATATACTAGTGGGAATTTTTCATTGTAGAACTTGGCTTGTATGTTCCAACAATGGGCTTCCTCAAATGCCCTAGGAATTCATGAGCAAGCAAGTTGGATGCACACCCACTTAGTTTGTTTTGTTGAGCTTTCATACATTTATAGCTCTAGTGCATCCGTTGCATGGCAATCCCTACTCCTTGCATTAACATCGATTGATGGGCATCTCCATAGTCCGTTGATTAGCCTCGTTGATGTAATACCTTCTCCTTTTTTGTCTTCTCCACATAACCCCCATCATCATATTCTATTCCACCCATAGTGCTATGTCCATGGCTCGTGCTCATATATTGCGTGAAAGTTTATAGGTTTGAGATTACTAAAGTATGAAACAATTGCTTGGCTTGTCATCGGGGTTGTGCATGATGAGAGCATTCTTGTGTGACGAAAATGGAGCATGACTAAACTATATGATTTAGTAGGGATGAACTTTCTTTGGCCATGTTATTTTGAGAAGACATAATTTCTTAGTTAGTACGCTTGAAGTATTATTATTTTTATGTCAATATGAACTTTTGTCTTGAATCTTTCGGATCTGAATATTCATACCACAATTAAGAAGAGTTACATTGAAATTATGCCAAGTAGCACTCCGCATAAAAAATTCTCTTTTTATCATTTACCTACTCGAGGACGAGCAGGAATTAAGCTTGGGGATGCCTGATACGTCTCCAAGGTATCTATAATTTTTTATTGCTCCATGCTATATTATCTATTGTTTTGGACTATATTGGGCTTTATTTTCCACTTTTATATTACTTTTGGGACTAACCTATTAACCGGAGGCCCAGCCCAGATTTGCTGTTTTTTGCCTATTTCAGTGTTTCGAAGAAACGGAATATCAAACGGAGTCCAAACGGAATGAAATCTTCGGGAACGTGATTTTCTCATCGGATAAGATCCAGGAGACTTGGACCCTCGGTCAAGAAAGGAGGGAGGCGGCCACAAGGGTGGAGGGTGCGCCCCCTGCCTCGTGGGCCCCCTGAAGCTCCATCGACGTATTCCTTCCTCCTATTTATACCTACGTACCCCCAATAGATCAGAGACGGAGCCAAAAACCTAATTCCACTACCGCAACTTTCTGTATCCACGAGATCCCATCTTGGGGCCTGTTCCGGAGCTTCGCCGGAAGGGGAATCCATCACGGAGGGCTTCTATATCATCATCATAGCCTCTCCGATGAAGTGTGAGTAGTTTACTTCAGACCTTCGGGTTCATAGTTAGTAGCTAGATGGCTTCTTCTCTCTTTTTGGATCTCAATACAATGTTCTCCCCCTCTCTCGTGGAGATCTATTCGATGTAATCTTCTTTTTGTGGTGTGTTTGTTGAGACCGATGAATTGTGGGTTTATGATTAAGATTATCTATGAGCAATATTTGAATCTTCTCTAAATTCTTTTATGTATGATTGGTTATCTTTGCAAGTCTCTTCGAATTATCCGTTTGGTTTGGCCAACTAGATTGGTAGTTCTTGCAATGGGAGAAGTGCTTAGCTTTGGGTTCAATCTTGCGGTGTCCTTTCCCAAAGTGATGGGGCAGCAAGGCACGTATTGTATTGTTGCCATCGAGGATAACAAGATGGGGTTTTATCATATTGCATGAATTTATCCCTCCACATCATGTCATCTTGCTTAAGGCGTTACTCTGTTTTCATTAACTTAATACTCTAGATGCATCTTTGGATAGCGGTCGATGAGTGGAGTAATAGTAGTAGATGCAGGCAGTCGGTCTACTTGTCTCGGACGTGATGCCTATATACATGATCATACCTGGATATTCTCATAACTATGCTCAATTCTGTCAATTTCTCAACAGTAATTCGTTCACCCACTCTAGAATACTTATGCTCTTGAGAGAAGCCACTAGTGAAATCTATGGCCCCCGGGTCTATTCTCATCATATTAATCTTCCTACGTTTTATTATTGCTTTGCTTTTTTACTTTGGCTTTTATTTTACTTTGCATCTTTATACCAAAAATACCAAAAATATAATCTATCATCTCTATCAGATCTCACTCTCGTAAGTGACTGTGAAGGGATTGACAACCCCTATTCGCGTTGGTTGCGAGGAGTTATTTGCTTTGTGTAGGTACGAGGGACTTGCGCGTGGCCTCCTACTGGATTGATACCTTGGTTCTCAAAAACTGAAGGAAATACTTACGCTACTCTGCTGCATCCTCCTCTCCTCTTCGGGGAAAACCAACGCAAGCTCAAGACGTAGCAAAGATCCATTTATTTTCTATGGCTTGCCGATTGATACGTCCATTTTGCATCATGCTTCTATATCAATATTTATTGCATTATGGGCTGCTATTACACATTATATATCAATACTTATGGCTATTCTCCCTTATTTTACGAGGTTTACCATGAAGAGGGGGGATGCCGGCAGCTGGAATTCTGGCTGGAAAAGGAGCAAACGTTGGAAATCTATCCTGCACATCTCCAAGAGTCCTGAAACTCCACGAAACAGCTTTTTGGAATTTATAAGAAATTATGAGCAAAATAAATAGGCCAGGGGGCCCACACCCTGTCCAGGAGATAGGGGGCGCCCCCCCCTACAGGGCGCGCCCCTATCTCCTGGGCCCCCTGGTGGGCTTCCGGCGTCCATCTTCTGCTATATCATCACTTTTACCCTGGAAAAAATCGTGGACAAGCTTACGGATGAAACTCCGCCGCCACGAGGCGGAACCTTGGCGGAATCAATCTAGGGCTCTGGCGGAGCTGTTCGCCGGGGACACTTCCCTCGGGGGGAAATCACCACCAACGTCATCACCAATGATCCTCTCATCGAGAGGGGTCAATCTCCATCAACATCTTCACCAGCACCATCTCCTCTCAAAACCCTAGTTCATCTCTTGTATCCAATCTTGTATCAAAACCACAAATTGGTACCGTGGGTTGCTAGTAGTGTTGATTACTCCTTGTAGTTGATGCTAGTTGGTTTACTTGGTGGAAGATCATATGTTCAGATCCTTTATGCATATTATTACTCCTCTGATTATGAACATGAATATGCTTTGTGAGTAGTTACGTTTGTTCCTGAGGACATGGGTGAAGTCTTGCTATTAGTAGTCATGTGAATTTGGTATTCGTTCGATATTTTGATGAGATGTATGTTGTCTTTCCTCTAGTGGTGGTATGTGAACGTCGACTACATGACACTTCACCATTATTTGGGCCTAGAGGAAGGCATAGGGAAGTAATAAGTAGATGATGGGTTGCTAGAGTGACAGAAGCTTAAACCCTAGTTTATGTGTTGCTTCGTTGGGGGTTGATATGGACCCATATGTTTAATGATGTGGTTAGGTTTACCTTAATACTCCTTTTTGTAGTTGTGGATGCTTGCAACAGGGGTTAGTCATAAGTGGTATGCTTGTCCAAGTTAGGACAGTACCCAAGTGCCGGTCCTCCCACATATCAAATTATCAAAGTACCGAACGCGAATCTTATGAGCGTGATGAAACTAGCTTGACGATAATTCCCAATGTGTCCTCGGGAGCTCCTTCTTTATTATTAGAATTTGTCCAGGCTTATCCTTTGCTACATAAAGGATTGGGCCACCTTGCTGCACGTTATTTACTTTATTTACTTTTTGCTCGTTACTATTTATCTTATCACAAAACTATCTATCACCCACTATTTCAGTGCTTGCAGAGAAAACCTTACTGAAAACCGCTTATCATTTCCTTCTGCTCCTCATTGGGTTCGACACTCTTACTTATCGAAAGGACTACGATAGATCTCCTATACTTGTGGGTCATCAAGACTCTTTTCTGGCGCCGTTGCCGGGGAGTGTAGCGCTTTTGGTGAGTGGAACTTGGTAAGGAAACATTTATATAGTGTGCTGAAATTTTCTGTCACTTGTCACTATGGAAACTAATCCTTTGAGGAGCTTGTTTGGGGTATCTTCACCCCAACCAGAAGAGCAAAGAGATGATCCTCAACCTACTTAACTTTATGAAAATATTCACTTTGAGATTCCTTCGGGTATGATAGAAAAATTGCTAGCTAATCCTTTTGCGGGAGATGGAACGTTGCATCCCGATTTACACCTTATCTTTGTGGATGAAGTTTGTGGATTATTTAAGCTTGCAGGTATTCCCGATGATGTTGTTAAAAGGAAGGTCTTCCCTTTATCTTTGAAGGGAGATGCATTGACATGGTATAGGCTATGTGATGATACAGGATCTTGGAATTATAAGCGATTGAAGTTGGAATTTCACCAGAAGTTCTATCCTATGCACCTTGTTCATCGTGATCATAATTACATATATAATTTCTGGCCTCGCGAAGGAGAAAGCATCGCTCAAGCTTGGGGGAGGCTTAAGTCAATGTTATATTCATGCCCCAATCATGAGCTCTCTCGGGAAATGATTATTCAGAATTTTTATGCTCGGCTTTCTCTTAATAATCGCAACCTGCTCGATACTTCATGTGCTGGTTCTTATATGCTGAAGACTATTGATTTCAAATGGGACCTATTGGAAAGAATTAAACGCAACTCTAAAGATTGGGGTTCCGACGATGGTAAGGAGTCAGGTATGACACCTAAGTTCGATTGTGTTAAATCTTTTATGGATACCGATGCTTTCCGTGGATTTAGTGCTAAGTATGGACTTGACTCTAAGATTGTAGCTACTTTTTGTGAAACTTTTGCTACTCACGTTGATCTCCCTAAAGAGAAGTGGTTTAAATATAATCCTCATGTTGAAGTGAAAGTAGTTGCACCCATTACAGTCGAAGAAAAGACCATTACATATAGTGATCCTATTATTCCTACTGCTTATGTTGAAAAACCTCATTTTCCTGTTAGGATAAAAGATCATGCTAAAGCTTTGATTGTTGTTCGTAAGAGTAATGCTAGGACTTATACACCTCCTGAGCAAATTAATGTTGAACCTAGTATTGCTATGGTTAAAGATCTCTTGGAGGAGGACTTAGATGGGCATGTTATCTCTTTTGTGGGTGAAACTGCTAATATTGCTAGACCCGATACTAAGACACGTAGACCTGTTGTAGGCATGCCTGTTATTTCTGTTAAAATAGGAGATCATTGCTATCATGGCTTATGTGATATGGGTGCCAGTGCTAGTGCGATACCTTATGATCTATATAAAGAAATTATGCATGATATTGCACATGTTGAATTGGAAGACATTGATGTCACTATTAAGCTTGCTAATAGGGACACCATTAAACCTATTGGGATTGTTAGAGATGTTGAAGTCTTGTGTGGGAAGATTAAATACCCTGCTGATTTTCTTGTTCTTGCTTCCCCACAAGATGATTTTTGTCCCATTATTTTTGGTAGACCTTTCTTGAATACTGCTAGTGCTAAGATTAATTGTAAAAGGAAGGTAGTCACTGTTGGCATAGATGGTATGTCTCATGATTTTAATTTTGCTAAGTTTAGTAGACAACCTCGTGAAAGGGAACCGCCTAGTAAAGATGAGATTATTGGTCTTGCTTCCATAGTTGATCCATTAGAACATTATTTGTTAGACCATGAAAACGATATGTTTATGAAGGAAAGGGAAGAAATATATGAAGTGTTCCTTAAACAAGAACTGGTGCTGAAACATAACCTTCCCGTTGAAATTCTTGGGGATCCCCCTCCACCCAAGGGTGATCCCATGTTCGAACTCAAACCTTTACCTGATAATCTTAAGTATGCTTATCTTGATGAAAAAGAAATATATCCTGTTATTATTAGTGCTAACCTTTCAGAGAAAGAAGAAGAAAGATTATTGAAAACTCTGAAGAAGCACCGAGCTGCTGTTGGATATACTCTGGATGATCTTAAGGGCATTAGTCCCACATTATGTCAACACAAAATTTCCGTGGAGAAAGATGCCAAACCAGTTAGAGATCCTAAAAGACGATTAAATCCCAAAATGAAGGAAGTGGTAAGAAAGGAGATACTAAAGCTCCTTGAGGCAGGTATTATTTATCCCATTGCTGATAGTGAATGGGTAAGCCCTGTCCATTGTGTCCCTAAAAAGGGAGGTATTACCGTTGTTCCTAATGATAAAGATGAATTGATCCCGCAAATAATTATTACAGGTTATAGGATGGTAATTGATTTTCGAAACTTAAATAAAGCTACTAAGAAAGATCATTACCCTTTACCTTTTATTGATAAAATGCTAGAAAGGCTATCCAAACACACACATTTTTGCTTTCTAGATGGTTATTCTGGCTTCTCTCAAATACCTGTGTCAGCAAAGTATCAATCTAAAACTACTTTTACTTGCCCTTTTGGTACTTTTGCTTATAGACGTATGCCTTTTGGTTTATTTAATGCACCTGCTACCTTTCAAAGATGCATGATGGCTATATTCTCTGATTTTTGTGAAAATATTTGTGAGGTATTCATGGATGACTTCTCCGTCTATGGATCCTCTTTTGATGATTGTTTGAGCAACCTTGATCGAGTTTTGCAGAGATGCGAAGACACTAGTCTCGTCCTGAATTGGGAAAAGTGTCACTTTATGGTTAATGAAGGCATTGTCTTGGGGCACAAGATCTTCGAAAGAGGTATTGAAGTTGATAAAGCCAAAGTTGCTGCTATTGAAAAGATGCCATGTCCCAAGGACATAAAAGGTATAAGAAGTTTCCTTGGTCATGCCGGCTTTTATAGGAGGTTCATTAAGGACTTTTCTAAAAATCTCTAGGCCTCTGACTAATTTATTGCAAAAAGATATTCCTTTTGTCTTTGATGATGATTGTGTAGAAGCATTTGAAACACTTAAGAAAGCATTGATCACTGCACCTATTGTTCAGCCACCTGATTGGAATTTACCTTTTGAAATTATGTGCGATGCTAGTCATTATGCTGTAGGTGCTGTTTTAGGGAAAAGAGTCGATAAGAAATTGAATGTTATCCAGTATGCTAGTAAGACTCTTGATACTGCCCAGAGAAATTATGCTACTACTGAAAAAGAGTTCTTAGCAGTTGTATTTGCATGTGATAAGTATAGACCATACATTGTTGATTCCAAAGTTACTATTCACACTGATCATGCTGCTATTAAATATCTTATGGAAAAGAAAGATGCTAAGCCGAGACTCATTAGATGGGTCCTCTTGCTCCAAGAATTTGATTTGCATATTATTGATAGAAAGGGAGCTGAGAACCCAGTTGCAGACAATTTGTCTAGGTTAGAGAATGTTCTTGATGACCCACCCTATTAATGATAGTTTTCCGATGAACAATTAGCGGTTGTCAATGCTTCTCGTCTTGCTCCTTGGTATGCTGATTATGCTAATTACATTGTTGCTAAATATATACCTCCTAGTTTCACATACCAGCAAAAGAAAAAGTTCTTTTACGATTTAAGACATTACTTCTGGGATGATCCACACCTTTATAAAGAAGGAGTAGATGGTATTATTAGACGTTGTGTGCCTGAGCATGAACAGGAACAAATCCTACGCAAGTGTCACTCTGAATCTTATGGAGGACACCACGCTGGAGTTAGAACTGCACACAAGGTACATCAATCTGGTTTTTATTGGCCTACTCTTTCCAAAGATGCTCGTAAGTTTGTTTTATCTTGTGATGAATGTCAAAGAATAGGTAACATTAGTAGACGTCAAGAAATGCCTATGAATTATTCCCTTGTTATTGAACCGTTTGATGTTTGGGGCTTTGATTATATGGGACCTTTTCCTGCCTCCAATGGTTATACACATATTTTAGTTGTTGTTGATTACGTTACTAAGTGGGTAGAAGCTATTCCAACTAGTAGTGCTGATCATAACACTTCTATTAAAATGCTTAAAGAAGTTATTTTCTGAGGTTTGGAGTCCCTAGATATCTTATGACTGATGGTGGTTCACACTCATGGTGCTTTCCGTAATATGCTTGCTAAGTATGATGTCAATCATAAAATCGCATCTCCTTATCACCCGCAGTCTAGTGGTCAAGTAGAATTGAGCAATAGAGAGCTCAAATTAATTTTGCAAAAGACTATGAATAGATCTAGAAAGAATTGGTCCAAAAACTTGATGATGCATTATGGGCCTATAGAACGCATACAAAATCCTATGGGTATGTCTCCATATAAGATGGTTTATGGAAAAGCATGTCATTTACCTCTTGAACTTGAACATAAAGCATATTGGGCTATTAAAGAGCTCAATTATGACTTCAAACTTGCGGTGAGAAGAGGTTGTTTGATATTAGCTCACTTGATGAATGGAGAACCCAAGCATATGAGAATGCCAAGCTTTTCAAAGAAAAAGTAAAACGCTGGCATGATAAGAGGATACAAAAGCGTGAGTTTAACGTAGGAGATTATGTGTTATTGTTCAACTCTCGTTTAAGATTTTTTGCAGGAAAACTTCTCTCAAAATGGGAAGGTCCCTCGTTATCGAAGAGGTCTATCGTTACGGTGCTATAAAATCAACAACTTCAAGGCACAAATCGAGGGTGGTAAACGGTCAAAGAATTAAACATTATATTTCAGGTAATCCTATTAATGTGGAAACTAATATTATTGAGACCATAACCCCTGAGGAATACATAAGAGACACTTTCCAGAACGTTCCAGACTCCGAAAAGGCATAGGTACGTGGTACGGTAAGTAAACCGACTCCAAAACAACTCTAATGGCAATTTTTATAAGTTTTGGATTATTTAAGAATTTTAGGAAGAAAGAAGTAGTCCGAAAGGGACACGAGGCTCCCACGAGAGAGGAGGGCGCGCCCCCTGTCTCGTGGGCACCTCGTGCGCCTCCCGGACTCCATTTTCTTGTATGTTACGTATTTTGGTCAGCAAAAATTCATTATATGTACTCCCGAAGGTTTTGACAACCGTATCACGCAAATATCCTTTGTTTTTGTTTCGAGCTGTTTCTGTTTTAGATTTAGAGCACCATGACTTCTCCCTCCTCTGATAACGAAGACAAGGATGCCTGACTATTGAAGATAGAGTTGAAAAGAGAAGAACCGGAGGAGATTAACAAGGATGAAGGGATCAAAAAGGCCATGGAGGTTCAAGCTCCGGTGGTGAAAGAAGAAGACATCCCGCAACCTTTACCTAACCTTTTTACTCCAACGGAGATTGAAGCTTTCAAGATGATTGAGTTAGCCCGCATACAGAATAAGTATCTCACACAGGAGAATATTTTGTTGAAGGATCATATTGCTGGGCTCAAGGGCATTATTCGCAAGTTGGAGGAGCTATTACGCTCGATGTGCGATTATCCACCTACATCATCAACAATTCCTACTTCACCACCCCCGAAGAAATAATCACATGGGTATGGGCACTCCCCTTGGCAATTGCCAAGCTTGGGGGAGGTGCCCAGGTATCGTATCACCATCACACTCCTATCTTTACCGCTTTATTTAGTTCGATCCTTTTAGTAGTATCTTGATCTAGTAGATTGAAGTTTTGATATCAAGTAGTTTTGAGCTTTGCTTTGTGATCTCTTTATGTAAGCGAGTCCGTGTGCTATCTATAATAAAGATTAGTGTTGAGTCAAGGGCCTTGCTATGATGCTATGATCTTGAGAAAATAGAAAGAATAAAAGAGTTCATATTGATCTTATGGATAGTGATAACTTCACATATAGAAAGTATGAGGCATAAAAATTGTTGAGAGTTGATGAACGTAGCCTTGGTCATTGTTGCAATTAATAGGAAGTGATAGGGAAAGAGGGGTTCACATATAAATATATTATCTTGGACATCTTTTATGATTGTGAAGCACTCATTAAGTATGACATGCTAAAAGAGTTGACGTTGGACAAGGAAGACAATGTAATGGTTTATGTTTTCCGACATCTCAGTTAAAGTATATTGTCATGGACCTTCCAAACATGTTGAGCTTGCCTTTCCCCCTCATGCTAGCCAAATTCCTTGCACTAAGTAGAGATACTACTTGTGCTTCCAAATATCCTTAAACCCAGTTTTGCCATGAGAGTCCACCATACCTACCTATGGATTGAATAAGATCCTTCAAGTAAGTTGTCATCGGTGCAAGCAATAAAAATTGCTCTCTATATATGCATGACTTATTAGTGCAGAGAAAATAAACTTTGTACGAACTTGTTGTGGAAGTAATAAAAGCGACGGACTGCATAATAAAGGTCCACATACAAGGGGCAATACAAAGTGACGTTCTTTTGCACTAAGACTTTATGCATCAACCCTAAACGCGCATGATAACCTCTGCTTCCCTCTGCGAAGGGCCTATCTTTTACTTTATGTTATGCTTGAGTCAAGGTGATGCTCACCTTTCCCTTTTTTATTTTTATCCTTTGGCAAGCTCCTCGTGTTTGAAAGAGCATGATACATATATCCAATTGGATGTAAGTTGGCATAGGTTATTATTGTTGACATCACCTAAAGGTGAGTACATTGGGAGGCAACACAATAAGCCCCTATCTTTCTCGGTGTCCGCTGAAACTCTATAACCACAAGTATTGTGTGAGTGTTAACAATTATAGGGGACTACGAGATAGTTGAGTATGTGAGCTTGCTGAAAAGCTCTATTATTGATTCTTTCGATATTACGATAAATTGCAATTGCTTCAATTACTGAGATTAAAGTTTGTTAGTTCCCAATGAAGTTTTTGAACCATACTTGACATTGTGAATTGCTTATTACTTGAGCATAGGAAATCATATGACAAAATCCATATATGTTGATGTTATTAGAATGATCATGATGCCCTCATGTCCGTATTTTATTTTTATCGACACCTCTATCTCTAAACATGTGGTCATATTTTTCGATTTGACTTCCGCTTGAGGACAAGCGAGGTCTAAGCTTGGGGAGTTGATACGTCCATTTTGCATCATGCTTTTATATCAATATTTATTGCATTATGGGCTGCTATTACACATTATATCTCAATACTTATGGCTATTCTCCTTATTCTACAAGGTTTACCATGAAGAGGGGGATGCTTGCACTGGAATTTTACCGGAAAAGGAGCAAACGTTGAAGTCTATTCGCACATCTCCAAAAGTCATGAAACTCCACGAAACAGCCTTTTGGAATTTATAAGAAATTATGAGCAAAAGAAATAGGCCAGGGGGCCCACACCCTGTCCGAGAGGCAGGCGCCCCCTGCTGTATGCGCCCCTATCTCCTGGTCCCCCGGTGGGCTTCATGCGTCCATCTTCGCTATATCATCACTTTTACCCTAGAAAAATCGTGGACAAGCTTACGGATGAAACTCCGCCGCCACGAGGCGGAACCTTGGCGGAATCAATCTAGGGCTCTGGCGGAGCTGTTCTGCCGGGGACACTTCCCTCGGGGGGAAATCACCACCAACGTCATCACCAATGATCCTCTCATCGAGAGGGGGTCAATCTCCATCAACATCTTCACCAGCACCATCTCCTCTCAAAACCCTAGTTCATCTCTTGTATCCAATCTTGTATCAAAACCACAAATTGGTACCTGTGGGTTGCTAGTAGTGTTGATTACTCCTTGTAGTTGATGCTAGTTGGTTTACTTGGTGGAAGATCATATGTTCAGATCCTTTATGCATATTATTACTCCTCTAATTATGAACATGAATATGCTTTGTGAGTAGTTACGTTTGTTCCTGAGGACATGGGTGAAGTCTTGCTATTAGTAGTCATGTGAATTTGGTATTCGTTCGATATTTTGATGAGATGTATGTTGTCTTTCCTCTAGTGGTGGTATGTGAACGTCGACTACATGACACTTCACCATTATTTGGGCCTAGAGGAAGGCATAGGGAAGTAATAAGTAGATGATGGGTTGCTAGAGTGACAGAAACTTAAACCCTAGTTTATGTGTTGCTTCGTTGGGGGTTGATATGGACCCATATGTTTAATGATGTGGTTAGGTTTACCTTAATACTCCTTTTTGTAGTTGTGGATGCTTGCAACAGGGGTTAATCATAAGTGGTATGCTTGTCCAAGTTAGGATAGTACCCAAGTGCCGGTCCTCCCACATATCAAATTATCAAAGTACCGAACGTGAATCTTATGAACGTGATGAAACTAGCTTGACGATAATTCCCAATGTGTCCTCCGGAGCTCCTTCTTTATTATTAGAATTTGTCCAGGCTTATCCTTTGCTACATAAAGGATTGGTCCACCTTGCTGCACGTTATTTACTTTATTTACTTTTTGCTTGTTACTATTTATCTTATCACAAAACTATCTATCACCCACTATTTCAGTGCTTGCAGAGAAAACCTTACTGAAAACCGCTTATCATTTCCTTCTGCTCCTCATTGGGTTCGACACTCTTACTTATCTAAAGGACTACGATAGATCCCCTATACTTGTGGGTCATCAAGACTCTTTTAAAAAGCGCCGCTGCGGGAGTGTAGCGCTTTTGGTGAGTGGAACTTGGTAAGGAAACATTTATATAGTGTGCTGAAATTTTCTGTCACTTGTCACTATGGAAACTAATCCTTTGAGGAGCTTGTTAGGGGTTTCTTCACCCCAACCAGAAGATCAAAGAGATGATCCTCAACCTACTTAACTTTATGAAAATATTCACTTTGAGATTCCTTCGGGTATGATAGAAAAATTGCTAGCTAATCCTTTTGCAGGAGATGGAACGTTGCATCCCGATTTACACCTTATCTTTGTGGATGAAGTTTGTGGATTATTTAAGCTTGCAGGTATTCCCGATGATGTTGTTAAAAGGAAGGTCTTCCCTTTATCTTTGAAGGGAGATGCATTGACATGGTATAGGCCATGTGATGATACGGGATCTTGGAATTATAAGCGATTGAAGTTGGAATTTCACCAGAAGTTCTATCCTATGCACCTTGTTCATCGTGATCATAATTACATATATAATTTCTGGCCTCGTGAAGGAGAAAGCATCGCTCAAGCTTGGGGGAGGCTTAAGTCAATGTTATATTCATGCCCCAATCATGAGCTCTCTCGGGAAATGATTATTCAGAATTTTTATGCTCGGCTTTCTCTTAATAATCGCAACCTGCTCGATACTTCATGTGCTGGTTCTTATATGCTGAAGACTATTGATTTCAAATGGGACCTATTGGAAAGAATTAAACGCAACTCTGAAGATTGTGGTTCCGACGATGGTAAGGAGTCAGGTATGACACCTAAGTTCGATTGTGTTAAATCTTTTATGGATACCGATGCTTTCCGTGGATTTAGTGCTAAGTATGGACTTGACTCTAAGATAGTAGCTACTTTTTGTGAAACCTTTGCTACTCACGTTGATCTCCCTAAAGAGAAGTGGTTTAAATATAATCCTCCTGTTGAAGTGAAAGTAGTTGCACCCATTACAGTCGAAGAAAAGACCATTACATATAGTGATCCTATTATTCCTACTGCTTATGTTGAAAAACCTCCTTTTCCTGTTAGGATAAAATATCATGCTAAAGCTTCGACTGTTGTTCGTAAGAGTAATGCCAGGACTTATACACCTCCTGAGCAAATTAATGTTGAACCTAGTATTGCTATGGTTAAAGATCTCTTGGAGGAGGACTTAGATGGGCATGTTATCTCTTTTGTGGGTGAAACTGCTAATATTGCTAGACCCGATACTAAGACACGTAGACCTGTTGTAGGCATGCCTGTTATTTCTGTTAAAATAGGAGATCATTGCTATCATGGCTTATGTGATATGGGTGCCAGTGCTAGTGCGATACCTTATGATCTATATAAAGAAATTATGCATGATATTGCACATGTTGAATTGGAAGACATTGATGTCACTATTATATGTACTCCCGAAGGTTTTGACAACCGTATCACGCAAATATCCTTTGTTTTTGTTTCGAGCTGTTTCTGTTTTAGATTTAGAGCACCATGACTTCTGCCTCCTCTGATAACGTAGACAAGGATGCCTGACTATTGAAGATAGAGTTGAAAAGAGAAGAACCGGAGGAGATTAACAAGGATGAAGGGATCAAAAAGGCCATGGAGGTTCAAGCTCCGGTGGTGAAAGAAGAAGACATCCCGCAACCTTTACCTAACCTTTTTACTCCAACGGAGATTGAAGCTTTCAAGATGATTGAGTTAGCCCGCATACAGAATAAGTATCTCACACAGGAGAATATTTTGTTGAAGGATCATATTGCTGGGCTCAAGGGCATTATTCGCAAGTTGGAGGAGCTATTACGCTCGATGTGCGATTATCCACCTACATCATCAACAATTCCTACTTCACCACCCCCGAAGAAATAATCACATGGGTATGGGCACTCCCCTTGGCAATTGCCAAGCTTGGGGGAGGTGCCCAGGTATCGTATCACCATCACACTCCTATCTTTACCGCTTTATTTAGTTCGATCCTTTTAGTAGTATCTTGATCTAGTAGATTGAAGTTTGGATATCAAGTAGTTTTGATCTTTGCTTTGTGTTCTCTTTATGTAAGCGAGTCCGTGTGCTATCTATAATAAAGATTAGTGTTGAGTCAAGGGCCTTGCTATGATGCTATGATCTTGAGAAAATAGAAAGAATAAAAGAGTTCATATTGATCTTATGGATAGTGATAACTTCACATATAGAAAGTATGAGGCATAAAAATTGTTGAGAGTTGATGAACGTAGCCTTGGTCATTGTTGCAATTAATAGGAAGTGATAGGAAAGAGGGTTCACATATAAATATATTATCTTGGACATCTTTTATGATTGTGAAGCACTCATTAAGTATGACATGCTAAAAGAGTTGACGTTGGACAAGGAAGACAATGTAATGGTTTATGTTTTCCGACATCTCAGTTAAAGTATATTGTCATGGACCTTCCAAACATGTTGAGCTTGCCTTTCCCCCTCATGCTAGCCAAATTCCTTGCACTAAGTAGAGATACTACTTGTGCTTCCAAATATCCTTAAACCCAGTTTTTCCATGAGAGTCCACCATACCTACCTATGGATTGAATAAGATCCTTCAAGTAAGTTGTCATCGGTGCAAGCAATAAAAATTGCTCTCTATATATGCATGACTTATTAGTGCAGAAAAAATAAACTTTGTACGAACTTGTTGTTGAAGTAATAAAAGCGATCATAACACAACTCTACAAATGTGTACGATCAAGATCAAGGACTCACGGGAAGATATCACAACACAACTCTACAAATAAAATAAGTCATACAAGCATCATAATACAAGCCAGGGGCCTCGAGGGCTCGAATACAAGTGCTCGATCATAGACGAGTCAGCGGAAGCAACAATATCTGAGTACGTACATAAGTTAAACAAGTTGCCATAAGAAGGCTAGCACAAACTGGGATCAGATCGAAGAGGAGCAGGCCTCCTGCAGGATCCTCCTAAGCTACTCCTAGTCGCCGCCGTGGGCTGCACATAGTAGTAGGCACCTCCAGTAGTAGTCGCCATCGACGGTGGCGTCGCTCTGGGCTCCATCGTGCAGTTGCAGCAATCGAGTAGAGGTAGGGAAAAGGGGAACAAGGCAACCGTGAGTACTCATCCAAAGTACTGCAAGCAAGGAGCTACACTACATATGCATGGATATATGTGTAAAGGCCATATCGGTGGACCGAATCGCAGAATGCCGAATAAGAGGGGATAGCTAGTCTTAACGAAGACTACGCTCGGACACCTGCCTTACAACAGTAGGAGGGGACAATATGAGGTCCTCAAGTAACATCATATAGCAATAATCCTACCCGCGATCCCTGCTCATATCCTCGAGCGAGACCGACCACCGGTTGTATCGGCACTTGGAAGGGTGTGTTTTATCAAGTATCCGGTTCTAGTTGTCATAAGCTCAAGGTACAACTCCAAGTCGTCCTGTTATCAAGATCACGGCTATCCGAATAGATTAACTTCCTGCAGGGTGCACCATCTTACCCAAAGACGCTTGATCCCATTTGGCGGACACACTTTCTGGGTCATGCCCGCCGCGGAAGATCAACACGCCGCAGCCCCACCTAGGCACAACAGAGAGGCCAACACGCGGTCTAAACCTAAGCGCCAGGGTCAGGGCCCATCGCCTGAGCACACACCACGCTATGCGTCTGTGGCGGAAGCAGACCTAGCCCATCAGCGTTCCACCAATCCGGCCAAGCCCGCTCCGTCGCCGACGTCTGAAGTATTTGGTGATACCACGACGCCGGATACCCATAACTACTCCCGCGTAGATGGTTAGTGCGTATAAGCTCAGAGCCAACTCAGATCAAATACCAAGACCTCGTTAAGCGTGTTAAGTAACCGCGAACGCGAACAGGCCATGCCCACCTCTCTCCTAGGCGGTCTCAACCTGCCTGTCGCTCCGCCTCAAAGAGCCACTCATGGTGCTCCATCACCGACCGACTTTAGTCTCACAGTATCATGAATAAGTATATAGTATATACCGTGATCAACCCCAGTGATCACGGCCCGATAGTATAGCACGCAGACGGACAAGAAAGTAGGGCCACAGATGAAAGTACTAGCATCCTATACTAAGCATATAGGATTGCGGTAAGGTAACAATGAAGTTACAAGGACGAGGCTATGCAGCAAAGATAGGAGTATCCGAAAATAGTAACATGCTATACTACTCTAATGCAAGCGGTGTAGATAAGAGTAGGCGATATCCGGTGATCAAGGGGGGCTTGCCTGGTTGCTCGGCAAGAGAGAGGGTCGTCAACACCGTAGTCGAACCGCCAGCCAGCAGCGGCGTCGGTCTCGTAGTCTACCGGAGAGAAGAGGGGGAAGAAACAATGAATACAAGGTAAACAGATGCATATCGATGCATGACATGACAAGAAGCGATGTTAGGCGTGCCCTAACGTGGTATGAGGAGGGTACTGGTTAGGGGGGAAAACATCCGGAAGTTTTCCGGTTCGAACGTCTGTCGATGTGATGAACCGGAGAGGAAAGTTTGCAGGTTCGATAGGTTAGAGGCGTGTGGTGGACGAACGGACTGCGTATCCGGGTTCGTCTCGTCGTTCTGAGCAACTTTCATATAGAAAACATTTTCATCGGAGTTACGGTTTAAAAGATATGATTTTCTAAAGATTTAAATCATTTTCTGATTTTAATTATATATTTAATTCCAACCTTATCCAAAACAGTGTGTCTCGACGTAGGAATGACATCGAGTGATGTCAAGAGGTCAACTGGTCGGTTGACCATCAAAAGCGACATGGGGACCCACATGTCATAGACAAATGGGTTAAGCAGAGTTTAAACTAACCTAAAATTAGTTAGAAATCTCTGGGCCCACCTGCCGGTGTCTAATTAGGCTTTAGTTAATTAAATTAATTAATTAGCAGTTTATATATTTGTTTTTTTTTTTTAAGGCATGGGGCCCGCATGTCGATGGCGATAATCGCCACGTCGGCCGCTGATGGGTCAACCGACCAACGGGCCTGTGGGGCTCTTGGCAGCGACCACGGGTGGCCCAGTGTCGGCCACGTCGGCGGTGGCTGGCTCGACGCCGGCGACCCAAAGATGCGGGCGAAGGGCCCCGGCCTCGCCGAATTGCCCGGGCAGCCGTTTGGGGCGCCGGACCCCGCGTTCGAGAGCCAGGACGGTGGCGCATCCGTCGGTAGGGGCGGCAGGGGCTGGGTTGGCCGGAGCGGCGCCGGCGACGAGGGGGGGCGGAGGCGAGGTTCGGGCGTCCGTCGAGGTAGGTGCTAAGGGCACGGGAGGAAGCCGATGCACAGGTGGCTTCAATGGCGGTCTGAAACACGCTTCGTGTGCTCGGGTGAGCATGACGATGCCCACAGCGACGGCGGCGAAGCTATCTTGGCGGAGCTGCGTCGGCGGGCGGCGATGGCAGAGGCGGCTACGTTGGTGGATCCGTGCGGGGGAGCGAGGGGAGAGACGCGGTGGCTCACCGGGAGCCGTAGGGAAGTGGCAGCGTGCTCGGGGACGGCGTGAGGTAGCCGGAATCGAAGACGATGGCGGCGGTGCCCGAGGAAGAAGATGAAGACGGACGGAGATGTAGTGGCTCCGTCCCCAGCGCTCTTGTCAGAGGATGTAGTCGACGACGGCGGTGCTCGGAACGTGTTGGCGGCGCGCGTGGCGGTGGCGCGATTATGGCGCAGCCATGGCGACGGCGGCCTTCGGCGAAGCGGCGAGAGGAGGTCGCAGACGGGGAGAGGAAAGAGAGGCGGCTAGGGTTCCAGGTGCGGGCGACGCCTTGTAGGTCGACGGGGGCACGACGGATGGCCGGCACGTGGCCATCGCGGCCACGGGCGGCTGCCCGGCGTCCACCTCCCCTCTGTGAACAGAGGAGGAAGGAGAGGGACGAGTGGGGCTGGGCCGGCCTGGTTGGTCTAAGGCTAACTGGGCCGAGGCCCGGGGGGGGGCGCCAGGTGAGGAGGGGCTGGCCGGGCCAGGGGGAAAGTGGGCCAGGGGCGAGGGGCCAGGTGGGGAGGGGGCTGGCTGGGCCAGGGGGTTTTCCCTCCCCCTCTTTTTTTGTCTTTCTTTCCTTTTATTATTTTTCTTTTCTGTTTTTAGTTTATTTAAAATGCCAAAGCATTTTACAAAAATTTGTGCACCCCACCGTAATTAGGTTTGCTATTTTAGACAACCCCCGAACATTTTATTTTTAGATTTTGAAACCTTTTTTTTCTTTGTTTTTGTTTTGAATTTATTTGTAGACCGGGTTCGAAGAAACGGGAGGTTAACCACAATGAATCGGGGTTTCTTGTTCCTTAATCATCCGGTGTTACAAATCTCCTCCATTACAAGAAATCTCGTCCGAGATTTAGGAGGTAGAAGGAAGAGTGAGGATATTCATCTCGAAGACGATCCTCGCGTTCCTGGTGGCTTCATCTTCAGAGTGATTCGACCACTGGACTTTGAGGAACTTGATCGCCTTCTGACGTGTGCGGCGTTCAGCTTGGTCTAGAATGCGGACCGGATATTCTTTATAGGAGAGGTCATGTTGCAATTCGAGCACTTCATGGTCCACTGCTCGGATTGGGTCCTTGAAGCAGCGTCGGAGTTGGGACACGTGGAACACATCGTGAACCTGAGAGAGGTTCGACGGAAGCTCCAGTTGATAGGCCACTTTTCCACGCCTTTCCAGAATAGTGAATGGGCCAATATAGCGAGGAGCTAGCTTGCCCTTGATCCCGGCGGTGAGCACCCTTCATTGGTGTAACGCGAAGATAGGCCTTTTCGCCAAAGTTGATAGACCATGTCTTTGTGATGACGGTCATAATTACTCTTCCGACGAGATCGAGCAGTCTTGAGATTCTCGCGAATAATGCGGACTTGTTCTTGGCATGTTGGATAATATCCGGACCAAGAGTGGACGTTCCCGCTTTCGACCAGTTCGGAGGGGTTCGCACTTTCGTCCATATAACACTTCAAGGGGCCATCTTGAGACTAGCTTGATAGCTATTATTATAAGAGAACTCAGCATACGGGAGAGATCCTCCCATTTCTTGCGAAGGAAACAACACAAGCTCGAAGCATGTCTTGAGAATTTGGTTGACACGTTCAACTTGCCCTTGAGATCTGCGGATGAAATGCAGATCGAAAGATAAATGAGTCCCCATAGCTTCTTGAAAACTTGCCCGAATCTTGAAGTGAATAAGCTGCCACGGTCCAAACCGATAACCAGTGGAATACCGTGAAGTGAAACAATTCTGGACATATAGAGCGTTGCAAGCTGACTAGCGATGATCGTTTCTTTGACCGCCGTAAAATGTGCAACTTTAGAGAGCGGTCTATGACGACAAGAATAGCATCATTACCTTTCTGCGATTTGGGAAATCCAAAGGACGAAGTCCATTTCAACATGGTCCCATTTCCATTCGGGGATAGAGATAGGTTGCAGAGTTCTAGCAGGCCTTTGATGTTCTCGCTTTGATACGACGGCAAATGTCACACTCGAAACATAGCGAGCAATGTCCTGCTTCATATTAGACCACGGAATCTCGATTTAATGTCTTGATACATCTTTGTACTGCCAGGGTGGATACATAGAGGAGTATCATGAGCTTCTTGCATAACCTTACGAGTCATATTCAGGTTTTCCTTCTTACACGGCACCACTAGGCGGCCTTTGAAGTACAAGGCACCATCATCGGCAAATAGTGAAGGATGAGGATTTCCTTTCTTGATGTCTTGCTTAATCTTGTAGACTTGAGTCAAATCCTGCATTGTCTTTATGGTGCCCACGAGATCGGGTTCAACAGCCAGGTATAAAGGAACCCCGGGGAACAACACGGAGATTCATCTTTTGGAACTCCGGAGGAGGGGAGCGAAGTGCACCGGAGGAACAATATGGAGGTTCAGCTTTCTGAATTCTTCAACAAGTGGGGCTGAACTTTGTGAACTCAAGGTGGTTGCAGAAGACTTGCGGCTCAAGGCATCAGCCATTACATTAGCCTTGCTCGCGCGATAGGAAATACCCAAATCAAAGTTCATAATAGTCTCCATCCATCTCTGGCAGACGGAGGTTCAGGTCTGGCTGAGTAAACAGATACTTCAGACTTTGGTGGTCGGTGAAGATCTCGCAACGATTACGAGAAGGTAATGTCACCACCGCTTTAGTGCATGAATGACGGCAGCAAGTTCGAGGTCATGAACTGGGTAGTTCTCCTCGTGAGGCGCGAATGTCGAGAGGCATAAGCAACTACTTTGCGCTCTTGCATTAGGACACCGCCTAACCCTTGACGAGAAGCGCCGCGATAAATGACGAAGTCCTTCTTAGTATCGGGAGGAGCTAGCATCGGGCAGACGTCAACTTGTCTTTAAGTGCTCGGAAACTTTCCGACACTTATCATCCATTGGAACTTGACGCCTTATGCAACAAAGTTAGTCGAGGCTGGCAATCTTGGAGAAGTTCTCGGCGAATCGACGGCAATAGTCAAGAGACCGAGAAAACTTCGACTTGCTTTACGTTCTTGGAGGAGTCCAATCGAGAATAGCCTGAACTCTTTCAGGGTTGACGGCAATACCATCCTTGGAAATGACATGCCCAAGATAGGTTACTTCGGAAGCCGAATTCACATTTGGAGAACTTGGCATAGAGTTGATGCTCGTAGCTTTTCCAAAGACAAGACGAAGATGTTCAAGATGTTCTTCTTCATTCTTGGAATAGATCAGATGTCATCCGGATAAACCACGACGAACTTGTCGAGGTAATCCATGAATATATAGTTCATCAAAGCGGAGAAGGTGGCTGGAGCATTGGTTAAGCCGAAAGACATGACGGTGTACTCGTATGAACCATAACGAGTCACGAATGCGGTCTTGGGGATATCCTCCTCGCGAACACGGATCTGGTGGTAACCCAACCTCAAGTCGAGTTTCGAGAACACTGACGAACCAGCCAGTTGATCATAAAGATCATTGATCCGAGGAAGAGGATACTTATTCTGAATGGTAGCTTGATTTATAGGACGGTAGTCTTGGACCAATCGGTTTGTCCCATCCTTCTTCTTGACAAAGAGAGAAGGTGCTCCCCAAGGTGAGCAACTTGGGCGAATGAAGCCGCTTTGAAGAGATTTGTCGATTTCCTCCTTTAGCTCAAGGAGTTCATGCGGCGGCATCTTGTAGGGTCGCTGGCTATAGGGGTGGTGCCGGTTTCAAGTCGATGACGAATTCGACAGCTCTAGCGGGGAATCCTGGAAGTTCTTCAGAAAGACGCCTTGGAAATCGCAAGCGACAGTGAATGTTTTCAATTCCCTCGAGGGTGCAGCGCTCAATGCATTCAATGCATAGAGCCTTGCCTCGCATCTTGAACCGATTTAGCATTGTAGCTTACGATTTCATCGAAGGTGCAGCAGATGGACGGTCTTAGTGGCGCAAACGATTGACGCCAGATCGCTTTCAACCAATCCATCCCCAAAATGAGGTCGATGTTAGACGTCTTCAGGATAATGGGGGAGGCATAGAATTCCAACCCTTCGATTTCCACGGGGATGTCGACGCCAACCATGGAGGTTTGACATTGTCCCAAAGGGGGTTTTTACCACTACCGAAGAGTTCATCTCTTCACACTTAACGTCGTGCTTGTATGCAAAGTCTTGAGACATGAATGAATGCGATGCTCTGAATCGAATAAAACAGATCGTGTACTGAATTTACGAGGAGTGTACCCATCACAAGAGCAGGCTGGTCTTGAGCTTCGCTCAGATCAACGTGGTTGGCCTGAGCTTGCCCATAAGACTTGCCGGTGTTGTTGCGGTTCGGGTGTTTCCACGGCCGATTCTTGGAAGGGCCACTGATTCGGTTCGGTTGCATTCTCTAGCACGGTGCCCTCGCTGTCCGCACCAAGCATAAGCCATTATTGGGAGTGGGAACAGGAGCTTGGGGTGGTGGAGCTGGAAGCTTGGCTGCTTAGTTGTAGGCGCACGAGGTGTAGCATAGTTCTGCTTTGAAGCGGGAGCATTCGGCCGGTACATGCTGTTGGGAATCCATATCTTGCGCTTCGCGAGGACGGGCCCAAGATGAACCCGTGTCACGGTTGCGCTGTTAGAGCTCGTATTCCTGCGCACCAGTTTCGACATTGATAGCTTTGTTCACCAAGGTGGCGAAATCAGCAAAGTCGTGCACTAGGAGTGCGAGCTTGATGTCGCCTTGAAGACCGTCACGGAACTTCTCTGTCTGCGTGCATCGCTTGCAATGTCCTCTTCACATAGCGAGACAAGTCCAAGAACTCTCGCGATAGGCTTCAACATCTTGTTGCCTTGGGTGAGGTTATGAACTCACGCTTCTTCCGTCCATGACCCTTGAGGGATGAAGCGGGCACGGAAGGCAGCCCGGAAGTCTGCCAGTGATGAGTGTTCCAACTGGCAGAGTACGCCGGTGGCTGTCCCACCATTGAGCTGCGGGTCCCTTCAGGAAGAAGGAAGCAAAGGTGACATAGCTGGCAGGGGCTACATCAGCAGACTCCATCTCATAGGTGATGTCACGGAGCCAGTCATCAGCATCCAGTGGCTGGGTTGAGCTGCGGTACACGCTAGGGTTCAGGCGTATGAAATCCTGCAGAGTTGTCCCGTTTGGGTGCTGGTGCATATTCGGGCGAGGGAACTGAGCCATCATGTTCTCCATGAACTGGCGATTCATCTCAAGCTATTGGATCATACCAGCCATGTACTCAGGCGGTGGTGGGAAGTTGGCACCACGGCCACGACCTGCTGGCCTAACCATCCTGCTATTATATAACAGGGGTAGTTCAGCATTTGAGAAATTAAGCAAGAGACAGGAATCATTCATGATGAAACATGCATAATGAAAGCAGCATGATGGGAACTACATAGTAGTTGGCATATCTTACAAAAGGAATCATGCATAGAGTTCGATACATAGAGTCCAGTACATAGACTACTACATCATAGGCGGCACACAGGCTCGCGACGAATACATCAAACACTAACAAGCAAGTCTACATCAGTCCCACGCGATGCTGCGAGGTAGTCAGTAGCTGAAAGTCGATAGTGCGGCGGTGGATAGTCCTCCACGTCGGTGACACAGGGGCCGCGGATACTCGTGCTGAATCCGACGCCCGTGGCGGAAAGGGCCAAGTGCGGAGAGTAGCCTCCCACGTCCGCCAACCGACACCCCGGGGCATCACGGTCTGGCTGGGTAGATCGCAGAACGCGGCAGCTCTCCGGATCGGACAAAGGGGTGCATCAAGATCGAGCACGGTAGAGGTGCCGACGGGTGATGTACAACTCGTGGCGAAAGAGCTCGATTAGCTCGATCCAGCCCATCGGCATGCGAAACAAAGTTCGATGGTGGAAGGCTCTCTGGTGACGATGGCGTAGGCAGCAGTAGTAACCTCCTCACCAACATCGACGCGATAGCAATGTGCCCGAAGGGGAGGTGTCCAACTCTCGATACTCTGCGACGAAGACGTGTCGAGCAGCATAAGCAGCATCGTGGACTGCCATATCGATAGTCACTCCAACACCATGTGCGGTGCGCAGCAAGACAGAGTGGACTCGTACTCCGAGAATAGAGGTGGACGATGGCGCGGTATCGCTCCTGGTTATAGTCCCGTACTCCTCATAGACGGTGTACTCGGGGTGCCAGCGATAACCCATAGGTCATCATCTCGGCTAGCACCGCAGTGATCCCGAGGCACCAATGGCCATCGTGTGACGCACGACCTGCCTCGTGGGTTCCATCTGAAAACAAAGACGCTTCAAAGGAGTCAATGACGGTGTGGAATTGCTCAAATACAATTCCAAAAACAACTAAGGCTATATCCAACTTTGGGGTGAATGCGATCACGGGATCCTAGTGATAGTTAGTAAAATCGTTTAACCCGAGTAGAAGAGAGTTCAGAGTCCCGAGTAAAGGTCGAGGAGTAAAAGATCCTAGTACCACCCGATGGCGGCGTGGGCCCGTAAGGCACACAGCCAAGTTAGTAAAAGTTTTGCAATGTCTAGACTCGACTTCGCCAAGGAGTGTGGAAGGGGATTCCTACAGCAGCCGGCTCGATACCAACTTCAGACGCCCCGATTCAATCGTACACTAATCATGCACGCAAATGTGTACGATCAAGATCAAGGACTCACGGAAGATATCACAACACAACTCTACAAATAAAATAAGTCATACAAGCATCATAATACAAGCCAGGGCCTCGAGGGCTCGAATACAAGTGCTCGATCATAGACGAGTCAGTGGAAGCAACAATATCTGAGTACGTACATAAGTTAAACAAGTTGCCATAAGAAGGCTAGCACAAACCGGGATCAGATCGAAGAGGAGCAGGCCTCCCGCAGGATCCTCCTAAGCTACTCCCGGTCGCCGCGCCGGCTGCACGTAGTAGTAGGCACCTCCGCAGTAGTAGTCGCCATCGACGGTGGCGTCTGCCTCTGGGCTCCATCGTCTGTTGCAGCAATCGAGTAGAGGTAGGGGAAAAGGGGAACAAGGCAACCGTGAGTACTCATCCAAAGTACTCGCAAGCAAGGAGCTACACTACATATGCATGGATATATGTGTAAAGGCCATATCAGTGGACTGAACTGCAGAATGCCAGAATAAGAGGGGGATAGCTAGTCTTAACGAAGACTACGCTTCTGGACACCTGCCTTACAACAGGTAGGAGGGGACAATATGAGGTCCTCCAAGTAACATCATATAGCAATAATCCTACCCGGCGATCCCCTGCTCATATCCCTGAGCGAGACCGACCACCGGTTGTATCTGGCACTTGGAAGGGTGTGTTTTATCAAGTATCCGGTTCTAGTTGTCATAAGCTCAAGGTACAACTCCAAGTCGTCCATTATCAAGATCACGGCTATCCGAATAGATTAACTTCCTGCAGGGTGCACCATCTTACCCAAAGACGCTTGATCCCATTTGGCGGACACACTTTCTGGGTCATGCCCGCCGCGGAAGATCAACACGCCGCAGCCCCACCTAGGCACAACAGAGAGGCCAACACGCGGTCTAAACCTAAGCGCCGCAGGGTGCGGGCCCATCGCCTCGAGCACACCACACGTTCGACGTGGCGAAGCGCACCTAGCCCATCAGCGTTCCAGTCCAATCCGGCGCAGCGCCGCCGTCGCCGACGTCTGAAGTATTTCGGTGATACCACGACGCCGGATACCCATAACTACTCCCGCGTAGATGGTTAGTGCGTATAAGCTCGTAGCCAACTCAGATCAAATACCAAGACCTCGTTAAGCGTGTTAAGTAACCGCGAACGCCGAACAGGCCAGGCCCACCTCTCTCTAGGCGGTCTCAACCTGCCTGTGCCGCTCCGCCTCAAAGAGCCACTCATGGTGCTCCATCACCGACCGACTTTAGTCTCACAGTATCATGAATAAGTATATAGTATATACCCGTGATCAAGCCCAGTGATCACGGCCCGATAGTATAGCACGGCAGACGGACAAGAAAGTAGGGCCACAGATGAAAGTACTAGCATCCTATACTAAGCATATAGGATTGCGTAAGGTAACAACGAAGTTACAAGGACAAAGCTATGCAGCGATAGGAGTATCCGAAAACAAGAATATGCTATACTACTCTAATGCAAGCGGTGTAGATAAGAGTAGGCGATATCTGGTGATCAAGGGGGGGGCTTGCTGGGTTGCTCGGCAAGAGAGAGGGGTCAACACCGTGGTCGAACCGGCCAGCAGCAGCGTCGGTCTCAGTAGTCTACCGGAGAGAAGAGGGGGGAAGAAACAATGAATACAAGGTAAACAGATGCATATCGATGCATGACATGACAAGAAGCGATGTTAGGCGTGCCCTAACGTGGTATGAGGGGGTACTGGTTAGCGGGGAAAACATCCGGGAAGTTTTCCCGGTTCCGGACGTCTGTCAGACAGATGAACCGGAGAGGAAAGTTTGCAGGTTCGATAGGTTAGAGGCGTGTGGTGGACGAACGGACTGCGTATCCGGGTTCGTCTCGTCGTTCTGAGCAACTTTCATATAGAAAACATTTTCATCGGAGTTACGGTTTAAAAGATATGATTTTCTAAAGATTTAAATCATTTTCTGATTTTAATTATATATTTAATTCCAACCTTATCCAAAACAGTGTGTGCTGACGTAGGCATGACATCAGAGTGATGTCAGCAGGTCAACTGGTCGGTTGACCAGTCAAAACTGACATGGGGGACCCACCTGTCATAGACAGTGGGTTAAACAGAGTTTAAACTAACCTAAAATTAGTTAGGAAATCTACTGGGCCCACCTGTCAGTGTCTAATTAGGCTTTAGTTAATTAAATTAATTAATTAGCAGTTTATATATTTGTTTTTTTTTGTTTTAAGGCATGGGGCCCGCATGTCAGTGGCAGTAACTGCCACGTCAGCACGTTGACAGGTCGGCCACGTCGGCGGTGGCCAGCGGCTCGACGCCGGCGACCCAAAGATGCGGCGAAGGGCCCCGGGCCTCGCCGGAATTCGGCTCCGGGCAGCCGTTTGGGGCGCCGGACCCGCTCGAGAGCCAGACGGTGGCGATCCGTGATAGGGGCGGCGGGCTGGGTTGGCGGAGCGGCGCCGGCGACGAGGGGGGGCGGAGGCGAGGTTCGGGCGTCCGTCGAGGTAGGTGCTAAGGGCACGGGAGGAAGAAGCGATGCACGGGTGGCTTCAATGAAGCGGTCCCGAAACACGCCGTGTGCTCGGGTGAGCATGACGATGCCCACAGCGACGGCGGCGAGCTATGCGGCGGAGCTGCGTTCGGGCGGCGATGGCAGAGGCGGCTACGTTGGTGGATCCGTGCGGGGGAGCGAGGGGAGAGACGCGGTGGCTCACCGGGAGCCGTAGGGAAGTGGCAGCGTGCTCGGGGACGGCGTGAGGTAGCCGGAATCGAAGACGATGGCGGCGGTGCCCGAGGAAGAAGATGAAGACGGGACGGAGATGTAGTGGCTCCCGTCCCCACTGGCTTGCTGTAGAGGACGTAGTCGACGACGGCGGTGCTCGGGAACGTGTTGGCGAGGCGCGGTGTGGCCGGTGGACGCGGTTATGGCACAGCCATGGCGACGGCGGCGCTCGGGCGGGGCGAGCAGAGGAGGTCGCAGCACGGGGGAGAGGAAAGAGAGGCGGCTAGGGTTCCAGGGTGCGGGGCGACGCCTTGTAGGTCGACGGGCGCGGCGGATGGCGGCACGTGGCCATCAGCGCCACGGGCGGCTGCTCGGCGCCCACCTCCTCTCGTGAACAGAGGAGGAAGGAGAGGGACGAGGGGCTGGGCCGGCCTGGTTGGTCTAAGGCTAATCGGGCCGAGGCCTGGGGGCGCCAGTGAGGAGGGGCTGGCGGGCCAGGGGAAAGTGGGCCAGGTGAGGGGCTGTGGGGAGGGGCTGGCTGGGCAGGGGTTTTCCTCCCCTTTTTTGTCTTTCTTTCCTTTTATTATTTTTCTTTTCTGTTTTTAGTTTATTTAAAATGCCAAAGCATTTTACAAAAATTTGTGCACCCCACCGTAATTAGGTTTGCTATTTTAGACAACCCCCGAACATTTTATTTTTAGATTTTGAAACCTTTTTTTTCTTTGTTTTTGTTTTGAATTTATTTGTAGACCGGGTTCGAAGAAACGGGAGGTTAACCACAGTAACCGGGGGTTTACTGTTCCTTAATCATCCGGGTGTTACACGGGCCCTAGGGTTAAACGAATCGGGCCGATCTAAATAAATAAAACCTAACTAAAAATAAACCGCAACGAACCGGACCGAACCAGGTTTTAAAAAAAGAACATACCCCTTCGGGGGGTTCTAATCTGGACCGTCGAGACTAGATCGGACGGGGGAGGTGAACTCCGTGGCTTACCGGTCGGCGGCGGCGGTGAGGCTCGGGCGGCGATGGTTCCGCGACTCGGTGGTCGGGGCAGCGGAGGTCTCCCGCGGGTGCAGACGGCGAGGGAGTCCGGGGTGGGGTCAGGCGAGCTCGGGTGGCGGGGTGGGTCGGGCGGCGGAAATGGCGGGCGGGCGGCTCTCGGACTCGGCGAGGCCTTGCGGGAGAGGGAGAGGTCCGCGAGGGGAAATGGGGTGAGGGGAGGGCTTTTATTGGCGCGGGAAGCAAATCGGGAGGATCGGGAAGGATCCTGGGGTCTCCGGCGGTCTTGTGTGCAGTGGGTTTCCAAGCGTGGGGGGCGTGGGTGGCGAGGGAAAGGGACGAGGTGGGTCAGGCGTCGGTGAGGAGAGAGAGGGTGAGCGAGCGGGCGACCGATCGGGAGAGGATTCGGCGCGAGGGTGCGGTGGCTCACTGGGCTGGCTCGGCCGTTAGGTGGGCAGTTCGATGGGCCGCTGGGTGGTCGCCAGTCTTTGGTGGGCGGTCGGCTGGTGGTGCTGCATTTTCTTTTTCTATTTTAATTTTTTTGAAAATAAAAACAGAGTTATAAAATATAAAATATAAATATTTTATATAGGACATATATATATCAAAATGATCAGGGGAATATTCCCTATCATTTGAACATTTTTCCAGGGGCAAAATCCAAAGTTTATAAAAAATCATTTTTTTCCAAATTCAATCAAAATTCAAATTTGAATTCAAAACTTTTGGCATTGTTTTCCTATGATATTTTTGGAGTGTCATGTTTACTCCTCTCATACTTTTGCTGAAGTATTTATCAGGCATAGTTTTTGAAATGATTCCCACTTGCCAAAGTTTGAATTCAAATTCCAAAACTCAAAATCTTCTGAAACTCCAAATGGCACTTTCAAATGACTTTCAATTTGATACTTTTTAACTTCCAACTCATATTTCATATAATTGAAGAAGTCATTTTATCTTCCCTCATGAAAATCATTGAGTTGCATAAAGCTTTGAATTTGAAATATTCTCAAATGAAATTCAATTCTTTTCAAAACCCTTTTCATTCCAAATGGAAGAAGTCCTGTCATCTTCACTCTAGGGTTTGGTGTTGGAATGAATTTGAATTCATTGAGATCCAAAAAGGCAAAGGGGAAAGTTTGGGAAAGTCATTTCATTCCCTCTCATTCAACTTTCAAAAGTTTTTTTTTCAAATACCACTCAGTTTCACTCAATCAATCAAACCAACAATCAGACAACAAGCATAGTTATTTATCTAATATTACATTCCAAAATTTAGAATTTTGGGATGTTACAAACCTACCACACTTAAAATGAATCTCGTCCTCGAGATTCGAAGAGGCTAGCAAGAAAAAGGTTAGGGGTTGGGGGTCTTCTAGTAAATATTTTGGTCGGAAAGGTCAGAGGTGCTACCACACTTAAAACAAGGTTACGGTTCCGACGAAACTCATGTACTTCATCCTTAGGAGTGGCGGTGTCGATCTTCTCATATCCTCGGTATGAATCCTTTACTGATACTCTTCCGGTAGGGCATAACCCTTTCAACAATATCATGTGTCATTTCATCATGCTAAGGTTCTTCCGAGACTGGTCTTCATCTCCAGCGATTCATCGCCAATACTAAACAACTATCGAAAATCTCGTGGTGGTCGACCAATTATTACAGGTTTCTCCTGCAGGAATAATGGGTTGGGTTGGGTCTCACCAGATATGACCTCGCTTGGCAACGGTTGCGTGTAAAGGGTTCCATCGTCCTACCATTCTATGGTTTTATGGCTTATCGCGTCGACACTCTTCTAGAGTTTTTGAGGCTCTCGATTTTCCATCAACATATGATAGTTCATGATAGAAGTCTCCGTATGGGGCCAATCCATCCCGTACTTGAATCATTACCACATACGTAAACAGTGAATCGCGTATTCTAACACTTGGGTATACTCACAAGCATTGCAGAATTTCTCTTGTTCTCGAACTGGTTTCGAGTAAATCCATGGTTTCTGCAAGCTGAACAAAACATCTATCGTTACTTCACCACTCTCAGGTTTTTGCGTAACCTCCTACGAAACGTATGCTGATTGGATCACTGATTCTTCCAAGTTTATTCCTTTATCAAGGTTACATCTGTTCCTTTTCAAAATCCTGGGCCTGTGGGTTATGGCCCACCTCAACACTAGTGCAGCTCTAACTCATCCTTGGAGTAACTCTCTTGTCCCATATTACATCTCCTTTAAATCCAGTAGTACTCTGTATCTTCATACCATCATATCAAAGACAAAACTCCAACTTATTTTTTGTCCAGCTTCCTTCTATGGACCGTCATGAATAACACATTTCTTTCTTCATTTATCCTGTGGCTTTACAGCATACTACGACACCGAAGAAAATGCACTAGTTTATCCATAAATCTCATTATTTTCATATCAATCTTTTATTACATCCTTAACCTTTTTCGTAAATCCAAATTCCAAAAAGTTTATTACAAATGCTGCCACCCACATGGTTCGGTATGGTCGACATTACTTCCAACTTTATTCATTTTTCCTCCTTGAGGATTCTTCATCCCATCGGAATTGTGCGACATGCGCCTTGAAATCTTCAATCTTCTGCTTCATCGTGGTGGCCTTGCGCTTCACCTCCATCATCTCTGCATGCACTTCGCTTAGGTATTCCCGGGTATAACGAAGTCTTGCTTCAAGTATTCTCCGATCGGCGATGGCTTCCATGGCTGCTTCACTAACAGCATCGAAGAAAGTTGCTTGTGGCACACGTGAAATGAAAAAGTACTGTCCCATCATCTTTGGGCAAACTCCTTTCAAATGGTGGAGGTGTACCTCCACATACCAAAGTTCCACTCCCTTCGTATGAAGGGTATCCTTTGTAGACTGCATCTCCTTCAAGGTGAATATGCTTCATCATGTCCTTCAGATCTTCGGTAATCATGATCACTTGTCGTGGTCATGATTGTTTCCAGACCTTTAAGGAAAGACTCATAAAGGGTCGCCATCTGCAGTTGTAAAACAAAATGGTGCTCGAGAATAAGGTGCATATCTCCGGGCACACATTCATATCATCCAAACAAAACTTCAAACTCAATTTCCAATTTCCGCTTATGCATCACAACTCACTTTCTTCCATGTTCATCCGAATATTAATTTCCAAGATGAAATATGACAACTCCTTAAAGCCTTTCAAAGATGTGACATTACAACTTTATTGAGTCATGAACTATTACAATCTCAGAGTAATCTATTACATAACTCAACTCATCGAACTCATGAAAATGAAATTGCTTTCTACTACTCTTATTATCCATATCAAAATTCCATCTACTCAACTCCAGCTTTCGCCTTGTTGGGACATTTTATAGCATAATGTCCTGCTTCCTTGCAGCGAAAACAAATGACTTCCGACATGTCTCGGGGCTTCTTTGTGATTATGTAGGCTCCTTGGATTCTTGGCTTCTTTTCTGGACATTTACTAGCGTAATGACCTAAATCCTTGCACCTGTAACAAGTGATATGACTTAGGTCCTTCTCTGCAAAAATTGCGTTGTTCTCGGGTTGCCTTCTTTTCTCTTCCCGGATTTCTCTGAAATGATCGAGTTTCTATTTCCCGAGGGTCAAACTTCACTTCTATTGTCGGAAATATCCCGATACTCTTTTATTTCCTTGGTGCAATACTGCGAAAAATGTCCTTCTTCTCCACATGAATAGCAGGCATTGGAGTAAAATCTGTTGAGGCCTTCTCCATCAAGGTCTTCAACACACTCATTTATCACTGGTTCTTTCATAACTTCTCGGAGGGCTTCTTTCATTCCTTCTTCCTGCTCCTGAATAGTTTGTTGCACCATGGGGTAAATGTGACACTGAGTCGGGTAGTGGGTGGTTCCTTCACACAAGAAGCAAGTCACCTGACTAGTTGGGCATTCCTCAGCTGGGTGTTTCTCCGCACAATGAGGGCATCCATCCTTGTGTTCCTCCTGGGTGTGTCCTATTTCTCCGCAAATCTTGCAGGCACAAGGTTTCTTCTTGGGTTATCATAGTGCTTCCGGATGAGACGTGATCTCATCGTGGTCTTCTTGAATTCCTCCCAAGCTCTTGCTCCATTAAACCCCAGTATGGCTTGATGCATTCTCCACCAGGTTGCAAGACTTTCTCGTAAAATCAAGAGCGTATTGGACCTCATACTTCCTTGAAACCAAATTGCTCCAAGTGATTTTCCATGTTCGCATCCATAGCTCGCCTTCTACCGAGTCTTCGTCCAGAGAATATCAGTCCAACTTCATTCATCATCTATGGGGTTCAAAAGTTTTGGGATGAGATAAGGAGAGGTGGGGAGGATATACACACAATACAAACAATAGTTTTTGAAGAAACAAGTTTTACTTTGTGGCTGTCGGAAAACATCAAACAAATGACAGCTCACGAATCGTCGCATCTAACGTAGGTGTATAACAGGGTTTGGTCTCTAAAGGTCAAATTCTTCAGGAATTTCAAATTCTTCTAGTTCTCGGAGTCTTCAATTGTTGCAGCTTCAACTTTTCTAATGCATGGTGGAATCCTCTTTACTCTGAAATGGCCATCAGTTAGCCGATATCTAATCCTTCTTGGAACGTCTTCAGTTGATCCTCCGGGTGATCAAAGGATGAGGGGTATATTCTAACTATGTGAGGTGAGAGGGTCTATCAGAAAGGATGAGAAGTAAGAGTCTTTTTGTAAATAAAGTTTTTGAGATATCCTGTCCTAGGGCTTTTCGGTTTCTAGGATCACGTCCCTACACCAACATGTGCTCGATACCATTTACAGAAGCGACCCGACCTCGACGGTCAAGCCTCGTATCTCTGTGCCATCCTCGGATCAAGATATCTTGCACACACACTACATCAATGTATATATCAAACTGTAATCACATGTATAAATAACGAAAATGATATATACCTTTTAATACTCAGCGAAACAATCAAACGGGTGTGGAGTCCCATCAACGCCATCGGCAGGTTGAGTGTAGACCGTAACCTGCACCGTAACTCTTACTGTCGAAGAAAATCCTGCAACATGATACGTTGCAGCCGTGTAGGTCAGTACATTGAATGTACCGCAAGATCACAACATGAATAAACAGATGGTAAAACTGTACTATATGCAATTTGGCTTTGTGGCTCAGATTCGAGTTTTGTTTGCGTAAAAGCTGGTTTTATTTTCCCTACATCAAAGGAATAAATGAAGTCTGTACTATGGAGTTTTCTATCATGACATGGTTCCGCCAACCGATGTCTCATAGCCCAAAATCATCATATGTTGCCCACAATTAAGTTATCAATCCGTGTTGAGAGTTCCAGATAGATCCAAGTCCAGATGCTCAAATTGTCCGTAATCGGGACACGGCTAATCGATTAGGTTTTAATCCTCTGCAGAGGTTTGTACACTTTACCCGCAAGATTCGATCCTCTTTTACGTTCTCGCACTTCGTGGTGTTTGAGAACAAGACGATCAAACATGGTCTTCCAAGAGTTCCTCGACCACCGTCCGTACTCATCCCATCCTACCGTAGTTCTACATCTGCTAGCACCGCCCCAGCCAGAGTCACAACTAAGGTCAACCAAGCCAGAGCCCATAATGACTTGCGGTTGCACATGTAAGCTTCCGGCATGAAGTATTCTTCCGTCTCTTTGAGTCTGGGTGAAGCTTTCCGCAAGATGTCATGGCGCTTCTCCATGCATCCCGCCAACCACTGGTTTCTCCAGGTGCCCACAACCGCCCTTCACCCAAAGAGTATGTATTGAATTCTTGTCTTGAGTCTTGAAGTCTTGAGGCCTTGAAAATGCAGTCCTTGCAGATGCCATCATGGAGTTGTCGTCATTGACGTAGAGTCCTCCTTCTTCACACCACTCTCGAGCACTCATACCAAACCCCGTCTACTATAGCGTAGCATTAAAATAAAATATCGTCCCGGGCTTGGTAACAGAGTGATGGGTTCCTACCTCATGCATACTACTCAACTTCAAGAATCAATAACACTACTGGAGGTGGTTGCAAAGATGCCACTAAATGCAATAAACCATAGGTATGAAAGCATGGTCAAAGTGGACTTGCCTTGCTGACGATCTTCGAAAACTAAGGGCTCGTGGTAGCAAGCTTCGCACTCCGGAAATTCTACCGAGACAAACAATAATCACAATAAGCATATAGCATATGATCACATAACACAATAGCATAGTAACATAACACACCAAAACAAACGAATCAAAAACCCAAAAGAAAACTCGAAGAAATCCAACTCAAAGTTTTCCTACTTCAAGCAACAACTAGAATTAGTTTTACATAACAAAATTTTCTCAACATAACCTAACCATGGGTTTATGTTAACTTAACAGAAAATAATGCATTAAGCAACTAGGAGCAAAAAGAATCAATTTAAAAGCTATTATGAAACTCCTATTAGGCCTAATTCAAGTTCTATTAAGAAAAATAAAATAAAAGTTTTATTTATTATAAATAAAATTTCATGCTCTAAAGTGACAGAAACTATCCTAGAATAATCAATCACATGTGAAAAATAAATTTATTTGCTAATTAAAATAATAGGAAAACAGTAGCTAGTTTAATTAATCAAGAATAACAAGAATCTGATTAAAACTAATTTTTTTATTAATCCTAAAATGCCCAAATTAATTCCTACGGTTTGGCAATGTCAAAACAAAGTTGGGACAAAAGAATCATTAAAAAATAATTTTCCTAACTCATTTTATAGCAGATTTACTATTCTGACTAAATCTAAAATAAAGCAATTATAAATAATTTTAACATAGCTAATTATATTTTCTACAGAAAATATAAGAAATTTGCAAACCAACAAAAAAGGAATCACTTAAAAATATTAAGTAGAATAAAAGATATGAATTTTTCAAATCGTAAACTATTCTGTTAAAACAGAAAAACGAAAATAAAGAAAAACGGCTAAATGGGCCTAACTAACGCACTGAGCGTAATATAGCTAAACGGGCCCTAGGGTTAAACGAATCGGGCCAATCTAAATAAATAAAACCTAACTAAAAATAAACCGCAACGAACCGGACCGAACCGGGTTTTTAAAAAAAAGAACATACCCCTTCGGGGGGTTCTAATCTGGACCGTCAAGACTAGATCGGACGGGGGAGGTGAACTCCGGTGGCTTACCGGTCGGCGGTGGCGGCGGAGGCTCGGGCGGCGATGGTTCCGGCGACTCCGGTGGTCGGGGCGCCAGGGAGGTCTCCGCGGTGCAGCGCGCGAGGGAGTCCGGGGTGGGGTCAGGCGAGCTCGGGTGGCTGGGTGGGTCGGGCGACGAAATGGCGGTGGCGGCGCTCTCGGGCTCAGGCGAGGCCTTGCGGGGAGAGGGAGAGGTCCGGCGAGGGGGAAATGGGGTGAGGGGGGGGCTTTTATAGGGCGGGGGCGTCGGCGGGCGCGGAAGCGAATCGGGAGGATCCGGGGTCTCCGGCGGTCTTGGGCGCGGTGGTTTCCGGCGTGGGGCGAGGCATGGGCGAGGGGAAAGGGACGAGGTGGGGTCGGGGCGTCAGTGAGGGAGAGAGAGGGGTGAGCGAGCGGGCGACCGATCGGGAGAGGATTCGGGCGCGAGGGGGTGTGGTGGCTCACTGGGCTGGCTCGGCCGTTATTGGGCAGTTCGGTGGGCCGCTGGTGGTCGCCAGTCTTGCTGGGCAGGTCGGCTGGCCGGTGCACGGCATTTTCTTTTCTATTTTAATTTTTTGAAAATAAAACAGAGTTATAAAATATAAAATATAAATATTTTATATAGGACATATATATATCAAAATGATCAGGGAATATTCCTATCATTTGAACATTTTTCGAGGCAAAATCCAAAGTTTATAAAAATCATTTTTTCCAAATTCAATCAAAATTCAAATTTGAATTCAAAACTTTTGGCATTGTTTTCCTATGATATTTTTGGAGTGTCATGTTTACTCCTCTCATACTTTTGCTGAAGTATTTATCGGGCATAGTTTTTGAAATGATTCCCACTTGCCAAAGTTTGAATTCAAATTCCAAAACTCAAAATCTTCCTAAACTCCAAATGGCACTTTCAAATGACTTTCAATTTGATACTTTTAACTTCCAACTCATATTTCATATAATTGAAGAAGTCATTTTATCTTCCCTCATGAAAATCATTGAGTTGCATAAAGCTTTGAATTTGAAATATTCTCAAATGAAATTCAATTCTTTTCAAAACCCTTTTCATTCCAAATGGAAGAAGTCCCGCATCTTCACTCTAGGGTTTGGTGTTGGAATGAATTTGAATTCATTGAGATCCAAAAAGGCAAAGGGGAAAGTTTGGGAAAGTCATTTCATTCCCTCTCATTCAACTTTCAAAAGTTTTTTTTTCAAATACCACTCAGTTTCACTCAATCAATCAAACCAACAATCAGACAACAAGCATAGTTATTTATCTAATATAACATTCCAAAATTTAGAATTTTGGGATGTTACAGCGACGGACTGCATAATAAAGGTCCACATACAAGGGGCAATACAAAGTGACGTTCTTTTGCACTAAGACTTTATGCATCAACCCTAAACGCGCATGATAACCTCTGCTTCCCTCTGCGAAGGGCCTATCTTTTACTTTATGTTATGCTTGAGTCAAGGTGATGCTCACCTTTCCCTTTTTTATTTTTATCCTTTGGCAAGCTCCTCGTGTTTGAAAGAGCATGATACATATATCCAATTGGATGTAAGTTGGCATAGGTTATTATTGTTGACATCACCTAAAGGTGAGTACATTGGGAGGCAACACAATAAGCCCCTATCTTTCTCAGTGTCCGGCTGAAACTCTATAACCACAAGTATTGTGTGAGTGTTAACAATTATAGGGGACTACGAGATAGTTGAGTATGTGAGCTTGCTGAAAAGCTCTATTATTGATTCTTTTCGATATTACGATAAATTGCAATTGCTTCAATGACTGAGATTAAAGTTTGTTAGTTCCCAATGAAGTTTTTGAACCATACTTGACATTGTGAATTGCTTATTACTTGAGCATAGGAAATCATATGACAAAATCCATATATGTTGATGTTATTAGAATGATCATGATGCCCTCATGTCCGTATTTTATTTTTATCGACACCTCTATCTCTAAACATGTGGTCATATTTTTCGATTTCGGCTTCCGCTTGAGGACAAGCGAGGTCTAAGCTTGGGGGAGTTGATACGTCCATTTTGCATCATGCTTTTATATCAATATTTATTGCATTATGGGCTGCTATTACACATTATATCTCAATACTTATGGCTATTCTCCCTTATTCTACAAGGTTTACCATGAAGAGGGGGGATGCCGGCAGCTGGAATTTTGGCTGGAAAAGGAGCAAAAGTTGGAAGTCTATTCTGCACATCTCCAAAAGTCCTGAAACTCCACGAAACAGCCTTTTGGAATTTATAAGAAATTATGAGCAAAAGAAATAGGCCAGGGGGCCCACACCCTGTCCAGGAGACAGGGGGGCGCCCCCCCTACAGGGCGCGCCCCCCTATCTCCTGGGCCCCCTGGTGGGCTTCATGCCTCCATCTTCTGCTATATCATCACTTTTACCCTAGAAAAAAATCGTGGACAAGCTTACGGGACGAAACTCCGCCGCCACGAGGCGGAACCTTGGCGGAATCAATCTAGGGCTCTGGCGGAGCTGTTCTGCCGGGGACACTTCCCTCCGGGAAAGGGAAATCATCACCAACGTCATAACCAACGATCCTCTCATCGAGAGGGGGTCAATCTCCATCAACATCTTCACCAGCACCATCTCCTCTCAAAACCCTAGTTCATCTCTTGTATCCAATCTTGTATCAAAACCACCAATTGGTACCTGTGGGTTGCTAGTAGTGTTGATTACTCCTTGTAGTTGATGCTAGTTGGTTTACTTGGTGGAAGATCATATGTTCAGATCCTTTATGCATATTATTACTCCTCTGATTATGAACATGAATATGCTTTGTGAGTAGTTACGTTTGTTCTTGAGGACATGGGTGAAGTCTTGCTATTAGTAGTCATGTGAATTTGGTATTCGTTCGATATTTTGATGAGATGTATGTTGTCTTTCCTCTAGTGGTGTTATGTGAATGTCGACTACATGACACTTCACCATTATTTGGGCCTAGAGGAAGGCATAGGGAAGTAATAAGTAGATGATGGGTTGCTAGAGTGACATAAGCTTAAACCCTAGTTTATGCGTTGCTTCGTTGGGGGTTGATATGGACCCATATGTTTAATGCTGTGGTTAGGTTTACCTTAATACTCCTTTTTGTAGTTGTGGATGCTTGCAATAGGGGTTAATCATAAGTGAGATTCTTGTCCAGGACAGTACCCAAGTGTCGGTCCTCCCACATATCAAATTATCAAAGTACCGAACGCGAACCTTATGAACGTGATGAAACTAGCTTGATGATAATTCCCAATGTGTCCTCGGGAGCTCCTTCTTTATTATTAGAATTTGTCTAGGCTTATCCTTTTCTACATAAAGGATTGGGCCACCTTGCTGCACGTTATTTACTTTATTTACTTTTTGCTCGTTACTATTTATCTTATCACAAAACTATCTATCACCCACTATTTCAGTGCTTGCAGAGAAAACCTTACTGAAAACTGCTTATCATTTCCTTCTGCTCCTCGTTGGGTTCGACACTCTTACTTATCGAAAGGACTACGATAGATCCCCTATACTTGTGGGTCATCACCGATCATCGGGCAAGTCAATCAAAGTCCACACTTTGTTCTCATACATGGATCCCATCTTAGATTTCATGGCCTCAAGCCATTTTACGGAATCTGGGCTCATCATCGCTTCCTCATAGTTTGTAGGTTCATCTTGGTCAAGTAACATGACCTCCAGAACAGGATTACCATACCACTCTGGTGCGGATCTCACTCTGGTTTACCTACGAGGTTCGGTAGTAACTTGATCTGAAGTTACACGATCATCATCATTAGCTTCCTCACTAATTGGTGTAGGAGTCACAGGAACAAATTTCTGTGATGAACTACTTTCCAATAAGGGAGCAGGTACAGTTACCTCATCAAGTTCTACTTTCCTCCCACTCACTTCTTTCGAGAGAAACTCCTTCTGCAGAAAGGATCCATTCTTAGCAACGAATGTCTTGCCTTCGGATCTGTGATAGAAGGTGTACCCAACTGTCTCCTTTGGGTATCCTATGAAGACACATTTCTCCGATTTGGGTTTGAGCTTATCAGGATGAAACTTTTTCACATAAGCATCGCAACCCCAAACTTTAAGAAATAAAAACTTTGGTTTCTTGCCAAACAACAGTTCATATCATCTCAACGGATTTAGATGGTGCCCTATTTAATGTGAATGCAGCTGTCTCTAATGTATAACCCCAAAACGATAGTGGTAAATCGGTAAGAGACATCATAGATTGCACCATATCTAATAAAGTATGGTTACGATGTTCGGACACACCATTACTGTGGTGTTCCAGGTGGCGTGAGTTGCGTAACTATTCCGCATTGTTTCAAGTGAAGACCAAACTCGTAACTCAAATATTCTCCTCCACGATCAGATCATAGAAACTTTATTTTCTTGTTATGATGATTTTCCACTTCTCTCTAAAATTCTTTGAACTTTTCAAATGTTTCAGACTTATGTTTCATCAAGTAGATATACCCATATCTGCAAATCATCTGTGAAGGTGAGAAATTAACGATACCTGCCGCGAGCCTCAACATTCATCGGACCAAATACATCAGTATGCATGATTTCCAATAAATCAGTTGCTCGCTCCATAGTTCCGGAGAAAGACGTTTTAGTCATCTTGCCCATGAGGCATGGTTCGCAAGTACCAAGTGATTCATAATCAAGTGATTCCAAAATTCCATCAGAATGGAGTTTCTTCATGCGCTTTACACCAATATGACCTAAACGGAAGTGCCACAAAAAAATGCACTATCATTATCAACTCTGCATCTTTTGGCTTCAATATTATGAATATGTGTATTACTACGATCGAGATCCAACAAACCATTTTCATTGGGTGTATGACCATAGAAGGTTTTATTCATGTAAACAGAACAACAATTAATTTTTAACTTAAATGAATAACTGTATTGCAATAAACATGATCAAATCATATTCATGCTCAACACAAACACCGTATAACACTTATTTAGGTTCAACACTAATCCCGAAAGTACAGGGAATGTGCGATGATGATCATATCAATCTTGGAACTACTTCCAACACACATCGTCACTTCGCCCTTAACTAGTTTCTGTTCATTCTGCAACTCCCGTTTCGAGTTACTACTCTTAGCAACTGAACTAGTATCAAATGCCGAGGGGTTGCTATAAACACTAGTAAAGTACACATCAATAACATGTATATCCAATATACCTTTGTTCACTATGCCATCCTTCTTATCCGCCAAGTATCTAGGGCAGTTCCACTTCCAGTGACCATTTCCTTTGCAGTAGAAGCACTCAGTTTCAGGCTTGGGTCTAGCTTTGGGCTTCTTCACGGGAGTGACAACTTGCTTTTCATTCTTATTGAAGTTCCCTTTCTACCCCTTTGCCTTTTTCTTGAAACTAGTGGTCTTGTCAACCATCAACACTTGGTGCTCTTTTCATGATTCTACCTTCGCCGTTTTCAGCATTGCGAAGAGCTCGGGAATTACTTTCGTCATCCCTTGCATATTATAGTTCATCATGAAGTTCTAGTAACTTGGTGATAGTGACTAGAGAACTTTGTCAATTACTATCTTATCTGGAAGATTAAATCCCACTTGACTCAAGCAATTGTAGTACCCAGACAATCTGAGCACATGCTCACTGGTTGAGCTATTCTCCTCCATCTTGTAGGCAAAGTACTGCCATAGGTCTCATACCCTCGACACGAGCATGAGTATGAAATACCAATTTCAACTCTTTGAACATCTCATATGCTCCGTGACGTTCAAAATGTCTTTGAAGCCCCGATTCTAAGCCGTAAAGCATGGTGCACTAAACTATCAAGTAGTCATCATATCGAGCTTACCAAACGTTCATAACGTCTCCATCTGCTCCTGCAATCGGTCTGTCACCTAGCGGTGCATCATGGACATAATTCTTTTGTGCAGCGATGAGGATAATCCTCAGATGACGGATCCAATCAGCATCATTGCTACTAACATCTTTCAACTTAGTTTTCTCTAGGAACATATCAAAAATAAAACAGGGGAGCTAAACACGAGCTATTGATCTACAACATAGATATGCTAATACTACCAGGACTAAGTTCATGATAAATTAAAGTTCAATTAATCATATTACTTAAGAACTCCCACTTAGATAGACATCCCTCTAATCATCTAAGTGATCACGTGATCCATATCAAGTAAACCATGTCCGATCATCACGTGAGATGGAGTAGTTTTCAATGGTGAACATCACTATGTTGATCATATCTTCTATATGATTCACGCTCGACCTTTCGGTCTCCAGTGTTCCGAGGCCATATCTGCATATGCTAGGCTCGTCAAGTTTAACCCAAGTATTCTGCATGTGCAAAACTGGCTTGCACCCGTTGTATGTGAATGTAGAGCTTATCACACCCGATCATCATGTGGTGTCTCGTCACGACGAACTTTCGCAATGGTGCATACTCAGGAAGAACACTTGTACCTTGAAATTTAGTGAGAGATCATGTTATAATGCTACCGCCGAACTAAGCAAAATAAGATGCATAAAGGATAAACATCAAATGCAATCAAAATATGTGACATGATATGGCCATGATCATCTTGCGCCTTTGATCTCAATCTCCAAAGTACCGTCATGATCTCTATCGTCACCAGCATGACACCATGATCTCCATCATCTTGATCTCTATCAACGTGTCGTCACATGGTCGTCTCGCCAACTATTGCTCTTGCAACTATTGCTATCGCATAGCAATAAAGTAAAGCAATTATTTGGCGCTTGCATCTTATGCAATAAAGAGACAACCATAAGGCTTCTGCCAGTTGCCGACAACTTCGACAAAACATGATCATCTCATACAATAACTTATATCTCATCACGTCTTGACCATATCACATCACAACAAGCCCTGCAAAAACAAGTTAGACGTCCTCTACTTTGTTGTTGCAAGTTTTACGTGGCTGCTACGGGCTTAGCAAGAACCGTTCTTAACTACGCATCAAAACCACAATGATTTTTTTGTCAAGTATGTGCTATTTTAACCTTCAACAAGGACCGGGCGTAGCCACACTCGATTCAACTAAAGTTGGAGAAACTGACACCCGCCAGCCACCTGTGTGCGAAGCACGTCAGTAGAACCAGTCTCGCGTAAGCGTACGCGTAATGTCAGTCCGGGCCGCTTCATCCAACAATACCGTCGAATCAAAGTATGATATGCTGGTAAGTAGTATGACTAGTATTGCCCACAACTCACTTGTGTTCTACTCGTGCATATAACACCTATGCATAAACCTGGCTCTGATACCACTGTTGGGGAACGTAGTAATTTCAAAAAAATTCCTACGCACATGCAAGATCATGGTGATGCATATCAACGAGAGGGGAGAGTGTGTCCACGTACCCTCGAAGACCAAAAGCGGAAGCGTTATGACAACGCGGTTGATGTAGTCGTACGTCTTCACGATCGACCGATCCTCAGTACCGCACGTACGACACCTCCGTGTTCAGCACACGTTCAGCTCGCTGACGTCCCGCGAACTCACGATCCAGTAGAGCTTCGAGGGAGAGCTTCGTCAGCACAACGGCGTGATGATGGTGTTGATGAAGTTACTGACGCAGGGCTTCGCCTAAGCACCGCTACGATATGACCGAGGTGGATTATGGTGGAGGAGGGCACCGCACATGGCTAAGAGAGATCAATGATCAACTTGTGTCTATGGGGTGCCCCTGGCCACGTATATAAAGGAGTGGAGGAGGGGGGGGGGGGGAGGGACGGCCTAGCTATGGCGCGCCCTGGAGGAGTCCTACTCCCATCGGGAGTAGGATTCCCCCCTTCCATGTAGTAGGAGTAGGAGAGAAGGAAAGGGAAAAGAGAAGAGAAGGAAGGAGGGGGCGCCGCCCCTCCCCCTAGTCCAATTCGGACTAGGCCTTGGGGGGTGGGCGCAGCCTCCCTTCTCTCTTTCCCCTAAAGCCTAATAAGGCCCATATACTCCTCGGCGAATTCACGTAACTCTCCGGTATTCCGATAAATACCTGAACCACTCGGAACCTTTCCGATGTCCGAATATGGTTGTCCAATATATCGATCTTTATGTCTCGACCATTTCGAGACTCCTCGTCATGTCTGCGGTCTCATCCGGGACTCCAAACTACCTTTGGTACATCAAAACACATAAACTCATAATACCAATCGTCACCGAACGTTAAGCGTGCAGACCCTACGGGTTCGAGAACTATGTATACATGACCGAGACACGTCTCCGGTCAATAACCAATAGCGGAACTTGGATGCTCATATTGGTTCCTACATATTGTACGAAGATCTTTATCGGTCAAACCGCATAACAACATACGTTGTTCCCTTTGTCATCGGTATGTTACTTGCCCGAGATTCGATCGTCGGTATCTCAATACCTAGCTCAATCTTGTTACCGGCAAGTCTCTTTACTCATTCTGTAATACATCATCCCGCAACTAACTCATTAGTTGCATTGCTTGCAAGGCTTATAGTGATGTGCATTACCGAGAGGGCCCAGAGATACCTCTCCGACAATCGGAGTGACAAATCCTAATCTCGATCTATGCCAACTCAACAAGTACCACCGGAGACACTTGTAGAGCACCTTTATAATCACCAAGTTACGTTGTGACGTTTGGTAGCACACAAAGTGTTCCTCCGGTAATCGAGAGTTGCATAATCTCATAGTCATAGGAACATGTATAAGTTATGAAGAAAGCAATAGCAGTAAACTAAAACGATCAAGTGATAAGCTAATGGAATGGGTCAAGTCAATCACATCATTCTCCTAATGATGTGATCCCATTTATCAAATGACAACTCATGTCTATGGTTAGGAAACTTAACCATCTTTGATCAACGAGCTAGTCAAGTAGAGGCATACTAGTGACATTCTGTTTGTTTATGTATTCACACATGTATTATGTTTCCGGTTAATACAATTCTAGCATGAATAATAAACATTTATCATGAAATAAGGAAATAAACAATAACTTTATTATTGCCTCTAGGGCATATTTCCTTCAGTGGACACAAGAGATTTCTCATATATTGTTACAGGATTGCTGATACGTCTCCAACGTATCTATAATTTTTGATTGTTCCATGCCATTATATTACCCCTTTTGGATGTTTATGGGCTTTATTTTACACATTTATATCATTTTTGGGACTAACCTACTAACCGGAGGCCCAGCCCATATTGCTGTTTTTTTTGCCTATTTCAGTATTTCGAAGAAAAGGAATATCAAACGGAGTCCAAACGGAATGAAACCTTCGGGAGCGTGATTTTTGGAACAAACGTGATCCAGAGGACTTGGAGTGCAAGTCAAGAAGCAGCCGAGGCCTCCACGAGATAGGAGGGCGCCCCCCCCCATAGGGTGCGCCCCTTATCTCGTGGGCCCCTCGGGCGGCCACCGACGTACTTCTTCCTCCTATATATACCTACGTACCCCGAAAACATCCAAGAGCACCACGAAACACAATTTCCACCGCCGTAACCTTCGGTATCCGTGAGATCCCATCTTGGAGCCTTCGCTGGCACTCTGCCGGAGGGGGAATCAACCACGGAGGGCCTCCACATCAACATCCTTGCCCCTCTGATGAGTTGTGAGTAGTTTACCACAGACCTATGGGTCCATAGTTATTATCTAGATGGCTTCTTCTCTATTTTTGGATCTCAATACAATGTTCTCCCCCTCTCTTGTGGAGATCTTCGATGTAAACTCTTTTTGCGGTGTGTTTGTCGAGATCCGATGAATTGTGGGTTTATGATCAAGTTTATCTATGAATAATATTTGAATCTTCTCTGAATTCTTTTATGTATGATTGAGTTATCTTTGCAAGTCATTTCGAATTATCAGTTTAGTTTGGCCTACTAGATTGGTCTTTCTTGCCATGGGAGAAGTGCTTAGCTTTGGGTTCAATCTTGCGGTGTCCTTATCCAGTGACAGAAAGGGTTGCAAGGCACGTATTGTATTGCTGCCATCGAGGATAACAAGATGGGGTTTATATCATATTGCATGAGTTTATCCCTCTACATCATGTCATCTTGCTTAAAGCGTTACTCTGTTCTTATGAACTTAATACTCTAGATGCATCTTTGGATAGCGGTCGATGTGTGGAGTAATAGTAGTAGATGCAGAAGGAGTCGGTCTACTTGTTATGGACGTGATGCCTATATACATGATCATGCCTAGATAATCTCATAACTATGCGCTTTTCTATCAATTGCTCGACAGAATTTGTTCACCCACCGTGATACTTATGCTATCTTGAGAGAAGCCACTAGTGAAACCTATGGCCCCGGGTCTATCTCTTATCATATTTGCTCCCAATCTACTTTTATTTGCATCTTTACTTTTTGCATCTATATTATAAAATACCAAAATATATTTATCTTATCATACTATCTTTATTAGATCTCACTTTACATGAAGTGGCCATGAAGGGATTGACAACCCCTTTATTGCGTTGGTTGCGAGTTCTCAGTTTGTTTGTGTAGGTGCGTGGGACTTTTGAGGAGCCTCCTACTGGATTGATACCTTGGTTCTCAAAACTGCGGGAAATACTTACGCTACACTTGCTGCATCACCCTCTCCTCTTCGAGGAAAACCAACGCAAGGTCAAGACGTAGCAGTTGATTGGAGGAGAATATAATCATTCTACACTTGCCCCGGATTGATAAATCTTAGGTAATCCACTTAAGAAAAATATGTTGTTTTCCTACAAAACTCCGTGTTTGGAGATCCAAAAAAGTCTACAAGAATATAAGTGTGCAGTAAACACCAAGACACACAATAGTTTTTTTTCTCTATTTACATGACATGTGTTTTTATTTTTTGGGGTAATTTTAGGTAAGTTTCCATGGTAACTTTCTATAGATTTGTACAACATGGCAACTTTCTATGACATGTGTTTTCAAAATTTCTTCACTACTTTATATATATGCGTAGACATGTGATACATCTCAATCATATCTATAGTTTTTGTATGATTCATGCTACTTCGCTACCAATTTCATATACTTTGGGATTACTTTTTCTCAACTTTTATTGAATTAATATATTAATCCAGTACACAATGGCAGTTTTCTGTTTTTGTTGTTTTTGATATTTTATAAAAGATATCATAGAAAAAGTTCAAGAAAAAATCATACAAAAATGGTTTGGGAAATTTTAAGCCGGGAGACGACCAAAGGGCCACGGCACCACCCAAGCTAGGGCCCCAAGGGAGCCTATGGCCTGTAGGCCCACTGACCTGCCTCCGGTGCCCAATGTCGCAACGCGTTGTGGTGAAGCGATGACTATTTTTAGCTTTAATTAAGCGAGCCTTAACCATACGCATCGCTGAAGGTTCTTTTACTGGGCCGGCCCGTGTCCTGTGTTGCTTCGCTTAAAAAAAGAAGTATACAAATCACCCCCAAATCCAAGCTTTGGGATACATACCCCCCTGAACTCAAAACCGGGAGAAATCACACCCTCAAATTACTAAAACCGGGTTAATAGCACCCTGTAGTGGTTTCAATCAAACCTTGAGCGGTTTTTGTCTCCATTGATGCCAATTAGATGCTGACAGGGCAAGAAAACTTTGAATGGGTCCATTAGCCAGTTCTCCCCTTGCTTCTCCTCCGTCCTCTGTTCCCCTTTGTCTCTCATGCAGAGAAAATCCCCACCTCGCCTCTCGCCTTTCCCCGGTGCCCCGCCCCGCCTCTCCTCTCCCCAGTCGCCGGCGCCCCGCCCCGCCTCTCCTCTCGCCAGTCGCCGTCGCCCCGCCCCACCTCCCCTCTCGCCTTTCGCCGGCGCTCCGCCCCGCCTCGCCTCACGCCCCGCCTCACCAGATCGCCGGCGCCCGCCCGCCTCACCTCTCGCTTTTGCCGTCAACCAAGCAATGGCGTCTTGAGATCTCCTCCACAAGTCGGGTGTCGAACAAGCAAAGCAAGGGCACGCAGCGCCCGTCGCGATCGCCGGTTCAGATCTTGTAGGAGCAAGTATGCACTGAAGACTGAAAAATCTTGGTCCCAGTTTTGGGGTTGTAGTACTGAAAAATTAGTATGCAGGGGCAAGTAGCCTCGAGTCTATTTTGGAAATTAGTACGCATTGAAAATTAGTAGCATTTCCTCCCAGTTTTGGGCTGTAGTACTAGTCATGCAGTTACCAATTCTGAATTATGAAATGATGATGTATATCTAAATTCTCTGTGTGTGCACTTGTTAATCTGTTGCTTCTGATCTTTTTTTGCTTCTGATCTTGTGAACCCAGGGAGTCGACTGCAGATATTTTTTTGGCATGATGATCCGCACAGTCCATTTGTGAGCATGTTGCTTGGGGATTTGTGCGATGATGTGTATCGACTGAAGGATCGAGTGAGGAATGAAAATGACTTGCTCAACGCCAGCTTGTCGAAGAACAAGATGTTGGATGCGTATGTGTGTGATTTGGAAGTCAAGCATCATGGAGAAGTTGCCGTCCTAAAGAAGAAGATTCAGAAACTGCAGTTCTGCCTTGTGGTTGCTTTGTTCTGTTTTGCCATTTCCTTCTTTTGGAAATGATTTACATCATAAAAAAATTAGTTTGTGAATGACTCAATTATGTATGCTGTTAAGCAAGATTCTGAATGTATGTTGTACTATGAAAACATGCAGAATTTGTACTGTGTAATGTTATGCAAAATTAAGAATTTGCCCTGAATGTATGTTGTGTTATGAAAACAATCAGGATTTATGTATGTGACAATTCTGATATATAGTTGGTGATCAATCCAGAACAAAATATTATGTGAAAATCCCGATATATAGTTGGTTGGCAGTACAAATATTACATGACTGCAACGGAGGCCCTACTCGATACAAAAAGACTCCTTAAACATATATATTACATGACATGACTCGATACAAAAGACTTGTTAAACATCAAACTGGAGGCCCTGCTCGCTTTTCTTAGCTTCCTTGTATGCAGCTAGATTGAAGACACAATGTTGTGGCAAGTTTGTAACTTGTTTAGGTGGAATAAATGGAGTAGCGGCACTTCTCCGAACCTTTGCTGATCTAGGCTTGTTGGCTGGAGCATGCTTGTCATGTTGTGACATAGCCATTGATCTTTGCTGTGACACATGCAACGATTTTGGTTGTGAACTTGGCTCCCTAATTTGAATGCATGTAGGTCTTCTGGGCTCATGCACTTGTAGGTCTTGAGCTGCAGCCTTTCCCTTGCTCTGCCTTGCAACTTCTTCAACCTATTACATGTACACATTAAAACTTATGGACTACATGGGTATAATATGACATGTGAGAATGTAGTAAACATTTGAAATTACTTATGTTCAGCACATTACCTTTGATTTCTTTGAAGTTTCTGCCTCATAGGCTTCTTTCTGTAGTTTCCTTTTCCTAGACCTTTCTCTGACAATATGTGCATTTCCACGATGCTTAGTTGCAGCAGCATTATTTGTGCAACTTTTCATGTTATGGCCTGTCCTATTGCATGAACTGCAAGTGATTTGGCCACCCACCTTGCTCATTTTTATCCCTTTTGGTGCTTCTCCTTCTTCTCTTTTCCTTTCTTTCCTTGGCCTTCCTGGCATTTTGATGTAACCAGGTGCTTGTGGCCTCACATGATCAGCAACCACCCAATTTGACTGACCTTCCAATGGCTCAAACACATGAGAGTAAATTTTCTTGTAAGCCTCAATGGAATAGCACTCAGCTATGTATGCATCCAACAGTTGTGAGCTCTTGTAGATGCAGCTTATTGCATGGCAGCAGGGTAGACCAGAAAGCTGCCAATATCTACAAGAACAAACCCAAGTTTGCAAATTCACAGTGTACTTGTATTTCTCATGCTCTAACACCTCGAACCCATCTCTTCCATTCCAGAGCACATGACAATTTCCAGATCTTGTTATATTCTGCTTTAGTTTTTTAAATATGTAAACCTAGGCCACTTGCTCTTCCTTCTTACCATAGTGGTACCTCCTTCTCCATCACTTTCTTCATCATAAGAGAAATCATCCTCATCAGAGTCAAAATATGGAGTTTCGAAACCAGCATCCAAATCCTCATCAGATTTACATTGCACTTTCTTGTCTTGCATTATAATTCCACTTCTCTGTCCAAGCTTCTTAGCTCTCTCATTCCTCCTAATCTCTCTTGCAAGTTTTCTCAGTTCCTCTGCCTCTGAATCTTCTCCAGAACTGCAATCAGGTATTGGTTCATATTCAGTGTCCTCTTCATCAGATTTGTCAACAGGAGGTGCTTCTGTTGCTGGAACATGTTCAGTTGCAATCTCATGATCTGCACTAACTTGTGTAGCAGTAGGAGGTGCTTCTATTGCTGGAACTTGTTCAGTGATGGTCTCATGTTTAGTTGTAGTGGCAGTAGATTGTGCCACTGCCCTTCTTCTGACTTGCAACTTAACAGGTCTAGCAACTTCTCTCTGTGTTTCATGAGCAGATGATGCACTAACTTGAGCACTTCCAGCAGCACCTGCCACCTTTTCAAGGAACAACTCATCAACCACTGCAGTGTCAACAACTTGCACACTAATAAGTGGTAGTTTTGTCCCTCTGTGCCTAGAGTAAGTTTCTCCTACATTTACTGACAACAGACCTGCACATATGTCAATCTGTTCATCACTTGCATGTATGTCAAATTGCTCATCACTAGCGGATAACATGGTTTGTTCTTGGTGCATTTCTTCATCACTGTCAAAGTGTTGCTGAATTGGCATGTCCAATTCTTCAACAAAAACATCAGCATAGCCGTCTATTATTCCAATGTTCATCCTCTTCACTGACTCATCATCACATATGAACATCAGACCATCCTTGAGGTTTTTTCCTGGAGGTAACCAATGCAATTTTTAGGTGTAAGTACCTTTGCAGTGACCTCTTTCCACCTGATACATATCTTCTGCATAGTTACATAATTCTGCATAGGACAAATAATCCCTTGGGATGGCCAACTCTACCACCAATTCCCCAATGTAATCCAGCTTTCCATGCACGTGCTGAAATGATCCATAATAGTGAAACCTGACAAAGAAGTTGTCCAATGGATCGGGACCAGGTGAACCTACAATTTGAGACACAAAGAACTAACATTCAGAGAAAAAATCTTGTTGTGATATACACAAAGAACTAGCATAGCAGATAATTACTCACGAACTAACATAGAAACAGTGCAAATTCAGTTCATTCGGACAAAAAGTGCACTTTTCTCCAAAACCAAACATGGTAGTCATCTACAATAAATCTCCAAAGAATGGGAGTTCACCCCATTTACTTTGCACAATAGAGACTAGTTTGTCCTGCACCAAATTCTGCACCTTTTTCCTAACGAAAAGATCCCTCTTTTCATATACATAACAGGCATCACCCAATATGCACTTGAGCAGGGCATATAGCAAGATCCTCTTTTCACTTGAATGGGGCAGTTTGCTCTCACGCCACAAATCCTATCGCTACCACTTGAGCAGAGCAAGCTGTCGGCGGCTGCTCTCATGTGGTATAGTAAAACCACAACAAAGTTGGACAAGAGGCAAGTTGCGTTTCATTGTGAGGAGGCTGACTACGGAATGGGCAGAATTTTGCACACCCCATTCCCTCACCCAAACCCACACCTCTGCGGCGAACGCGATCATACACCGGCGCTTCATGATTTTGCCGATGAACGACACGAGAAGCGAGAGGAGCAGCGGAGATGGGCGCACGACTGGACACATTGTTTCTTTCAAGACAAGCAAGTAGCAAAGCGCAGCGGCGGCGGTGGAAGGCGGCAGGCGACGGCGGACGGCGGCGGCGACGGCCGAGCCCTAGCGAACGGAACAGCGATTACGGAGGCGAGGGAAAAGGAAAGAATGGAAGGAATGAGGGAAAAGGAAAGAAAGAAGCAAGGGGAGAACTGGCTAATGGGACCCATTCAAAGTTTTCTTGCCCTGTCAGCATCTAATTGGCATCAGTGGAGACAAAAACCGCTCAAGATTTGATTGAAACCACTAAAGGGTGCTATTAACCCGGTTTTAGTAATTTGAGGGTGTGATTTCTCCCGGTTTTGAGTTCAGGGGGGTATGTATCCCAAAGCTTGGATTTGGGGGTGATTTGTATACTTCTTTCAAAAAGAAAAGGAAAAAAGGCCTTTACTTGGCCGGCCTGTGTCCTGTGTTGCTTCACTTTAAAAAAGGAAAAAAGAAAGATGGAAAACAAGTAATCGAACCCTGGTCTACAAGGTGACCCACCGCGCTCCTTGCCACTAGACTAACACCAAATTCATGCTATGGTTGTTAGCCGCGTGCTACTTAAGGGATAAGAGCTGGCTTTCCTAGGTTTTCAATGGGTTTTTTGTTTTCTTTTGTTTCATTTCTTTTTCTTCTCCGTTTTTTCTTTTCATTTTCTTCAGGATTTTTTCCTTTTCTGTTTTATTTTGTTTCTTTTATTTTTCTCCTTCTTTTTCTTTTATTCATTTCTGCATTTTTTTTATTTGGTTATTATGATCTTTTTGCATTATTCTATTTTTATTTGATTTTATTTTTTCCTCGTCATTTTTGTTTGGTTTTCTTTTTCTTCTCCATTTTCTTCTTATGTTTGTTTTGTTTTCACTCTACATTTCCGTACATGTCAAAAACATTTCGTTAATAAGTGATCAATATTTTTTTGTATACATGTTCAACATTTTAATACTTATTCAACATTTTTCAAATACATGTTCAACATTTTCAAACACTCGTACAACATTTTTTAATACTTATTCAACATTTTAAATACTTCTACAACATTTTTAATTCTTATTAAATATTTTCAAATACTTGTTCAACATTTTTCAGTTACTCGTTCAATAATTTTAATACTTATTCAATATTTATCAAATACTTCTTCAACATTTTAATACTTATTCAACATTCTCAAATACTTGTTCAACATTTTTAAGTACTCGTTCAATAATTTTAATACTTATTCAACATTTTTCAAATACTTGTTCAATATTTTACTACTTATTCACAAAAATTAAATACTTGTTCAACATTTTTAATACTTATTCAATGTTTTTCAAATACTTGTTCAACATTTTTCATATGTTTTTGAAGAGTGTTTTTTGTATATATATGTAGAATATTTTAAAGTATATGTATAAAAATAAAGCAAAAAACGAGAACAGAAAACAGAAGAAAAAAAAAACAGGCCATGGCCTCCCGCACGGCTAGGCCGGCCCATGTGGCTCCCCCAGGACGCGAGGCTTCCCTTGTGCTCGCTTAAAGCGAGACATAGGGGCGCCTTTGTGGTGACTGCTGGGACTGGCGAGCCTGGCTGTTGCGATCAACAACAGTTAGTGCTGGTACGGTCCGACGGAGGTCGGAGCGACGTCGATGATGTGAATGGCGATAAACAGAGATACCTGCTATGGTAATGCAACCGACGACCATTGGTTTTGTGACTGACCGCGTCAGAGCATGGTTAACAATGTTGCCAAGAACTGGCTATATGAAGTTGTCATGCGAGCTATTGCCAAGCTAATAGTTAACATGTATAGTAGCTACGGGGTAGTTACTAAATAGTATTATTTTATTTATACATGATCCACCTTACACTCTCATAATGATTTTTGCAGTCCGTATTGCAGCTGGCTGTTAATCTACGGTCGGCTTCCCTTCTCTCTTCTCTTTTCTCTCGTCCAACTAGTAAAAATATAATAGTTTAGTCCTTAAAGTATGCTAACTGCACCTTATTATACTTTCTCTTCTGTTGAAACCCCAGTGGTCTGCTGTTGGGACAACATCACCGGGGTGTTGCGACCACGATCGATGCGTCCTGCGATGACACACCGACACTACAATGGGGTGTTATAGGCACGAAATTAAATCGCCCGCAAAATAGCCGCACTATTGCTGACTAGGGGCCTTGCCGCTACGCTACAGCCGCCGCCTTGAAACCCTTCACAAATCCCTCGAAATGGCTCCAAAATCAGCAAAAACCTCTAGAATCATCCCTCCAATCTGAAAACTTGTCGCCATTGTTGTGATTGCCCGCTATAGCGACCACTACAGCTTCTAGGAGAGTCCGCTGTGAAATCGTCTCTCCCTAATTTTAATTTGGCCACAGGACAACGACGGCGTGGTGACCTTGAAGGGATTTTTTGCCAGTCTGTGTAGGAGGCTGACAGCTTCTACGAACGCGGAGGGAGAAGCACGTGCGGTGAAGCAGCGCCAGGAGGGGATGACGAGAGAGAGAGAGAGAAACATTGTGCGGGGTGGGAGGTCGATCAGACGGCTAGGGCTGACGTGATTAGATGGTGTGGGAGGCCACCGATTTAGGGTACTTGCCAGTCAACCGACTCCTTGCATCGCCCTCAATCGGTCGCCCGATTGATCATTTTCCTACGAAGAATCATGACATCTATATCTATACAGTTACTAACTTACTAAGCTCCCAAGATTTCCACGCTCATGGTGCATCGTGGTTTTTAGGATCGGTTGTGGGCCTATTTATTAGGATGAGTTTTAGCTGTTGCGTGTATATGGGCCTACAAAATGTTGAGTCATGGCGATTCATTTTCCTTGTTCTTGTTTTGTTCTCTTTTCACATTTTTATTCATGAACGATCTTGCATGTCAATGTTTTGTCATTTATACCACTAGTCTTGTCTCACTACTCAGTTTTGTCATTACAAGTTACAACTGCTAAAAAACGCCATCGTTCAGTGAAATGCTTGCTCCAAATTTTCATTAGATATCTCGAAAACACCATCGTTCCATTAGATCAATGTTTGCTCAAAAATGCCATTAGACATCGTTATTGTCAGGTCAAACCCATTGACCATGTTATATGGTAAAAATACCCTAGACCCACATGTCAGTTCTCTTTATCTCACAATAATAAGTGTGTGCCCCACTTGTCAGGAGTTAGTAAGTGGATAATTTTAGAGGAAAATAATAATGTTGGTGGGATCAAGTATGGCCCACACTTTATTGTAGTGAGATAGCGGGAGGGCTGACATGTTGGTCCATAACTATTTTGGTCATTATAACATGGCAAGCGAGGTTTGAGCTAACAATAATGGTGTTTAGAGGCATTTTTTAGCATGCGTCTGACGAAGCGATGTAATTTTTGAGCAGTTAAAATTCCTCGTGGCAAAACTAAATAGTGTGACATAACCAGTGGCATAAATGATAAAAACATATATTTAAATTTCATGAACATTATTAAATTCTATAGATTTTTTTAGTTTGTGAACATTGTTTTAGTTGTTTTCAGTTTTTCAAATTCGAGAACATTGTTTGAGATCCAATATATTTTAAAATTCATGAACATTTTATTTAAAAATCTGTTGTTTTTAAATTTGCAAAATGTTGGAAAAATAAATTTGTGAACATCTTTTGATTTAATCATTTTTTCAATTAAATAAGTCATAATAGGTTTTACTGAGCTAGCATTGGAGTAAATGGAAAAAATGAGCGAGAGTTTGATGGACTGGCGTATAAGTGACTGTTATATCATCAATTTCATCGTTTTACTGTGGAACAGTAGCTTCCAAAAGGCTCACACTACTAACACTGGCTGACACCGAGTTCAAAACATGTAAGGACACCCATCCACGCATGAACAACACCACTCTCCTATTAAAACAAATACCATCTTAGATGGTAGGCCAACAAAATTCGCAAGAAAAACCAGCAGCCCAACAATATCTAGATGATAAAACAACGCCAGAACATAACTAAAACCCAAACCAACAAGATAAACCAGAAAAAAATAACCAGCTGCAATAACATGCTAAAGAAGAAAAAAGTTAATCATGCGGGTGAAAAACGACGCAACAAAGCGTGCAGCAGCCTCTAGTACTAATTGACATTACGAACGAGGTATGCGTCAACCACGCTGCCCTGTCTCGCAATTAATTGCTACTACCTTCGTCCGGGTTTGTTGGTCCCCTTCATATTTTGTGCCCAACTTTCACCGTAGATTTGACTAACAAATTCTGAGTGATATGTCATAAAATTTATAGGGAATGAGCCTAACTCAACTGGTTGGGGGAGTGGATGTACAAATCCAACATCTGAGTTCAAATCCTCACAGAGGCGAATTTAGATTCCTATTTATTCTTAAGGACCAGGCTTTCCAGATACTCACGCATTTATTGAGGACTAGGCTCGTTGTGTAACCGAGTTTTAAAATCCTAATACTCATACTTAAAAGCTGTATGCATCCTTAGTTGGTGTAGAGGCCGGGGAAGTGAAATTCTCTCCCAATTTTAGCTTCGACCCCCTTCCTCCCTCCCGACCCCCTCGCGCTGCCACCCAGGGCAACGCCAGGGGACCAACTCCTCGCGCCGCCAGCTCTCCCGCGAGGCAGATCTCTGCCGCGGTGGTGGCGGCGCCCGACGCCTAAAGGGATAGGGCAGGAGGGAAGCGACAGATCTCCCATCAGGCGGCTGGGGCGCCTCGTGCGGGGTGTCTTCGTGCGGCAGCCACGGCAGCGTCCTGGCTGTGCGGCGGCAGCCGGCGAACCCAGGGCTAGCGAGGTCCTCCGATGGGATCTCCGGTATGCGATGGGTGGCGGTGGTGGCTGTGGATCTGGCGTCCCGGCCAGATCCGTCGTGGTTCGGCTATGGGCAGCTGGCGGCGCGTGATGGGTCCGGGGTGGGGCGGTCGGTGGTCCTCAACCGGCTTTCCGACGACACCATACGTCTACATGGCGTGGGTGTGCTCGGATCCAGTCAGCGGCGGGATCATGGTGGCGCTACTTCTGGTGAAAATTGCGCTGACTTCGGTCATGGCGGACGATGACGGCGTCTCCAACGCCCCCTGTTGAGGCATCGTCGTTGCAAACTACGTCGACGTGACCGGGATGTTCCGGGAGAAACCCTAAATCTGGGTCTACCGGATCGGACGATAACAGCGCCTTCGGTGTTGTGCTCCATCCCGAGGGCATCGTTTTGGAGCAGGAGCTGGCTGGAGGGGGACAAGGAGGAGCAGTGTTTCATCTACCGCAAGGCCGACGACGGATCCCGGCGGCATGGCGCTGCGGAGTTTCGGCGACGGGCGCGTGTGGATGGATACGTGCAGGATGGTGGTGTTGTCTGGCGCCGTGGTGGCGTCGACGACAGCTAGAACGGGCAAAATAGATGCAGCAGTACAGTACTGAAGATGAATTGATGGCAGGTGGTTGCGGCGGCCTCATACCCGGCAGGTGTCCTGGTTGAGGAGTGCGCCGGACTGGTGGGAGCCCCATACCCGGCAGGCGTCCTGGTTGGGACCTCAAGTCTTAGATGTTAGGTTTAGGTGCGAGGTCTGTTTGGTATTAGGCCCAGACTATCAGCATCCCTTCGTCAACTGGATAGGAGTAGCGACAGATGTTGCCTAGACGGTGGCTTTAGTCTTACTGGTTTATGACTTTGTAAGGTCTTGTATGATAAAGTGGCTGCATGCATCGCCCAGATATAGAGGCTGGGGTCCTCCTCCATTTTTTTAAAAAAATAATACTATTTTTTATTTATATAACTTATTTTTTAATAGTTAAATCAAAGGTGAAAGTTTGACCCAAACTAAAGGGGACTAATAAACCAGGAACCAAGGCAGTACCACGGAAGCCGCGCTATGGCATGTAGTTGATCAGCGCGCACCATTTTCGGATGTGATGCTTAATTGCTCCGATCCATGGCATTTAGCACGCGGCCTGGCTAGTGATCTTTTTAATTGCCTCTGATTTCAGCTATTTGATTCCATATCAGCGTTACCGACCATCCATGCGTGTGCACTATAAATATCCTTCCCACCAAGGTTGAGAGTGGCAGGCTTGCAACACCAGTAGCAGACACCTCACCTGATAAGTTTCCTTTTTTCTTTCACTCACAAGGATGAAGACTTTTAACATGGTGTTCGTGGGTCTTGCTCTTTTGGTGCTATCCTCAGGTAATCAACAGTTAAGTACTCCCTCCGTTCCCAAATAATTGTCTTTCTAGCCATCTCAAATGCACTACAACATACGGATATATGTAGATATGTTTTAGAGTGTAGATTCACTCATTTTGCTCCGTATGTAGTCACTTGTTGAAATCTCTAGAAAGACAATTATTTAGGAACGGAGGAAGTATCATGCATGCATATAATTCGACGTTCTTTTCTTGTTGATTTTTCCTAATCCTCGTTCGTTTCTTTCTGAGATCCGCAGGCATGTTGATGCAGGCTTCAGCGGAGCTCTGCAGTGACTCGATAGTTTCGCCAAGTTGTGATGGCAATGGCGTCTCATGTAAGGAGCTATGCAAAAGGTTCATTTACATCGGCAAGGTCACTGCAACATGCGTTCCCCAGGGGTGTAAGTGCACGGTCTGCATACCACATGATTAAGCACGCGTTCGTTTTCCTGTGGTTAGTGGTGAAATAAGGTCTTGTTTTAGACAAGTTGTAATCAGGGCCTCTGGGGCAGCCAGCCTCGAGTCACAACATTACTTGTCACTGCAGAATGTATTGATTTATAAATCAATGTATTTTGCTTTTTTGATATGCAAAAGGACAGAAAAATATACCTGCCTTTTGCCTTTTCATATTAACTTGGCCAAAGAATTTGTTAGATCACTCGAGATATATGAGCGGAATTAGATAAACTAGATGATGCCCCATATGCGCTGCTGCGGAAACCTTGCTAAAAATGCATGAATAGTTGCTATGAAAACATCTAAAAACTAATAGAATGCAAATGTAAGCTTAAAAGATAAGAAAAATGAGAAGTGCATAAAAAGAGAGAGAAAAATTGTCATTTCTAGCAAAATATGAAGGATGAACTCTAATATAAAGAATAACTGATGACTAATTTGCATGAAGTGATGATGTGGCAACATTTGCATGCATACAGTAATGCAAAAATAAATGTAATTTATGGCTTGCATTTATCACATATTTATGTGGCATGGTTGCATGACTAGAAAAACTAGATAGTGAGTTGTAACTATCTAAGAATAAAAGACAATAGAAATTGTGCATTGTGATGCATATAATTCACTCATATTGTGAAATTCACTTCACAAGCTTATCTAAAAGGCACATGATGGGACAAAGAAAAAAAATACTTGTAAGGTCCAACAATAATAATTTTATGACAATATGCATTGCTTCAGGCAGTCGCCGGAGGGTCACACCCCCTTCTCTAAACAAAAACAAAGGTAATAGATCGCTCGGCCTGAGCGGTTATAGGTATATAAAAAACTATCAACAACAATATACTATAACATTTATGAGAAAAAGTTGTAACAATCTTGGTTTTGATACCTCCTGCTCTTGGGATTATATACGTTCATGTCGAACAGTATGATTATCATTCGTTGTAAACCAAAAGAACATTATTTTGACAACCAAATGAATACCTTTGCTTTTCTTGAAGTGATTTGAATAAATTTTTCATCTCTATTCTTGATCTCTTAGATTATATACGTTCTTGTCAAACAATATGAATAAAGAAAGAGAAGGAAACTCAATGTTGTTGGGGAAACAAAACCTATAAAAAAAGGAACCGAAAGATGGGTTCCCGCTCCTCTTGTCGCCGATGAAACCATCGGACGGGGAAGAGGAGGGGGACTGGTGTGGCAGCTGTTCGCACACGAACACGTGATCGTGTACCCTCGATGCCGGGGGTGATGCACCGCAGCTCACGTCGAAGGAGACCCGCCGGAAGCGCGGTACGCAAGACAATCCGATGGGCGCTTTTGGAGACCCGAAACCCCACACGCCCGGGAGGGACCCCGTCAAGGCGCGCGGCGGCTATGGGATGCCCTAGGTCGGCCTGACCGCCCCTAGGGCCTCGAGGTTCACCGCCCTGCAATGAAGAAGAACGAACGAAGAACGAGGAAGAAGAAGAACAAGGGAGAAGGAAAAGTAAAGGTAAAAGATGTAGATAGATTTGTTCGATTGTGTGTTGTTTAATCGGCCGTCACCTCTCATCTGTTTATGAGGCGGCTGGACATTCCGTACAAGAAAAGGACTAAAAATTCCGTCCAAAACATCAAAAACCCTAACCTAACTCGGACAGGAATCTTTGGCAATTTCCGGATCAATCTCGGTCTCACCGATTGGTTTGCTTTGGTCCCACCAAGTGAACGTGGCCAACTCTCTGTAACCTTCTATAATTTCCGGATCAATCTCGGTCTCACCGATTGGTTTGCTTCGGTCCTACCGAGTCAACATTGCCAACTCTCTGGTAAATTTTCGGACCAACTCGGTCTCACCGATCAAATCAACTCGGTCGGTCCGAAATGACTCTGCAGCTTCTGTTTCTGACCTTGTTTTGCCTCCACAGGTTGCATATGGACTCGGATTAAGATGATTTTTATATGAAAATCTATCGTTTCGACGAGACGCACAACTTTCATGTTGAAACAGTTTCCATCAGAGGCCATATTGATTGAGTTTTACACATTTCTTTACTCTGGTGTCAACATGAGCATCTCTGAACTTGTCATAACTTTTGAGTCCGAGCTCCGTTTTAGACCATCTTCATATCTATCTTGATATTCTCGAAGAGAAACATTCCAAGGTGACTTCCAATCATAAGTTTGAATTGGTCTTGATATAACCTATGCTAATTTTATGACTGTGCCAATTTTGAGCGTCAACACATGCCCCCCTGTTTTTCGGCAAAGCTAGCGTGCCGAAAAATAACTTGTACTATGTTGGTTCTAAGGACGATGTCAACACTCCATCGGCCATTTTGCATCTTCTTAGAAAGATAAGTATATATCGGCCATTACTTGTTTGAATCCTTGATGCAAACTTGGGTGAAACCTTCTCAATTTCATTAACAATCCGGTGATAAATTTCCATAGATATGTATTTCAAAGTCATCCTCTGAACCATATTGTTCACCCTTTCGCTGGGATTTTGCAGACAATCAAGAATGAATTCCCTCTAAGCCTTCCTTTCACCTGCATACAAATTTCATTAGTGGCCGAAGCAATGGGCTTTGGTTCGGCCTTACCTATGTCGGTGAGATCAAGCATCGGCTATTGATAGATGTGCAATACACCATGATCAACATGGTAGCCGAATGCTTGTTGCGCCAACTCATTTGCTCTTCAATTTTCATGTCTAGATATATGAGAAATATTAAAGCAACCCAAGGTAAATTTTATATCTAGAGATACCTCAAGGTAAACTATAAGTGATTCGTCAAAACATTGATAACTCTTGGATATTTGTTGTACTACTCATAACGAATCACCCAAAGTCTCAATATGTATAGCACCTATGGCAACCAAAAGCTCCAAACCGAATAAAATTTTATATTCGGCTTTGATTATTGTGAAAAAATATTTTAAGCGGCATGAGGTTTGTTTTTGTCTCCAATTGAACTAAGGACGATGTTAGGATACTACACCGGCCATACTTTGACATATTCTTAGGGTGATAGATAAATATCATCCATTAACATGAGGTCCATGTAGAATTCGCCCACCAAAATATGTATAGCCGAAATAAAAAAATAAAATAGGAATAAAATATTTCGGCCCCTTTGTATTAGCAACAATGTAACTAACCAAATGTATAGTAATTTGATAATACCCTCTCATGATATAGAAAATTATGTTGCATCCATGGATCAAAATAAATCCATGGAGGGTAATTGATCATACCTAGGGATGAATTCCATGGCAAAGGCATCAATGGCATGGTTGAAGAAAATGGACGATGTGCTAACCGAAGATTCTGATGTTGTGATGCACGCCTTCGGCTTAATTGTTTGTTGCTTCCATCCTTCTCTTTCTTCACTTTTATTGTACTTGTTGCAATAGAAGCACGCAAATCATTTTTATTTTGATTGGTCTTCTTGGGAACCCATGCCATGTTCTTCTGTCTCAGCTCTTGTGCGCTAAGATTTTGTAATTTCTTCTTTTGCCAATACGATAAGCCGAGTGGGCATCTCGGCTGTGATTCTGTCTTGACCAATGGCAATTCCTTTTTGGCCTTGTGCACTCTCAAATTCTTTTCTTCAGATTTGACATTTTGACTCTCAACAATTGATTGCTTCATCTCATTGCCTTTAGTAGCCAATGTCAACACTTTCATTGGCTCTTTTTTATTTGAGATCAAATCTGAAGTAGCACACTTACGACCATCTCTTTTCACGCGGTAAACTTGCTTTACCACCTATTTCTTCTTCCTTGAGCTCTGGACCGATTCCTTATGATTGAAACGGTCTTTGACGCGTGATTGTTCAAATGTTGATCTTCTTGGAGCTGCATTGTATTGGTGAGATGGTCTAAATTAAGATGGAGAATGTGCCCTTGTATTATACCTGTCCCATGATGAATATGGATCTATATGAGCATATGAAGGCATCCACGGCATTGGCATTGGCGGCCCAAAATAAGGATATGAATATGTTGCATTAAAATTCTCACTTTGCCAATACCAATCCTCATATTTGCGCCTTGGGGGTGATCTTGGTTTCTTTGCATGATTGGGCCGATAAGCATTCTTCTCTTCACTCTTCTTTTGATATTTATCCAATAGTTCAGCGAAGGTGATTTTTGATCTCTTACACTTGCGCTTATTCAGGCCTTTGTTTTCTTTTGGTTTGCTTTCATCGATCATTGGATTTGCTTGCTGCCCCCCAGTCCTTGGCGTCTTCATTGTAGCTTCAATGGAATTCTCACTCTCAAGTTTATGTTCATTGTGCTCTTCAAAAAATTCTTTACTTAAAAGCTTGATCCCGTCACCTGTAGTTTTTACCTTCTCTTTAGATGGATCGTCTTGAAGTAGCCGATGCAAAAACTTTTTGCCATCAAGACCAATCGGAATAGACTGGTCATCCTTTGGTGTTTCAACAATTCTCAATCGTCCTTTATCAATGGCCGATTTAACTATTTGACGAAACATATTGCAATCCTCAAAATTATGTTTGAACGAATGATGCAACCTACAATACATTCGTCCTTGAATTGATGGCTTGACATGGTGATCAAGAATTCCTATGTAATTATTTTTCAGCAATAAATCAAATATTTGATCACACATGCTTGAATTAAAGGTAAACTTTTTATTTTCTTGCCGATCTTGCTGTGTGAATGGCTTTGGAGTTATGCAAACGAATGGTTCAGATTTTGTATAACCCCATTCGGCTATGAATTTTATTTTGCATTCTCTTACCGATGTCATTGGATAGGATATTATACTAGCATCAGTTTTCTGAAAAGAATCTAACCTTGGCTTTAAGTTTCTGAAACAAAAATAGTTAGAACATGCATGCCTCAATTGGGACCAAGAGTAAGCCAAGTATGAAACAAGCAAAGCTACCCATGTAGATACGAACTTTAAATAAAGCAACGGGAAAGCTTTGGCTGCAACAATAAGTCATTACCGGTCTTTATAAATGGTGCAATGGGTTGACCGATATGTTCTATAACTATTTTATTGCTAACAAGTAAATTACCCTTCTTCATTGGTCTTTCAATATTACTTAAGAGGATTTTTCTAATAGATGCATCAACAATAAAGTTTTGACCAAATCTGAAAATAGGTAAATTACTTGCTAAACATACCTCTTCAAATATGTTGGGAGAGCATGATGGTGGTGTGACTTGAACAATATCTTGCTCCGCCTTTGGATAGCTCCCCAATGCCTTTTCATCATCTTTTTCTTGATTTCGTGCATCATTAGTTTGAAGATCTTTTCCCACCAAACTTTCTTCGGCTACTTGTTCTTGTTCTTGAAGCTCGTCAATTTCTATGGCACGAAACTCATAAGGCAGGAAGTAGGTTCCATTAACTTCAAAAAAATCAAGTATGGTTGTCTTTCCATGCCCTTTCTCAACAATGTTTGCCTCTTTGGATTTGATGGATTCAAAATATATTCTACTTGATTCGGCTTTTTCAACCGAAGCACTTTTAGTTTCCGAATCATCATTCTTTTCACCGGTTATATCAATTGGCAAGGCTTCTTTTCTTTGAGCTAATTCTCTATCAATTCTCTCCTGGCGAAGTACTTGCACCCTGTCGCGCAAAGCTTTAACTCCCCTCTCAATTTCAGCGCGCTCTAGATTAGTTTGCCCCCCAATGCTTTGTGGATCTTTTGGCAATGAAGTGTTAGTGTTACTGAAGTTTTGCAATTGTGTAGGGGGTGTATAATATGTTGCGGTACTAGATGGAGGTGTATGCACTCCTGTATAACCATATGCTCTCTCACCAATACTATCAATTGATGAAGTTTCATCTTCCTGCAAAACTCTAGCCTTTATGGCAGCATAATCAGGAAACAACCCCTTTTCATATTGTTCAAGGTAAAGAGCACTAGTCCTCTTGTTTTGTGCCAAGCTCTTTTTTAATGCAGCCACAACCGCTTCTGGAAGGGATTGCCCCACAATACTTTCAGACTCTTTCGGCAATGATTCGTGAGTGTTGCCGAAATTCTTGAATTGCGTAGAGTATGCATTATATGCTACAGTATTTGATGATGGCACATGTGTTCTTGTTAAATTTTCACTTATTCGGCTATGACCATGAAGATGCGGGGCCGAATTATGAACATCTACAGTTGCATACGGTGCTGAAAAATTACTAACATGAGGTGTAGCATATAATGGTTGAGAGTAACTTGCCGAATAGCTAGTAGTAGCATGGCCAATTCTCCCATCCATCAGCAAGGTTGGATTCACATATTGCAAATTAGTTGCCGATGAATAAAAAGGTGAAACACTTTCTTGCATGCTATTGTAAATTTTAACATGCGGTATTCCAAATTGATTAGCCAAACCCATCATGTTGTTCATCGGCATATGGATTTGTGGGGTTGCCGATGCATGGGAGTTTGGATACATATGTTGTACGTTGCTAAAATCTTAAGAATTTGAAGCATGAAGATTGTTTTGCATCGGCCCTTGCGCATAATTACATGCATGATTGATAAAACTAGGGCTAGCCGATACATTATGCTCATTAGATGATCTAGAAAAAACATATGGATTATTTGCATCTACAAAGGGGAATTGGGTATTCATATTACCTTTGTAGATTGCAGCAACTTGATGACGATGTCTTCGTAGCAAGAACGGGCTGGAGACCGTTCAAAGCTTCGTCCCCAGCGGAGTCGCCAAAAAGTGTGTTCGCACATGAACACGTCACCGTGTACCCTCGACGCTGGGGGTGATGCACTGCAGCTCACGTCGAAGGAGACCTGCCGGAAGCGCGGTACGCAAGACAATCCGGCGGGCGCTTTTGGAGACCCGAAACCCCACATGCCCGGGAGGGACCCCGTCAGGGCGCGCGGCGGCTATGGGCTGCCCTAGGTCGGCCTGACCACCCCTAGGGCCTCGAGGTTCGCCGCCCTGCAATGAAGAAGAACGAACGAAGAACGAGGAAGAAGAAGAACAAGGGAGAAGGAAAAGTAAAGGTAAAAGATGTAGATAGATTTGTTCGATTGTGTGTTGTTTAATCGGCCGTCACCTCTCATCTATTTATGAGGCGGCTGGACTTTCCGTAAGAAAAGGACTAAAAATTCCGTCCAAAACATCAAAAACCCTAACCTAACTCGGATAGGAATCTTTGGCAATTTCCGGATCAATCTTGGTCTCACCGATTGGTTTGCTTTGGTCCCACTGAGTGAACGTGGCCAACTCTCTGTAACCTTCTATAATTTCCGGATCAATCTCGGTCTCACCGATTGGTTTGCTTCGGTCCTACCGAGTCAACATTGCCAACTCTCTGGTAAATTTTTGGACCAACTCGGTCTCACCGATCAAATCAACTCGGTCGGTCCGAAATGACTCTGCAGCTTCTGTTTCTGACTTTGTTTTGCATCCACAGGTTGCATACGAACTCGGATTAAGATGATTTTTATATCAAAATCTGTCGTTTCGACGAGACGCACAACTTTCATGTTGAAACAGTTTCCATAAGAGGCCATATTGATTGAGTTTTATGCATTTCTTTACTCTGGTATCAACATGAGCATCTCTGAACTTGTCATAACTTTTGAGTCCGAGCTCCGTTTTAGACCATCTTCATATCCATCTTGATCTTCTCGAAGAGAGACATTCCAAGGTGACTTCCAATCATAAGTTTGAATTGGTCTTGATATAAACTATGCTAATTTTATGACTGTGCCAATTTTGAGCGTCAATAGCAGCATCGAGGAGAAACTTGGCGGCAACGGCTAGGGTTGAGAGAGGATGGGGACAAGACTTCCCTTCTCTTTCTTTATTCTTGATCTCTTCGTAATACATTGAAATGACAAAGTATACAAGGAATATCCAGAAACCTCCAATGCATTGAGAGACGTAGGAGATGGACAATTGGGGACCTACAAAGGGAATGGATTGCAGAAGAAGGGATGCTTAGAGATTGGTCAAACATGTCACTCGCTAGGATGTGTATTGGTGAGACTAGGGACAAACTTTCATAGGATTTCCTTTCCATCATCACCACATAGCATTTACCACTTCTTTTTCTTGAATACGCACAAGTGTGTGTACTATATGTTAAAGAAGAAGTGGGGTGAAGAGCCCCTCCACATTGGTGGTTACACTACAAGAACACAACCCCAGCTCCACTGCTAAGCCACAATGCTAACTACTCACCCTCATGCCCAACGATAATCTCCCTAGAAAGGCGTCCACATTTCCCTTAAGGAGGCCTGCATCCTTCCACACTCTCCCCTCAACCTCTAAACGATTAATTACATATCGAGTCGAGGGGGTAGCACCGTCGAAGACAGTTCCGTTTCGGTGTTTCCTTAGCTCCCACAATACAAGAACCACAACCGCTCGAGTGACCTTCTTACCTAGGCTGGTCCTGTACTTATCGATGCACCATTCCCTTAGTGTTGATCCACTGGTGGGTATCCAAGATTGCTTGTCCAAAGCGGGGCACACACGAGTCCACACCTCACATGCAAAGACACACTGTAGTAGAATGTGGTCAATCGTCTTGTCCTCTTATTCTCAGAAAGGGCATTTTTACGTAGTTATCCAAGCCCCTTCTTGCGAGTCTGTCCGAGATCCAACACCTATTCCAGAGGGCCAGCCAAGTGAAGAACCTGGATCTTAGGGGAGCTTTGGATTGCCATGTGAACTCGGTGGCCGGCGCTATCTCTCTGGCCTAGAACTGCGCCGCATATGTGTTGGGGAACATAGTAATTTCAAAAAAAATCCTACGCACACGCAAGATCATGATGATGCATAGCAACAAGACGGGAGAGTGTTGTCTACGTACCCTCGTAGACCGTAGGCGTAAGCGTTATGACAACGCGGTTGATGTAGTCGTACGTCTTCACGATCGACCGATCCTAGCACCGAAGGTACGGCACCTCCACGATCTACACACGTTCGGCTCGGTGACGTCCCATGAACTCACGATCTAGCAGAGTGTCGAGGGAGAGCTTCATCAGCACGACGGCGTGATGACGGTGATGATGATTCTACCGGTGCAGGGCTTCGCCTAAGCACTGCAACGATATGACCAAGGTGGATTATGGTTGAAGGGGGCACCACACACGGCTAAGAGATCAATGATCAACTTGTGGGTCTATAGGGTGCCCCCCTCCCCCCTATATAAAGGAGTGGAGGAGGGGGAGAGGGTCGGCGTCCTAGCCGCGCCCAAGGGGGGAGTCCTACTCCCGGTGGGAGTAGGATTCCCCCTTCCCAAGTTGGAGTAGGAGAGGGAAGGAAGGGAGAGAAGGAGAGAAGGAAAGGGGGGCCGGGCCCCCTCCCAATTCGGATTGGGATAGGGGGGGGGGGGCGCCCCCACCTTGGCTGCCTCCTCCTCCTTTCCACCATGTCCCATTATGGCCCATTGACTCCTCGGGGGGTTCCGGTAACCTCCCGGTACTCCGGTAAATGCCCGAACTCATCTGGAACCATTCCGATGTCCAATCATAGGCTTCCAATATATCGATCTTTATGTCTCGACCATTTCGAGACTCCTTGTCATGTCCGTGATCATATCTGGGACTCCGAACTACCTTCGCTACATCAAAATACATAAACTCATAATACCGATCGTCACCGAACATTAAGCGTGCGGACCCTACAGGGTCGAGAACTATGTAGACATGACTGAGACTCATCTCCTGGTCAATAACCAATAGCGGAACCTGGATGCTCATATTGGTTCCTACATAGTCTACGAAGATCTTTATCGGTCAAATCGCATAACAACATACGTTGTTCCCTTTGTCATCGGTATGTTACTTGCCCGAGGTTCGATCGTCGGTATCTCAATACCTAGTTCAATCTCGTTACCGGCAAGTCTCTTTACTCGTTCCGTAATGCATCATCTCGCAACTAACTCATTAGTTACATTGCTTGCAAGGCTTATAGTGATTTGCATTACCGAGAGGGCCCAAAGATACCTCTCCGACAATCGGAGTGACAAATCCTAATCTCGATCTATGCCAACTCAACAAGTACCATCAGAGACACGTGTAGATCACCTTTATAATCACCCAGTTACGTTGTGACGTTTGGTAGCACACAAAGTGTTCCTCCGGTATTCAGGAGTTGCATAATCTCATAGTCATGGGAACATGTATAAGTCATGAAGAAAGCAATAACAATAAACTAAACAATCAAGTGCTAAGCTAACGGAATGGGTCAAGTCAATCACATCATTCTCTAATGATGTGATCCCGTTAATCAAACGACAACTCATGTCTATGTCTAGGAAGCTTAACCATCTTTGATTCAACGAGCTAGTCAAGTAGAGGCATACTACTGACACTCTGTTTGTCTATGTATTCACACATGTACTAAGTTTCCGGTTAATACAATTCTAGCATGAATAATAAAAATTTATCATGATATAAGAAAATGTAAATAACAACTTTATTATTGCCTCTAGGGCATATTTCCTTCAGTCTCCCACTTGCACTAGAGTCAATAATCTAGATTACACAGTAATGATTCTAACACCCATGGAGTCTTGGTGCTGATCATGTTTTGCTCGTGAGAGAGGCTTAGTCAACGGCTCTGCAACATTTAGATCCGTATGTATCTTGCAAATCTTGATGTCTCCCTGCTTGACTTGATCGCGGATGGAATTGAAGCATCTCTTGATGTGCTTGGTTCTCTTGTGAAATCTGGATTCTTTTGCCAAGGCAATTGCACCAGTATTGTCACAAAATATTTTCATTGGACCTGATGCACTAGGTATGGCACCTAGATCAGATATGAACTCCTTCATACAGACTCCTTCATTTGCTGCTTCCGAAGTAGCTATGTACTCCGCTTCACACGTAGATCCCGCCACGACGCTTTGCTTAGAACTTCTCCAATTGACAGCTCCACCGTTCAATATAAACACATATCTGGTTTGTGACTTAGAGTTATCCGGATCAGTGTCAAAGCTTGCATTGATGTAACCATTTACGACGAGCTCTTTGTCACCTCCATAAACGAGAAACATATCCTTCGTCCTTTTCAGGTATTTCAGGATGTTCTTGACCGCTGTCCAGTGATCCACTCCTGGATTACTTTGGTACCTCCCTGCTAAACTAATAGCAAGGCACACATCAGGTCTGGTACACAGCATTGCATACATGATAGAGCCTATGGCTGAAGCATAGGGAACACCTTTCATTTTCTCTCTCTATCTTCTGCAGTGTTTGGTCATTGAGTCTGACTCAACTTCACACCCTGTAATACAGGCAAGAACCCTTTCTTTGCTTGATCCATTTTGAACTTCTTCAAAAACTTTATCAAGGTATGTGCTTTGTGAAAGTCAAATTAAGCATCTTGATCTATCTCTATAGATCTTGATGCCCAATATATAAGCAGCTTCACCGAGGTCTTTCATTGAAAAACTCTTATTCAAGTATCCTTTTATGCTATCCAGAAATTCTATATCATTTCCAATCAACAATACGTCATCCACATATAATATTAGAAATGCTACAGAGCTCCCACTCACTTTCTTGTAAATCTGAGGCTTCTCCAAAAGTCTGATATAAAACCATATGCTTTGATCACACTATCAAAACGTTTATTCCAACTCCGAGATGCTTGCACCAGTCCATAAATGGATCGCTGGAGCTTGCACACTTTGTTAGCATCCTTTGGATCGATAAAACCTTCAGGTTGCATCATATACAACTCTTCTTCCAGAATCCATTCAGGAATGCAGTCCTTACATCAATTTGCCAATTTTCATAATCATAAAATGCAGCAACAAGATTCGGACGGACTTAAGCATCGCTACGGGTGAGAAAGTCTCATCGTAGTCAACTTCTTGAACTTGTCGAAAACCTTTCACAACAAGTCGAGCTTTGTAGACAGTAACATTACCGTCAGCGTCAGTCTTCTTCTTGAAGATCCATTTATTATCGATGGCTTGCCGATCATCAGGCAAGTTAACCAAAGTCCACACTTTGTTCTCATACATGGATCCCATCTGAGATTTCATGGCCTCAAGCCATTTTGCAGAATCTGGGCTCATCATCACTTCCTCATAGTTCGTAGGTTCGTCATGGTCAAGTAACATGACCTCCAGAACAGGATTACCGTACCACTCTGGTGCGGATCTTACTCTAGTTGACCTACGAGGTTCAGTAGTAACTTGATTTGAAGTTACATGATCATCATCATTAGCTTCCTCACTAATTGGTGTAGAAGTCACAGGAACAGATTTCTATGATGAACTACTTTCCAATAAGGGAGCAGGTACAGTTACGTCATCAAGTTATACTTTCCTCCCACTCACTTCTTTCGAGAGAAACTCCTTCTCAAGAAAGGATCCATTCTTAGCAACGTATATCTTGCCTTTGGATTGTGATAGAAGGTGTACCCAACAGTCTCCTTTGGGTATCCTATGAAGACACATTTCTCCGATTTGGGTTCGAGTTTATCAGGTTGAAGCTTTTTCACATAAGCATCGCAGCCCCAAACTTTATGAAATGACAACTTTGGTTTCTTGCCAAACCACAATTCATAAGGTGCCGTCTCAACGGATTTATATGGTGCCCTATTTAACGTGAATGCAGCCGTCTATAAAGTATAACACCAAAACGATAGCAGTAAATTAGTAAGAGACATCATAGATCGCACCATATCTAGTAAAGTACGATTACAACGTTCAGACACATCATTATGCTGTGGTGTTCCGGGTGGCGTGAGTTGCGAAACTATTCCGCATTGTTTCAAATGAAGACCAAACTCGTAACTCAAATATTCTCCTCCATGATCAGATCGTAGAAACTTTATTTTCTTGTTACAATGATTTTCCACTTCACTCTGAAATTCTTTGAACTTTTCAAATGTTTCAGACTTATGTTTCATCAAGTAGATGTACCCATATCTGCAAATCATCTGTGAAGGTGTGAAAATAATGATACCCGCCACGAGCCTCAACATTCATCGGACCACATACATCAGTATGTATGATTTCCAACAAATATGTTGCTTGCTCCATTGTTCCGGAGAACGGCGTTTTAGTCATCTTGCCCATGAGGCATGGTTCGCAAGTACCAAGTGGTTCATAATCAAGTGATTCCAAAAGTCCATCAGAATGGAGTTTCTTCATGCGCTTTACACCAATATGACCTAAACGACAGTGCCACAAATAAGTTGCACTATCATTATCAACTATGCATCTTTTGGCTTCAATATTATGAATATGTGTGTCACTACTATCGAGATTCAACATAAATAGACCACTCTTCAAGGGTGCATGACCATAAAAGATATTACTCATATAAATAGAACAACCATTATTCTCTGATTGAAATGAATAACCGTCTCGCATCAAACAAGATCCAGATATAATGTTCATGCTCAACGCTGGCACCAAATAACAATTATTCAGGTCTAAAACTAATCCCGAAGGTAGATGTAGAGGTAGCGTTCCAACCACGATCACATCGGCTTTGGAACCATTTCCCACGCGCATCGTCACCTCATCCTTAGCCAATCTTCGCTTAATCCATAGTCCCTGTTTCGAGTTGCAAATATTAGCAACAGAACTAGTATCAAATACCCAGGCACTACTGCGAGCATTAGTAAGGTACACATCAATAACATGTATATCACATATACCTTTGTTCACCTTGCCATCCTTCTTATCCGCCAAATACTTGGGGCAGTTCCGCTTCCAGTGACCAGTCCCTTTGCAGTAGAAACACTCAGTCTCAGGCTTAGGTCCAGACTTGGGCTTCTTCACTTGAGCAGCAACTTGCTTGCCGTTCTTCTTGAAGTTCCCTTCTTCCCTTTACCCTTTTTCTTGAAACTGGTGGTCTTGTTGACCATCAACACTTGATGCTCCTTCTTGATTTCTACCTCCGTAGCCTTTAGCATTGCGAAGAGCTCGGGAATTGTCTTATCCATCCCTTGCCTGTTATAGTTCATCACGAAGCTCTTGTAGCTTGGTGGCAGTGATTGAATAATTCTGTCAATGACACTATCATCAGGAAGATTAACTCCCAGTTGAATCAAGTGATTGTTATACCCAGACATTTTGAGTATGTGCTCACTAACATAACTATTCTCCTCCATCTTGCAGCTGTAGAACTTATTGGAGACTTCATATCTCTCAATCTGGGCATTTTCTTGAAATACTAACTTCAACTCCCGGAACATCTCATATGCTCCATGACGTTCAAAACGTCGTTGAAGTCCCGGTTCTAACCCATAAAGCATGGCACACTGAACTATCGAGTAGTCATCAGCTTTGCTCTGCCAGACGTTCATAACATCTGGCGTTGCTCCTGTAGCGGGTCTGGCACCTAACGGTGCTTCCAGGACGTAATTCTTCTGTGCAGCAATGAGGATAATCCTCAAGTTACGGACCTAGTCCGTGTAGTTTCTACCATCATCTTTCAACTTAGCTTTCCCTAGGAACGCATTAAAATTCAACGAAACAACAACATGGGCCATCTATCTACAACAACATAGACATGCAAAATACTATCAGGTACTACAAGAACCACAACCGCTCGAGTGACCTTCTTACCTAGGTTGGTCCTGTCCTTATCGATGCACCATTCCCTTAGTGTTGATCCACTGGTGGGTATCCAAGATTGCTTGTACAAAGCGAGGCACACACGAGTCCACACCTCACATGCAAAGACACACTGTAGTAGAATGTGGTCAATCGTCTTGTCCTCTTAGTCTTAGAAAGGGCATTTTTACGTAGTTATCCAAGCCCCTTCTCACGAGTCTGCCCGAGATCCAACACCTATTCTGGAGGGCCAGCCAAGTGAAGAACCTGGATCTTACGGGAGCTTTGGATTGCCATGTGAACTCGGTGGCCAGCGCTATCTCTCTGGCCTAGAACCGCGCCGCATATGTGTTGTGGAATGTAGTAATTTCAAACAAATTCCTACGCACACGCAAGACCATGGTGATGCATAGCAACGAGACGGGAGAGTGTTGTCTACGTACCCTCGTAGACCGTAAGCGGAAGCGTTATGACAATGCAGTAGATGTAGTCATACGTCTTCATGATCGACCGATCCTAGCACCGAAGGTATGGCACCTCCGTGATCTGCACACGTTCGGCTCGGTGATGTCCCACAAACTCACGATCCAACAGAGTGTCGAGGGAAAGCTTCGTCAGCACGACGGCGTGATGATGGTGATGATGAAGCTACCGGCACAGGCTTCGCCTAAGCACTGAAACGATATGATCGAGGTGGATTATGGTGGAGGGGGGCAACGCACATGGCTAAGAGATCAATAATCAACTTGTGTGTCTATGGGGTGCCCCCTCCCCCATATATAAAGGAGTGGAGGAGGGGGAGAGGGTCGGCCTCCTTGGCGCGCCCAAGGGGGGAGTCCTACTCCCGGTGGGAGTAGGATTCCCCTTCCCAAGTTGGAGTAGGAGAGGGAAGGAAGGGAGAGAAGGAGAGAAGGAAAGGGGGGCCGGCCCCCTCCCAATTTGGATTGGGCTTGGGGGGGGGGGGGCGCCCCCACCTTGGCCGCCTCCTCCTCCTTTCCACTATGGCTCATTAAGGCCCATTGACTCCCCGGGGGGTTCCGGTAACCTCCCGGTACTCCGGTAAATGCCCGAACTCATCCGGAACCATTGCGATATCCAAACATAGGCTTCCAATATATCGATCTTTACTTCTCGACCATTTCGAGATTCCTCGTCATGTCCGTGATCATATCTGGGACTCCGAACTACCTTCGGTACATCAAAACACATAAACTCATAATACCGAACGTTAAGCGTGCGGACCCTACGGTTTCGAGAACTATGTAGACATGACCGAGACTCATCTTCTGGTCAATAACCAATAGCGGAATCTGGATGCTCATATTGGTTCCTACATATTCTATGAAGATCTTTATCGGTCAAACCGCATAACAACATATGTTGTTCCCTTTGTCATCGGTATGTTACTTGCCCGAGATCCGATCGTCAGTATCTCAATACCTAGTTCAGTCTCGTTGCTGGCAAGTCTCTTTACTCGTTCTGTAATGCATCATGCCGCAACTAACTCATTAGTTACATTGCTTGCAAGGCTTATAGTGATGTGCATTACCGAGAGGGCCCAGAGATACCTCTCCGACAATCGGAGTGACAAATCCTAATCTCGATCTATGCCAACTCAACAAGTAGCATCGGAGACACCTGTGGAGCACCTTTATAATCACCCAGTTATGTTGTGACGTTTGGTAGCACACAAAGTGTTCCTCCGGTATTCGGGAGTTGCATAATCTCATAGTCATAGGAACATGTATAAGTCATGAAGAAAGCAATAGCAATATACAAAACATCAAGTGCTAAGCTAACGGAATGGGTCAAGTCAATCACATCATTCTCTAATGATGTGATCCTTTTAATCAAATGACAACTCATGTCTATGGCTAGGAAACTTAAGCATCTTTGATTCAACGAGCTAGTCAAGTAGAGTCATACTAGTGACACTCTGTTTGTCTATGTATTCACACATGTACTAAGTTTCCGGTTAATACAATTCTATCATGAATAATAAACATTTATCATGATATAAGGAAATATAAATAACAACTTTATTATTGCCTCTAGGGCATATTTCCTTCAATATGCTGATCGTGTGGTGAACCATCCACTCTTATCCCAAGCCTATCGGTAGGAGTCCACCACATCTGGGTCAAGCTGGATGATGTCTACTACGTAACCGTCTCCTTGTAGACATTGTTGGGCCTGCAAGTGCACAGGTTTGTAGGACAGTAGCAAATTTCCCTCAAGTGGATGACCTAAGGTTTATCAATCCGTAGAAGGCGTAGGATGAAGATGGTCTCTCTCAAGCAACCCTGCAACCAAATAACAAAGAGTCTCTAGTGTCCCCAACACACCCAATACAATGGTAAATTGTATAGGTGCACTAGTTCGGCGAAGAAATGGTGATACAAATGCAATATGGATGGTAGATAAAGGTTTTTGTAATCTGAAAATATAAAAACAGCAAGGTAACAAGTGGTAAAAGTGAGCGTAAACGGTATTTCAATGCGTTGAAACAAGGCCTAGGGTTCATACTTTCACTAGTGCAAGTTCTCTCAACAATAATAACATAATTGGATCATATAACTATCCCTCAACATGCAACAAAGAGTCACTCCAAAGTCACTAATAGCGGAGAACAAGCGAAGAGATTATGGTAGGTGCGAAACCACCTCAAAGTTATTCTTTCCAATCAATCCGTTGGGCTATTCCTATAAGTGTCACAAACAACCCTAGAGTTCGTACTAGAATAACACCTTAAGACACAAATCAACCAAAACCCTAATGTCACCTAGATACTCCAATGTCACCTCAAGTATCCGTGGGTATGATTATACGATATGCATCACACAATCTCAGATTCATCTATTCAACCAACACATAGAACCTCAAAGAGTGCCCCAAAGTTTCTACCAGAGAATCACGACAAAACGTGTGCCAACCCCTATGCATAGGTTCATGGGCGGAACCATAAGTTGATCACCAAAACATACATCAAGTGAATCACGTGATATCCCATTGTCACCACAGATCGCACGGCAAGACATACATCAAGTGTTCTCAAATCATTAAAGACTCAATCCGATAAGATTACTTCAAAGGAAAACTCAATCCATTACAAGAGAGTAGAGGGGAGAAGAAACATAAGATCCAACTATAATAGCAAAGCTCGCGATACATCAAGATCGTGCCAAATCAAGAACACGAGAGAGAGATCAAACACATAGCTACTGGTACATACCCTCAGCCCCGAGGGTGAACTACTCCCTCCTCGTCATGGAGAGCGCCGGGATGGTGAAGATGGCCACCGGTGAGGGTTCCCCCCTCCGGCAGGGTGCCGGAACAGGGTCCCGATTGGTTTTTGGTGGCTCTGGAGGTTTTGCGGCGGTGGAACTCCCGATCTAATCTCTGTTCTGGAAGTTTTACGATACGTAGGTATATATGGGTGCAAGGGGTACGTCGGTGGAGCTTCGGGGGCCCCACGAGGCAGGGGGCACGCCCTAGGGGGGTGGGCGCGCCCCCACCCTCGTGGCCAGCTCCCGTATCTTCTGACGTAGAGTCCAAGTCTATCCGGTGGCTTTCCTTCCAAAAATAACTTCTCCAGTTGATTTCGTTCCGTTTCGACTCCGTCTGATATTCCTTTTCCTCGAAACACTGAAATAGGCATAAAACAACAAATCTGCGCTGGGCCTCCGGTTAATAGGTTAGTCCCAAAAATAATATAAAAGTGGATAATAAAGCCCAATGTTTCCCAAAACAGTAGATAATATAGCATGGAGCAATAAAAATTATAGATACGTTGGAGACGTATCAAGCATCCCAGAGCTTAATTCACCTTTCGTCCTCGGTAGGTAAATGATAAAAAGATAATTTTTGATGTGGAATGCTACTTGGCATAATTTCATTGTAATTCTTCTTAATTGTGATATGAATATTCAGATCCAAAAGATTCAAGACAAAAGTTCATATTGATAAAAGAAATAGTAACACTTCAAGCATACTAATCAAAGTAATCATGTCTTCTCAAAATAGCATGGCAAAAGAAAGTTCATCCCTACATAATCATATAGTTAGACTATGCTTCATTTTCGTCACACAAAGATGTTCCCAACTTCTATACCCCCGATGACAAGCCAAGCAATTGTTTCATACTTAAATAATCTCAAACTTTTTCAACCTTCATGCAATACATGAGCGTGAGCCATGGATATATCACTATGGGTGGAATAGAATATGATGATGGGGATTGTGTGGAGAAGACAAAAAAGGAAGAGAAAGTCTCATATTGACGAGGATAATCAACGGGCTATGGAGATGCCCATCAATTGATGTCAACATGAGGAGTAGGGATTGCCATGCAACAGATGCACTAGAGCTATAAATGCTCAACAAAATAAAACTAGTGGGTGTGCATCCAACTTGCTTGCTCACGAAGACCTAGGGCATTTGAGGAAGCCCATCGTAGGAATATACAAGCCAAGTTCTATAATGAAAAAAATTCCCACTAGTATGAAAAAGACAACTTATGAGACTCACTATATTAAAAACATGGTGCTACTTTGAAGCAAAATATATGAGACTCACTACATGAAGAACAAGGTGCTACTTTGAAGCACAAGTGTGGAAAAAGAGATAGTAACATTGCCCTTTTTATTTATTTTCTTTTTTTTTTGGCCTTTCTTTTTTTTCTTTTTGGCCTTTCTCATTTTGTTTGATTGGGCAATGCTCTAATAATGATGATCATCACACTTCTATTGATTACAACATAAGGATTACAACTCGAAACTAGAACAAGATATGACTCTATATGAATGCCTCCGTGATGTACCGGGATGGTGCAATGAATCAAGAGTGACATGTATGAAAAATAATGCATGGTGGCTTTGCCACAAATACGATGTCAACTACATGATCATGCAATGGCAATATGACAAAAGTAAAGTATGTCATGATGATGATGAACGGAACGGTGGAAAGTTGCATGGCAATATATCTCGGAATGGCTATGGAAATGCCATAATAGGTAGGTATGGTGGCTGTTTTGAGGAAGATATAGGGAGGTTTATGTGTGATAGGCGTATCGTATAACGGGTTTGGATGCACCGTGAAGTTTGCACCAACTCTCAAGGTGAGAAAGAGCAATGCACGGTATCAAGAGGCTAGCAAAGGCGGAAAGGTAAAAGTCGATAACACATGGACTCAACATTAGTCAAAAGAACTCATATACTTATTGCAAAAATTTAGAAGTCATCAAAAATCAAGTACTACGCGCATGCTCCTAGGGGGATAGATTGGTAGGAAAAGACCATCGCTCGTCCCCGACCGCCACTCATAAGGATGCACAAGCCAGGTACACTTCATGTTTCAAATTTGTTACACAACTTTAACCATACGTGCATGCTACGGGACTTGCTAACTTCAACACAAGCATTCTTTAAATTCATAATCACCCAACTAGCATGACTTTAATATCACTACCTCCATATCTCAAAACAATTATCAAGTATCAAATTGATCATAGCATCCAATTCACTTCCGATGATAGTTTTTGTTCAAGTTACCATGCTGTTTAAGACTCCCAAAATAATATAAGTGAAGCATGAGAGTTCATTAATTTCTACAAAATAAAACCACCGTTGTGCTCTAAAAGATATAAGTGAAGTACTAGAGCAACAGACAAACTACTCCGAAAGATATAAGTGAAGATCAATGAGTAGCTAAATAATTATGCAACTATGTTAAGACTCTCTCTCATTAAAGAATTTCAGATCTTGGAATTGTATTCAAACAGCAAGCAAAACAAAATAAAATGACATTGCAAGGGTAGCACAACTCATGTGAAGAAGCAAAAACTTAGGCTCAACCGATACTAACCGATAGTTGTTCAAGAAGAAAGGTGGGATGCCTACCGGGGCATCCCCAAGCTTAGATGCTTGAGACTTCTTGAAATATTATCTTGGGGTGCCTTGGGCATCCCCAAGCTTGAGCTTTTATGTCTCCTTAATTCCTCTCATATCATGGTTTCTCTTTTTATCAAAAGCTTCATCCACAACAAACTCAACAAGAACTCGTGAGATAGGTTAGTATAAACCAATGCAAAACTTTATCATTTTCTACTGTAACAAATCACTAAAATTATTATTAAACATTGCATACTAAATGCCTCTGCATATTTAATACTCCTATCCTCAAATAGAATCCTTAAACAAGCAAACATATGCAAACAATGCAAACATAACAGCAATCTGCCAGAACACTATAGTCTGTAAAGAATGCAAGATTCATCATACTTCCCTAACTCCAAAAATTATGAAATAAAATTCCCACTGTAGTAAATTTATCAGAGCTCAGTATGCAAAAATATTCAACATTATACCACTCTCTGACTTTTTTAGGGAATTTTTGCAATAGCGGTAAACTTTCTGTTTTCAAACAGCAACATGTATACTAGAAAAATAAGCATGGCAAAGGTTATCCTTGACTTTTTTATTGAAACTAAAGATTCAAAACATTAATCTAATTAACATAAAGCAAATACTAACAAAAGAAAATGATGCTCCAAGCAAAACACATATCATGTGGTGAATAAAAATATAGCTCCAAGTAAAGTTACTAATGAACGAAGACGAAAGAGGGGATGCCTTCCGGGGCATCCCCAAGCTTAGGCTCTTGGTTGTCCTTGAATATTACCTTGGCGTGCCTTGGGAATCCCCAAGCTTAGGCTCTTGCCACTCCTTATTCTGTAGTCCATCAAATCTTTACCCAAAACTTGAAAACTTCACAACACAAAACTTAACAGAAAACTCGTGAGCTCCGTTAGCGAAAGAAAACAAAAGACCACTTCAAGGTACTGTAATTAACTAATTATTTATTTGTATTGGTGTTAAACCTACTGTATTACAACTTTTATATGGATTATAAACTATTTTACTAGCCATATATTCATCAAAATAAGCAAACAACACATAGAAAACAGAATCTGTCAAAAACAGAACAGTCTGTAGTAATCTGTAACTAACGCAAACTTCTGGAACTCAAAAAATTCTAAAATAAATTGGTGGACCTGAGGAATTTGTCTAGTAATCATATTCAAAAAGAATCAACTATCACTCTCCAGTAAAAAGTTATAGCTAATCTCGTGAGCGCTAAAGTTTCTGTTTTGTACAGCATGATTATAAAGACTTCACCCAAGTCTTCCCAAAGGTTCCACTTGGCACAAACACTAATTTAAACACAAAACCACATCTAAACATAATCTAGATGGATTATTTATTACTAATCAGAACCAAAAATCAAGAAACTAGAATAAAATTGGGTTGCCTCCCAACAAGCGCTATCGTTTAACGCCCCTAGCTAGGCATGATGATTTCAATGATGCTCACATAAAAGATAAGAATTGAAACATAAAGAGAGCATCACGAAGAATATGACTAGCACATTTAAGTCTAACCCACTTCCTATGCATAGGGATTTTGGGAGCAAACAACTTATGGGAACAATAATCAACAAGCATAGGGAGACAAAACAAGCATAACTTCAAAACTTTAAGCATATAGAGAGGAAACTTGATATTTTTGCAATTCCTACAAGCATATATTCCTCCCTCATAATAATTTTTAGTAGCATCATGAATGAATTCAACAATATAACCAGCACCTAAAGCATTCTTTTCATTACCTACAAGCATAGAAAATTTACTACTATCCACATAAGCAAAATTCTTATCATTCGGAATAGTGGGAGTATCATAAGAGACTTGAACACTAAAAATTGTTTCCACATTAAAAGAGTAATGTTCAGAAAAAGGGTAATCATAATCATGACAAGATTTTTAAATATAATCATCACTACTTTTTATAGCATAAGTTTCATCACAATAATCATCATAAGTAGCAACTTCCTTCTCATCATAATCGATTGAAACCTCTCCCAAGATAGTGGAATCACTAAATAAAGTTGACACTCTTCCAAATCCACTTTCATATTCATCACAGTAAGATTCAACATCCTCCAAAATAGTGGGATCAGTACTTCCTAAAGTTGACACTCTTCTGAACCCACTTTCATCAATATAATCATCATAGGTAGGAGGCATGCTTTCATCATAATAAATTTGCTCATCAAAACTTGGGGGACAAAAAATATCATCTTCATCAAACATAGCTTCCCCAAGCTTGTGGCTTTGCATATCATTAGCATCATGGATATTCAAGGAATTCATACTAACAACATTGCAATCATGCTCATCATACAAAGATCTAGTGCCAAACAATTTAATGCATTCTTCTTCTACCACTTTGGCACAATTTTCCTTTCCATCATACTCATGAAAAATATTAAAAAGACGAAGCGTATGAGACAAACTTAACTCCATTTTTTTTGTAATTTTATTTTATAAACTAAACTAGTGATAAAACAAGAAACAAAAAGATTCGATTGCAAGATCTAAAGATATACCTTCAATTACCTAGCCTCCCCGGCAACGGCGCCAGAAAAGAGCTTGATGTCTACTACGCAACCTTCTCCTTGTAGACGTTGTTGGGCTTGCAAGTGCACAGGTTTGTAGGACAGTAGAAAATTTCCCTCGAGTGGACGACCAAAGGTTTATCAATCCGTAGGAGGCGTAGGATGAAGATGGTCTCTCTCAATCAACCCTGCAACCAAATAACAAAGAGTCTCTTGTGTCCCCAACACACCCAATACAATGGTAAATTGTATAGGTGCACTAGTTCGGCGAAGAAGTGGTGATACAAGTGCAATATGGATGGTAGATAAAGGTTTTTGTAATCTGAAAATATAAAAACAGCAAGGTAACAAGTGGTAAAAGTGAGCGTAAACGGTATTTCAATGCGTTGAAACAAGGCCTAGGGTTCATACTTTCACTAGTGCAAGTTCTCTCAACAATAAAAACATAATTGGATCATATAACTATCCCTCAACATGCAACAAAGAGTCACTCCAAAGTCACTAATAGCGGAGAACAAACGAAGAGATTATGGTAGGGTACGAAACCACCTCAAAGTTATTCTTTCCAATCAATCCGTTGGGCTATTCCTATAAGTGTCACAATCAGCCCTAGAGTTCGTACTAGAATAACACCTTAAGACACAAATCAACCAAAACCCTAATGTCACCTAGATACTCCAATGTCACCTCAAGTATCCGTGGGTATGATTATACGATATGCATCACACAATCTCAGATTCATCTATTCAACCAACACATAGAACCTCAAAGAGTGCCCCAAAGTTTCTACCAGAGAATCACGACGAAAACGTGTGCCAACCCCTATGGATAGGTTCATGGGCAGAAGCCGCAAGTTGATCACCAAAACATACATCAAGTGAATCACGTGATATCCCATTATCACTACAGATACGCACGGCAAGACATACATCAAGTGTTCTCGAATCATTAAAGACTCAATCCGATAAGATTACTTCAAAGGAAAACTCAATCCATTACAAGAGAGTAGAGGGAGAAGAAACATAAGATCCAACTATAATAGCAAAGCTCGCGATACATCAAGATCGTGCCAAATCAAGAACACGAGAGAGAGATCAAACACATAGCTCTTGGTACATACCCTCAGCCCGAGGGTGAACTACTCCCTCCTCGTCATGGAGAGCGCCGGGATGGTGAAGATGGCCACGGTGAGGTTCCCCCCTCGGTGGTGCCTAACAGGCCCCGATTGGTTTTGGTGGCTTTGGAGGTTTCTTGGCGGCGCGAACTTCGATCTAATCTCTGTTCGGAAGTTTTACGATACGTAGGTATATATGGGTGCAAGGTGCGTCGGTGGAGCTTGGGGCCCCACGAGGCAGGGGCGCTACTGGGGGTGGGCGCGCCCCACCCTCGTGGCCAGCTCCGTATCTTCGGACGAGAGTCCAAGTCTATCTGGTGGCTTTCCTTCCAAAAATAACTTCTCAAGTTGATTTTGTTCCGTTTCGACTCCGTCCGATATTCCTTTTCCTCGAAACACTGAAATAGGCATAAAACAACAAATCTGGGCTGGGCCTCCGGTTAATAGGTTAGTCCCAAAAATAATATAAAAGTTGATAATAAAGCCCAATATTGCCCAAAACAGTAGATAATATAGCATGGAGCAATCAAAAATTATAGATACGTTGGAGACGTATCACTGGACCTCGGCAAGTTGAACCGAAAGTCTCAAGTATTCGTCCAACATTTGATTGGTGACCTTTGGTCCAATGTCGAGAGCCTGATACGCCTCCGTCGTATCTACTTTTCCTAACGCTTTTCCTCTTGTTTTGGACTCTAATTTGCATGATTTGAATGAAACTATCCTGGACTGACGTTGTTTTCAGCAAAACTACCATGGTGTTGTTTTTGTGCAGAAATAAAAGTTCTCAGAATGGAACGAAACTTTGCGAGAATTTTTTATATAATAAAAGAGAATTTCTGGAGCCAAGAATCACCGAAGGGGGGCACCTGGGTGGGCACAACCCACCAGGGTGTGCCTGCCCCCTGTGCACGCCCATGTGGGTTGTTGGCCCCGCAGACCCTGAAACCGACTCTATAAAATCCTATTTTTCTAGAAAAAATCAAGGAGAAAGAACTATAGTGTTCCACGAGACGGAGCCGCCATCACCTCCTGTTCTTCATCGGGAGGCCAGATCCGGAGTCTGTTTGGGGCTCCGGAGAGGGGGATCTTCGATATTCGTCATCACAACCCTTCTCCATCGCCAATTCCATGATGCTCCCCACCGGGAGTGAGTAATTCCTTCGTAGGCTCGCTGGTCGGTGAGGAGTTGGATGAGATTCATCATGTAATCTGGTTAGTTTTGTTAGGGCTTGATCCCTAGTATCCACTATGTTCTGAGATTGATGTTGCTATGACTTTGCTAGGCTTAATGCTTGTCACTTTGGGACCGGGTGCCATGATTTCAAATCTGAACCGTTTATGTTATCACCATTATATCTATGTTCTAGATCCAATCTTGCAAGTTATAGTCACCTACTACACGTTATGATCCGGCAACCCCGGAGTGACAATAGTCGTGACCACTCCCGGTGATGATCATAGTTTGAGGAGTTCATGTATTCACTGTGTGTTAATGCTTTGTTCCGGTTCTCTATTAAAAGGAGGCCTTAATATACCTTAGTTTCCAATAGGACTGTAACATCCCAAAATTCTAAATTTTGGAATGTTATAATAAATAAATAACTATGGTTGTTGTCTGATTGTTTGACTGATTGATTGAATGGAATTGAGTGGAAATTGAAACTTTTGAAAGTTGAATGAGAGGGAATGAAATGACTTTCCCAAACTTTCCATTTTGCATTTTTGGATCCTAATTGAACTCAAGTTCATTGCAACACCAAAACCTAGAGTGAAGATGACATGACTTCTTCCATTTTGAAATGAATAGGGTTTTGGAAGAGATTTGAAATTCATTTGGGAAGATTTCAAATCCAAAGCTTTATGCAACTCAATGATTTTCATGAGGGAAGATAAAATGACTTCTTCAATTATATGAAATAGGAGTTGGAAGTTATAATGAATCAAGTTGAAAATCAATCGAAAGTGCTTTGGAACCCTCTTTCAAATTTTGAGTTTTGAATTTGAATTTCAAGCTTTGGCATGTGGGAAACATTTCAAAAACTAAGCCTGATAAATACTTGATCAAAAGTATGAGAGGAGCAAACATGACACTCCAAAAATATCAGAGGAAACAATGCCAAAAGATTTGGATTCAAATCTGAAATTTATTTGAATTTGAAAAAGTAGATTTTATGAAGTTCGGATTTTGCCTTTGGAAAATGTTCAAATGAAAGGAATATTCCCTGATCATTTTGGTATATATATACCCTATATAAATTATTTATAGATTGGGTTTTATTTTTGTTTTAGTTTTATTTAAAAAATAAAGAAAAAAAAACCGGGCGCCACCAGCCACCCAGGCCCAGCCAGCCAGCCCCCAGCCTCAGCCTTTGGCCCAGCCAGCCGGCCCACCAGGGCCAGCCCAGCCGAGCCGAGCCAGCCCAGCTCCCTCACCTCGCCTCGCCTGAGGCGCCTCGCGTCGGTCGACCGCTCCCTCCTCACCCCTCTCTCTCTCACCGACTCGTGGGACCCGCCCCTCTTCTTCCCCGCCCCGCCACGCCGACCGCTGGAGATCGACCGGATCCCGGGATCCGGATCCCCGATCGCCCCGATCCCTCCCGATCCCCGACGACCCCTGGCTATATAAGCCGCCACCCCGCACCCCATTCCTCCCGAGACCACGCTGACCCCTCTCCCTCCCGCTCGTGCTCGCCGGAGACCCGAGCCCTCCCGCGCCATTGTTGCCGCCGTCGAGCCCCTGGTCCACCCCGACCTCCCAACACCACGAACCCTTCCCGACCCGTGCGCGTCTTCCCGACGAGTCGCGGAGCTCGCCGACGTCCGGACGCCTCGAGCACTTTCGCCGCCGCCGCCCGCCCGTCGCCGGAGTCCGGTAAGTCACCGGCAATCCCCTTCCCCCGTCCGATCGTAGGTCTACGGCTAGGATTAGAAGCCCCCGAAGGGGTAGGTTTTAGTTATAAAACCGCCGGTCCACTCGGCTTATTTTTAGTTTAGGTTTTTATGTTAGGCCGGTTCTTTTAGTTTAAACCCTAGAGCCCGTTTAGCCTATCTAACGCTCGAGGGCAAAGATATAGGCCCATTAGGCCTTTTCTTTTTATTTTGATTTTCTGTTTTAGCGAATAGTTTCAGTTTTCAAAATGTATATCTTTTATTCTGTTTAATATTTTGAGTGATTCTTTTTTGTTGGATTGCAAATTTTACGTAGTTTCTGAAAAATATATATTTAGCTATGTTAAAATAATTAAAAATGCTTTAATATTGTTTTAGTCAGAATAGTAAATCTGCTATAATTTTAGTTAGAAAATTATTTTTGCATGATTCTTTTGTCACCACTTTATTTTGACATTTCAAAACCCTAGAAATTAATTTTGGGTATTTTAGGATTAATAAATAATTAATTTTAGACAGAATCCTATTAATCCTAATTAATTAACTAGTTCCTGTTTTCCTATTAAATTAATTAGTAAATTAATTTATTTTTAACTTGTGATTAGTTATTCTAGGTTAGTTTCTGTCATTCTAGTAGATGAACTTTTATTTATAATTAATAAAAGTTTTAAATTAATTTTCTTAATGGAAATTGGATTAGGCCTAAAATGAGTTTTATAATAGCTTTTAATTAATTCTTTTGCTCCTAATTGCTTAGTGAATCCTTTTCTGTTAAGTTAACCTAAAACCATGATTAGGTTATATTAAGGAATTTTTGTTATATAAAACTATTTTAGCTATTGTTTGGAGTAGGGAAAACTTTGAGTGGCCTTTCTTTGAGTTTTTCTTTTGGATTTGGTTTTGGTTGTTTTGTTGTGTTATGTTACCTTTGTTATGTTGTGTTATGTGATCCTATTGCTATGTGCTTATTATAGTTATTGTTTGCCTCGGTAGAATTTCCGGTCTGCGAAGATTACTACTACTGAAACCCTAGTTCTTTCAAGATCGTCAACCGTGCAAGTTCACTTTGATCATTGCTTTCATACCTATGTTTTTATTGCATTTAGTGGCACCTTTGCAACCACCCCTCAAGAGTGTTATTGAATCCTTGTAGTTGAGTAGTATGCATGAGGTAGGAACCCACCACCTGTTACCAAGCCCGGACGTTATTTATTTTAATGCTACGCTATAGTAGACGGGTTTGGTATGAGTGCTCGGAGTGGTGTGAGAATGGAGGCTCTCGTCAATGACGACAACTCCGTGATGGAAATCTGCAAGGACTGCATCTTCAAGACCTCAAGACTTCAAGACTCGAGACAGATTTCAATACACACTCTTCGGGTGAAGGACGGTTGACGGGCAGCCTGGAGAAACCAGTGGTTGGCGAGATGCATGGAGAAGCGCCATGACATCTTGCGGAAAGCTTCACCCAGACTCAAAGAGACGGAAGAATACTTCACGCCGGAAGCTTACATGCAACCGCAAGTCATTATGGGCTCGCTTGGTTGACCTTAGTGGTGACTCTGGCTGGGACGGTACTAGCAGATGTAGAAGGACGGTAGGATTGGATGGATACCGGACGAGTGGTCGAGGAACTCTTTGGAAGACCATGTTTGGTCATCTTGTTCTCAAACACTCGAAGTGCGAGAACGTAAAGAGAGGATCGAATCTTGCGGGTAAAGTGTACAAACCTCTGCAGAGGGTTATAACCTAATCGATTAGCCGTGTCCCCGGTTACGGACAATTTGAGCATCTGGACTTGGATCTATCTCGGAACTCTCAACACCGGATTGATAACTTAATTGTGGGCAACATATGATGAATCTTGGGCTATGAGACATCGGTTGGCGGAACCATGTCATGATAGAAAACTCCATAGTACAGACTCCATTTATGCCTTTGATGTAGGTAAAATAAAATCCGCTTTTATGCAAACAAAACTCAGATACAGAGCCATAAAGCCATACTGCATATAGTATAGTTTATCATCTGTTTTCTCATATTATGATCTTGCGGTACATTCAATGTACTTGACCTACACGGCTGCAACGTATCATGTTGCAGGATTTTCTTCGACGAGTAAGAGTTACGATCAGATTACGGTCTACACTCAACTTTGCCGATGGCGTTGATGGGACTCCACACCGACTATTTGTTTCACTGTGACTTATGAGGTATATATCAGTTTTACGTTAATTATACATGTGATTGCACTTTGATATATACATTGATGTACTGTGTGTGCCGATATCTTGATCGAGGATGGCACGGATACACGAGGCTTGACCGTCTGAGGTCGGGTCGCTACAGAGATGGTATCAGAGCACATGTTGACTGTAGGACGTGACCCTAGAAACCGGAAAGCCCTAGGACAGGAAATTTCTAAACTTTATTTTCAAAAAGACTCTTACTTCTCATCTTTTCAGATTTTATCAAATAGACACTCTCACCTCAAATAGTTAGAATATACCCCTTTCCTTTTTGACCACACGGAGGATCAACTGAAGACGCTCCAAGAAGGATTACATATCGGAGAAAGTGATGACCACTTCAGAGTTAAGAGGATTTCACCATGTATTAGAAGAATTGAAGTACAACAGTTGGAAACTCCGATGACTTGAAGGAGCTGAAGAATTATTTGACCTTTAGAAGACCAAACCCCTGTTATACACCTACGTTAGATGCGACGATTTGTGAGCTGTCATTTGTTTGATGTTTTCCGACAGCCCCAAAATAAAACCCGTTTCTTCAAAAAACTATTGGTTGTATTGTGTATATCCTCCCCACCTCTCTCATATCTCATCCCAAAACTTTTGAACCCCATAGATGATGAATGAAGTTGGACTGATATTCTCTCGATCAAGACTCACCGGAGGCAGAGCTATGGATGCGAAGATGGAAAATCACTTGGAGCAATTTGGTTTCAAGGAAGTATGAGGTTCAATATGCTCTTCAAGATTTTACGTAAAGTGCTGCAACCTGGTGGAAAATGCATCAAGCCATACAGGGATTTAATGGAGCAAGAACTTGGGAGGAATTCAAGAAGACCCTGATGAGATCACGACTCATCCGGAAGCATTATGATAACCCGAAGAAGAAACCTTGTGCCTGCAGGATTTGTGGAGAAATAGGACACACCCAGGAGGAACACAAGGATGGATGCCCTCATTGTGAGGAGAAACACCCAGCTGAGGAATGCCCAACTAGCCATGTGACTTGCTTCCTGTGTGAAGGAACCACCCACTACCCGGTGCAGTGTCACATTTACTCCACGGTGCAACAAACTATTCCGAAGCAGGAAGATGGAATGAAAGAAGCCCTCAAGGAAGATCTAGAAGAATCAGTAATGAGTGAAAGTGTTGAAGACCTGGATGGAGAAGGTCTCAACAGATTTTTCTCCAATGCCTGCTATTCATGTGGAGAAGAAGGACATTTTTCACAGTATTGCACCAAGGAAAGAAAAGAGTATCCGGGATACTTCCCGACGGAAGCAATAGAGATTGATCCACAGGGAATAGAAGGATTGATCAGAACGAGGAAACCCAGGAAGAGAAAACAAAGACACCCTCAGAACAACCCAATTTCTGCAAATAGGGACAAGAGTCATATCACCTGTTTTGAATGTAAGGACGTCGGGCATTATGCCAATCATTGTCCCGAAAGGAAGCAAGGAACTCAAGGAGCAGGCACCATCTCCAAGAAGCCCAAAGACTTATCGAAAGTCATTTGTTTTTGCTGCAAGGAAGCAGGACATTATGCTACTAAATGTTCCGACAAGATGAAAACTGGAGTTGAGTAGTTGGAATTTTGATATGGATAATAAGAGTAGTAGAAAGCAATTTCATTTTCATGAGCTCAATGAGTTGAGTTATGTAATAGAGATTGTAATAGTTCATGACTCAATAACGTTGTAATGTCACATGCTGAAAAGCTTTAAGGAGTTGTCATATTTTATCTTGGAAATTAATATTCTGGATGAACATGGAAGAAAGTGAGTTGTGAAGCATAAACAGGAAATGGGAATTGAGATTGAAGTTTTGTTTGGATGATATGAATGTGTGCCCAGGAGATAAGTACCTTAATTCTGAGCATCATTTCTGTTCCACAACTGCAGATGACGACCCTTTACGAGTCCTTCCTTAAAGGTCCGGAAACCCTCATGACCCTGACAAGTGATCATGATTACCCGAAGATCCTGAAGGACATGATGAAGCATATTCACCTTGAAGGAGATGCAGTCTACAAAGGCTACCCCTTCATGCATAAGGGAGTGGAACTTTGGTATGTGGAGGTACACCTCCACCATTTGAAAGGAGTTTGCCCAAAATGATGGGGCAGTACTTTTCATTTCACGTGTGCCACAAGCAACTTTCTTCGATGCTGTTCGTGAAGCAGCCATGGAAGCCATACGTCAGATCGGAGAAATACTTGAAGCAAGACTCCGTCATACTCAGGAATACCTAAGTGAAGTGCATACGGAGATGATGGAGGTGAAGCTCAAGGCCACCACAATGAACCGAAGATTGAAGAATTCAAGGCACATGTCGCACAATTCCAAAGGGATCAAGAATCCTCAAGGAGGAAAAATGAATAAAGTTGGAAGTAATGTCCACCATACCGAACCATGTGGGTGGCAGCATTTGTAACAAAGTACTTATTGGAATTTGGATTCACGAAAAATGATTAAGGATGTAATGAAAGATTGATATGAGAATAATGAGATGTTATGGATAAATTTGTGCATTTATTTTGGTCATAGTACTCTGTAAAACCACAGGATCAATGAAGAAAGAAATGTGTTAATCATGACGGTCCATAGGAGGAAGCTGGACAAAATAAGTTGGAGTTTTGCTTTGATATGATGGTATGAAGAAACAGAATACTACTGGATTTAAAGGAGGTGTAACATGAGAGTTACTCCAAGGATGAGTTAAAGCTGTACAAGTGTTGAAGTGGGCTCATAACCCACAGGCCCAGGATTTTGAGAAGGAACAGATGTACTCTTGATAAAGGAGTATATTTGGAAGAATCAGTGATCCAATCAGCATACGTTTCGTAGGTTACGCAAAAACCTAAGAGTGGTGAAGTAACGATAGATGTTTTGTTTGGCTTGCAGAACCCATGGATTTACTCGAACCCAGTTCGTGGACAAGAGAAATTCTGCAATGCTTGTGAGAATGACCGAGTGTTAGAATACGAGATTCGCTAAACCTTACACAGGGTAATGATCTGGGTGCGGAATGGATTGATCACCATACCGACTTACTCGTATCTTTCGCTCTTGCTATTGGGAATGGTAAATCTGAGAGACTTAACCATAGTAAAGTGACGACGCTCGTTGAAGCCTTGCTTAAGCCTTAGGGTGGCAGGATGATAAACCCATGTACATGGCAACTGTTGCCAAACGTAGGTTATACGGTGAGGTTCAACCCAGACCCGTTTTCTGCAGGAGAAAACCATAAATTGTAGACCACCATGAGTATTTCGATGGTTGTCTAGAATGGACACGGACCTATCAACTAAGAAGATCCAGTCTCGGACGAACCACAACTTTGAAGAACCGACCCAAGGTTTCGAGGAAAACTTTACGCTCCTAACAGAAGAGCGTTAATGAAGGAGTTATTGTAAGATATGTGAAGATACATACATTGTCAGCACTCCAGAGGAAGTATCTGAGTTTATTGGAACTGTAACCTTGATTTTAAGTGTGGTAGTCCACCTGACCTTTCTGACCAGAACATTTGCTAGAAGACCCCCAACCCCTAACCCTTTTCTTGCTAGCCTCTTCGAATCTCGAGGACGAGATTCATTTTAAGTGTGGTAGGTTTGTAACATCCCAAAATTCTAAATTTTGGAATGTTATAATAAATAAATAACTATGGTTGTTGTCTGATTGTTTGACTGATTGATTGAATGGAATTGAGTTGTAACGCCCGGATGGTTTTGCAACAGTAAACCCCCCCGGTTCTGTTAATTAACAAATCGTTGTTTCGAATCTGTCAAAAAAAAAATTAAAATGAATAAATCTGGGAGGATAAACCCCACCGCCCAGCCAGCCGCCCCCCTCCCCACTCCCCTTGGCCCATCTTCTCCCCCAGGCCAGCCCCATCACCACCAGGCCGGCCCGGCCGGGCCACTTCCCCTCTCCCTTACCCACCCGAGGGAACCCTAGTTCCCAACCGCCCCCTCTCCCCCTCGCCTCCCTCGCCTCCCCGACCGATCTGGATCGGGGCAGGCGCCACCGACAGCCTCCCGTCGGCGATCCCCCCCGCCGCCGTTTCCCGCCCGCCCCCGCCGCCCGCTCCTCCCTCCTCCTCCACGCCCCCGACAAGCCCCTCCTCCCCTCCGCGCCTCCCCACCGAGCCCGGCGATCATGACAGTGTCCGGCTCGGCCTCGCCTCGCCAGGCGTGCCTCCCGGCCCCCCCCGCCGCCTGCCCGACCTCCTCGAGCAAACTGCCCGAGACCACCACCCCGTGAGCCTCGACCTCCTCCTCCCTCTCCCTCGTCGGCGTTCCCCCCTCCGGTCCCCTCCGACCGCCCGACGAGCTCCGACGCCCCCCCCCCGCTTCCCCTCTCGCCCGGGCGGATCCGACCCGAGGCCTCGGCGGCCCGGCCCCCGGCCACCGTGCCCTCCTCTCCCCTTTTCTTCTCCTCCCGTCTGGCGACCTAAATGCTGGCGACGTTATGCGAGCCCCAGCCCCGCGCCCGATCCCCCTTCTCCCGAGCCCGCTCCGACCGGCCCCGATTCCCCCTTCTCCCGAGCCCGCCACCGCCTCCTGTCCCTCACTCACCGGCGTCGCTCACCCGCATGGGCGCGTGGCTGGCCACTTCGCCGCCCACGCCCGATCCGCCTGGTGGTCGCCTCGACCGGCCGGGTCTGCCGGATCAAAGCACCAGACCCCACAAGGCGCCTGCACCTGCTAGACCACGTGACACTGACAGGGGGCCCCACCCCCATCATTAAACGAAAAGAACGTTTTTTAAAACAGATTCTAAAAATGAATAAAAAGGAATTAATCTAATTAACTAATTAATTAATTAATTAATTAATTAGGTAATTAATTAAACTAATTAATTCTGGATTAGTTAAACCTAATCATTAGTTAAATTAATTGAGTAATTAATTAAACTAATTAATTCTGCATTAATTAACACTAATTATTAATTAACTTAATTAACCTAATTAACTAAGGTTAATTAATCTGATTAGGTTAATTAAGCTAATAGTGTATGACATGTGGGACCCACCTGGCAGGGTTGACTTAGTCAACCCTGTTGGCTGATGACGTCAGCATGACCTCATGCTGATGTCATAAATGCTTTTCGAAATTAATTAATTAATTAATAAAAATTCCAGAAATTAATAAAATCTTTTATAATTCAAAACTTTTAATCCGTGGCCCGGATTAAAATATTTTCTACATGAAAGTTGCTTAGAACGACGAGACGAATTCGGATACGCAGTCCGTTCGTCCACCGCACGTCTCTAACCTATCGAACCTGCAAACTTCTCCTCCGGTTCATCTGTATGACAGACGTCCGGAACCGGGATAACTTCCCGGATGCTTCCCCCCCTAAACCAGTACCCTTCTTACCACGTTAGGGCACGCCTAGCATCGCTTCTTGGCATGTCATGCATCGTTATGCATCTGTTATCGTGTGTTCATTGTTTCTTCCCCCTCTTCTCTTCGGTAGACTACGAGACCGACGCTGCAATGGCCGTTCGACTACAATCTCGACGATCCTCTCTCTTGCCGAGCAACCAGCAAGCCCCCTTTGATCATCCCGATATCGCCCATTCCATTCTCTTATTGCTTGCACTAGATTTTTACTATCTTTTATTGTTGCTCCTATTCTGCTGCATAGCCTGCTTATTGTAACCTGCTTTGTTACCTACCGCTTATCCTAAAACTGCTTAGTATAGGTTGGTTAGAGACCCATCGGTGACCCCCACCTTGTCCTTGTTGCCTCGCTTCATCATTGAAGACCCGATCAACGGATCAAGACCAGCCCGACACCGCACATCACTTCCCTTAGTTGCTCGACACTACTAGGTTACTATCGAGTACCGAGGGTGAAACCTCTACACACCTCGATATTAACCTCAGTAGTATAGCTATTCGGTTGTGGTCATCGAGGGTGATTTCCTCCTTAACCACTTCCGACACGACTGTCGTGCAACCCTCAAGTGTGGACCTCGAGGGTGAATCCTCTTATGTTCACCTTGACGACTACATTGAGTGGAATACACCGGGGGTGATTCCTCGTGTTTTCCCCTTGATGTTTGGACTCACGGTTACTTGGACTGTTACCACTGTTGCTTGGAAAGACGGGTCGACCCTGAGGGGTACCCGCGCGTGCTTAATTGCGAGTGATGTGGAGACGGGTTGACCTGGAGGGTGCCCGCGAGATAATTACGAGGCGTGGCCGGGCATTCCTAGCCCTTGCCGCAAGTCCTCGAGACGGGCAACGGGTCACATCTTCGTGAGTCTCGCTTGTTACCGCGCCCTAATCCACTACGATTTGGATATTTGATCCGAGGGCCTCGGCCCGATAGCACTAACCATCACGTGGGCTAAGTATGGGCATTCTGCGTCGATACATCACCGAAGCTTATTAGACGTCGGCGGAGCGGCCTGCTACGCGGATTGGGCTGGAACGCTGTTAGGCTAGGTCTGCTTCGGCCGCCCTCAACGTCAAGTGGAGTTCCTGGGAGATGGCCCATGACCCCGGGGCATAGGTTTAGTCCGCGTCTGGCCTCTCTATTAAGCCTAGGTCGGGTTGCGGCGATTGTTTGACCGAGGCCGGCATGACCCAGAAAGTGTGTCCGCCGGAGTTAAGCGGCGTGGTGGGTAAGTTGGTGCACCCTGCAGGAAGAAAACATCTATCGATAGCCTGTCCTACGGTAACGGACGCTTGGAGTTGTATCCCGATCGATACAACTAGAACTGGTTACTTGAGATGAGACATGGATATGAGCTTTGGATTGTGATGATAACTGGATAGTATGGCTCTGGGATTTCTTCCTCGCAGGGAGTCGAGAAAGGATCTCTGGCCGAGGTTGATAACACTACTGCTACTTTAAGTTATGATACTCTACTCCCTCTTGTTTGCTGCAAGATGGTGGTTTCCGGGAGATGCTGGTCTTCGATAGGACTAGGCCTTCTCTCTTTTCTGGCATTTCTGCAGCTCAGTCCACTGATATGGCCTTTACACATATATCCATGCATATGTAGTGTAGCTCCTTGCTTGCAGTACTTTGGATGAGTACTCACGGTTGCCTTGTTCCCCTTTTTCCTATCTCTACTCGATTGCTGCAATCGGGCGATGGAGACCAGGATCCGAGCGCCACCACCTCGGCGATTTACTACTACTGGAGGCGCCTACTACTACGCAGCAGCCCACGATTTACGACCAGAGGACCTAGGAGGATCCTGCAGGAGGCCTGTCCTCTTCGATCTGATCCCGGTTTGTGCTAGCCATCTTATGGCACCTTGTTTAACTTATGTCTGTACTCAGATATTGTTGCTTCCGCGACTTCGCCTATGATCGAGCACTTGTAATTCGAGCCCTCGAGGCCCCCGGCTTGTATTATGTTGCTTGTATGACTTATTTTATTTGTAGAGTTGTGTTGTGATATCTTCCGTGAGTCTTGATCTTGATCGCATACATTTGCGTGCATGATTAGTGTACGATTGAATCGAGGGCGCCACAGTTGGTATCGAGCCATCGCTGTAGGAATCCCCTTCCACACTCCTTGGCGAAGTCGAGTCTAGACATTGCAAAACTTTTACTAACTTGGCTGTGTGCCTTACGGGCCCACGCCGCCATCGGGTGGTATTAGGATCTTTTACTCCTCGACCTTTACTCGGGGCTCAACTCTCTTCTACTCGGGTTAAACAATTTTACTAACTATCACTAGGATACCGTGACCGCATTCACCCAAGATAGATATAGCCTTAGTTGTTTTTGGGAATTGTATTTGAACAATTTCCACCTGTCATTTGACTCCTTTGAAACGCCTTTGTTTTCAGATGGAACCCACGAGGCAGGTCGTGCGCCACACGACGGCCATTGGTGCTCGGGATCACTCGGTGCTAGCCGAGATGATGACCTATATGGGTTATCGCTGGCACCCCGAGTACACCGCCTATGAGGAGTACCAGACTACAACCAGAGCAGATGCCGCCATCATCCACCTCTACTCTCGGAGTACGAGTCCACTCTCGTGCTGCACACCGCACATGGTGTTGGAGTGACCATCGATATGGCAGTCCACGATGTCGCTTATGCTGCACCGACACGCCTTCGCAGAGTATCGAGTTGGACACCTCCCCTTCGTGCACATTGCTATCGCGTCGATGTTGGTGAGGAGGGTTACTACACCGCTGCCTACACCATCGTCACCGAGAGCCTTTCCACCATCGTAACTTTGTTCGCATGCGATGGGCTGGATCGAGCTAACCGAGCTCTTCGCCACGAGTTGTACATCACCCGTCAAGACCTCTACTGCGTGCTCGACGCTGATGCACCCTTTGTCCGCTCGGAGAGCTGCGCGTTCGCGATCTACCCGCCAGACCGTGATGCCCAGTGGAGTTGGTTGGCGGACGTGGGAGGCTACTCTCCGCGACTTGGCCCTTTCCCGCCACACGGGCGCCGGATTCAGCACCGAGTATCCTCGGCCCTCGTGTCACCGACGTGGAGGACTATCCACCGCCGACTACCAGCTTTCAGCTACAGCTACCTCCGCATGCACTGCGTGGGACTGATGTAGGCTTGCTTGTTAGCATTTGATGTATTCGCCGCGAGCCTGCGTGCCGCCTATGATGTAGTAGTCTATGTACTGGACTCTATGTATCGAACTCTTTGCATGATTCCTTTTGTAAGATATGCCAACTACTAAGTAGTTTCCATCATGCTGCTTTCATTATGCGTGTTTCATCATGAATGATTCTTGTCTCTTGCTTATCTTCTCAAATGCTGAACTACCCCTGTTATTTAATAGCAGGATGGTTAGGCCAGCAGGTCGTGGTCGTGGTGACAACCTTCCACCACCGCCTGAGTACATGGCTGGTATGATCCAACAGCTCGAGATGAATCGCCAGTTCATGGAGAACATGATGGCTCAGTTCCCTCGCCCCAATATGAACCAGCACCCAAACGGAACAACTCTGCAGGAATTCATACGCCTGAACCCCAGCGTGTACCGCAGCTCAACTCAGCCATCGGATGTCGATGATCGCTCCGTGACATCACCTATGAGATGGAGTCCGCTAATGTACCCCCGCCAGCTATGTCACCTTTGCTTCCTTCTTCCCAAGGGACCCGCAGCTCAATGGTGGGACAGCCACCGTCGTACTCTGCCAGTTGGGACACTCATCACCGGCCGACTTCCAGCTGCCTTCGCGCCCGCTTCATCCTCAAGGGGTCATGGACCGAAGAAGCGTGAGTTCCGCAACCTCACCCAAGGCAACAAGACTATTGAAGCCTATCAGCGAGAGTTCTTGGACTTGTCTCGCTATGCTGAAGAGGATATTGCAACTGATGCACGCAGACAAGAGAAGTTCCGTGACGGACTTCAAGCTGACATCAAGCTCGCACTTCTAGTGCACGACTTTGCTGATTTCGCCACCTTGGTGAACAAAGCTATCAATGTCGAAACTGGTCTGCAGGAATACCAGAGCTCTAACAGGCGCAACCGTGACACCGCTCATCTTGAGCCCGTCCTCGCAAGCGCAAGATATGGATTCCCAATAGCATGTACCAGCCCAATGCATCTGCTTCAAGCGAACTATGCTACACCTCGCCGCTTACAACTAAGCAGCGAAGCTTCCAGCTCCGCCACCCCAAGCTCCTGCTCCCACTCCCAATAATGGCTTATGCTTCAAAGCGGACAGCCGTGGCACCGTGCTAGAGAATGCAACCGAACCGTAAACAGTGGCCCTTCCAAAGAGCTGGCCGTGGAAACACCTGAACCGCAACAACACCGGCAAGTCTTATGGGCAAGCTCAAAGCCAACCACGTTGAATCTGAACGAAGCTCGGACCAGCCTGCTCATCGTGATGGGTACACTCCTCGTAAATTCAGTACCAGCATCTGCTTTTATTCGATTCAGAGCATCACATTCATTCATGTCCGAAGATTTTGCATTCATGCATGGCCTTAAAAGCGAAGACATGAATGCTTCACTATTAGTACACACCCCCGCGGGCCAATGTCGGACTTCCATGATTTGCAACGACGTCCCCGTTGAAATCGAAGGAATGGAATTCCTTGTCTCTCCTATCGTGCTAAAGTCTTGTAGCATTGACCTCATTTTGGGGATGGATTGGTTGAAAGCGATACGGCGACAATCGCTTTGCGCCACTAAGACCGTCCATCTGCTGCACCCTCCTGATGAAATCGTAAGCTACAATGCTCGTCTGGTTCAAAATGCCGAGGCAAGGCTCTATGCATTGAATGCATTGAACGCCGCACCCCTCGAGGGAATTGAAAACATTCCTGTCGTTTGCGATTTCCAAGACGTCTTTCCTGAAGAACTTCCAGGATTCCCCTGCTAGAGCTGTCGAATTCGCCATCGACTTGAAACCGTGCACCACTCCTATAGCCAAGCGCCCCTACAAGATGCCGCCGCATGAACTCCTTGAGCTAAAGGAGGAAATCGACAAATCTCTTCAAAGTGGTTTCATCCGCCCAAGTTGCTCTCCTTGGGGAGCACCTTCTCTCTTTGTCAAGAAGAAGGATGGGACAAACCGATTGGTTCAAGACTACCGTCCCTATAAATCAAGCTACCATTCGAATAAGTATCCTCTTCCTCGGATCAATGATCTTTATGATCAACTGGCTGGTTCGTCAGTGTTCTCGAAACTCGACTTGAGGTTGGGTTACCACCAGATCCGTGTTCGTGAGGAGGATATCCCCAAGACCGCATTTGTGACTCGTTATGGTTCATACGAGTACACCGTCATGTCTTTCGGCTTAACCAATGCTCCAGCCACCTTCTCTCGCCTGATGAACTATATATTCATGGATTACCTCGACAAGTTCGTCGTGGTTTATCTGGATGATATCCTGATCTATTCCAAGAATGAAGAAGAACATGCTGAACATCTTCGTCTTGTGCTGGAAAAGCTACGAGAGCATCAACTCTATGCCAAGTTCTCCAAATGTGAATTCTGGCTTCCCGAAGTAACCTATCTTGGGCATGTCATTTCTAAGGATGGTATTGCTGTCAACCCCGAACGAGTTCAGGCTATTCTCGATTGACTCCTCCAAGAACGCATAAGTCGAAGTTTTCGGTCTCGCCACTATTGCCGTCGATTCGTCGAGAACTTCTCCAAGATTGCCGTGCCTCGACTAATCTATTGCATAAAGGCGTCAAGTTCCAATGGATGATAAGTGTCGGAAAGTTTCCGGAACTCAAAGACAAGTCGACAACCGCCCCATGCTAGCTCCTCCTCGATACTAAGAAGGACTTCGTCATTTATCGCGACGCTTCTCGTCAAGGATTAGGCGGTGTCCTAATGCAAGAGCGCAAAGTGGTTGCTTATGCCTCTCGACAGCTTGCGCCCTCACGAGGAGAACTACCCAGTTCACGACCTCGAACTTGTTGCTGTCATTCATGCGCTAAAAGAAGGCGACATTACCTTCTCGTAATCGCTATAGATCTACACCGACCACCAAAGTCTGAAGTATCTGCTTACTCAGCCAGACCTGAACCTCCGCTGCCAGAGATGGATGGAGACTGCTGCAGACTTTGATTTGGGAATTTCCTATACGCCGAGCAAGGCTAATGTGATGGCTGATGCCTTGAGCCGCAAGTCTTATCGCAACCACCTTCAGGTTCACAAAGTTCAGCCTCACTTGTTGAAGAATTCAGCAGGCTGAACCTCCATATTGTTCCTCCGGGTGCACTCGCTCCCCCTCCTCCGGAGTTCCACAAGATGAATCTCCGTGTTGTTCCCTGTGGATCCCTCTTTACCCGGCTGTTGAACCCGATCTCTTGGGCACCATAAAGACAATGCAGGGATCTGACTCTGAGGTCTACAAGCTTAAACAAGACGTCAGGAAAGGAAATCCCTCATCCTTCACTATTGCTGATGATGGCGCCTTGTACTTCAAAGGCCGCCTAGTGGTGCCTTGCAAGAAGGACAACCTGGATATGACTCAGAAGGTTATGGAAGAAGCTCATGATACGCCTCTATGTATCCACCCTGGCAGTACAAAGATGTATCAAGACATTCGCCGAGATTCCGTGGTCTAATATGAAGCGTGACATTGCTCGCTATGTTTCGAGTGTGACGCTTGCCGTCAGATCAAAGCAGAACATCAAAGGCCTCTTTGGAACTCTGCAGCCTATCTCTATTCCCGAATGGAAATGGGACCATGTTGAAATGGACTTCGCCACCGGTTTTCCCAAATCGCAGAAAGGTAATGATGCTATTCTTGTCGCCATTGACCGCTTTCCAAAGTTGCACATTTTCCGCGGTCAAAGAAACGATCACCGCTAGCCAGCTTGCAACGCTATATATGTCCAGAATTGTTTCACTTCACGGTATTCCACCGGTTATCAGCTCGGACCGTGGCAGCTTATTCACTTCAAGATTCGGGCAAGTTTCAAGAAGCTATGGGGACTCATTTATCTTTCAAGATCGCTTTTCATCCGCAGCCTCAAGGGCAAGTTGAACATGTCAACCAAATTCTCAAGACATGCTTCGAGCTTGTGTCGCCTCATTCGCAAGAAATGGGAGGAATCTCTCCGTATGCTGAGTTCTCTTATAATAATAGCTTTCAAGCTAGTCCAAGATGGCCCCTTCAAGTGTTATATGGACGAAAGTGCCAACCCTCTCGAACTGGTCGAAATCGGGAACGCCCACTCTTCGTCCGGATATTATCCAACATGCCAAGAACAAGTCCGCATTATTCGCGAGAATCTCAAGACTGCTCGATCGCGTCGGAAAGAGTAATTATGACCGTCATCACAAAGACATGGTCTATCAACTCGGCGAAAAGGCCTATCTTCGCTACACCAATGAAGGGTGCTCACCGCCGGATCAAGGGCAAGCTAGCTCTCGCTATATTGGCCCTTTCACTATTCTCGAAAGGCGGAAAAGTGGCTTATCAACTGGAGCTTCCTTCAACCTTTCTTAGGTTCACGATGTGTTCCACGTGTCCCAACTCCGACGCTGCTTCAAGGACCCAATCCGAGCAAAGGACCATGAAGTGCTCGAATTGCAACAGACCTCTCCTATAAAGAGCATCCGTCCGCATTCTCGACCAAGCTGAACGCCGCACCCGCCGAAGGCGATCAAATTCCTCAAAGTCCAGTGGTCGAATCACTCTGAAGATGAAGCCACCTGGGAACGCGAGGATCGTCTACGAGACGAATATCCCGCCTTCTTTCCTTCTACCTCCTAAATCTCGGGACGAGATTTCTTGTAGTGGAGGAGATTTGTAACGCCCGGATGGTTTTGCAACAGTAAACCCCCCCGGTTGTGTTAATTAACAAATCGTTGTTTCGAATCTGTCAAAAAAAAATTTAAAATGAATAAATGGGAGGATAAACCCCACCGCCCAGCCAGCCGCCCCCCCCCCACTCCCCTTGGCCCATCTTCCCCCAGGCCCATTGCCCCACTGGCCACCAGGCCAGGCCGGCCGGGCCACTTCCTCTCCCTTACCCACCCCGAGGGGAACCCTAGTTCCCCAACCGCCCCCTCTCCCCCTCGCGCCTCCCCGCCTCCCCGACCCGATCTGGATCGGGCAGGCGCCACCGACAGCCTCCCCTGCGGCGATCCCCCTCCGCCGTTTCCCCCGCCGCCCCCGCCGCCACGTTCCTCCCTCCTCCTCCACGCCCCCAGCAAGCCCCTCCTCCCTCCATCCCCCCACCGAGCCCGGCGATCATGACAGTGATCCGGCTCGGCCTCGCCTCACCAAGGCGTGCCTCCCGGCCCCCCCCCCCCTGGCCTGCCCGACCTCCTCGAGCAACCGCCCGAGACCCCAGCACCCCCGTGAGCCTCGACCTCCTCCTCCTCTCCCTCGCCGGCCCCCCCCTCCGGTCCCCTCCGACCGCCCTGACGAGCTCCGACGCGCCCCTCCCCTGCTTCCCCTCGCCCCGGCCGGATCCGACCCGAGGCCTCGACGGCCCGGCGCCCGGCCACCGTGCCCTCCCTCTCCCTTTCCTTCTCCTCCCGTCGGCGACCTCGTGGCGACAAGCATGCAGCCCCGAGCCCCGCGCCTCGATCCCCTTCTCCCGAGCCCCGCCTCGACCGGCCCCCGATTCCCCTTCTCCCGAGCCCGCCACCGCCTCCTGCCCCCCCACTCACACGTCGCTGCATGGCGGCCATGCCGGCCAGGCTGGCCACTTGGCCGCCTCAGCCTCGATCCGCCTGGTCGCCTCGACCGGGAAGGGTCTCGCCGGATCGGGCGGCACCACCCCTCACAGGCGCCTGCACCCGCTAGACCACGTGATGACCGACAGGGGCCCCACCCCCATCATTAAACGAAAAGAACGTTTTTAAAAACAGATTCTAAAAATGAATAAAAGGAATTAATCTAATTAACTAATTAATTAATTAATTAATTAATTAGGTAATTAATTAAACTAATTAATTTCGATTAGTTAAACCTAATCATTAGTTAAATTAATTGAGTAATTAATTAAACTAATTAATTCTGCATTAATTAACACTAATTATTAATTAACTTAATTAACCTAATTAACTAAGGTTAATTAACTGATTAGGTTAATTGCTAATAGTGTATGACATGTGGGACCCACTCGCAGGGTTGACTTAGTCAACCCTGTTATCGATGACGCCAAGATGACCTCATGCCGATGTCATAAATGCTTTTCAAATTAATTAATTAATTAATAAAATTCCAGAAATTAATAAAATCTTTTATAATTCAAAACTTTTAACCGTGGGTCTTGATTAAAATATTTTCTACATGAAAGTTGCTTAGAACGACGAGACTAATTCGGATACGCAATCCGCTCGTCCACCGCACGCCTCTAACCTATCGAACCTGCAAACTTCTCCTCCGGTTCATCTCAGATGACAGACGTCCTAACCGGATAACTTCCTGATGCTTCCCCTAAACCAGTACCCTTCTTACCACGTTAGGGCACGCCTAGCATCGCTTCTTGGCATGTCATGCATCGTTATGCATCTGTTATCGTGTGTTCATTGTTTCTTCCCCCTCTTCTCTTGGTGACTACTGAGACCGACGCCGCGGTGGCCGCTCGACTACAAGGTCGACGATCCTCTCTCTTGCCAGAGCAACCAGGCAAGCCCCCTTTGATCATCCCGATATCGCCCATTCCATTCTCTTATTGCTTGCACTAGATTTTTGCTACTGTTATTGTTGCTCCTATTCTGTTGCATAGCCTGTTTATTGTAACCTGCTTTGTTACCTACCTGCTTATCCTAAACTGCTTAGTATAGGTTGGTTAGAGACCCATCAGTGACCCCCACCTTGTCCTTGTTGCCCCTGCTTCATCATTGAAGACCCGATCAACGGGATCGAAGACCAGGCCCCGACACCGCACATCACTTCCCCTTAGTTGCTCGACACTACTAGGTTACTATCGAGTACCGAGGGTGAAACCTCTACAAAGACCTCCGATATTAACCTCGTAGTATAGCTATTCAGCCAGGTCATCGAGGGTGATTTCCTCCTTAACCACTTCCGATACGACTGTCGTGCAACCCTCAAGTGTGGACCTCGAGGGTGAATCCTCTTATGTTCACCTTGACGACTACATTGAGTGGAATACACCGGGGGTGATTCCTCGTGTTTTCCCCTTGATGTTTGGACTCACGGTTACTTGGACTGTTACCACTGTTGCTTGGAAAGACGGGTCGACCCTGAGGGGTACCCGCGCGTGCTTAATTGCGAGTGATGTGGAGACGGGTTGACTCGGAGGGTGCCCGCGAGATAATTACGAGGCGTGGCGGGCATTCCTAGCCCTTGCCGCAAGTCCTCGAGACGGGCAACGGGTCACATCTTCGTGAGTCTCGCTTGTTACCGCTGCCCTAATCCACTACGATTTGGATATTTGATCCGAGGGCCTCGGCCCGATAGCACTAACCATCACGTGGGCTAAGTATGGGCGTTCAAGGTCAGATACATCAGCCGGCTTATTAGACGTCACGGAGCGGCGCTACCGGATTGGGCTGGAACGCTGTTAGGCTAGGTCTGCTTCCGCCGCCCTCGCAACGCAGTGGAGTTCCCGGGAGATGGCCCATGACCCACGGGGCATAGGTTTAGTCCGCGTGCTGGCCTCTATTAAGCCTAGGTCGGGTTGCGGCGTATTGTTTGACCGAGGCCGGGCATGACCTCGAAAGTGTGTCCGCCGGAGTTAAGCGAGTGGTGGGTAAGTTGGTGCACCGCAGGGAAGAAAACATCTATCGATAGCCTGTCCTCTGGTAACGACGCTGGAGTTGTATCCCGATCGATACAACTAGAATCGTTACTTGAGATGAGACATGGATATGAGCTTTGGATTGTGATGATAATCGGATAGTATGGCTCGGGATTTCTTCCTCGCAGGGAGTCGAGAAAGGATCTCTGGCCGAGGTTGATAACACTACTGCTACTTTAAGTTATGATACTCTACTCCCTCTTGTTTGCTGCAAGATGGTGGTTTCCGGGAGATGCTAGTCTTCGATAGGACTAGGCCTTCTCTCTTTTCTGGCATTTCTGCAGCTCAGTCCACTGATATGGCCTTTACACATATATCCATGCATATGTAGTGTAGCTCCTTGCTTGCGAGTACTTTGGATGAGTACTCACGGTTGCCTTGTTCCCCCTTTTTCCTATCTCTACTCGATTGCTGCAATCAGACGATGGAGACCAGGATCCAGACGCCACCGCCTCGGCGACTACTACTACTCCGAGGCGCCTACTACTACGCAGCAGCCCGACGACGCGACCAGAGTGACCTAGGAGGATCCTGCAGGAGGCCTGTCCTCTTCGATCTGATCCCAGCTTTGTGCTAGCCATCTTATGGCACCTTGTTTAACTTATGTCCGTACTCAGATATTGTTGCTTCCACTGACTTCGCCTATGATCGAGCACTTGTAATTCGAGCCCTCGAGGCCCTCGGCTTGTATTATGTTGCTTGTATGACTTATTTTATTTGTAGAGTTGTGTTGTGATATCTTCCGTGAGTCCTTGATCTTGATCGCATACATTTGCGTGCATGATTAGTGTACGATTGAATCGAGGGCGTCACAAGTTGGTATCAGAGCCGACTGCCTGTAGGAATCCCCCTTCCACACTCCTTGGCCGAAGTCGAGTCTAGACATTGCAAAACTTTTACTAACTTGGCTGTGTGCCTTACGGGCCCACGTCGCCATCGGGTGGTATTAGGATCTTTTACTCCTCGACCTTTACTCTGGGGCTCTGAACTCTCTTCTACTCGGGTTAAACAATTTTACTAACTATCACTAGGATCCCGTGACCGCATTCACCCCGAAGATAGATATAGCCTTAGTTGTTTTTGGGAATTGTATTTGAACAATTTCCACCCTGTCATTTGACTCCTTTGAAACGTCTTTGTTTTCAGATGGAACCCACGAGGCAGGTCGTGCGCCACACGACGGCCATTGGTGCCTCGGGATCACCTGCGGTGCTAGCCGAGATGATGACCTATATGGGTTATCGCGGCACCCCGAGTACACCGCCTATGAGGAGTACCAGACTACAACCAGAGCAGATGCCGCCATCGCCCACCTCTACTCTCGGAGTACGAGTCCACTCTCGTGCTGCACACCGCACATGGTGTTGGAGTGACCATCGATATGGCAGTCCACGATGTTGCTTATGCTGCACCGACACGCCTTCGTGCAGAGTATCGAGAGTTGGACACCTCCCCTTCGTGCACATTGCTATCGCGTCGATGTTGGTGAGGAGGGTTACTACACCGCTGCCTACACCACTGCCACCCGAGAGCTTTCCACCATCGTAACTTTGTTCGCATGCCGATGGGCTGGATCGAGCTAACCGAGCTCTTCGCCACGAGTTGTACATCACCCGTCAAGCACCTCTACCGTGCTCGACGCTGATGCACCCTTTGTCCGCTCCGGAGAGCTGCGCTCGCGATCTACCCCGCCAGACCGTGATGCCCGGGGAGTTGGTTGGCGGGCGGGAGGCTACTCTCCCACACTTGGCCCTTTCCGCCACCGGACGCCGGATTCAGCACCGAGTATCCGCGCCCTCGTGTCACCGACGTGGAGGACTATCCACCGCCGCACTACCAGCTTTCAAGCTACAGCTACCTCCGCAGATGCAGCGTGGGACTGATGTAGGCTTGCTTGTTAGCATTTGATGTATTCGCCATGAGCTCAAAGTGCGCCTATGATGTAGTAGTCTATGTAATCGGACTCTATGTATCGAACTCTTTGCATGATTCCTTTTGTAAGATATGCCAACTACTAAGTAGTTTCCATCATGCTGCTTTCATTATGCGTGTTTCATCATGAATGATTCTTGTCTCTTGCTTATCTTCTCAAATGCTGAACTACCCCTGTTATTTAATAGCAGGATGGTTAGGCCAGCAGGTCGTGGTCGTGGTGACAACCTTCCACCACCGCCGAGTACATGGCTGGTATGATCCAACAGCTCGAGATGAATCGCCAGTTCATGGAGAATATGATGGCTCAGTTCCTCGCCCCAATATGAACCAGCACCCAAACGGAACAACTCGCAGAATTCATACGCTGAACCCCAGCGTGTACCGCAGCTCAACTCAGCCATCGGATGTCGATGATCGCTCCGTGACATCACCTATGAGATGGAGTCCGCTAATGTACCCCCGCCAGCTATGTCACCTTTGCTTCCTTCTTCCTCAAGGGACCCGCACTCAATGGTGGGACAGCCACCGTCAGACTCGCCAGTTGGGACACTCATCACCGCCAGACTTCCAGTTGCCTTCCGCGCCGCTTCATCCTCAAGGGTCATGGACCGAAGAAGCGTGAGTTCCGCAACCTCACCCAAGGCAACAAGACTGTTGAAGCCTATCAGCGAGAGTTCTTGGACTTGTCTCGCTATGCTGAAGAGGATATTGCAACTCCAGAGGAAGTATCTGAGTTTATTGGAACTGTAACCTTGATTTTAAGTGTGGTAGTCCACCTGACCTTTCTGACCAGAACATTTGCTAGAAGACCCCAACCCCTAACCCTTTTCTTGTTAGTTTCTTCAATCTCGAGGACTAGATTCATTTTAAGTGTAGGTTTGTAACATCCCAAAATTCTAAATTTTGGAATGTTATAATAAATAAATAACTATGGTTGTTGTCTGATTGTTTGACTGATTGATTGAATGGAATTGAGTGGAAATTGAAACTTTTGAAAGTTGAATGAGAGGGAATGAAATGACTTTCCCAAACTTTCCATTTTGCATTTTTGGATCCTAATTGAACTCAAGTTCATTGCAACACCAAAACCTAGAGTGAAGATGACATGACTTCTTCCATTTTGAAATGAATAGGGTTTTGGAAGAGATTTGAAATTCATTTGGGAAGATTTCAAATCCAAAGCTTTATGCAACTCAATGATTTTTCATGAGGGAAGATAAAATGACTTCTTCAATTATATGAAATAGGAGTTGGAAGTTATAATGAATCAAGTTGAAAATCAATTGAAAGTGCTTTGGAACCCTCTTTCAAATTTTGAGTTTTGAATTTGAATTTCAAGCTTTGGCATGTGGGAAACATTTCAAAAACTAAGCCTGATAAATACTTGATCAAAAGTATGAGAGGAGCAAACATGACACTCCAAAAATATCAGAGGAAACAATGCCAAAAGATTTGGATTCAAATCTGAAATTTATTTGAATTTGAAAAAGTAGATTTTATGAAGTTCGGATTTTGCCTTTGGAAAATGTTCAAATGAAAGGAATATTCCCGATCATTTTGGTATATATATACCCTATATAAATTATTTATAGATTGGGTTTTATTTTTGTTTTAGTTTTATTTAAAAAATAAAGAAAAAAAAACCCGGGCGCCACCAGCCACCCCAGCCCAGCCAGCGCCGCCTCCTCCTCCCCCGCCACTGCCCCACCAACCCGGCCCACTGTAGCCAGCCACCGAGCCGAGCCAGCCCAGCTCCTCACCCTCGCCTCGCCTGGCGCCTCGCACGGCCGACCGCCTCCTCCTCACCCTCTCTCTCTCACCGACTCGTGGGACCCGCCTCTTCTTCCCCGCCCCACGCCACGCCGACCTCGCTGAGATCGACCGGATCCCGAAGGATCCGGGATCCCCCGATCGCCTCGATCCCCTCCTGATCCCCGACGACCCCTGGCTATATAAGCCGCCACCCCGCACCCCATCCCCTCCCGAGACCACGCTGACCCCTCTCCTCCCGCCAGTGCTCATGGAGACCCGAGCCCTCCCCGCCATTGTTGCCGCCGAGCCCTGGTCCACCCCGACCCTCCCCAACACCACCGAACCCTTCCCGACCCGTCGCGTCTTCCCGACGAAGTCGCTGAGCTCGCCGACGTCCGGACGCCTGAGCACTTTCGCCGCCGCCGCCGCCGCCGAGTCCGTAAGTCACCGCAATCCCTCCCCGTCCGATCGTGAGGTCTACGGCTAGGATTAGAAGCCTCAAGGGGTAGGTTTTAGTTATAAAACCGGCCGTCCACTCGGCTTATTTTTAGTTTAGGTTTTTATGTTAGGCCCGGTTCTTTTAGTTTAAACCCTAGAGCCCGTTTAGCCTATCTAACGCTCAGGGCACAGTATAGGCCCATTAGGCCTTTTCTTTTTATTTTGATTTTCTGTTTTAGCCGAATAGTTTCAGTTTTCAAAAATGTATATCTTTTATTCTGTTTAATATTTTTGAGTGATTCTTTTTTTGTTGGATTGCAAATTTTACGTAGTTTCTGAAAAATATATATTTAGCTATGTTAAAAATAATTAAAAATGCTTTAATATTGTTTTAGTCAGAATAGTAAATCTGCTATAATTTTAGTTAGAAAATTATTTTTGCATGATTCTTTTTGTCACCACTTTATTTTGACATTTCAAAACCCTAGAAATTAATTTTGGGTATTTTAGGATTAATAAATAATTAATTTTAGACAGAATCCTATTAATCCTAATTAATTAACTAGTTCCTGTTTTCCTATTAAATTAATTAGTAAATTAATTTATTTTTAACTTGTGATTAGTTATTCTAGGTTAGTTTCTGTCATTCTAGTAGATGAACTTTTATTTATAATTAATAAAAGTTTTAAATTAATTTTCTTAATGGAAATTGGATTAGGCCTAAAATGAGTTTTATAATAGCTTTTTAATTAATTCTTTTTGCTCCTAATTGCTTAGTGAATCCTTTTCTGTTAAGTTAACCTAAAACCATGATTAGGTTATATTAAGGAATTTTTGTTATATAAAAACTATTTTAGCTATTGTTTGGAGTAGGGAAAACTTTGAGTGGCCTTTCTTTGAGTTTTTCTTTTGGATTTGGTTTTGGTTGTTTTGTTGTGTTATGTTACCTTTGTTATGTTGTGTTATGTGATCCTATTGCTATGTGCTTATTATAGTTATTGTTTGCCTCGGTAGAATTTCCGGAGTGCGAAGATTACTACTACGAAACCCTAGTTCTTTCGAAGATCGTCAACCAGGCAAGTTCACTTTGATCATTGCTTTCATACCTATGTTTTTATTGCATTTAGTGGCACCTTTGCAACCACCCCTCAGTAGTGTTATTGAATCCTTGTAGTTGAGTAGTATGCATGAGGTAGGAACCCACCACCCTGTTACCAAGCCCGGACGTTATTTATTTTAATGCTACGCTATAGTAGACGGGTTTGGTATGAGTGCTCGGAGTGGTGTGAGAATGGAGGCTCTACGTCAATGACGACAACTCCGTGATGGAAATCTGCAAGGACTGCATCTTCAAGACCTCAAGACTTCAAGACTCGAGACAGGATTTCAATACACACTCATGGGTGAAGGACGGTTGACGGGCAGCCCCGGAGAAACCAAAGGTTGGCGGGATGCATGGAGAAGCGCCATGACATCTTGCGGAAAGCTTCACCCAGACTCAAAGAGACGGAAGAATACTTCACGCCGGAAGCTTACCTGCAACCGCAAGTCATTATGGGCTCGCTTGGTTGACCTTAGTGGTGACTCTGGCTGGGACGGTACTAGCAGATGTAGAAGGACGGTAGGATTGGATGGGTACCGGACGGTGGTCGAGGAACTCTTTGGAAGACCATGTTTGGTCATCTTGTTCTCAAACACTCAAGTGCGAGAACGTAAAGAGAGGGATCGAATCTTGCGGGTAAAGTGTACAAACCTCTGCAGAGGGTTATAACCTAATCGATTAGCCGTGTCCCGATTACGGACAATTTGAGCATCCGGACTTGGATCTATCTCGGAACTCTCAACACCGGATTGATAACTTAATTGTGGGCAACATATGATGAATCTTGGGCTATGAGACATCGGTTGGCGGAACCATGTCATGATAGAAAACTCCATAGTACAGACTCCATTTATGCCTTTGATGTAGGTAAAATAAAATCAGCTTTTATGCAAACAAAACTCGATCTGAGCCATAAAGCCATACCGCATATAGTATAGTTTATCATCTGTTTTCTCATATTGTGATCTTGCCGGTACATTCAATGTACTGACCTACACGGCTGCAACGTATCATGTTGCAGGATTTTCTTCGACGAGTAAGAGTTACGATACAGGGTTACGGTCTACACTCAACCTGCCGATGGCGTTGATGGGACTCCACACCCGACTATTTGTTTCATTGTGACTTATGAGGTATATATCAGTTTTACGTTAATTATACATGTGATTGCACTTTGATATATACATTGATGTACTGTGTGTGCCAAAGATACCGATCCGTGGATGGCATGATATACGAGGCTTGACCGTCTGAGGTCGGGTCGCTACAAGGACCCCGCTGCCACGGGAGGGTAGGACAAAAGATGCCATGCAAGTTCTTTCCATAAGCACGTATGACTATTTAAGGAATACATGCCTACATATTTATGAATTGGAGCTAGTGTCGTATCGCCCTAGGTTATAACTGTCACATGATGAATATCATCCAACAAGTCACCGATACAATGCCTATGAATTTATATTATATTGTTTCTGCTAAGTTACTGCCGCTATCGTTACTGCTGCACTTGCTACAAAATTACTGTTATCACTGTTATAGTTACTATTGCTGCTGCTACTATTATCAAAACTATCATACTACTTTGCTACTAATCAATTTGCTGCAGATAATTAATCTCTAGGTGTGGTTAAATTGACAACTCAGCTGCTAATACTTACAAATATTCTTTGGCTCCCCTTGTGTCGAATCTATAAATTTGGGTTGAATACTCTACCCTCGAAAATTGTTGCGATCCCATATACTTGTGGGTTATCAAGACCTTTTTCTGGCACCATTGCCGGGGAGCATAGCTATATTTGTTGAGTCACTTGGGATTATTATCAATTTATCACTATGAAGAATCTGAAGGATGCTAAGACTAAGATTTTTTCCCTCTAAGACGAGGGGAGGTAAGGAACTGCCATCCAGCTCCGCTTTAGATTCACCTTCTATTATAAGTAAACTTGCAACACCACCACATGCTTTTAATCCTGATATGTCGCAAGTTATTGATGATGCTACTTCTGCTATGAATGATGCTTATGATGATGCTAGTACCTTGTTTCATGATAATGTGCCACTAGGTGAATTTCTTGATGAACAAATTGCTAGAGTAAGACAACATGCTATTGTTGAAACTTATCATGAGCTTGAAACTGAAAATCTTGAAACACCTACTAGAACTAGCCCTCCTAGATATGAATTGCCAATGGCACCAGAAGGTTATGTTATGTGTGAGGAGGCAACTAGAGATATTCTTGCTTGTAAGGATAGAGATGATCTATAGAAATTATTATACAAGTAAAAAGAAAAATCTCTTAATGCTAGAATGAAATGCGATCCTAAGTTTGCTACTTCACCTATCTTTGTTGATGATAAGGATTATGAATTCTTTGTCTACCTAGAGTTAATTACTTTGGTTGAATCTGATCCTTTCCATGGTTATGAAACTGAACCTGTTGTGTCACATCTTACTAAGTTGAATGACATAGCCACCCTTTTTTCTCATGATGAGAAAATTCTCTATATTCTCAAATTATTTACGTTCTCATTAAAGGGTGATGCTAAACCTTGGTACAATACTCTTGCTCCTGGTTGTGTGCGTAGTCCCCAGGATATGATTTATTACTTCTCTAAAAAATATTTTCCTGCTCATAAGAAACAAGCTGCCTTACAGGAAATATTTAACTTTGCGCAAATTGAAGAAGAGAGTCTCCCACAAGCTTGGGGGAGGCTTCTCCAATTGCTTAATGCTTTGCCTGATCATCCTCTTAAGAAAAATGAAATACTTGATATCTTCTATAATGGACTAACCGATGCTTCTAGGGATTTCCTAGATAGTTGTGCTGGTTGTGTTTTCAGGGAACGAACTATTGGGCAAGCTGAAGAATTATTGAATAACATATTGAAAAATTATGATGATTGGACTATTCCTGAACCACTTACTAAACCCACTCCGAAGAATAGGGGTATTTTATATCTCAGTCCTGAAGATATGCAAGAGGCAAAGAAATCTATGAAGGAAAAAGGTATTAAACCTGAGGATGTCAAAAATTTACCTCCTATTGAAGAAATATATGGGCTTGATACACCACCATTGCCTAAGGTGGTAGTGAAGGAAATATGCCCTAGAGGCAATAATAAAGTTGTTATTTATATTTCCTTATATCATGATAAACGTTTATTATTCATGCTAGAATTGTATTAACCGGAAACTTGATACATGTGTGAATACATAGACAAAACAGAGTGTCCCTAGTATGCCTCTACTTGACTAGCTCGTTAATCAAAGATGGTTAAGTTTCCTAGCCATAGACATGTGTTGTCATTTGATGAACGGGATCACATCATTAGAGAATGATGTGATGGACAAGACCCATCTGTTAGTTTAGCATAATGATTTTTAGTTTTATTGCTATTGCTTTCTTCATGACTTATACATGTTCCTCTGACTATGAGATTATGCAACTCCCAAATACCGGAAGAACACCTTGTGTGCTATCAAACGTCACAACGTAACTGGGTGATTGTAAAGATGCTCTGATCGAATCTCGGGCAAGTAACATACCGATGACAAAGGGAACAACGTATGTTGTTATGCGGTTTGACCGATAAAGATCTTCATAGAATATGTAGGAGCCAATATGAGCATCCAGGTTCCGCTAGTGGTTATTGGCCAGAGACGTTTATGGGCCATAGGAGGGAGGCTAACCAGCCCACAAGGGGCTGGTGCGCCCCCCACAAGGGAGGAGGCCGAATTGGACTTGGGAAGGGGGCGCCACCCCCTTTCCTTCTCCTACTCCCTCTCCTTCCCCCTTTCCCCCTCCGGTAGAAGGAAAGAAAGGGTGGGGCCAAATCCTACTAGGAATGGAGTCCTAGTAGGACTCCCCTCTCTCTGGCGCGCCCCTTGTTGGCCGGCCTCTGATACGTCTCCAACGTATCTATAATTTTTGATTGTACCATCTATCATATTATCTATTTTGGATGTTTAATGGGCTTTATTATGCACTTTTATATTATTTTTGGGACTAACCTATTAACCGAAGGCCCAGTGCAAATCGCTATTTTTTTTGCCTATTTCAATGTTTCGCAGAAAAGGAATATCAAACGGGATCCAAACGGAATGAAACCTTCGCGAGGATCGTTTTTTGGAATAAACGCAATCCAGGAGACTTGGAGTGGACATCAAGGAAGCAACGAGGCGGCCACAAGGCAGGGAAGCGCGCCCAGGGGGGTAGGCGCGCCCCCATTCTCGTGGGCCCCTCTTAGCTCCACCAACCTACTTCTTTTGCCTATATATACTCTTATACCCTGAAAACATCCAGGGGAGCCACGAAACCTATTTTGCACCGCCGCAACCTTCTGTACCCGTGAGATCCCATCTTGGGGCCTTTTCCGGCGCTCCGCCGGAGGGGGAATCGATCACGGAGGGCTTCTACATCAACACCATAGCCTCTCCGATGATGTGCGAGTAGTTTACTACAGACCTTCGGGTCCATAGTTATTAGCTAGATGGCTTCTTCTCTCTCTCTTTGGATCTTAATACAAATTTCTCCTCGATCTTCTTAGAGATCTATTCGATGTAATACTTTTTGCTGTGTGTTTGTCGAGATCAGATGAATTGTGGGTTTATGATAAAGAATATCTATGAACAATATTTGACTCTTCTATGAATTCTTATATGCATGATTTGATATCTTTGCAAGTCTCTTCAAATTATCAGTTCGGTTTGGCCTACTAGATTGATATTTCTTGCAATGGGAGAAGTGCTTAGCTTTGGGTTCAATCTTGCGGTGTCCTTTCCCAGTGACAGTAGGGGCAGCAAGGCACGTATTTTATTGTTTCCATCGAGGATAAAAAGATGGGGTTTATATCATATTGCTTGAGTTTATCCCTCTACATCATGTCATCTTGCCTAATGTGTTACTCTGTTCTTATGAACTTAATACTCTAGATGCATGCTGGATAGAGGTCGATGTGTGGAGTAATAGTAGTAGATGCAGAATAATTTTGGTCTACTTGACACGGACATGATGCCTATGTTCATGATCATGCCTAGATATTCTCATAACTATGCGCTTTTCTATCAATTGCTCGGCAGTAATTTGTTCACCCACCGTAGAATTTGCTATCCTAATGAAGCCACTAGTGAAACGTATGGCCCCCGGATCTACTTTTCATCATATTATTTTCCCGTCAACTAGCTATTTATGTCGCCATTTATTTCGCAATCTATACAACAAAAATACCAAAAAATATTTATCTTATTATCTCTATCAGATCTCACTTTCGCAAGTGGCCGTGAAGGGATTGACAACCCCTTTATCGTTTTGGTTGCATGGTTCTTGATTGTTTGTGCTGGTACTAGGCGATTTGCGTGTAGTCTCCTACTGGATTGATACCTTGGTTCTCAAACACTGAGGGAAATACTTACGCTACTTTGCTGCATCACCCTTTCCTCTTCAAGGGAAAACCAACGCATGCTCAAGAGGTAGCAAGAAGGATTTCTGGCGCCGTTGCCGGGGAGATCTACGCACAAGTCAAGACATACCAAGTACCCATCACAAACTCTTCTCCCTCGCATTACATTATTTGCCATTTGCCTCTCGTTTTCCTCTCCCCCACTTCACCTTTGCCCGCTTATTCACCCTTTTTCCATTCGTCTCTTTTCGCTTGCTTCTTGTGTGCCTATTTGCCCTGATGTTTTTGCCTAAAAAAGTTGATCCTCACCTTAGAAGGTTGGAAGAAATTGGAAACAACGTTGCAAGCTTTATGACTTTGCAATTTGAGTGTAATAATTTCTTCAGAAACGAGCTTAAAGAACAGAAAAGTTTTATGGAGTACATGAATAAAGAGCTTGATGATATGTCTAAGGAATTTTATGGCTTGAAATCTCAGTTTGCCCATCTTGAAAAATTGGTAGGCCAAATTTCGTATAAGCAAGCCACCTTAGTTAATAAGATGGCTGCCAAACCGGAAGAGCTAGAGGGTAATAAGGATGAAGATCTAAAAGTGATTGATGTGTCCCCTATTAAATCTTTTTTTCTAATGTGAATCTTGATAAAGATGGGACTGGAGATGAGTCAACTTTAGTTAAAAGGCATCCCAATGATTCGGAGTTTTTAGATCTTGATACAAAAATTGGTAAAAGTGGGATTGAAGAGGTCAAAACTTTACATAGCAATGAACCCACTATTTTGGATTTCAAGGAATTTAATTATGATAATTGCTCTTTGATAGATTGTATTTCCTTGTTGCAAATTCGTGTTAAATTCTCCTCATGCTTATAGTCAAAATAAAGCTTTTACTAAACATATCATTGATGCTTTAATGCAATCTTATGAAGAAAAACTTGAATTAGAAGTCTCTATCCCTAGAAAACTTTACGATGAGTGGGAACCTACTATTAAAATTAAGATTAAAGATCACGAATGCTATGCTTTGTGTGATTTGGGTGCTAGTGTTTCCATGATTCCAAAAACTTTGTGTGATGTGTTAGGTTTCTTAACCAATAGCCTAAGCTTGCAGATGCCCCAGAAGGCATCCCCTCTTTCGTCTTTGTCTATCGGTAACTTTACTTGAGGCTATATTTTTATTCACCACATGATATGTGTTTTTCTTGGAGAGTCTTGTATGATTTGAGTCTTTGATTTTTAGTTTACCACAATCATCCGACACACATGAATCGGAATTTATTTGAATACTCTATGTGTTTCACTTATATCTTTTGAGCTAGATAATTTTGCTCTAGTGCTTCGCTTATATCGTTTAGAGCACGGTGGTGGTTTTATTTTATAGAAATTATTGATCTCTCATGCTTCACTTATATTATTTTGAGAGTCCTTTAGAACAACATGGTAATTTGCTTTGGCTATAAAATTAGTCCTAATATGATAGGCATCCAAGATGGGTATAATAAAAAACTTTCATATAAAGCGCATTGAATACTATGAGAAGTTTGATACTTGATGATTGTTTTGAGATATGAAGATGGTGATATTAGAGTTGTGCTAGTTGAGTAATTGTGAGTAATTGTGAATTTGAGAAATGCTTGTGTTGAAGTTTGCAAGTCCCGTAGCATGCACGTATGGTAACCGTTGTGTGACAAATTTGAAACATGACGTATTCTTTGATTGTCATACTTATGAGTGGCGGTCGGGGACGAGCGATGGTCTTTTCCTACCAATCTATCCCCCTAGGAGTATGCGCGTAATGCTTGGTTTTTTATGACTTCTAGATTTTTGCAATAAGTATGTGAGTTCTTTATGACTAATGTTGAGTCCATGGATTATACACACTCTCACCTTTCCATAATTGCTAGCCTCTTCGGTACCGTGCATTGCCCTTTCTCACCTTGAGAGTTGGTGCAAACTTCGCCGGTGCATCCAAACCCTGTGATATGATGTGCTCTATCACACATAAACCTCCTTATATCTTCCTCAAAACAGCCACAATACCTACCTATTATGTCATTTCCATAGCCATTCCGAGATATATTACCATGCAACTTTCCACCGTTCCATTTATTATGACACGCTTCATCATTGTCATATTGCCTTGCATGATCATGTAGTTCACATCGTATTTGTGGCAAGGCCACCATGCATAATTTTTCATACATGTCACTCTTGTTTCATTGCCCATCCCAGTACACTGCCGGAGGCACTCATATAGAGTCATATTTTGTTCTAGTATCGAGTTGTAATCATTGAGTTGTAAATAAATAGAAGTGTGATGATTATCATTAATAGAGCATTGTTCCATAAAAAAAGGTCAAATAAAAGAAAGGCCAAATAAAAAAAGAAAAAAAGAAAGGCCAAATAAAAAAAGAAAAAAATAAAGGCCAAATAAAAAAGGAAGGCCCAAAAAAAAGAAGAAAAGAAGGGACAATGTTACTATCCTTTTTCCACACTTGTGCTTCAAAGTAGCACCATGATATTTATGATAGAGAGTCTCTTATTTTGTCACTTTCATATACTAGTGAGAATTTTTCATTATAGAGCTTGGCTTGTATATTCCAACAATGGGCTTCCTCAAATGCCCTAGGTCTTCGTGAGCAAGCAAGTTGGATGCGCACCCACTTAGTTTCTTTTGTTGAGCTTTCATACATTTATAGCACTAGTGCATCCGTTGGATGGCAATCCCTACTCCTTGTATTCACATCAATTGATGGGCATCTCCCTAGCCTGTTGATTAGCCGCGCCAATGTGAGACTTTCTCCTTTTTTTGTCTTCTCCACACAACCCCCATCATTATATTCTATGCCACCCATAGTGCTATGTCCATGGCTCACGCTCATGTATTGCGTGAAAGTTGAAAAAGTTTGAGAAATACCAAAGTATGAAACAATTGCTTGGCTTGTCAACGGGGTTGTGCATGATGAGAGCATTTTTGTGTGACGAAGATGGAGCATGGCCAAACTATATGATTTTGTAGGGTTGAGCTTTCTTTGGCTATGTTATTTTGAGAAGACACAATTGCTTAGTTAGTATGCTTGAAGTATTATTATTTTTATGTCAATATTAAACTTTTATCTTGAATCTTTCCGATCTGAACATTCATGCCACAATAAAGAAAATTACATTGAAAATTATGTTAGGTAGCATTCCATACAAAAAATTCTGTTTTTATCATTTACCTACTCGAGGACTAGCAGGAATTAAGCTTGGGGATGCTTGATACGTCTCCAACGTATCTATAATTTTTGATTGTTCCATGCTATTATATTATCTGTTTTGGATGTTTAATGGGCTTTGTTATGCACTTTTATATTATTTTTGGGACTAACCTATTAACCGAAGGCCCAGTGCAAATTGCTGTTTTTTTGCCTAGTTCAGTGTTTTGCAGAAAAGGAATATCAAACGGAATGAAACCTTCGCGAGGATCATTTTTGGAACAAACGCAATCCAGGAGACTTGGAGTGGACGTCAAGGAAGCAACGAGGTGGCCACGAGGCACGGAGGCGCGCCCCCACCCTCATGGGCCCCTCGTAGCTCCACCGACCTACTTCTTTCGCCTATATATACTCTTATACCCTGAAAACATCCAGGGGAGCCACGGAACCTATTTTCCACCGCCGCAACCTTCTGTACCTGTGAGATCCCATCTTGGGGCCTTTTTCGGCGCTCCACCGAAGGGGGAATCGATCATGGAGGGCTTCTACATCAACACCATAGCCTCTCTGATGATGTGTGAGTAGTTTACTACAGACCTTCGGGTCCATAGTTATTAGCTAGATGGCTTCTTCTCTCTCTTTGGATCTCAATACAAAGTTCTCCTCGATCTTCTTGGAGTTCTATTTGATGTAACTCTTTTTGCGGTGTGTTTGTCGAGATCCGATGAATTGTGGGTTTATGATCAAGATTATCTATGAACAATATATGATTCTTCTTTGAATTCTTATATGCATGATTTGATATCTTTGCAAGTATCTTCGAATTATCAGTTTGGTTTGGCCTACTAGATTGATCTTTCTTGCAATGGGAGAAGTGCTTATATTTGGGTTCAATCTTGCGGTGTCCTTTTCCAATGATAGTAGGGGCAGCAAGGCACTGTAACATCCCAAAATTCTAATTTTGGAAAGTTATAATAAATAAATAGATTGATTGTTTGTTTGACTGTTGTGTGATTGATTGAGTGAAATTTGAAACTTTTTGAAAGTTAAATGAGAGGGAATAAAATGACTTTCCCAAAACTTTCACCTTGCTTTTATGATCTCCTTGAATTCAAATTCTTTTCATCACAAAACCCTCGAGAGAAGATAACATGACTTCTTCCATTTAAATAAATGAAAAGGGTTTTGAAAAGAATTGAATTCCATTTGGAAATATTTCAAATTTAGAACTTTAAGCAACTCAATGATTTTCATGAGAGAAGATAAAATGACTTCTTCAAAACATATGAAATATGAGTTGGAAGTTTAAAAGGATCAAATTTAAAGTCCTTTTGAATTATTTTTTAATTTGGAGGTATTGGTTTATTCAAATTATTTTTCTCCAAAAATAAAATATGTGGAAATTAGGGTAAAATGATTCCCTATAATAGAAAATTGGAGGAAATAAATTTGAAATTATTTTGGTATTTTTAAAAGGTTTTATTGGATTATATTAGAGCTGTAGCACTGTTTGATTTATTTACTTTTTTTGTATTTTATTTGACTCTACAAAAATGTTCATCTTGTAGAAAATCTTTTTCTGAAAATTTTGATATATTATATGCCTATATTTTTTTTTTGCTTTTATTATTTTTTATTTTGCCTGTGTTTTAAAAAAAACTTCCCTCCGCCGAACTGGGGTGGCCCAGCTCCCAGGCCAGGCCACGGCCCAGCCCACAGCGCTCGCCTCGCTCGTCGCCGAGCTCGGGACGGAGTCCCGAGCCTCCACGACTTCGCCGTCGCGCTGACCTCGGCGTCCGTGCCGAGGCCGGGCTCCTCTGCCCCTTGCCGAAGGCACTCCGCCCCTGGCTTTATAAGGCCGACCACGACGCCCCGCCGCCCTCTGCCTCCTCAGCCCGCCGCTCGCCTCCACGTAGAGCCCGCCGCCACCACAGACTCGCTGCCGCTGCCGCCGCTTTTCGCGTTCCGAGCCACTCGCCACCACCGTCCCAAGACGCCGCCTCAGACCGCCTAACGCCGCGCGCCGCCAGCCTACGCCCCCCAAGCAGCACCGCCCACCTCACCGAGCCGCCGCCCGCCTCCGTCTCGCCAGAGTTTGGGTAAACCCTAGCCCCGATCCCCGCTATCGGATCGAGATCCGACGATCTCGATTTGTTCATGTTTTTATTTCTCGTTTCGGCTATTTAACGAATGCTCGTTCGCTTAGGTTTTATTTGTGAACAGATTCACTAGATTAGCTTCTGTAGCGAGCGTTCGCTCGATAGATTTTTCCTTTTTCTTTTAATTTTCTGCCAGGGACCTATCCGTAGTGTTATTTTTACAGATTAGTCCCTAGTCTTAAATCGATCACTATTTTTTACTCGTTAGTCCAAATTCAACGAAACCAACGCCCACTCCTTCCTTATGATCCCCTCTATCCAGTAAAATGACTTAAACATCTTTTTGAAAGTTTGAAATTTGAATTCAAATATATTTGTATTTGAACTTCTTTTGTTCATAACTTGAGTTTTATAACTCCGTTTGAGTTGATTCTTTTTGCAATATAAAGCTCTTGACCTAAACTTTCTCATAAGGACAAATTCACTTAATTTTGGTACTGTTAGAAATTGTTTTCTGTTACAAGAGTTATTTGCTTGGTTTTGAAGTTTTTTGAATTGTTTTCTTTGTTCTATCCGATCTTTTGAGTGATTGCTTATGTGTGGTTACTACTGCTTGCTTACGATAGATTGACCGGAGTGTGACGAGTAGAACTATCAGGAGTTATGAGTGAGAATCATTTTCATCCACAGTACAGGCAAGTTCACACTTTCATCATATCCCGTTCATACCCAGTTTTTATGCATTAGTTTCACCCTCAAACATTGCATGGTTAGGAATTGATAACATGTGGGGATTGGGAAGTAGTTGATGAGGTAGGAACCTATTATCTTGCATTCAAACCTTGGGAGTTACTCTACGTTATGCTTATTGCCATGTTATGCTCGTAGACGTGGATTGGTTTGAGTGATTCATGACAGATGTGAGAGTTATTATTAATGGTTAACTTAAGGTGGCTACTTTAACACACATCTGGGTGGATTGGTTGGGGCACCCTGGAGCACCCAGTGGTTTGCTCGGGCACCTGGAGAACCCAGTGCTTGCCCAAGGGGATCCCGGAGGACCCGTGTGATCACCCTATGGAATGCCACACAGGCTCAAAGGGATCATGAGATTATTCATGCTAGAAACTTCTGTGTGCAGCCACAAGCTATTATGGGCAGCATAGTTGAGTATGTTGCATGACCTCTTCCAGTGGTAGGCTAGCAGATGTAGGGGATGCAGGTTGGTACTGTCTACCCGGGGTTAGAGTTAATGCTTCTGAAAGACTGTGTCTCGGTCATCCGTTTCTCAAACACCATGTAGTGCGAGAAATCCAACGGAGGAGATCGAGTCTTGTGGTGAAAAGTGCGCAAACCTCTGCAGAGTGTACAAACTAATCATGATTAGCCGTGTCCCTGGTTATGGACATCTTGAGTATCTGGTTCTTGGATTATCATGTTGATCTCAACACTCTACTTAATAAATTTGATTGGGTTAATGATTATTATTTTGGGATAGAGTTGGAGGAACCTTCTCAATAATTTTCAACCAATTTTGTAGTTAAATAAAATATATTCCTTTGTTGTAGGGAAAAATTGGCTTTATGCAAAAATAAACTTAGAGCTTTCCACCAGCCAAATATGCATGTAGTGATAGCTATTATTCATCATTATCCTATGGTGTGAATTTGCCTGTACATTTAATGTACTAACACTTTGTGGCTGCAACGTCTCATGTTGCAGGATATCTTACGACGAGTAAGTGATATGTTAGGGTTACGATTTCTACACTCAACTTTGCCATTGGTGTTGATGGGATTCCACAACCTTGTTGTTACTTCCGCTATTTGGATTGAGGTAATAGTATTTACGTTACTCTATGCATGTGATTTACCTCTGTTATAAATCCTCGAGTACTGTGTGTGTCAGCATACCAATCCAGGAACGACACTTAAGCACAGAGACTTGACCGTCTGAGGTCGGGTCACTACAGGCACGTATTGTATTGTTGCCATCGAGGATAAAAAGATGGGGTTTATATCATATTGCTTGAGTTTATCCCTCTACATCATGTCATCTTGCCTAATGCGTTACTATGTTCTTACGAACTTTATACTCTAGATGCATGCTGGATAGCTATCGATGTGTGGAGTAATTGTAGTAGATGCAGAATCGTTTCGGTCTACTTGACCCCGGACGTGGTGCCTATGTTCATGATCATGCCTAGATATTCTCATAACTATGCGCTTTTCTATCAATTGCTCGGCAGTAATTTGTTCACCCACCGTAGAATTTGCTATCTTGAGAGAAGCCACTAGTGAAACCTATGGCCCCCGGATCTACTTTACATCATATTATTTTCCCGTCAACTAGCTATTTGTGTCGCCTTTTATTTTGCAATCTTTAATTTCCAATCTATACAACAAAAATACCAGAAAATATTTATCTTATTATCTCTATCAGATCTCACTTTTCCAAGTGGCCGTGAAGGGATTGACAACCCCTTTATCGCGTTGGTTGCAAGGTTCTTGATTGTTTGTGCAGGTACTAGGCGATTTGCGTGTAGTCTCCTACTGGATTGATACCTTGGTTCTCAAAAACTGAGGGAAATACTTACGCTACTTTGCTGCATCACCCTTTCCTCTTCAAGGGAAAACCAATGCATGATCAAGAGGTAGCAGCCTCCTCCTCCCCTCCTTTATATACGGGGGCAGGGGGCACCCCAAAGGAACAATAGACAATCTCTTAGCCGTGTGTGGTGCCCCCCTCCATAGTTCAACACGTCAGTCATATCGTCGTAGTGCTTAGGCGAAGCCCTGCGCCGGTAACTTCATCATCACCGTCACCACCCGTTGTCTTGTTAAACTCTCCTCGGCCTCAACTGGATCAAGAGTTCGAGGGACTTCACCGAGCTGAAGTGTGCAGATCGCGGAGGTGCCGTGCGTTCGGTACTTGGATAGGTTGGATCACGAAGACGTTCGACTACATCAACCGCATTACTAAACGCTTCCGCTTTCGGTCTACGAGGGTACGTGGACACACTCTCCCTGCTCTTTGCTATTCTTCTCCTAGATAGATCTTGCGTGATCGTAGGAAATTTCTTGAAATACTACGTTCCCCAATAGTGGCATCCGAGCCAGGTCTATGCGTAGATGTTATATGCACGAGTAGAACACAAAGAGTTGTGGGCGATAATAGTCATACTGCTTACCGGCATGTCATACTTTGATTCGGCGGTGTTGTTGGATGAAGCGGCCCATACCAACATTACATGACCACGTTCGTGAGACTGGTTCTATCGTCGTGCGCCGCACACAGGTGGCTAGTGGGTGTCTGTTTCTCCAACTTTAGTTGAATCAAGTGTGGCTACGCCCGATCCTTGTTGAAGGTTAAAACATCACACTTGACGAAAAAATCATTGTGGTTTTGATGCATAGGTAAGAATGGTTCTTACTAGAAGCCCATAACAGCCACTTAAAACTTGCAACAACAAAGTAGAGGACGTCTAACTTGTTTTTGCAGGGCTTGCTGTGATGTGATATGGTCAAGACGTGATGATATATAATTTGTTGTATGAGATGATCATGTTTTGTAACAGTTATCGGCAACTGGCAGGAGCCATATGGTTGTCGCTTTATTGCATGAAATGCAATTGCCATGTAATTGCTTTACTTTATCACTAAGCGGTAGCGATAGTCGTAGAAGCAATAGTTGGTGAGACGACAACGATGCTTCGATGGAGATCAAGGTGTCAAGCCGGTGATGATGGTGATCATGACGGTGCTTTGGAGATGGAGATCAAAGGCACTAGATTGTCTTTTCCTACCAATCTATCCCCCTAGGAGCATGCGCGTAATGCTTGGTTTTTTTATGACTTGTAGATTTTTGCAATAAGTATGTGAGTTCTTTATGACTAATGTTGAGTCCATGGATTATACGCACTCTCACATTTCCTTCATTGCTAGCCTCTTCGGTACCGTGCATTGCACTTTCTCACCTTGAGAGTTGGTGCAAACTTCGCCGGTGCATCCAAACCCTGTGATATGATGCGCTCTATCACACATAAACCTCCTCTTATATCTTCCTCAAAACAGCCACCATACCTACCTATTATGGCATTTCCATAGCCATTCCTAGATATATTACCATGCAACTTTCCACTGTTCCGTTTATTATGACACGCTTCATCATTGTCATATTGCCTTGCATGATCATGTAGTTCACATCGTATTTGTGGCAAGGCCACCATGCATAATTTTTCATACATGTCACTCTTGTTTCATTGCCCATCCCAGTACACTGCCAGAGGCACTCATATAGAGTAATATTTTGTTCTAGTATCGAGTTGTAATCTTTGAGTTGTAAATAAATAGAAGTGTGATGATTATCATTAATAGAGCATTGTCCCATAAAAAGGCCAAATAAAGAAAGGCCAAATAAAAAAAGAAAAAAGAAAGGCCAAATAAAAAAGGAAGGCCCAAAAAAAAGAAGAAAAGAAGGGACAATGCTACTATCCTTTTTCCACACTTGTGCTTCAAAGTAGCACCATGATCTTTATGATAGAGAGTCTCTTATTTTGTCACTTTCATATACTAGTGGGAATTTTTCGTTATAGAACTTGGCTTGTATATTCCAACAATGGGCTTCCTCAAATGCCTTAGGTCTTCATGAGCACGCAAGTTGGATGCACACCCACTTAGTTTCTTTTGTTCAGCTTTCATACATTTATAGCACTAGTGCATCCGTTGGATGGCAATCCCTACTCCTTGCATTGACATCAATTGATGGGCATCTCCCTAGCCTGTCGATTAGCCGCGTCAATGTGAGTCTTTCTCCTTTTTTGTCTTCTCGACACAACCCCCATCGTTAAATTCTATTCCACCCATAGTGCTATGTCCATGGCTCACGCTCATGTATTGCGTGAAAGTTGAAAAAGTTTGAGAAATACCAAAGTATGAAACAATTGCTTGGCTTGTCAACGGGGTTGTGCATGATGAGAGCATTTTTGTGTGACGAAGATGGAGCATGGCCAAACTAAATGATTTTGTAGGGATGAGCTTTCTTTGGCTATGTTATTTTGAGAAGACATAATTGCTTAGTTAGTATGCTTGAAGTATTCTTATTTATGTCAATATTAAACTTTTATCTTGAATCTTTCGGATCTGAACATTCATGCCACAATAAAGAAAATTACATTGAAAATTATGTTAGGTAGCATTCCACATAAAAAATTCCGTTTTTAACATTTACCTACTCGAGGACGAGCAGGAATTAAGCTTGGGGATGCTTGATACGTCTCCAACGTATCTATAATTTTTGATTGTTCCATGCTATTATATTATCTGTTTTGGATGTTTAATGGGCTTTATTATGCACGTTTATATTATTTTTGGGACTAACCTACTAACCGAAGGCCCAGTGCAAATTGCTGTTTTTTTTGCCTATTTCAGTGTTTCGCAGAAAAGGAATATCAAACAGAATCCTAACGGTATGAAACCTTCGCGAGGATCGTTTTTGGAACAAATGCAATCCAGTAGACTTGCAGTGGACGTCAAGGAAGCAACGAGGTGGCCACGAGGCAGGGAGGCGCGCCCCCACCCTCATGGGCCCCTCGTAGCTCCACCGACCTACTTCTTTCGCCTATATATACTCTTATACCCTGAAAACATCCAGGGAGCCACAAAACCTATTTTCCACCGCTGCAACCTTCTGTACCCATGAGATCCCATCTTGGGGCCTTTTTCGGCGCTCCGTCGGAGGGGGAATCGATCACGGAGGGCTTCTACATCAACACCATAGCCTCTCCGATGATGTGTGAGTAGTTTACTACAGACCTTTGGGTCCATAATTATTAGCTAGATGGCTTCTTCTCTCTCTTTGGATCTCAATACAAAGTTCTACTTGATCTTCTTGGAGTTCTATTCTATGTAACTCTTTTTGCGGTGTGTTTGTTGAGATCCGATGAACTGTGGGTTTATGATCAAGATTATTTATGAACAATATTTGATTATGCTCTGAATTCTTATATGCATGATTTGATATCTTTGCAAGTCTCTTCGAATTATCTGTTTGGTTTGTCCTACTAGATTGATCTTTCTTGCAATGGGAGAAGTGCTTAGATTTGGGTTCAATATTGTGGTGTCCTTTCCAAATGACAGTAGGGGCAGCAAGGCACTGTAACATCCCAAAATTCTAATTTTGGAAAGTTATAATAAACAAATAGATTGATTGTTTGTTTGACTGTTGTGTGATTGATTGAGTGAAATTTGAAACTTTTTGAAAGTTAAATGAGAGGGAATAAAATGACTTTCCCAAAACTTTCACCTTGCTTTTATGATCTCCTTGAATTCAAATTCTTTTCATCACAAAACCCTGGAGAGAAGATAACATGACTTCTTCCATTTAAATAAATGAAAAGGGTTTTGAAAATAATTGAATTCCGTTTAGAAATATTTCAAATTCAGAACTTTAATCAACTCAATGATTTTCATGAGAGAAGATAAAATGACTTCTTCAAAACATATGAAATATGAGTTGGAAGTTTAAAAGGATCAAATTTAAAGTCCTTTTGAAATTATTTTAATTTGGAGTTATTGGTTTATTCAAATTATTTTTTCTCCAAAAATAAAATATATGGAAATTAGGGTAAAATGATTCCTACAATAGAAAATTGGAGAGAAATAAATTTGAAATTATTTTGGTATTTTTAAAAGGTTTTATTGGATTATAATAGAGCAGTAGCACTGTTTGATTTATTTAATTTTTTTGGATTATATTTGACTCTAGAAAAATGTTCATCTTGTAGAAAATCTTTTTCTGAAAATTTTGATATATTATATGCCTATATAATTTTTTTATTTATTTTGCTTTTATTAGTTTTTTCTTTTGCATGTGTTTAAAAAAAACTTCCCTCCGCCGAACTGGGGTGGCCCAGCTCCCAGGCCAGGCCACGGCCCAGCCCACGGCGCTCGCCTCGCTCGTCTCCGAGCTCGGGACGGAGTCCCGAGCCGCCACGACTTCGCCGCCGTGCCGACCACGGCGTCCGTGCCGAGGCCGGGCTCCTCTACCCCTTGCCCAAGGCACTCCGCCCCTGCCTTTATAAGGCCGACCCCGACGCCCCGCCGCCCTCCGCCTTCTCAGCCCGCCTCGCCTCCACGCCAGAGCCACCGCCAGCGCCAGATCGGCCGCCGCACAGACTCGCGTCGCCGAGCCACTCGCCGCCACCGCCCAAGCCGCTGCTGCCTGCACCGCCCAGCGCCCGCCAAGCAGCCACCGCCCACCCCTCGCCGGAGCCGCCGCGCCGCCGCTCCGTCTCGCCGGAGTTTGGGTAAACCCTAGCCCCGATCCCCGCTATCGGATCGAGATCCGACGATCTCGATTTGTTCATGTTTTTTTTCTCGTTTCGGCTATTTAACGAACGCTCGTTCGCTTAGGTTTTATTTGTGAACAGATTCGCTAGATTAGCTTCTGTAGCCAGCGTTCGCTCGATAGATTTTTTCCTTTTTCTTTTTATTTTCTACCAGGGACCTATCCGTAGTGTTATTTTTACAGATTAGTCCCTAGTCTTAAATCGATCACTATTTTTTACTCGTTAGTCCGAATTCAACGAAACCAACGCCCACTTCTTCGTTATGATCCCCTCTATCCAGTAAAACAACTTAAACATCTTTTTGAAAGTTTTAAATTTGAATTCAAACAGATTTGAATTTGAACTTCTCATAACTTGAGTTTTATAACTCCGTTTGAGTTGATTCTTTTTGCAAATTAAGGCTCTTGACCTAAACTTTCTGATAAGGCCAAACTTACTTAATTTTGGTACTGTTAGAAATTGTTTTCTGTTGCAAGAGTTATTTGCTTGGTTTTGAAGTTTTCCGAATTGTTTTTGTTTGTTCTTTCCGATCTTTTGAGTGATTGCTTATGTGTGGTTAATACTGCTTGCTTACGATAGATTGACCGGAGTGTGACGAGTAGAACTATCAGGAGTTATGAGTGTGAATCATCTTCATCCACAGTACAGACAAGTTAACACTTTGATCATATCCCTTTCATACCCAGTTTTTATGCATTAGTTTCACTCTCAAACATTGCATGGTTAGGAATTGATAACATGTGGGGATTGGGAAGTAGTTGATGAGGTAGGAACCTATTATCTTGCATTCAAACCTTGGGAGTTACTCTACGTTATGCTTATTGCCATGCTATGCTCGTAGACGTGGATTGATTTGAGTGATTCATGACAGATGTGAGAGTTATTATTAATGGTTAACTTAAGGTGGCTACTTTAACACACATCTGAGTGGATTGGTTGGGGCACCCTAGAGCACCCAGTGGTTTGCCCGGGCACCTGGAGAACCCAGTGCTTGCCCAAGGGGATCCCGGAGGACCCGTGTGATCACCCTATGGAATGCCACCCAGGCTCAAAGGGATCATAAGATTATTCATGCTAGAAACTTCCGTGTGCAGCCACAAGCTATTATGGGCTCTATCATAGTTGAGTATGTTGCATGACCTCTTCCAGTGGTAGGCTAGAAGATGTAGGGGATGTAGGTTGGTACTGTCTACCCGGGGTTAGAGTTAATGCTTCTGAAAGACCGTGTCTCGGTCATCCGTTTCTCAAACACCATGTAGTGCGAGAAATCCAACGGAGGAGATCGAGTCTTGTGGGGAAAAGTGCGCAAACCTCGCAAAGTGTACAAACTAATCATGATTAGCCGTGTCCCCGGTTATGGACATCTTGAGTATCTGGTTCTTGGATTATCATGTTGATCTCAACACTCTACTTAATAAATTTGATTGGGTTAATGATTATTATTTTGGGATTGATTTGGAGGAACCTTCTCAATAATTTTCAACTAATTTTGTAGTTAAATAAAATATATTCCTTTGTTGTAGGGAAAAATTGGCTTTGTGCAAAAATAAACTTAGAGCTTTCCACCAGCCAAATATGCATGTGGTGATAGCTATTATTCATCATTATCCTATGGTGTGAATTTGCCAGTACATTCAATGTACTGACCCTTTGTGGCTGCAACGTCTCATGTTGCAGGATATCTTACGACGAGTAACTGATACGTTAGGGTTACGATTTCTACACTCAACTTTGCCATTGGTGTTGATGGGAATCCACGACCTTGTTGTTACTTCCGCTATTTGGATTGAGGTGATAGTATTTACGTTACTCTATACATGTGATTTACCTCTATTATAAATCCTCGAGTACTGTGTGTGTTAGCATACCAATCCTAGGATGACACTTAAGCACAGAGACTTGACCGTCTGAGGTCTGGTCGCTACAAGATGGTATCAGAGCACATGTTGACTGTAGGACGTGACTCTAGAAAATGGCAAGCCCATAGGAAAGATTTTCTCTACAAACTTCATTTTCAAAAGGATCTTTTACCTCTCCTCTTTTCTGAGCTTTATCAAATATTCTCTTTTAGTTAGACTATACCCCTTTCCCCTTTTGACCACACGAGGATTCGACTAATGAGACCACTCCAAGAAGTACAAGATATCGGACAACTAAGACCACTTCGGAATGAAGAGGATTTACGGAGCATTATAATAATGGAAACTACAACGGTTGAAGACTCCGAAGACTAGGAGAAAATAAAGGCTCTGAAGAAATTCCATATTGGTATGACCTAGGAAAGCTACCCTTATTGAACTTGTTAGACTATGGAAGCTGTCAATACCCGAGATCAAGATGTGTCGGAGAAAGACTAGAACATGGAGCATTCGAACTCAAAGTTTTGTCAAGAAAACCCTAAGGCAGGAGATATCAACTATGGAATGATAGCTCATGGCAATGACAAGGGCAGAAACACGGTTATCCGTGATGTCATCGCCCGCTGATGCTATTGTCACCATGCTAAGTTAAGCATGCATTTCTTCGGAAGGATTGAATGGTAGAAGGCTGATGGAACATCCATCAGCAAAGGATGCAGTTCTACCCTTAGCTGGTGTATCACCAGGATCTGAAGTATTACATCAAGAATTTTAAGATCGGCCTACAGGAAGCCGTATTTGAAAAGGAAGCATTTCATGAAGAAATCAGGACCCAGAAGCTGGAAGTAGCCAAGCTGGAGGAGAAAAACCTCGAGATACCGGAGATTCGTCAGGAACTGAAGGACAGCAGGACCGTGGTTCATGCCAAGGATGTTGAAACCCAGAAGTTTTGAACACAAGTCCAGAACATTAAAGGACGCCACGAGAGACTTCCCGTCAACAGTGATGACCTGGCAAAAGAACTTGAGAAGGACAAACATGATTGGAAGAAGCCATCGGAGACATGAACATGACTTGAAGAGTTTGATGACTTTGAAGATTTATTGACCTTTAGAAGACCAAACCCCTGTTATATACCTACGTTAGATGCGACGATTGTGAGCTGTAATTTGTTTGATGTTTTCTGACAGCCACAAATAAAATCTGTCTTTTCAAAACTATTGTTTGATTTGTGTGTATCTCTCTCTCTCTCTCTCTCTCTCTCTCTCTCTCTCTCTCTCATCCCAAACCCATGGACCCAATAGAGGATGAATGGAGATGAGCTTATTATTTCTGGACCGTTAAGTCAATTGGAGACAGATCAATGGATTAAGAACATGGAGGATCACATGGAGAATGACACTATAGCTGGAAAGGATATGGCCCAGCATGCTTTTCAGTGCTTTGAAAGAGGTGTTGCTGCTTGGTGGAGGATGTACCAAACCATCAATGGATGGAAAAGAGTAACCACTTGGAAAGAATTTAAGTTGAATTTGCCAAAGTCTCGGTTTGTGTCCCATAAGTTGAAGCCTTATAGAAATGGTATGAAGAAACTTTGTGCATGCAAGCTTTGTGGAGAAATAGGACACAACCATAAAGGACACAAGGAGGAATGCCCTCATTGTGAAGAAAGTCACCCAGCTGAAGAATTCCCACCAGGAAGATTACTCGTTTATTGTGTGAAGGGACTACCCACTACCCTGCTCAGTGTCACATTTACCCCATGGTACAAAGAACCATCCAGCAGAAGAAATAAGCAATGAAAGGAGCCCTCAGGGAAATTTTTAGAAGACCGGTGATGAAGGAAGAGGTGGAAGACACACCTAAAGAAGACCCAATTAAACCATACACTAAGTCATGCTATTCATGTGGGGAAGGACACATCTCCCAAAATTGTTAGAATGGGGATCTAGTAGAATTCCCGACGAAGGAAGTAGAGTATGACCCACAGGAGATAGAAGCCCTTATTGGAACAGAAAATTCCAGGAAGATAAGTAGATTGGATTCCAGGAAGGGCCTGAGTCATATCACCTGTTATAGGTGCAAGGAGTCAGGGCACTACCTCAGCAGTTGCCCAAAAAGGAAACCTCGAGACTTGAAGTAATATGTTTTCGTTGTAATAAAGCAGGCACTTTGTCAGGGACTGTCCCAAAGAGAAGGAGACTCGTGATAAGTAGTTGAGTCTGTCAGAAATATAATAATAGTAGTAGTGAGAGCATTTCCATTATATTGAGGTGATAAGTTGAGGCATGTAATGGATATGCAGGAGATTGTAATAATTTGAGGATCAAGAAAGTTAGCATCGTTGGTACTGATTTGGATTTTATGAGTTGTTGCTCTATGAAGAAAGTTTTTGACCATTTTCGAGGATATGAGAAATATGGTCTATGAATGAAATTGTGCATTTCAAGGGTGGTAGTATCTGTGAGGACCCTTGACCCCTGGAAAAGATAAGGATATCCCACTATCGGTGTACAAAAGTAGGGGCTCTGCCTTTGACCCCTTTACTTGTGCACGGGCAGTCAGAGCCTCCCGCCTCGACCACGCATAGACAGAGTAGGAAAGGGGAGCTGGAGAGGAGCCAAAGCCATGAAGACAAATGAAGCAACGACAAGGACCAAGGCCACAAGGATCGGATGGGCGAAGCAGGTTTTCCCGGCAAGGACCCTTGCCAGGGCAGCCTCAGCGGCCCCGGCAAGACCCTTGCCGGGGCAGCCCGCCCACGCCAGCCGAGCAAGCCACCCTTGAGCCCACCAATGCTCAGACAAATGCGTTGGGACAGGGCTCGGGAGGCACCTCTGTGGTGGCATGCAGATCTTTGTGAAGACATAGAATGCTCAAGATCAAATGAGGATAAGAGGGCAACCATCCTCACCGAAGAAACCCTCAAGACCCCCGGCAAGACCCTTGACGGGGAGGCCAGCGCGCCACGGCAAGACCCTTGCCGGGCCACCCGGCAAGACCCTTGCCGGGGAGGCCAGCGCGCCACGGCAAGACCCTTGCCGGGCCACCCGGCAAGACCCTTGCCGGGGAGGCCAGCGTGCCATAGCAAGACCCTTGCCGGGCCACCCGGCAAGACCCTTGTCGGGCCACCCGAAAAGGCTCTTGCCAAAGCACACCAGCTGGGCCACTGCCAGGCCCGCACCAGATAAGTCTACACCGCCGTTCACATGCGGCTGCCGACCCAACTAACTGGGCAGGCACCTGCGTGGCGGCATGCAATCCTTCGTGGAGGCTCCACCACCTCGCCACCTCAGCTGCCTGCCTGCCTACATGGCACCGCATGCGTCGCTGGCCAGGGCACGTGTGGAAGCAAGGAGGAGCGGCGACGGATGGGATGGGCCTCGCTCCCGTCCCCAATAAAGCGAAGGGACACCTAAGCCTCGCATTAAATGCATCTTGTCCGGTAATACGAGGGATAACCTCGCAGCACTGTACCCTTTCCACCTCCTGCTTGCCACTGTGGCGACCCCTTTCACTATAAAAGGAGGCCCGAGGCGACAAGGAAAAGGATTCGGCTCTTTGGAACCTCGCAGCACCTAGAGCTAGTTCGAGAGCTCAAGAACACTAAATACATCCACCAAAGCAGGACTAGGGTTTTACGCATCCTTGCGGCCCGGACCTGGGTAAAATCCCTTTGTGTTGTCTGCTGGTCCTGCTCTTCTCATGATCCCCTTGCCCCGCAACCGTAGAAGGGATTCCAGTGATCCCATAGGTGTCGTCTCCCACCGACATCTTTGGCGCACCAGGTAGGGGGCGCAATTGTGAGAATCTGGTCCAACGGTCGACCTAGTTGTTCTTCATCGCCCCGGCCCCTGCGGAGAAGCGTCCAAGGAGGCGGCGCTGCCCGTGGCGCAGAAGACACCGAGGCGGCGACAAGAGAGCTAAGTCATGCTGAACTTTAAGTTCTTCTCTTTGAACATAAGGTTTTTATCCTCAACGGTTCATCCTATGTATGGAAAGCCTGTACGCAGAGGGGCCCTCCTGCGATCGGCAATGCCTTTGTTCTGTTTCGAGTCCGCTCAACAGTTCAAGCGGCCGCGTCGAGAGCGGCAGGGTAGCCTTTCGCCATCAGCAACGCTCTCGGTTCTGACTCGAGTCAAGCTCGACAAATCGAGCGGCCGCGCCAGGGGCGGTAAGGTGCTTTGCCCGGCGACAAGCACACCCGGCATGCTAATGAGGATCCGTCCTCAAAACACCGCCCTGGGTTTACATGCCGGCAAGCTTACCCAGTTGACGTGGGGTGGACATACAAAGGAAAATCGAACAGGAAAATAACATGCATAAGTTTCAGGGGCATTACAGAGTTATACTACACAAATTGCCGCCGCGGTTCTAACTAAAGATAGCTTTGTCTTGGTTGTGAACCTGCAGCGGCAACAGAGAACGGGATGCCTAGTCCCGGCGCTGGCCCTCAACCCTCTTGATTTTGTTGATGCGGCTGAGGATGGGCTGGATACGCTCATTGAGCGCCGCGATGTCGGCATCCTCCGGCAAGCTCTTAAGCACCGCTCCGAAGTCGAGGTCTGGGTGCCAGTGCGCAATCTTGGTGAGCACCCTTGTCATGGTCCCCCGACAGAGTATCCGGGATTCCTCGGCCAGGGAGGCCGCCTGGTTGGAGTGAAGCCGCTTCAGGGCGTTGACGACCTTCTCAAAGTATATCATCAGCTTGGCGTTGGGGCTTAGGTTCGCCTCTGGGGCGTACCCCATCTCCGGCATCCCCATGATGCCCAGTTGATCGGCGACCAAGTTTGCGACGGCGGAAAGGCGCCCGACCCAGCGTTTCTTGCCCGCCTTGTAGTCCTTGAGGTTGGCGGTCTCGTTCTTCAGCAGCTGCTTCTCCGTCTCCAGCTCCTTGGCCAGGATCCCCTCCCGGGTCATGGCCCCCAACAGCGTCTCCTCGAGCTCTCCCAGCTTCAGCTTGAGACCTGTGATGGAGGCGTTGGGCTCGGAGAGCTCTCCAGACTTGCTGATGATCTCACCCTGCACCACCGTCAGAGCACCATTGAGCGTGTGCTTCTCCTGGGCCAGCTTCAGAGCTTGCCCCTCCAGCTCCTTCACCTTGCCGGCATGGGCCTGAGCCAGAGCGTTGAGTGCCCCCTGATGCCTCCGCTCCAGCTCTTGGGTCCGCTGCAGGATGAGCTTGTCCACCTCTTCGTCCTTGCCGCGGAGCGTGGCGGCAAGTTTCTCCTCGTGCTCGGCAAGGTCCTCCTCCTGGGTCTTCAGGGCGGCCTCGTGCTGGGAACGGACGGCTTTGGCTTCATCGGCCAGCCTCTTCGCCGTCTTCTGGGCCTTCTCGATGTCGGCAGCTTCATGGCGAGATCCACCTCACCGTTCGCCAGCTCACCCCGGGCGGCCTTCAGCTCGTCCTGAGCCTGGCGGAACCAGTCCTGCGCCTCGGCGACGCACCCCCAAAGTCCTCCTCCATCCTCTCCACCACCACCGTCCTGGACTTGACCTTGTCCAGTCGAGCGCGGTGGAGCGCCTGGAGCTTCCGGAAGCTGGCGCCCATGGCCTGGAGCAGCTGCTCCTCCTCGGAGCCAGCGCCGCCAATGCTCGGCTCGTCAACAACCTCAAGCCCGGCGGTGGCAAACACCTCCTCGTCGAACACCTCTCCCTCAAAGGGAGCCCTGGTGCTCGACGCGCCAAGGAGATGGACGAAGAGGTCGTCGCTGACCCTCAGGTACCTGTGAGAGCCCGAGGCAGCGGAGGAGGAGGGCAGGTCGTCAAACGCCCCTCCTCGGCAGTGGCCTTGCTGGCTCCCTCGGCAGGCCCCTTGCCGGGCTCCTCGGCGGGCCCCTTGGCGGCATCCTCGGTGGCGCCCCTGGCTCCCTCCTCAGCAGCGATCTTCTCCGCCTCCGCCGCGGCATCTGCGGCGACGTCCTTGATGGTGGCTTTGATGTCCTCTAAGGAGAAGTCCGGATGCCACGAAAGAGATAGGGCGGAGCCAAGGTCGAAGGTCAATAAGGGAAGAAGAAGAACGCAAACGGAGGTGGAGAGCGAGTGGTTTACCCGTGCCGGGCCGAGAGGCGGAAGCCTCTTCTCCGCCAAGGTCTGGCGTCGAGGCAAAGCCACCGGCGCCTGCGTTCCCCTCCCCCTCCTCCACGTGCACAGCCTCGGTGCTTGGTGTCCCCGCCGGGGACGCCCCTTGGGGCGGTGTAGTCGACGGGGGCGGCACAATCGGAGAAGCCCCCTGTGGCTCCCCTTGGTGTTGCTCCCCTCCTACATCCATGGCACGGTTAACACTGAAGCATCACGCGCGACACACGTTGATTGAGGGTGGGTGGTGGACTCACGCTGGGGGCTGGGCCAGGGGCTGCTCTCCGGACTGCTCGACACCACCAGTGGCGTACTGGAGGTACATGCCGGGGGCTGGTCGCTCGCGGAAACCCTTGCCCTCTTGATCCTCTGGGCCAGAATCTCCACATCCCTACAAGACGAAGACAGGTAAGCAACTCCGTCAAGGGGGGGGGGGGTTGCAAGGAACGATGGAGGAAAGCAGAGGCTTACTCTTCGTCCTCTTCCTCCTCCTCTGTTTTTTTCCTCTTCCGCTCCGAGCTGAGAGGCCCGAGCTCTCTCTCCGGGCTGAGAGGCCCGAAGTCAAACAAGTCACCCCCAATCCCTGCACCGATGTTTGCCGGCGAGGGGGGAGGTGATGGCATCCGGGCGCGCTTGGACGACGGAGAAGCAGGCGTCCTCTTCTTCAACGCCACAACTCTCGCCGTTTTCTTCACCGCCACCACCCTCCTCTGGCGCATGGGCGCCTCCTGGGCTTGCCGCAGCTGCACGGCCCGGTCGAGGCGGACCGGCTCGCCGGAGGTGGCCCGCCGTAGGACCTGCCTCCTTCCGGTGGTCGGAGGGTCGGCGGTTGCGGTCCTCCCCTCCTTGCCCTCCTCTTCCGACGACCCATCGGTGGCGTCCTCGACGAGGGGAGCCCTGGTGTCCACACCGCTGGCCTCCCCAGCGGTTGTTGCCCACCGGGCGAGCTCCACCTCCTCCGCCTCCGCCGCGGCCTTGTCCACCACGCCGCCGGTGCTGCCGGCCTCCTTGACGAGCCTCGCCTCCTCCTCGGCAAGCCTCGCCTCCTCCACCCTGGCAGCAATATAGTCCAGCTTCGCTGGGGAAGTGTCCTGGATGAGCCGCGGCTCGTCGGTGACGTATATCTCGTGCAGAGTGTCGAAGAACTCCTGCACCGCGAGCTCGTACGGCTCGGCCCAATTCGGGTCGAGGACGTGCGCGTTGAAGAGTGGCATTATGGCGATGATCTCATTCCGACGAGAGTTGTTGCTCAGCGGAACCACTCCCGCCGGCAGCTTGAAAACAGGCTCCTTGTCGACCTTGCCGGCCTTCGCGGCGGCCCTGGCAAGCTTGCCGGACCGCTCGACCTCGCCCGCGTCGTCGACCTCGAGTTGGAAGATTCGCTGGCAAAGATGGGCGTGCCGCAGCACCGTCAGGTTGTTATCGAGGCCGGGACGAAGCCTCATGATGTCGGCGGCGTTCACGTAGAGCCAGGCCGGCCTCCCTTTGTCATGCAGAGAGGCAATCCGGCGGCGGATGAAGTCCGCCCCGATCATCTCGAGGGTGAGCCCGGCCTGGGTCAGCTGGAGAATCCTGGTGGTGGCGATCGTGATCTTCGCGTCGTCGGCGCCGACATCACCCCAATTGCCGCCATGAAACGACGGCTTTTGGCGAACCTCGAAAAACGCTGGCGGGTCTTTTTCCTCAATCCAGCACCACCGGCCCCGCCATTCTTCCCACCTCTCCTTCATGGCGCCATCCGGGTACGCCCCCTTGGGCCTCGGGATCCAGGCGACACAGCCAGTAATGGCACCCCTTGCCTGGATCTGAGGGGAGAAGTAATGGCGGAAGAGCGCCGTGCTGGGGTGCACCCCGACGAAGCCCTCGCAGAGATGGGCGAAGAGGGCCATACACGCCACGGCATTCGGAGTAAAATCCAGGAGGTGGAAGCCGTAGGTGTGCATGATGTCCTTGAAGAAATCGGAGAAGGGGGGACTGCTACGTCTTGAGCTTGCGTTGGTTTTCCTCGAAGAGGATAGGGTGATGCAGCAAGTGTAGCGTCAGTATTTCCCTCAGTTTTTAGAACCAAGGTATCAATCCAGTAGGAGGCTCCTCAAAAGTCCCACGCACCTACACAAACAAACTGATAACTCGCAACCAACGCAATAAAGGGGTTGTCAATCCCTTCACGGCCACTTGCAAAAGTGAGATCTAATAAAGATAGTATGATAAGATAAATATATTTTTGGTATTTTATAATATAGATGCAAAAAGTAAAGATGCAAATAGAAGTAGATTGGGAGCAAATATGATAAGACATAGACCCGGGGGCCATAGGTTTCACTAGCGGCTTCCCTCAAGATAGCATAAGTATTACGGTGGGTGAACAAATTATTGTCGAGCAATTGATAGAAAAGAGCACAGTTATGAGATTATCTAGGCATGATCATGTATATAGGCATCACGTCCATAACAAGTAGACCGACTCCTGCCTGCATCTACTACTATTACTCCACACATCGACTGCTATCCAACATGCATCTAAAGTATTAAGTTCATAAGAACAGAGTAACGCATTAAGCAAGATGACATGATGTAGAGGGATAAACTCATGCGATATGATATAAACCCCATCTTGTTATCCTCGATGCCAACAATACAATACGTGCCTTGCAACCCTTTCCGTCACTGGGTAAGGACACCGCAAGATTGAACCCAAAGGTAAGCACTTCTCCCATGGCAAGAAAGACCAATCTAGTAGGCCAAACTAAACTGATAATTCGAAGAGACTTGCAAAGATAACTCAATCATACATAAAAGAATTCAGAGAAGATTCAAGTATTATTCATAGATAAACTTGATCATAAACCCACAATTCATCGGATCTCGACAAACACACCGCAAAAAGAGTTTACATCGAATAGATCTCCACAAGAGAGGGGGAGAACATTGTATCGAGATCCAAAAACAGAGAAGAAGCCATCTAGCTAATAATTATGGACTCGTAGGTCTGTGGTAAACTACTCACAACTCATCGGAGGGGCAAGGATGTTGATGTAGAGGCCCTCCGTGGTTGATTCCCCCTTAGGCAGAGTACCGGCGAAGGCTCCAAGATGGGATCTCGCGGATAAAGAAGGTTACGACAGTGGAAATTGTGTTTCGTGGTGCTCCTGGATGTTTTCGGGGTACGTAGGTATATATAGGAGGAAGAAGTACGTCGGTGGCCGCCCGAGGGGCCCACGAGACAGGGGGCGCGCCCTATAGGGGGGGGGCGCCCTCTTATCTCGTGGAGGCCTCGGCTGCTTCTTGACTTGCACTCCAAGTCCTCTGGATCACGTTTGTTCCAAAAATCACGCTCCTGATGGTTTCATTACGTTTGGACTCCGTTTGATATTCCTTTTCTTCGAAATACTGAAATAGGAAAAAAACAGCAATATGGGTTGGGCCTCCGGTTAGTAGGTTAGTCCCAAAAATGATATAATGTGTAAAATAAAGCCCATAAACATCCAAAAGGGGTAATATAATAGCATGGAACAATAAAAAATTATAGATACATTGGAGACGTATCAAGCATCCCCAAGCTTAATTCCTGCTCGTCCTCGAGTAGGTAAATGATAAAAGAGAATTTTTGATGTGGAATGCTACCTAGCATAATTCATAATGTAATTTTCTTTATTGTGGCATGAATGTTCAGATCCAAATGAATACAAAATAAAAGTTCATATTGATAAAAGAAATAGTAATACTTCAAGCATACTAATCAAAGTAATCTTGTCTTCTCAAAATAGCATGGCAAAAGAAAGTTCATCCCTACAAAATCATATAGTTAGGCTATGCTTCATTTTCGTCACACAAAGATGTTCCCAACTTCTATACCCCCGATGGCAAGCCAAGCAATTGTTTCATAATTAAATAATCTCAAACTTTTTCAACCTTCACGCAATACATGAGCGTGAGCCATGGATATAGCACTATGGGTGGAATAGAATATGATGATGGGGATTGTGTGGAGAAGACAAAAAAGGAGAAAGTCTCACATTGACGAGGATAATCAACGGGCTATGGAGATGCCCATCAATTGATGTCAGCATGAGGAGTAGGGATTGCCATGTAACGGATGCACTAGTGCTATAAATGAATGCTCAACAAAAGAAAACTAGTGGGTCTGCATCCAACTTGCTTGCTCACGAAGACCTAGGGCATTTGAGGAAGCCCATCGTAGGAATATACAAGCCAAGTTCTATAATGAAAAATTCCCACTAGTATGAAAAAGACAACTTATGAGACTCACTATATGAAAAACATGGTGCTACTTTGAAGCACAATATATGAGACTCACTACATGAAGAACAAGGTGCTACTTTGAAGCACAAGTATGGTAAGAGGATAGTAGCATTGTCCCTTCTCTCTTTTTCTCTCATTTTTATTTTTTTTATTTGGGATTTTTCTCTTTTTTATGGCCTCTTTTTTTTCGTCCGGAGTCTCATCCCGACTTGTGGGGGAATCATGGTCTCCATCATCCTTTCCTCACTTGGGACAATGCTCTAAAAATGATGATCATCACACTTTTATTTTCTTACAACTCAACAATTACAACTTGAAACTAGAAGAAGATATGACTCTATATGAATGCCTCCGGCGGTGTACCGGGATTGTGCAATGAATCAAGAGTGACATGTATGAAAAATAATGCATGGTGGCTTTGCCACAAATACGATGTCAACTACATGATCATGCAATGGCAATATGACAAAAGTAAAGTATGTCATGATGATGATGAACAGAATGGTGGAAAGTTGCATGGCAATATATCTCGGAATGGCTATGGAAATGCCATAATAGGTAGGTATGGTGGCTGTTTTGAGGAAGATATAGGGAGGTTTATGTGTGATAGAGCGTATCGTATCATGGGGTTTGGATGCACCGGTGAAGTTTGCACCAACTCTCAAGGTGAGAAAGGGCAATGGACGGTACCGAAGAGGCTAGCAAAGGTGGAAAGGTAAAAGTGCGTATAATCCATGGACTCAACATTAGTCAAAAGAACTCATATACTTATTGCAAAAATTTAGAAGTCATAAAAAATCAAGTACTACGTGCATGCTCCTAGGGGGATAGATTGGTAGGAAAAGACCATCGCTCGTCCCCGACCTCCACTCATAAGGATGCACAAGCCAGGTACACTTCATGTTTCAAATTTGTTGCACAACTTTAACCATACGTGCATGCTACGGTACTTGCTAACTTCAACACAAGCATTCTTTGAATTCATAATCACCCAACTAGCATGACTTTAATATCACTACCTCCATATCTCAAAACAATTATCAAGTATCAAGTTGATCATAGCATCCAATTCACTTCCTATGATAGTTTTTATTATACCCAACTTGGATGCTCATCATTCTAGGACCAACTTTATGACCATAGAAAATACCATGCTGTTCTAAAAGACTCTCAAAATAATATAAGTGAAGCATGAGAGACTAGCAATTTCTTCAAAATTAAGACACCACCGTGCTCTAAAAGATATAAGTGAAGCACTAGAGCAAAAACTATCAAGCTCAAAAGATATAAGTGAAGCACATAATAAAGTATTCTAGCAAATTCTAATCAAATAGGCTTCTCCCAAAAGGTGTGTACAGCAAGGATGATTGTGGTAAACTAAAAAGAAAAGACTAATATAATACATGATGCTCCAAGAAAAACACTTATCATGTGGTGAATAAAAATATATCTCCAAGTAAAGTTACCAATGAACGAAGACGAAAGAGGGGATGCCTTCCCGGGGCATCCCCAAGCTTAGGCTTTTGGCTATTCTTGAATATCTTGGGGTGCCTTGGGCATCCCCAAGCTTAGGTTTTTGGATATTCTTGAATATCTTGGGGTTCCTTGGGCATCCCCAAGCTTAGGCTCTTGCCACCCTTTATTCCATAGTCAATAAAAGCTTTACCCAAAACTTGAAAACTTCACAACACAAAACTCAACAGGAAATCTTATAAGCTCCATTAGTGAAAGAAACCAAAACCACCACATAAGGTACAGCAATGAACTCATTATTTATTTAATTTGGTGTTAAACCTGCTGTATTCCAACTTCTCTATGGATTATAAACTATTTTATTGGCCATAGATTCATCAAAATAAGCAAACAACACACGAAAAACAGAATCTGTCAAAAACAGAACAGTCTGTAGTAATCTGTAACTAACGCGAACTTCTGGAACTCCAAAAATTCAGCCAAAATAGGAAGACCTAGGGAATTTGTTTATTGATCAGCAGCAATTGGAATCACTATTTTATCACGTTCTGGTGATTTTTAACAATTTTTTTCGTGAACCGATAGTTTCTGGAAATTACAGCAAGATCAAATAACTATCATCCAAGAAGATCCTATAGGTTTAACTTGGCACAAACACTAATTAAAACATAAAACCACATCTAAACAGAAGGTAGATGGATTATTTATTCCTAAACAGAAACAAAAACAAAAAACACAAAGAAAATTGGGTTGCCTCCCAACTAGCGCTATCGTTTAACGCCCCTAGCTAGGCATAAAAGCGAAGATAGATCTAACGGGTGCCATCTTTGGCAATAAACTCATAAGTAGCACGCATGATAGATTCATAAGGTAATTTAACTTTCTTTCTTGGAAAGTGCTCTATGCCTTTCTTTAAGGGAAATTGGAATCTAATATTCCCTTCCTTCATATCAATAATCGCACCAATCGTTCTAAGGAAAGGTCTACCAAGAATAATAGGGCAAGAAAGATTGCAATCTGTATCAAGAACGATAAAATCTACGGGCACCAAATTTCTATTTGCAACAATAAGAACATCATTGATACTTCCCATAGGCTTTTTAATGGTGGAATCCGCAAGGTGCAAATTTAAAGAACAATCATCAAGATCATGGAAACCTAGAATATCACATAAAGTTTTCGGAATCGTGGAAACACTAGCACCCAAATCACACAAAGCAAAACACTCATAATCTTTAATTATAATCTTTATAGTAGGTTCCCACTCATCATTAAGTTTTCTAGGTATAGAAACTTCCAAATTAAGTTTTTCATCATAAGATTGCATCAAGGCATCAACAATATGCTTGGTAAAAGCTTTGTTTTGACTATAGGCATGAGGAGAATTAACAACGGCTTGCAACAAGGAAATACAACCTGTTATAGAGCAATTATCATAATTAAATTCCTTGAAATCCGAGATAGTAGGTTCAACATTATTAGAAGTTGAGGATTCTCCAATCTCACTTTTACCAAATTTAACATTAAGATCTAAAGATTCCGAATTCTTGGGACGCCTTCTAGGCAAAGTTGATTCATCATTAGTCCCATAATCATCAAAATTCCTATTGCAAAACATAGATCTAATCGGAGATGCATCAATAACTTTAAGATCCTCATCATTATTTTCACGTAAACTAGAACAACACGCCTTTATAAAGCTTTCTTTTTTAGCACGCAATCTAGCTGTTCTTTCCTTGCACTCGTCAATGGAAATTCTCATAACCTTGAGAGACTCATTGATATCATGCTTAGGAGGGTAAGATCTAATTTTAAGAGAATCAACATCAAGCGAAAGTCTATCAACGTTCCTAGCCAAATCATCAACTTTGAGCAATTTTTCTTCAAGCAAAGCATTAAAATTCTTTTGAGAAATCATAAATTCTTTCACACTATTCTCAAAATCAGAGGGCATCTTATTAAAATTACCATAAGAATTATTGTAGGAATTTCTCGAGAAATCTGAGAAGACCGACACTGTCAACGATAAGGATGGAGTATATGAGTTTTGATGGAACCGTAACCATGCTTCTAAGGGTGGTAGCACCCCAGACCCCGTGTGATGATCGATGGATTTTGAGAAGACCCCCAAACCTAACCTATTTCTTTCTAGCCTCTCCGAATCTCGAGGACGAGATTCATTTTAAGGGTGGTAGGTTTGTAACATCCCAAAATTCTAATTTTGGAATGTTATAATAAATAAATAGATTGAATTTTGTTTGACTGTTGTGTGATTGATTGAGTGAAATTTGAAACTTTTTGAAACTTAAATGAGAGGGAATAAAATGACTTTCCCAAAACTTTCACCTTGCTTTCATGATCTCCTTGAATTCAAATTCTTTTCATCAGAAAACCCTGGAGAGAAGATAACATGACTTCTTCCATTTAAATAAATGAAAATGGTTTTGAAAAGAATTGCATTCCATTTAGAAATATGTCAAATTCAGAAACTTTAAGCAACTCAATGATTTTCATGAGAGAAGATAAATGACTTCTTCAAAACATATGAAATATGAGTTGGAAGTTTAAAAGGATCAAATTTAAACTCCTTTAGAAATTATTTTTAATTTGCAGTTATTGGTTTTATTCAAATTAATTTTTCTCCAAAAATAAAATATATGGAAATTAGGGTAAACTGATTCCCTACAATAGAAAATTGGAGAGAAATAAATTTGAAATTATTTTGGTATTTTTAAAAAGATTTTTAATGGATTTTATCACAGCAGTAGCACTATTGGATTTATTTAAATTTTTTGGATTTTATTTGACTCTAGAAAAATGTTCATCTTGTAGAAAATCTTTTTCTGAAAATTTTGATATATTATATGCCTATATAAATTTATTTATTTAGTTTGCTTTTTTTTTTTCTTTTGCCTGTGTTAAAAAAAAATTCCCTCCGCCGAACTGGGCCGGCCCAGCTCCCAGGCCAGGCCACGGCCCAGCCCACGGCGCTCGCCTCGCTCGTCCCCGAGCTCGGGACAGAGTCCCGAGCCGCCATGACTTCGCCGCCGCGCCGACCTCGGCGTGCGTGACGAGGTCGGGCTTCTCTGCCCCTTGCCCATGGCAGTCCGCCCCTGCCTTTATAAGGCCGACCCTGACGCCCCGCCGCCCTCCGCCTACTCAGCCCGCCGCCGCGCCACCACGCAGCAGCACGCCACGCCCGCCACACCGCCGCCGCCCTGCAAGACTTCGCGCCGAAGAAGCCGCCGCCGCCCAAGGCTGCTGCCCTCACCGACTGCGCCGCCGACGCCGCCCAAGACCCGCCCTCACAGAGCCACCGCCCACCTCGCCAGCCGCCGCCCCGGCCCGTCTCATCGGAGTTTGGGTAAACCCTAGCCCCGATCCCCGCCGTCGGATTGAGATCCGACGATCTCGATTTGTTCATGTTTTTTTTCTCGTTTCGGCTATTTAACGAACGCCCGTTCACTTAGGTTTTATTTGTGAACAGATTCGCTAGATTAGCTTCTGTAGCGAGCGTTCGCTCGATAGATTTTTCCTTTTTCTTTTTATTTTCTGCTAGGGACCTATTCGTAGTGTTATTTTTACAGATTAGTCGTCTTAAATCGATCACTACTTTTTACTCGTTAGTCCAAATTCAACGAAACCAATGCCCACTTCTTCGTTATGATCCCCTCTATCCAGTAAAACAACTTAAACATGTTTTTGAAAGTTTAAATTTGAATTCAAACAGATTTGAGTTTGAACTTCTTTTGTTCATAACTTGAGTTTTATAACTCCGTTTGAGTTGATTATTTTTGCAAACTAAAGCTCTTGACCTAAACTTTCTGATAAGGCCAAATTCACTTAATTTTGGTACTGTTAGAAATTTTTTCTGTTGCAAGAGTCATTTGCTTGGTTTTGAAGTTTTCCGAATTGTTTTATTTGTTCTTTCCGATCTTTTGAGTGATTGCTTCCGTGTGCAGCCACAAGCTATTATGGGAAGCATAATTGAGGATGTTGCATGACCTCTTCCAGTGGTAGGCTAGCAGATGTAGGGGATGCAGGTTGGTACTGTCTACCCGGGGTTAGAGTTAATGCTTCTGATAGGCTGTGTCTCGGTCATCCGTTTCTCAAACACCATGTAGTGCGAGAAATCCAACGGAGGAGATCGAGTCTTGTGGGGAAAAGTGCACAAACCTCTGCAGAGTGTACAAACTAATCATGATTAGCCGTGTCCCCGGTTATGGACATCTTGAGTATCTGGTTGTTGGATTATCATGTTGATCTCAACACTCTACTTAATAATTTTGATTGGGTTAATGATTATTATTTTGGGATTGAGTTGGAGGAACCTTCTCAATAATTTTCAACCAATTTTGTAGTTAAATAAAATATATTCCTTTGTTGTAGGAAAAAATTGGCTTTATGCAAAAATAAACTTAGAGCTTTCCACCAGCCAAATATGCATGTAGTGACAGCTATTATTCATCATTAACCTATGGTGTGAATTTGCCAGTACATTCAATGTACTGACCCTTTGTGGCTGCAACGTCTCATGTTGCAGGATATCTTACGACGAGTAAGTGATACGTTAGGGTTATGATTTCTACACTCAACTTTGCCGTTGGTGTTTATGGGAATCCACAACCTTGTTGTTACTTCCGCTATTTGTATTGAGGTAATAGTATTTATGTTACTCTATACATGTGATTTACCTCTGTTATAAATCCTAGAGTACTGTGTGTGTCAGCATACCGAACCAGGGATGACACTTAAGCACAGAGACTTGACCGTCTGAGGTCGGGTCACTACAGGCACGTATTGTATTGTTGCCATCGAGGATAAAAGATGGGGTTTATATCATGTTGCTTGAGTTTATCCCTCTACATCATGTCATCTTGCCTAATGCGTTACTATGTTCTTATGAACTTAATACTCTAGATGCATGCTGGATAGCGGTCGATGTGTGGAGTAATAGTAGTAGATGCAGAATCGTTTCGGTCTACTTGACCCGGACGTGATGCCTATGTTCATGATCATGCCTAGATATTCTGATAACTATGCGCTTTTCTATCAATTGCTCCGCAGTAATTTGTTCACCCACCATAGAATTTGCTATCTTGAGAAAAGGCACCAGTGAAACCTATGGCCCCCGGATCTACTTTACATCATACTATTTTCCCGCCAACTAGCTATTTCTGTCGCTGTTTATTTTGCAATCTTTAATTTCCAATCTATACAACAAAAATACCAAAAAATATTTATTGTATTATCTCTATCAGATCTCACTTTTGCAAGTGGCCGTGAAGGGATTGACAACCCCTTAATCGCGTTGGTTGCAAGGTTCTTGATTGTTTGTGCAGGTACTAGGCGATTTGCGTGTAGTCTCCTACTAGATTGATACCTTGGTTCTCAAAAACTGAGGGAAATACTTACGCTACTTTGCTGCATCACCCTTTCCTCTTCAAGGGAAAACCAACGCATGATCAAGAGGTAGCAGCCTCCTCCTCCCCTCCTTTATATACGGGGGCAGGGGGCACCCCAAAGGAACAACAGACAATCTCTTAGCCGTGTGTGGTGCCCCCCTCCATAGTTCAACACCTCAGTCATATCGTCGTAGTGCTTAGGTGTCACGCCCAAGATGCGACCCTATCCTAAAGGAACTCGATGGTCCCACCAAGGATAGAAGCGCATCTTGAAGACGCTTTTGCAAGGTGGATATCATTACATCAACATTACATAATAGATGGGGTTACATACATACGGCACAAATACCACCAGAATACAACAACATCATATCCAAGATCAACATCCGACTACGGATGAAACATAAACAGAAGCTCAAACGACATCCACCCTGCTAGCCCAGGCTGCCGACCTGGAACCTATCCCGTGATCGAAGAAGCAGAAGAAGAACTCCAATACAAGCAAACATCACTCTCACGCCATGATCATCGCATAACCTGTACCAAGCAACTGTTGGTGTAGTAATCAGGAGCCACGAGGACTCAAAGAATCCCATTACCATGGGTATCAAGACTAGCAAAGCTTAATGGGAAAGGAAAGGGTAAAGTGGTGAGGTTGCAGCAGCGACTAAGCATATATGGTGGCTAACATACGCAAATGAGAGCGAGAAGAGAAACAAAGGAACGGTCGTCAACTAGTAATGATCAAGAAGTGATCCTGAACTCCTACTTACGCCGACATAACCCGAAACCGTGTTCTCCTCTCGATCAACCCCAAAAGAGACACTCACGGTTACGCACACGGTTGGTGTATTTTAGAAGAGTTTACTTCAAGTTTACTACAACCGATATTAACAAATTCCCATCTGCCACATAACCGCGGCACGGCTCTCGAAAGTTCAAACCTGCAGGGTGTCCCAACTTAGCCCATGATAAGCTCTCGCGATCAACGAAGGATATTCCTTCTCCCGGAAGACCCGATCAGTCTCGAATCCGGCTACAAGACATTTCGACAGCAATAAAACAAGACCAGCAAGACCTCCCGGCGTGCCGACACCCTAATAGTAGCCGCGCAGATCTCGTCTCGAGCCACGACCGGGTGAGCAGTCCGTATAACTAAAACCAGACCCCAAGTTTCCTTGAGGGGCGCCAAAGCACTCTAGTTTGGACCAACACTTAGACAAGCATTTTCCGGGGCTGAATAAAGATGACCCTTGGGTTAAGTACTCCCAAGGGAAATGTAGGTGGTGGTGAGGCAAATGGTAAAACCAATGTTGGGCCTTCTTTGGAGGAGTCTTATTCAAAGCGAACTGTCAAGGGGGTCCCATAAATCACCCGACCGCGTTAGGGACGCAAAATCCGGGAACATAATACCGATATGACGGAAACTAGGGCGGCAAGAGTGGAACAAAACACCAGGCATAAGGCCGAGCCTTCCACCCTTTACCAAGTATATAGATGCATTAATTAAATAAGATATATTGTGATATCCCAACAAGTAAACATGTTCCAACAAGGAACAACATCTCCATGTTCCAACAAGGAACAAACTTCATCTTCACCTGCAACTAACAACGCTATAAGAGGGGCTGAGCAAAGCGGTAACATAGCCAAACAACGGTTTGCTAGGAAGGGTGCAAAGGTTAGAGGCTGACATGGCAATTTGGGAGGCTTGAGGAACAAGTGATAGGTAGCGCAGCGTAGCGATAGAACGAAACAACTAGCATAGCAATGATAGTAGTGAGATCCAAGGTAGCGGTCATCTTGCCTGAAATCCGGCAAGGAAGAAGAACGAGTCCATGAAGAAGATGAACGGAAGAAGCCGAACCAAGCGTAGACGAACGAATCCTCACGATTGCAACGAAACAGGAACTAACAAGAAGAAGCACACAACATAGTAAACACACCACACATGAACATGAGAAGATGCACAACAATCATGATGCATGACAAATCTAGATGAAGCTACTCATGGCAAGAGATGATGCAAACAAGAGCAACACATCAAAGCAAGTTTAAATGAGGCTGGGAACAACATATAACAAATCCGGTAAGTCCTCATATGCAAATTTCGAAATTGGTCCAGATCTGAATAAACCTTAAGTTCAAGTTGTTAAACAGCAAGTTAAGATGCACCAAGAGAATCTACACGAAATTCTAGTCAAGTTACATATAAAGTTCATTAAATTCGAAGTTACGGCCTAGAAGATATGAGCAAAACAAGTTAAACATGGCATTGATGCAAAATGCATACAAACATCAAGAAAACACCTCAAAACAAATATGCAACATGATAATATGAATCTACATGCAAAATCAAGCAAGTTTCATATAGAGCACACTCAAAACGGAGCAACGGTTCAACACATACACCCTATACAAGTCATGACAACAATCTGTCCAAAACAGCAACTAGGCATATTACAAGCATCAAAACACTATGCTACAGCATCTCAACATGAGAACACAAGGCATGGGCATGATGTAAAGGTAAAGCATTACAAAACATGAACACTGAGCTATCTCCAGAAATCACTAGAACATGCTCAAAAGGACATGGCAAGATTGCAAATAATAACAGTTTCAGACTTTGCGTAAATAACATCAAAGTTGCAATGTTTAGAGCTATCAAACAACATGCTACAGGAACTTATCATGGCAAACAAAGGCATGGCATGATACTACTAAATGCATAGAACAAAAGTCCTTTACTGACCATGAGCCAAAAAGGATCAGAAGATATGATGGCACCCATGTAAACATGGCAAGTTATATTACAGATTCATACATGGCAGGAACAACAATAAGTAGGCCTGTTGGTGAGCTTGAACCACTCACCACAGAGCAACAAATGGCATGGCAAGGCAACTCACAGTAAGAAGACATGTTTATGAAGCTAAGCATGGCAAGAGCAAGTTCATAGAGTGCATGAATCACTAACAACAAACATGGCAACATTGAACTTAATGTTAACAGGCTGACAGCAACATTATTTAGCAAGTTGAGAGCAAGATTACAACAAGTTACAGCAGGCTATAAATGCAACAAGGGGCATGGATAGATAGAGCATGACATGTATAACAAAACATCCTTAGTGAACATCTCCAGATTATGCACAGAATGACTTGTAGCAGCAGGTTAACATAGCACCATGATATAGCAGATTCAGACATGCAAAACAGTAACAGCAAGTACCCTACTTAACACGCTTGATGCACTCACTACACAACTCAAAAAAATACATGGAAAGCAACCCTGGAAAGATGGCACGGCATAGATCAAAACACCTGTAGGACTCAAGTTCATAGGATGCACACATCAATCATGGCAAAAATGACAAAAATGCAAGTTCTGATAAGAATCTGAAACTAACATCACATAGCCCTCTTCCAATAGCATTTCGGGCATCAAGATGAGCTCAAATAAAAATGATTCAATGAGATGAAATGATTTACTCGTCGAGGCGAACAATTTGACATATTAAACGCCCAAAACGGAGCTACGAATGCAGAGTTACGGCATGATGAAAATGCAACAAATATCTGCAGAATAATGACTTAGAGGAAAAAAAAGGGGGCGGGGAGAAGTCAACCGTCCGAGATTTAGATCGAGGCGGGCCGAAGCTCGCCGGAGCTAGAACCGGAGGCGAGGAGGGAGGCGGCGGAGGGGAGCCGGCGCCGGGCGGCGACGGAGGGCGCCGGGCGCGGCTGCCGGAAGCGGGCGGGCGCCGGAGGCGGCGCGGGCGAGGCGGGCGCCGCGATCCGCGCGGCGGAACAGCCAGCTGGAGGCGGCGGCGGTGCACACCGCAGCGGGCGGATGCTGGCCGGCGGCGGGACGAGCGGGCTGGCGCGCGCGCGGGAGGCGCTGGCGAGATCTGGGCCTGGGGCCCGGATGGGCTCCAGCGGGCGGGCGGCGCTGGGACGGCGGCGGAGGACACGTGTCGTGACCGGTTTGGTCCAGCGCGGCGGGGCGGACATGTCCGGCCGTCGGGCGGACGCGTCCGGCGGCGGGAGGTGAGGGGAGCTAGGGTTTCGGGGGGATTTCATCCGCGAATTTGGACGGGGAGGGCATATTTATAGTTAGAGGGAGCTAGGAGGGTCCAAATGAGGTGCGGTTTTCGGCCACGCGATCGTGATCGAACGAACGAGAGCATGGAGGGGAGTTTGCTGGGTTTTGGGCCACTTTGAAGGGGTGTTGGGCTGCAAAGAGAAGGAGGCTTTTGCGGTTACCCGGTTAACCGTTGGAGTACCAAACGACCTCCAAATGGCACGAAACTTGACAGGCGGTCTACCGGTGCTATACCAAGGCCGCTTGCCAAACCTCGGTCTATTCCGAGACCGTTTAACACCCGCACACGAAAAGAGGTAAAAGGGGCGCCGGGGGACATAGGAGTGCCGGATTGCAAAACGGACAACGGGGAAAACGCTCGGATGCATGAGACGAACACGTATGCCAATGCGATGCACATGATGACATGATATGAAATGGAGATGATGACATGGCAAAGTGCAACACGCAAGCACATGACATGGCAACGATGGCAAATAACTGGCGGACACCTGGCGCATCGAATCCGGGGCGTTACAACACTCCTCCACTAACAAGAGATCTCGTCCCGAGATCTTAGGACCGAGACGGAAGGGAAAAAAAGATGAGGTGAAATAAGAACACAAGAGAAGAAGCCAGGAATCGAGAGCACTCGAGAAGAAGAGAGGAACGACGAGAATGACGAGAATCGAAAGCTAACGGAATCAGATAGACTATGAAACCACTCGTTCTAACCGGAGTGGTTAGAATGAGAAAAAAAAACGAATAAGACTGAAAGGATTTAGGAAGCACTCCAGCTGAAACATGTAGGAATAGAACACAAGCTTAAGAAGATGGAATGAAACTTGACGAAGACATGACACAAAACCTCCGGAAGAATTGAAAGAGTTGAATGAAAAGAACGGAGAAGAAAATGACAACTTGTGCCACGAATGAAATAGAAAGCAACCTTAGAAGAAAAGATTGAATGGAGTTGTTGAGAAAATTCAACAACGAAAAGAATAAGCTTGTCGTGGACTTATGGAAAACATCTCAAAATTATGAGGTGATCGCCGACCACAAACGGAAAAGATTAGATATCTGAGAAGAACGGAGAAATGCAAAACTCCACTTCAGAAGAAAATGAAGAATTATTTGCACTTCGAAAGGCAAGAAGGAAAGATACTTGAACTCTACCAACAAGAATCTTGATGAACTCTTGAAGAATGAATTGAATCATGAAGAACCACCATGAAGAACTCCGGTGACAAAAGATGATGAGATAGAAATGAAGGATGAAGGAATAAGATGAGCCTTGCGATGATTTAGACGGAGGTTCCGACGAGATGGTCGAGGAAATAATTGAACTCTGGAAAAGAAAAGATGACAACACTTGGAAGTAGAATTTATTCCTCAAGAACAAACTCCGAAGGAAGGGATTACTCACTTTGAGGAAATAAGAATAAGATTTATTGTATGCTTATCCTTCATCAAATTAAATTGATGACAAGCAATGGATTTTGCAAACTACTTATTCTTCTTGAAAAAGAATTGAGAAGTGACATATCGCAAACTTGAGAAGGACTTCATGAATCACCGGTAGGTTGATAAGAACGAATGGATTAAAATGATAATCAAGGAAAAAGAATCTTGAACGAACCACCGTAAGAATTCGAAAATGACTGATGAAAAAGAATGAATCACCGGGAAGAATTAGACGATCAAATATGCCTGAGGGGATTTAGATGCAAAAGAACAAAGAGATCATGAGCTGATTAAAGAACACTTGAACGAGGCACCGGGATAATTGGATAACGGTAGCTGAAATGTGAGGACGAAGAATTCTTCTGGAACGATGGCCTCCGGTAAAAAGAAATAGAAAACAACTCCTGAAATACTCCGGATGGGTGAGAAAAGGAATATCTGACAAATGGAATAAATCGAGAGGATGATATGAAAACTCTTCTTCTATCTTCAAATCTGAGAAAGACGACAAGAAACACCACCGAAAATTACTGAGATACTCCGGGAGAATGAAAAACGAAGAGGTTGAGGCAACAATGAAAAGAATTTGAAAACGATCTTGGAAAAGGCATGTGACTGATGAAATTCATTCTTACGTCACACTTGAAAAGAATTGGGAATAGCTCCGTGGAAATTAAAAGAGTCAGGTAAGATCCTGGGAAAAGACCTGTGGGTTAGGGCCCACTAAAGGAAAGCACCGTTGGAAAGGATTGTTGAAGAGATAGATGATGCACCGGAATGATTGAAATATTTGAATGAGGTGATAACCTCGAATTAATTAGCACACAGACGAATCTCCTGATAGGTCTTCCGAACTCCGGAATGATAAACTGGCGAGAGGCGAACGAGCGAAGAGAACACTTGATCCAGGAAAAGAATGTGATCAACCCGAAAAACTTGAATTGAGTGCACCGGAAAAAGAAAGGGATGAAGAATGACGAACAAGACGAGAATTCACCGGTTGAAATAATTGAGGGAAGACTGAAGAGGCTCCACACGAATGAGATAGCTGGTCGAGAGAGAGTATGACTCCGGGAAGAAAAAGGGTGGGTGGGCGGGAAAAACAAAGGCAACTCGGGAGGGGAAACCGACGAATATCTTGAAGAGGAAACACCGGTTGAAATCATTGAGGAGAGAAAGCAAAGACTTCGCACGAGTAGAATGGATACTCAATTACGGACTCCGGTTCCGAGAGGAAGAAGGGAGGGCGGGTGGGAAAAGAAAACAACTGAGGATTGAACTCAAAGATGAAGAGGCTCGAGTCAACTTGACGAGAAATGCACCGGATGAAAAGAGCTGAGGAACAACGATTGAAAAACCAACTGCGTGATCCTAAAGAAAAATTTGAAGGGGAAGAGGAGTAATTCAAAACACCTACGTAAAGATTCCTCACCAGAGCGACGAAGGGGCAGAGGAGTAAAAAGAATTCCTACTCTCCGATATAGCTAGACTCCGAAAATAGTTTTCTTCTAGACTCGACAACGGCCAAACTACACGATCAATCAAGGGGGCTCCTAAGGTCGGTCGAGGCTCTGATACCAACTTGTCACGCCCAAGATGCGACCCTATCCTAAAGGAACTCGATGGTCCCACCAAGGATAGAAGCGCATCTTGAAGACGCTTTTGCAAGGTGGATATCATTACATCAACATTACATAATAGATGGGGTTACATACATAAGGCACAAATGCCACCAGAATACAACAACATCATATCCAAGATCAACATCCGACTACGGATGAAACATAAACAAAAGCTCAAACGACATCCACCTCTGCTAGCCCAGCTGCCGACCGAACCTATCCCCGATCAAGAAGCGTAAGAAGAACTCCAATACAAGCAAACATCGCTCTCACGCCATGATCATCGCACAACCTGTACCGCAACTGTTGGTGTAGTAATCAGAGCCACGAGGACTCAGCAATCCCATTACCATGGGTATCAAGACTAGCAAAGCTTAATGGGAAAGGAAAGGGTAAAGTGGTGAGGTTGCAGCAGCGACTAAGCATATATGGTGGCTAACATACGCAAATGAGAGCGAGAAGAGAAACAAAGGAACGATCGTCAACTAGTAATGATCAAGAAGTGATCCTGAACTCCTACTTACGCCAGACATAACCCAGAAACCGTGTTCTCCTCTCGATCAACCCCGAAAAGAGACACTCACGGTTACGCACACGGTTGGTGTATTTTAGAAGAGTTTACTTCAAGTTTACTACAACCGGATATTAACAAATTCCCATCTGCCACATAACCGCGGGCACGGCTCTCGAAAGTTCAAACCCTGCAGGGGTGTCCCAACTTAGCCCATGATAAGCTCTCGCGATCAACGAAGGATATTCCTTCTCCCGGAAGACCCGATCAGTCTCGAATCCGGCTACAAGACATTTCGACAGCAATAAAACAAGACCAGCAAGACCTCCCGGCGTGCCGACACCCTAATAGTAGCCGCGCGTATCTCGTCTCAGGCCACGACCGGGTGAGCAGTCCGTACAACTAAAACCAGACCCCAAGTTTCCTTGAGGGGGCGCTGCAAAGCACTCTAGTTTGGACCAACACTTAGACAAGCATTTTCCCGGGGGGCTGAATAAAGATGACCCTTGGGTTAAGTACTCCCAAGGGAAATGTAGGTGGTGGTGAGGCAAATGGTAAAACCAATGTTGGGCCTTGCTGGAGGAGTCTTATTCAAAGCGAACTGTCAAGGGGGTCCCATAAATCACCCGACCGCGTTAGGGACGCAAAATCCGGGAACATAATACCGATATGACGGAAACTAGGGCGGCAAGAGTGGAACAAAACACCAGGCATAAGGCCGAGCCTTCCACCCTTTACCAAGTATATAGATGCATTAATTAAATAAGATATATTGTGATATCCCAACAAGTAAACATGTTCCAACAAGGAACAACATCTCCATGTTCCAACAAGGAACAAACTTCATCTTCACCTGCAACTAACAACGCTATAAGAGGGGCTGAGCAAAGCGGTAACATAGCCAAACAACGGTTTGCTAGGAAGGGTGCAAAGGTTAGAGGCTGACATGGCAATTTGGGAGGCTTGAGGAACAAGTGATAGGTAGCGCAGCGTAGCGATAGAACGAAACAACTAGCATAGCAATGATAGTAGTGAGATCCAAGGTAGCGGTCATCTTGCCTGAAATCCGGCAAGGAAGAAGAACGAGTCCATGAAGAAGATGAACGGAAGAAGCCGAACCAAGCGTAGACGAACGAATCCTCACGATCGCAACGAAACAGGAACTAACAAGAAGAAGCACACAACATAGTAAACACACCACACATGAACATGAGAAGATGCACAACAATCATGATGCATGACAAATCTAGATGAAGCTACTCATGGCAAGAGATGATGCAAACAAGAGCAACACATCAAAGCAAGTTTAAATGAGGCTGGGAACAACATATAACAAATCCGGTAAGTCCTCATATGCAAATTTCGAAATTGGTCCAGATCTGAATAAACCTTAAGTTCAAGTTGTTAAACAGCAAGTTAAGATGCACCAAGAGAATCTACACGAAATTCTAGTCAAGTTACATATAAAGTTCATTTAATTCGGAGTTACGGCCTAGAAGATATGAGCAAAACAAGTTAAACATGGCATTGATGCAAAATGCATACAAACATCAAGCAAACACCTCAAAACAAGGATGCAACATGATAATATGAATCTACATGCAAAATCAAGCAAGTTTCATATAGAGCACACTCAAAACGGAGCAACGGTTCAACACATACACCCTATACAAGTCATGACAACAATCTGTCCAAAACAGCAACTAGGCATATTACAAGCATCAAAACACTATGCTACAGCATCTCAACATGAGAACACAAGGCATGGGCATGATGTAAAGGTAAAGCATTACAAAACATGAACACTGAGCTATCTCCAGAAATCACTAGAACATGCTCGAAAGGACATGGCAAGATTGCAAATAATAACAGTTTCAGACTTTGCAGAAATAACATCAGGTTGCAATGTTTAGAGCTATCAAACAACATGCTACAGGAACTTACCATGGCAAACAAAGGCATGGCATGATACTACTAAATGCATAGAACAAAAGTCCTTTACTGACCATGAGCCAAAAAGGATCAGAAGATATGATGGCACCCATGTAAACATGGCAAGTTATATTACAGATTCATACATGGCAGGAACAACAATAAGTAGGCCTGTTGGTGAGCTTGAACCACTCACCACAGAGCAACAAATGGCATGGCAAGGCAACTCACAGTAAGAAGACATGTTTATGAAGCTAAGCATGGCAAGAGAAAGTTCATAGAGTGCATGAATCACTAACAACAAACATGGCAACATTGAACTTAATGTTAACAGGCTGACAGCAACATTATTTAGCAAGTTGAGAGCAAGATTACAACAAGTTACAGCAGGCTATAAATGCAACAAGGGGAATGGATGGATAGAGCATGACATGTATAACAAAACATCCTTTGTGAACATCTCCAGATTATGCACAGAATGACTTGTAGCAGCAGGTTAACATAGCATCATGATATAGCAGATTCAGACATGCAAAACAGTAACAGCAAGTACCCTACTTAACACGCTTGATGCACTCACTACACAACTCAAAAAAATACATGGAAAGTACCCCTAGAAAGATGGCACGGCATAGATCAAAACACATGTAGGACTCAAGTTCATAGGATGCACACATCAATCATGGCAAAAATGACAAAAATGCAAGTTCTGATAAGAATCTGAAACTAACATCACATAGCCCTCTTCCAACAGCATTTCGGGCATCAAGATGAGCTCAAATGAAAATGATTCAATGAGATGAAATGGTGTACTCGTCGAGGCGAACAATTTGACATATTAAACACCCAAAACAGAGCTACGGATGCAGCGTTACGGCATGATGAAAATGCAACAAATATCTGCAGAATAATGACTTAGAGGAAAAAAAACAGGGGGGGAGGAGAAGTCAACCGTCCGAGATCTAGATCGAGGCGGGCCGAGCTCTCGCAGGAGCTGGCACCGGAGGCGAGGAGGAAGGCGGCGGAGGGGAGCCGGCGACGGGGCGGCGACGGAGGGCGCTGGGCGCGCGCTGCGGGCCGGGCGGCGCGGAGACGGCGCTGCTGCGAGGCGGGCGCCGAGATCCGGCGCGACGGAGCAGCCCAGGAGGCGGCAGCGGTGCACACCGGGCGCGGGCGGATGCGCTGGGACGGCGGCGGAGGACACGTGTCGCGACCGGGTTGGTCCGGCCCGGTGGGGCGGACATGTCCGGCCGTCGGGCGGACGCGTCCGGCGGCGGGAGGTGAGGGGAGCTAGGGTTTTGAGGGGATTTCATCCGCGAATTTGGACGGGGAGGGCATATTTATAGGTAGAGGGAGCTAGGAGAGTCCAAATGAGGTGCGGTTTTCGGCAACGCGATCGTGATCGAACGACCGAGAGCATGGAGGGGAGTTTGCTGGGTTTTGGGCCACTTTGAAGGGGTGTTGGGCTGCAAAGAGAAGGAGGCTTTTGCGGTTACCCGGTTAACCGTTGGAGTACCAAACGACCTCCAAATGGCACGAAACTTGACAGGCGGTCTACCGGTGCTATACCAAGGCCGCTTGCCAAACCTCGGTCCATTCCGAGACAGTTTAACACCCGCACACGAGAAGAGGTAAAAGGGGCGCCGGGGGACATAGGAGTGCCGGATTGCAAAACGGACAACGGGGAAAACGCTCGGATGCATGAGACGAACACGTATGCCAATGCGATGCACATGATGACATGGTATGAAATGCAGATGATGACATGCTAAAGTGCAACACGCAAGCACATGACATGGCAACGATGGCAAATAACTGGCGGACACCTGGCGCATCGAATCCGGGGCGTCACATTAGGCGAAGCCGTGCGCCGGTAACTTCATCATCACCGTCACCACGCCGTCGTGCTGATGAAACTCTCCCTCAGCCTCAACTGGATCAAGAGTTCGAGGGACGTCACCGAGCTGAACGTGTGCAGATCGCGGAGGTGTCGTGCATTCGGTACTTGGATCGGTTGGATCATGAAGATGTTCGACTACATCAACCGTGTTACTAAACGCTTCCGCTTTCGGTCTACGAGGGTATGTGGACACACTCTCCCCGATCGTTGTTATTCTTCTCCTAGATAGATCTTGCATGATCGTAGGAAATTTCTTGAAATACTACGTTCCCCAACAGGTAGAGGTAAATTCTCTAATGAAATTCAATGATAATGATAACCTTCACAATATGCGCCCTAGCCAATGCCTTTATGAGTTTGAGAATTGTATTGGAAAGCAAGATCACTTCAATGCAAATGTTATGAAACAATTGAGATACAATTCTGATATGATTGCTCGCTTGAGTGACTTGTTATTTAGAATATGAAATGATGTTAGAGGTGTGGGGAAGCATGCTTATATTGTTCAAACTCAGTTAGAACAAGTTGCTAAATCTCAAAGAGAGTTGTTAGATGAAATGAATAATAATATCAATGATCATGTTGTTAGAGTAATAACCAGAGGAGGTAGGTTGACTCAGGAACCACTTTATCCTGAGGGACACCCAAAAAGAATTAAACAAGACTATCAAAGAGTTAACACTGATGCACATAGTCCTTATAAAAAGAAAAAGAAGAAGAAAAATGATAGGACTTTGCATGCCTCTAGTGAACCCGAAATAGAAAAACCTCCTGGTAATGATAAAGAAGTTTCTATCTCTGATGCTGAAACTCAATCTGGTAGTGAACACTCACCTTCTGATGATGAAAAAGATAATGATGAGGTTCATGAAGACATTCAAACAAATAATAAAGAACCAGACAGTGATGTTGAGATAGAACCTGCAGTTGATCTTGATAACCCACAACCCAAGAATAAAAGATATGATAAAAGCGACTTTGTTGCTAGAAAACACGGTAAAGAAAGAGAACCTTGGGTTCAAAAACCTATGACTTTTCCACCTAAGTCAACTAAAAATAAAGATGATTAGGAATTTGAACGCTTTGCTAAAGGACATGAAGGATGACTTTTCCAGTCTTTTTGCGTACTCGCTTGCTGATATCCTAAAAATGCCTCCTTATGCAAAGGACATGAAAGACATCATCACCAATAAGAGAAAAATACCAGAAGCTGAAATCTCCACCATGCTTGCTAATTATACTTTTAAAGATGGACTACCTAAGAAACTTGGAGATCCGGGAATACCAAGTATATGTTGCTCCATCAAAAGAAATTATGTGAAAACTGCTTTATGTGATTTGGGAGCTGGTGTTAGTGTTATGCCTTTCTCTTTATTTAAAAGACTTGATTTGAATAAACTCACACCTACTGAAATATCTTTGCAAATGGATGACAAATCAACCGCCATACCTATCGGTATTTGTGAGGATGTGCCTGTTGTTGTTGCTAATGTTACTATTTTGACTAACTTTGTTATACTTGAGATGCCCGATGACGACAACATGTCGATTATCCTTGGTAGACCCTTCTTCAATACTGCAGGGGCTGTTATTGATTGCAGTAAAAGCAAGCTCACTTTCCATATCAATGTTAATGAACATACGGTGCACTTTCCGAAGAAACAATTCCAAGTGAATGGTATTAATGTTATTGAAAAATCTCCGGCAATCACTATTGGAAGTTTTCAACTACCTCTACCTACTGTCAAAGAGAAATATGAAATGCTTATTGTTGGGGACATTCATATCCCCGTTGAGGTAACTTAGTGATTTACGAAAGTTCTTCAGTTTCATGCTAATCGAAAGTGGTTGTTAATAAGACTTGATCAACCTTATTAATGGAGCATTTTTAGAGGTATGAAGTTAATGAATTTAGTGAGCACTACCTTCTGTCCCTACCTTTTGTTTTCTGTTTTTATTAGTTAAATAAAATAAAATCCCATGTTTTGTCTGTATTCTGATTTTCCCATGCAAAAAAAATGACCCAAAAAATAAAAGTTCTTAGAATGCTCTGAAAATTTAATACGATTTTTCCGAATATTTAAGAATTTTTGGTGCAAATAACATCAGAGGGAGGTGCACCAGGTGGGGACAACCCACTGGCGCCCAGACCCCAGTGCGTGCCACAGGTGGGTTGTGGTCCCCACGTGGGCCCCTCACTTATCTCTTCATCCCACATCATCACCTACCTCCAGAAAAAATCACCATTGCTCTCCCTCTCTCTCTCTCTCTCTCGTGTTCTTGCTCTCAAACCCGCGGATTTCGATCTGTTTGCTCGAAACTCCATTTCCGAAACTGTTTCGGAGGATTGTTGCTTGGTATGTGATGTCGCTTGAAGCTACGTTGGTAGGGATGATGCAGCACAGCTGCGATAAGTATTTCCCTAAAAAATGAAACCAAAGAGGAAGGACTGATCATAAACTCAAAGTTTATCAGATCCCAAAAAACACATCGCAAAAAGAGTTACATCATATGGATCTCCAAGAGACCATAGTATTGAGAATTCAGCGAGAGAGAGAAAACCATCTAGCTACTAACTACTGACCCAAAGGTCTACAAAGAACTACTCACGCATCATCGGAGAGGCACCAATGGAGGTGGTGAACCCCATCTGAGATGGTGTCTAGATTGGATCTGGTGGTTCTGGACTCTGCGGCGGCTGGATGAATATTTCGTCGACTCCCTTAGGGTTTCTGGAATATTGGGGTATTTATAGAGCAAAGAGGCAGTCCGGGGGGCACCCGAGGGGGGCGCAACCCACCAGGGCGCGCCTGGGCCTCCTAGCGCGTCCTGGTGGGTTGTCCCCTCCTCGATCGGGACTCCCCCCAGGTGCAACCAGGGCCCAACAGCTTCCTTCTGGTCCATAAACTATCTCCGCGAAGTTACGTGGCATTTGGACTCCATTTGATATAGATTTCCTGCGATGTAAAAAACATGAAAAAAACATCAACTGGCACTTGGCACTATGTCAATAGGTTAGTACCAAAAATGATATAAAATGACTATAAAATGATTGTAAAACATTCAAGATTGATAATAAAATAGCATGGAACAATAAAAATTATAGATACGTTGGAGACATATCAGCATCCCCAAGCTTAACTCCTGCTCGTCCTCGAGTAGGTAAGTGATAAAAACAGAATTTTTGATGTGGATTGTTGTTTATCATGTCATATCATATTCTTTCTTTGTAGCATGGACATTTGGACTTTTATGTGATTCAAAGCAATAGTCTAGTTTTGACATAGTAATTTAGATGCTCAACTATATCAACAAGCAACCATGTCTTTCAAAATATCAATGCTAAAATAAGTTATCCCTAGCCCATCATGCTCAAACATTGATCCATTCATGAAACACACTCGAATATTAGCTACACCCAATACTTAAGTACGATCGTATTGCCTCCTAGTTGGTGCTTTTATAAGAGAAGATGGATACTCAAAATAAAAATTACATAAAGTAAAAGAAATGCCCTTCGTAGAGGGAAGTAGGGATTTGTAGAGGTGCTAGAGCTCAAAGCAAAAAATTAGAGATAAAAACATTTTCGGAGGTGTATCCATCCCACCAACGAAAACGACTTAGAGTTCCGAACACTTTCCATGCTAGATATGCCATAGGCGGTTCCCAAACAGAAAATAAAGTGTATTCCTTTTTTCACCATTCTTTCACTTTCCATGGCTAGCTGTATCCACGGTTGCCCTCCATACCAACACTTCCAAGGAATTTATTATTTGACAACATAAAGTAAATTCATTTTTGCATTTCGGGACTGGGCATCCCTAAAACCTTTGCCTCACTCTCGTGCAATGACAAGTGAATAAACACTCATCGTGAGAATAGCACATCCAGCATGGAAAATATTAGCCACCCGTTACCGTCCCGTGAGCGAAACAAACACACAAAAGAAAAGTTTATTTTGAAAATTAGACATGGCAAATGCAAATTTTCTTAGCACGGCAAAACAATACCGCATATAGGTAGATGTAGTGGACTCATGTGGCAAAACTGGTTTAAAGGATTTTGGAAGCACAAGTAGAGGTCATACTTGGTGCAAAATGAAGGCTAGCAAAAGATTGAGAAGCGACCAACCAAGAAACGAATAATCTCATAAGCAAGCATTAAGCATAATTAACAACGAATAATGCACCACAAGTAGGATATAATTTCATTGCATGACTATTGACTTTCGTGCATGCATAGGGAATCACAACCCTTAACACCAACATTCTTACTAAAGCATAATTACTCATCAACATAACTCACATATCACATCATCATATCTCAAAACTATTACTAAGAATCAAGTTCATTTTGTCCAATGATCTTCAAGATTTTTTTTTACTTATCCTTCTTGGATATCTATCACTTTGGGACTAATTTTCATGTGTTTCTTTTCATAAGCTCAAACAAATATAAGTGAAGATCATGAGCATAAATTTTTTTATTTCTCTCAAAATAATTTAAGTGAAGCAAGAGAGAATTTCTTCAAAAAAATTACTAACTCTCAAATAAATCTATGTGAAGCAAGAGAGAATTTCTTCAAAAATACTAAGCACACCATGCTCAAAAAGATATAAGTGAAGCACTAGAGCAAGTCCATTGCTCATAAAAGATTTAAGTGAAGCACAGAGAGCAATTCTAACAAGTCATGAAATAATTTTGGCTCTCTCAAATAGGTGTGTCCAGCAAGGATTGATGACTTAAAACTCAAAATAAAGCATGCAAAGACTCATGTCATACAAGACGCTCCAAGCAAAACACATATCATGTGACGAATAAAAATATAGCTTCGAGTAAAATATCGATAGTTGTTAGAAGAAAGAGGGGATGCCACTCGGGGGCATCCCCAAGCTTAGTTGGTTGCTCATTCTTTGATAATAGCTTGGGATTCCGGGGCATCCCCAAGCTTAGGATCTTCTATCCTTCTTTCATCCATCGTAAGATAACCCAAAACTTTAAAACTTCAGTCACACAAAACTCAACAAAACCTTCGTGAGATCCGTTAGTATAAGAAAGCAAACCACTACTATAAGTACTGTATCAAACCAATTCATATTTTGGTTTTGTATTATATCTACTGTATTCCAACATTTCTATGGCAAAAACTCATCAAAGAAAACCATAGAGCCATCAAAATAAGCACACAACACAAAGAAAACAGAATCTGTCAAAACAAAATAGTCTGTAGCAATCTGATTTGTTCGAATACTTCTGGAACTCCAAAAATTCTGAAAAACCAGGACGACCTGGGTAATTTGTATATTAATCTTCTACAAAACGAATTGGCATTTTATCACGTTCTGGTGATTTTTAACAATTTTTTTCGTGAGCACAAAGTTTCTATCTTTTTCAGCAAGATCAAACGACTATCACCCAAGAAGATCCTATTGGTTCTACTTGGCACAAACACTAATTAAAACACAAAAAACACAATCATAACAGTAGCATAATTGTGCAAACCCTCAAGAACGGAAAGCAAAAAGCCAAAATAAAATTTATTCATTGGGTTGCCTCCCAACAAGCGCTATAGTTCTACGCCCTTAGCTAGGCATAAAGCACAGATCTAAGTTTTGTCATCTTTGGTTCGAGATCCATAAGATGCCCTCATGATTGATTCATAAGGTGGCTTGATTTTTGTTCTAGGAAAGTGTTCCATACCCTTCCTCAAGGGAAATTGGAACTTAATATTGCCTTGATACGTCTCCATCGTATCTACTTTTCCAAAACTTTTGCCCTTGTTTTGGACTCTAACTTGCATGATTTGAATGGAACTAACCTGGACTGACGCTGTTTTCAGCAGAATTGCCATGGTATTATTTTTGTACAGAAATAAAAGCTCTCGGAATGACCTGAAACTTCACGGAGAATATTTTCGGAATTAATAAAAAATACTGGCGAAAGAATCAAGGCCAGGGGGGCCACACCCTGTCCACGAGGGTGGGGGCGTGCCTACCCCCTGGGTGTGCCCCCTGCCTTGTGGGCCCCCTGGTGCTCCACCGACCTCAACTCCAACTCTATATATTCATGTTCGGGGAGAAAAAAATCAGAGAGAAGGATTCATCACGTTTTACGATACAGAGCCACCGCCAAGCCCTAAACTCTCTCGGGAGGGCTGATCTTGAGTCCGTTCGGGGCTCCGGAGAGGGGAATCTGTTGCCGTCGTCATCATCAACCTTCCTCCATCACCAATTTCATGATGCTCACTGCCGTGCGTGAGTAATTCCATCGTAGGCTTCCTGGACGGTGATGGGTTGGATGAGATTTATCATGTAATCGAGTTAGTTTTGTTAGGGTTTGATCCCTAGTATCCATTATGTTCTGAGATTGATGTTGCTATGACTTTGCTATGCTTAATGCTTGCCACTATGGCCCGAGTGCCATGATTTCAGATCTGAACCTATTATGTTTTCATGAATATATGTGAGTTCTTGATCCTATCTTGCAAGTCTATAGTCACCTACTATGTGTTATGATCCGGTAACCCCAAAGTGACAATAATCGGGACCACTCCCGGTGATGACCGTAGTTTGAGGAGTTAATGTATTCACTATGTGTTAATGCTTTGGTCCGGTACTCTATTAAAACGAGGCCTTAATATCCCTTAGCTTCCAATAGGACCCCACTGCCACGGGAGGGTAGGACAAAAGATGTCATGCAAGTTCTTTTCCATAAGCACGTATGACTATATTCGGAATACATGCCTACATTACATTGATGAATTAGAGCTAGTTCTGTGTCACCCTATGTTATAACTCTTGCATGAATAATCACATCCGACATAATTATCCATCACTGATCCAATTCCTGTGAGCTTTTCACATATTGATCTTTGCTTAGTTACTTTTCCGTTGCCAATGTTAAAATTACTACAAAACTGCTACTGTTACTTTTGCCACCGTTACCGTTACTTCCATACTACTTTGCTACTAAATACTTTGCTGCAGATATTAAATTATCCATGTGTGGTTGAATTGACAACTCAACTACTAATACTTGAGAACATTCTTTGGCTCCCCTTGTGTCGAATCAACAAATTTGGGTTGAATACTCTACCCTCGAAAACTGTTGCGATCCCCTATACTTGTGGGTTATCAAGACTATTTTCTGGCGCCGTTGCCGGGGAGCATAGCTCTATTCTTTTAGTCACTTGGGATTTATATCTGCTGGTCACTATGAGGAACTTGAAAGACGAGAAAACCAAAATTTATCCCTCAACCACGAGGGGGGGTAAGGAACTGCCATCTAGCTCGGCACTTGATTCACCTTCTGTTTTGAGTAAACTTGCAACACCTAAACCTACTTCTTCTATTAATTTTGATATGTCGCATATTATTGATGATGCCACTTCTGCTATGCGTGATACTTATGATGAAACTACTTCTATGCTTGATACTACTGTGCCACTAGGTGAATTTCTTGATGAACAACTTGCTAGGGCTAGAGAGAATGAAATTATTGAAACTGATAACATTGATGAAAGTGATGATGAAGATTCTCCCCCTAGATATGAATTGCCTGTTGTGCCTGAGGGTTATGTTATGGATGAAGAAACTGCTAGAGACTTTCTTGCTTGCAATGATAGGAGTGATCTTAAGAAATTATTAGCTAAGCTTAAAGAAAAGTCTTTGAATGCTAGAATGAAATATGACCCTGCTTTTACTACTTCACCTATCTGTATTACTGATAAGGATTATGATATCTCTGTTGATACTGAGATAATTACTTTGGTTGAATCTGATCATTTCTATGGCTATGAATCTGAAACTGTTGTGGCACATCTTACTAAATTAAATGATATAGCCACCCTGTTTACTAATGATGAGAAAACTCGCTACTACTACATCCTTAAATTATTTCCGTTCTCATTAAAGGGTGATGCTAAAACATGGTTTAATTCTCTTGATCCTAGTTGTGTGCGTAGTCCCCAGGACATGATTTATTACTTCTCTGCTAAATATTTCCCCGCTCATAAGAAACAAGCTGCTTTAAGGGAAATATATAATTTTGTGCAAATTGAAGAAGAGAGTCTCCCACAAGCTTGAGGGAGGCTTCTCCAATTACTTAATGATTTGCCTGATCATGCTCTCAAGAAAAATGAAATACTTGATATCTTCTATAATGGACTAATCGATGTTTCCAGAGACCACCTGGATAGTTGTGTTGGTTGTGTTTTCAGGGAAAGAACTGTTGATCAAGCTGAATTGCTATTGAATAATATGTTGACTAATGAAAATAATTGGACACTTCCTGAACCAACTCCTAAGCCAACTCTGAAGAAAAGGGGTATTCTATTTCTCAGTCCTGAAGATATGCAAGAGGCAAAGAAATCTATGAAAGAAAAATGTATTAAAGCTGAAGATGTTAGGAATTTACCTCCTATTGAATAAATACATGGTCTTAATTTGCCGCATGTTGAAGAAATACATGGTCTTGATAACCCGACACAGGTAGTAAAGGTAAATTCTCTCTATAGATTTGATGAAGGTGATATCCCTTGTTACAAGTCTGCTAGCCAATGCTTAGATGATTTTGATAATTTTATTGTTAAACAATAAACTTCAATGCTTGTGTTGGTAGACAATTGAAACGCAACGCTTATATGATTGAACACTTGAGTGATTATATGTCTAGAGTTAAGTGTGAACTTAAACTTATTAGTAAACATGCTTCCATGGTTACCACTCAAGTAGAGCAAGTGCTTAAAGCTCAAAATGATTTGCTCAATGAATTAAATAGTAAGAAAAATGATAATGATGTCAGATTTATGACTAGAGGGGGTAAAATGACTCATGAACCTTTGTATCCTGAGGGTCACCCTAAGAGAATTGAACAGGATTCTCAGAGAACTAATGTTGATGCACCTAGTCCTTCTAAAAGGAAGAAAAAGGAAAATGATAGGACTTTGCATGCTCCTAATGAACCTATTGTTGACACACCTGAGAATCCCAATGATATTTCTATTTCTGATGCTGAAACACAATCTGGTGATGAACATGAAACTAGTGATAATGTTAATGATGATGTTCATGTTGATGCTCAACCTAGCAATGACAATGATGTAGAGATTGAACCTGCTGTTGATCTTGATAACCCACAATCAAAGAATCAACGTTATGATAAGAGGGACTTCATTGCTAGGAAGCACGGTAAAGAAAGGGAGCCATGGGTTCAGAAACCCATGCCTTTTCCCCCCACACCATCCAAGAAAAAGGATGATGATGATTTTGAGCGCTTTGCTGAAATGATTAGACCTATCTTTTTGCGTATGCGTTTGACTGATATGCTTAAAATGAATCCTTATGGTAAGTACATGAAAGAAATTGTTACAAATAAAAGGAAGATACCACAAGCTGAAATTTCCACCATACTTGCTAATTATACTTTTAAGGGTGGAATACCAAAGAAACTTGGAGATCCAGGAGTACCAACTATACCATGCTCCATTAAAAGAAACTATGTTAGAACTGCTTTATGTGATCTTGGAGCCGGTGTTAGTGTTATGCCTCTCTCTCTTTATATCGTAGACTTGATTTGAATAAGTTGACACCTACTGAAATATCTTTGCAAATGGCCGATAAATCAACTGTTATACCTGTCGGTATTTGTGAGGACGTGCCTGTTGTGGTTGCAAACGTTACTATTTTAACGGACTTTGTTATTCCTGACATTCCCAAGGACGATAGTATGTCGATTATCCTTGGTAGACCCTTTTTGAATACTGCAGGGGCTGTTATTGATTGCAACAAAGGCAATGTCACTTTTCATGTTAATGGTAATGAGCATACGGTACACTTTCCGAGGAAACAACCTCAAGTCCACAGTATCAATTCTATCGGAAAATTTTCAACTATTACTATTGGGGGTTTTGAATTTCCTCTTACTACTGTCAAGAAGAAATATGATATTCTTATTGTTGGGGATGTGCATATCCTCGTTGACATAACCTAGTGCTATTCCAAAATTCTCTGGTTTCATGCGATTCGGAATGAGTTTGTTAACAAGACTTGATCAACCTTTCTAGTGGATTACTTTTGATGAGCATGAGATGGATGAAGTTAGAAAGCACAACCTTCTGCACCCTCCTTTTACTTTCTGCTGTTTAGATTAAATAAAGCAAAAATAGTATTTTCTGTCTGTTTTCTGAATTACCCGTGCAATAAAAAATAACCCGAAAATAAAAGTTCTCCAAATGCCCTGAAAATGAAATATGATTTTTTTCTAGAATATTTGAGAATATCTGGCACTGAGAACACATTAGGGGGAGCAAGTACTTGGCCACGAGGGTCCAGGGCGCGCCCACACCCCCTGGGCGTGCCCCCTGCCTCGTGGGCCCCTAGTGGCCCCCTCCACTTTTTCCAGCCACCACACACTCCCTCTTCCTCCCAAAAAATCACCAACCAGCTCAAGCACGAGTTCTAGCTCATCTTGCTGCGATTTTTGATCTCCTTGCTCAAAGCTCCACTCACAAAACTGCTTTGGGGGATTGTTCTTTGGTATGTGACTCCTCCAATGGTCCAATTAGTTTTTGTTCTAGTGCTTTATTCATTGCAATTTTTTGCTGCTTAGGTGACACTGTTCTTGAGCTTGCATCTCAAATTTATTTGGTCACAAGTAGTTCTAATGCATGATATAGTCTCTAGGCACTTGTGGGAGTAGTTGCTATCAATTTTGTTGAGTTTGGTTCACTTTTATTTTAAGTTACTAAAAATTTCAGAAATTTTTCAGAGGAAGAAATATGTTTAGGAAAATATACCAAGGTGGTTCTTCAAGGAAGCAAGGACCCAGGCCCGCAATACGTGAGCCGGACCATGAACCACCAAGAGAAGCTCAAGTGCGGCCTTGTGAATGACCGTCAGAAGATTTAAAGGAGGAATTTGATGCATATGTGCGTAATGCTGAACTCGAGGGCTTCATGCTAGATAAGTTCCCTCAGTATTATTACCTAACTGATTCCTTTGTGAGAAGGTTCAAATTTTATCTTCACGTAATTCTCACACTATCCTATTTGATCTCTATGGTAAATCTTATACTATGGACTTAGAGGATTTTAACACTGCTTGTAAACTTCCGCAGTGGGGGAGTGCTAGTGAAACTCGCAAATCTGAGTTTAGGGATTTTCTTGCTAGTATCACCGTGGGGGAATCTAGATATATAACACAAGCTACCATAGGGAGCATTCATTTTCCTGCTATACATTATTTTGCTCTCTTTATAGGTAGATGCATAAATGGTAAGGATGAGGCATGCCACATGCACTACAAAAAAATACACTTCCGTGATGATACGTGTTTGTCACAGTAGGTCGCGTTTTTTTTTCATGCATGTACATCCATGACAAATTTATGATGTAATCAAGATAGTCATACCGTGTTTGTCGAGAAGTGTTCCATGACATTACCAAAATTATCATCACGGAAGTGTCCACTTCCATGACGATAAACGCGTCACGTAAGTGCTTTCGTCAAGGGTGACCGACACGTGGCATCCACCGTAACGGAACGCCGTTAAGCTATCAGGTCGGGTTTTGGATCCGATAACCCGTTAACAGCCCCGACCAATGGGGATTTTACACGTGTAAAATCATCATTGGCTGGAGGAAACACGTGTCGACTCATCGTTGGGACAAATGTCATCCACTCATTGGACAGAAGGCGCCTATGATACGTCGACATGTGGCAGGCCCAACAGAGGCCCATTCCTGTGAAAAGGCCGGCCCGTTTGACTTGGTCAAAAGGTGGCGGGCCGGCCCATGGAAAGCCTGTTAACAGCCTGTTCGCATATAGCCCATTTACGGCCCGCTAACCCAAGGTCGTTACGCCCTATCCAAATTAGGCCCAGTAGCGTCATCTGGGCCATCCAATATGATTCCAGCCCGTTTTCACTTCTGGCCCATGTATGGCCCATGACGTCTTTCGGCACATATGAGGCCCTATGTAACTCTTGGCCTATTAACGGCCCGTGGTGAAACTGGCCCGCAATGAACAGTGTATCACTTTACACCCATTAACGGCCCGTGGTGAAACTGGCCCGTAATGAACAGTATATCACTTTATACCCATGAAGGGACCGTTATTTAGTTGGGCCGTTTCCAGCAAATGTTATCTTTCGGCCTTCTCAAAGCCCATTTATTCTTGGGCTCATTTCCAGCATTCGTTTACTTACGACCCGTTCGCTCATTTTACGCTTGGGGCCAAATTCAGCCCGTGGTTACATCTGCCCGTTTGTGGTCCGTTAATACGTTGGGCCGTTTTCATAGCGTCATCAAATACGGCCTATTAACAATGGCCCGTTATGGTCATACGGCCCGTATAAGGCCCATTGATGATACGGCCCGTAGAAGCCCCATTGTTTCTACGGCCCGTAGAAGGCCCATTGTTTTTACGACCCATAGAAGGCCCATTGTTTCTACGGCCCGTAGAAGGTCTACTGTTTCTACGGCCCGTAGAAGGCCCACTATTTCTACGGCCCGTAGGAGGCCCAGTGTCACTACAATATATATTAGCCCATGGTTATTGTGGCCTAGTTTTAAAAAGAACTGCACTGACTACAAGCAAACAAATAAACAAGACAACAAGGAAATAAATAAGCAAGCAACTTATGCTAGGCTATCACGGTTGTTACACATATTACATCCACTGGGCATCAAAGTTCGCCACCAGTGCAAATATAGGGAACAAAGCAGCATATCATATACACTGGTTGTCAAAGTTGGCGACCAGCGCAAATAAACGCCGCAAAGAAAACAAATCCGAACTGAAACCACTTGAAGATCTCAAGAAACAATATCCAGGTAACCATAATGCTGGCAAGATGCTTAGCAAGCTTATTAACTTTCTCTTGTTTGGCGCTTAAATCCTCCAAATATTGTTGTTGCACCGAAAATATGCATCTGAATTCTGCAGGACTTCCTCGGTCCTTCACTTCTGTCGCATGAAACATCTGATCGATGTCTTTCAACTTGAAGTTGAGACTCAAGAAGACGAACTGATTCAGCAACGAGTTCAAGAGCTTGTGCCGAGTAGTGGCCATAACTCGAACACTACATCAAGATAGGACTTTTGGGTTCCCTCACCGTCGTCAAGATAGTTTTTATCAGCTTTCTTGGAGACCAACAGGATGTCTCACTATCTTGAACCTTATCTGCATTACTTCCTTTACCATTGGATAACGCGGTACTGTTCTCCAATATTTTGTTCGCATTCTAAAAGAGAAACAAGCAGACACATCATATGTTTACCATGTTGTATATGAAACTCATTTTGGTAAATGAGTTCAGTACTAAAGTGGACAGGATAACAGCGTGAAACAAAGATATATCTATGTACCATGGTCACTTTATGGTCTATATCATTCTAGTTTTTGTTGCCAAATCAAGATAGAGACACCGTTCAAATAATATTTGTTCAAGACAAAGCATAATAGAAGAATATAAGTGTGGGTAACTATAGAGCAATAACAACACTTGTAATGTGCATGACATGAGAACATAACTGTTTATTCAATTGAAACTGAAATCAACATAGAGCAGGTTACAACAAAGAAACCAGTTAAAGAAACAGGTTTAAAACATACCATTGCGCCATTGGAGTTTCAATTCCATCCTTCAAATTTGAAAATAGTTGGTATGAGTAAATACAGTAATGCAAGAGCAAAGGAGTATGAACCATAGCTACAGAACCTGACCTGAGAACAAATCTTCTTCTCCTTTAAGCGTTGAGTTGGGATTTGGAGTGGTGGTCCTCGTGCTTTGGGCACTGCAGTTCCCTTACTAACTGCTCGTGTTTGGGTGCTCTGTTGTAACATCCCAAAATTCTAAATTTTGGAATGTTATATTAAATAAATAACTATGCTTGTTGACTGATTGTTGGTATGACTGAATGAGTGAAACTGAGTGAAATTTGAAACTTTTGAAAGTTGTATGAGAGGGAATGAAATGACTTCCCAAAACTTTCCATTTTGCCTTTTTGGATCCCAATTGAACTCAAGTCCATTGCAACACCAAAACCTAGAGTGAAGATGACATGACTTCTTCCATGTTGAAATGAAAAGGGTTTTGGAAAAAGATTTGAATTTCATTTGGGGATATTTCAAATTCAAAACTTTATGCAACTCAATGATTTTCATGAGGGAAGATAAAATGACTTCTTCAATTATATGAAATATGAGTTGAAGTTAAAAGAACCAAATTGAAAGTCATTGGAAGGTATTTTGAAACCCCTTTCAAATTTGGTATTATTTGGACTTTATTCAAATTATTTTACTCCTAAAACAAATAAATGGAAATAGGGTAAAATGATTCCTTCAATGAAAAAATTAGGAGAAAATAAATTTGAAGTCATTTTGGTATTTTTAAAATGATTTTTTGGATTTTATTAGGGCAGAAACACTCTTTATTTTATTTGAATTTTTGTATATTTTATTTGAACTTGAAAAATAGTTCATGTTGTAGAAAATCTTTTTCGATCAATTTGGTATATATATGTCCTATATAAAATATTTATATTTTAAAAGATATCTCTGTTTTGTTTTATTCAAAAAATAAAATTTAAAAAAAATAAAACCCCTCTCTGGCGCCCCCAGCCCCCAACCCAGCCAGCGCAAGACCCTCCACTGGCCTGCCAATGCCCACCAGGCCAGCCCAATGAGCCACCGACCGCCCAGCTCCCCTCTCCTCCCCTCTGAAAGTGCTACGCTGCCACCACCCTTCGCCTCGCCTCTCTCTCTCTCTCGACCATGGGCCCGCCCATCTTCTTCCCCTCGCCCACGCATCGCTGCCCTGAGATCGCGGATCCCGAGGATCCGGATCCCGATCGCCCGATCCCAAGCGAGGACGACCCCCTGCTATAAAAGCCGGAGCCCCGCACCCCATTCCCCGAGACCTCGCTGACCCCTCTCCTCCCGTTCGTGCTCGCTGAGCTCAAGCTCTCACCGCCAAAGTCGCCGCCGACGCCCTAGCCTCCCCGAGCTTCCCGACCCCACCAAACTCCTCACCGACCTCCCCGCACTCAAGACGGCGACTCCCGGACCTCCCGACGCCAAGCCCCGACGCAATCTCGCCGCCGCCATTGCCGCTGAAAACTTTCCCCGTCCGATCCCAAACGAGCTTACGATTAGAACCCAAGGGGTATGTTTTATTAGAAAAACCGCCGGTTCATTCGGTTTATTAGGTTAGGTTTATTTATTTTAGCCCGGCCGTTTTAGTTAAAAACCACTAGGCCCATTTAGACTATTTGACGCCCAGTGCACAGTATAGGCCCATTAGGCCTTTTTCTTTTATTTTGATTTTCTGTTTTAGCAGAATAGTTTCTGTTTTGAAAATTTGATATCTTTTATTCTGTTTATTATTTTTAGATGAATCTTTTTTGTTGGTTTGCAAATTTTATGTAGTTTCTGTAGAATATATATTTAGCTATGTTAAAATTAATTAAAATTGCTTTATTTTAGTTTTAGCCAGAATAGTAAATCTGCTATAACTTGAGTTAGAAAAATTATTTTGCATGATTCTTTTGTCACAACTTTATTTTAACATTGCCAAACCATAGAAATTAACTTGGGTATTTTAGGATTAATAAATAATTAGTTTTAAGCAGAATCCTATTAATCCTAATTAATTAACTAGCTCCTGTTTTCCTAATATTTTAATTAGTAAATGAATTTATTTTTAACTTGTGATTAGTTATTCTAGGTTAGTTTCTGTCACTCTAGTAGATGAACTTTTATTTATAATTAATAAAAGTTTTAATTTATTTTCTTAATAGAAATTTGATTAGGCCTAATAGGAGTTTTATAATAGCTTTTTAATTAATTCTTTTTGCTCCTAGTTGCTTAGTGAATCCTTTTCTGTTTAGTTAACATAAAACCATAATTAGGTGATGTTAAGAAAATTTTGTTATATAAAACTTTTTTTTTTGTTATTTGAAGTAGGAAAACTTTGAATGGGTTTTTCTTTGAGTTTCCCCTTTGGATTTTGATTTGGTAGTTTTGATGTGTTAAGTTGCTATTGCTATGCTATTGTGTTAAGTGATCATTGATGTATGCTTATTATAGTTATTGTTTGCCTCGGTAGAATTTCCGGAGTGCGAAGATTGCTACTACGAAACCCTAGTTTTCGAAGATCGTCAACCAGGCAAGTTCACTTTGACCATGTTTTCTTACCTATGTTTTATTGCATTTAGTGGCACCTTTGCAACCACCCCTCAGTAGTGTTATTGAAATTCTTGTAGTTGAGTAGCATGCATGAGGTAGGAACCCATCACCTTGTTACCAAGCCCGGGACGTTATTTTATTCTAATGCTACGCTGTAGTAGACGGGTTTGGTATGAGTGTTCGAGAGTGGTGTGAAGAAGGAGGACTCTCGTCAATGACGATAACTCCATGATGGAATCTGCAAGGATCTGCATCTTCAAGACCTCAAGACTTCAAGACTCGAGACAAGAATTCAATACACACTCTTTGGGTGAAGGATTTGTTGACGGCACCTGGAGAAACCAGTGGTTGGCGGGATGCATGGAGAAGCGCCATGACATCTTGCGAAAGCTTCACCCAGACTCAAAGAGACGGAAGAATACTTCACGCCGAAGCTTACCTGCAACCGCAAGTCATTATGGGCTCGGCTTGGTTGACCTTAGTTGTGACTCTGGCTGGGGCGGTGCTAGCAGATGTAGAACTACGGTAGGATTGGATGGGTACCGGACAAAGGGTCGAGGAACTCTTTGGAAGACCATGTTTGGTCATCTTGTTCTCAAACACTCAAGTGCGAGAACGTAAAGAGAGGGATCGAATCTTGCGGGTAAAGTGTACAAACCTCTGCAGAGGGTTTAAACCTAATCGATTAGCCGTGTCCCCGGTTACGGACAATTTGAGCATCTGGACTTGGATCTATATCGGAACTCTCAACACCGGACTGATAACAAAATTGTGGGCAACTTATGATGATTTTGGGCTATGAGACATCGGTTGGCGGAACCATGTCATGATAGAATACTCCTTAGTACAGACTTCATTTTTTTCCTTTGATGTAGGTAAAATAAAACCAGCTTTTACGCTAACAAAACTCAGATACAGAGCCATAAAGCCATGTTGCATATAGTATAGTTTTATCATCTGTTCTCTCATGTTGTGATCTTGCCGGTACATTCAATGTACTGACCTACACGGCTGCAACGTATCATGTTGCAGATATTTTCCTCGACGAGTAAGAGTTACGATACAGGGTTACGGTCTACACTCAACCTGCCGATGGCGTTGATGGGACTCCACACCCGTTTGATTGTTTCCGCTGAGTATTATGAGGTATATATCATTTTACGTTGTTTATACATGTGATTGCACTTTGATATATACATTGATGTACTGTGTGTGCCAGCATACTGATCCAGGGATGGCACAGCAACACAGAGGCTTGACCGGCTGAGGTCGGGTCGCTACATCTGTGGTGGAGACAGTGCTATGTCAACTGGAACTGGGTTACTATCTGCCGGGGTTGGGGGTTAGAAGGGGTGTAGCTGGTTCTCTGTCCAACTGGGTAGGGGTACAATCTGCGAGAGTCTAGGTTATGTGTGGTGGATCTGGTCCTTGGGCAAGTACAGCCGTGGTTCTATCTACATCAACTGGTAGCACTATATTTTCTGAAGACCGTGTTGTTACTCCCTTAGATACTGCCATCACGCTCTCCAATTCAAATGGTTGATAAACAATAAAAGTAATTGAAAGTATAGACATTGTATGATAGACAGGTGCAATGGATAGTGGGGAATAAAAGAGGGCATGAAATAATTCATATTTATGTTGTCTAACCAAACAGGATAGCATGACACAATTTCACATATATGATGGCTAACTAAACAGGATAGCATGACACAATTTCACATTATGATGGCTAACTAAAAAAGATGGAAAGACATAGTTCAAAATATGAGACTATGTAAACAGGATGACATGACATAACTATATAATGTGTTTATTAAATAGGTTGGCATGCCATAATTCACATACATTCATGGATAGAATGCCATAATCCTAAATATGATGACTGTAAACACTAAACAGGATGAGATGATATAACTATATGATGTCTTTATTAAATGGGTTGCCATGCCATAATTCGATAGATTATGTGTATGTACTATGTAAACATGATGGCATGATATAATTCAAATATATGATTTATATAGTAAGCAAGTAAGCAGATGGCAATCTATATATGATGTAAAAACTAAGCAATGCAAGACAACATGGATGACATGGGTAATATAACCCTGCCAAGTTTGAGCATAGACCTCGGGGGAAATAGGACTGGTCATCGGTCCTCTAATCCTCCTCGAGGAGCTCTGTAGCCACCAAGATGTGTGCTTCACAGTAGCATTGTCTGCTCAATACCTTGTTTTCACTCCAGATACTTCCATCACCGCTTCAAATGGCTGATGCACAGAAGAGTAGTTGAATATACAAACGTTGTCAACAAATGGAACACGTAATACAAAAAATGATAGCATGATATAATTCACATACATGATGATTGGCTAAACAGCATGGCATTGCATAATTCACATATATAATGCCTTTGCAACAAGATAGCATTGTATAATTCACATATATAATGTCTTGCAACAAGATGGCAATGCATAATTCACATATATGGTAATTAGACACTGAATAGGTGGCATTCACACAAAGCATGTCTAAACTAATCAAATGGCATAGAAATGCGAGACACCATACGCACGATATGAGCAACATAACCCTGCCAAGTTAGAGCATACACCTCGGGGATAGGACTGGTCATCTGTCTCTGAATCCTCCTCTGAGGAGCTATCCGTAACCAGCGAGATATGCGCTTCGTTAGATAGCATAGTCTGCTCAGAAGACCTTGTTTTCACTCCATAATTTGCCATCACCGTGTAAAATGGCTGATGCACACGAAGAGCAGTTGAATGTACTAACATTGTTGACAAATGTAATATGTAACGAAAAAAAGGATGGCCTGATATAATTTACATATAAGATGACTGGCTAAGCAGGATGGCATTGCAAAATTCACAACAATGATGCCTGGCTAAACAAGGTGGCGTTGCATAATTCACATAAACGATAAATAAACTAAACAGATGGCATTCGCACAAAGGATGTCTAAACTAAGCAGATGACATATTTGATGTATAAAGTAAGCAATGCAAGACACCATATGCATGATATAACCAACATCAGCAAGCCAAGTTAGAGCGAAGACCTCACGGGGTAAATAGGAGTTATCTTCTCCTTCTGAATCCCCCTCGGAACAGATATCTTGCTCTCGATTACAATCCGAAATGCGTGGAGGGGGGCTGCCTTTGCGCCTACCATGGAGCGACGTCTGCACGAAATTATATTGCCACGCAAGGCTCGTCTCTTTTGCTCTACATGTTCAGTTCCATTGTTTACAATAACTGTCATGCATAGGAATAAAACATAGTGAGATTATGTAAGGAGTGCATGCAGAAATCCAGAGTGATGGTAGCAACTCGTGGATAGACCCAAAACCAATAATAGCGGGCGGATAATGGCTTCGCTTAATAAATACAGATAATGGCTTCTTTCTGCTTGTTTCCCACCCAACATGAAACTCATAGTAGACACCGGAGATTAACGAGATAGTAGATAGATACTATTGATAGCGGCCCCGATATGTACCCCATAACCATTTAAAAACTCAAGTTTGACCATTAGTTTGGAGCTGACTCAGAGTCTAATCGGTGAACAGGACGATAAAGTAGCATGTAATATTAATCGATGCATAACATAAGCAGACACGAAAGAGTGCGACCTCTCTTGCGGACCCGTGTAGTCCTTGAGGTCATCTGCTCGTTTGATGATGGTAATGCAGTTTTCATGGCTGCCAGCGGCGGGGAAGAAGATCTGAGGCGGCGAAAGACAGTCCGGAGGCCGGATCCCTGCTGTGCTGGACCCTTCTGTCATTGGAGCAGCTAAGCTGGGGTGGACGACGGCGCAGTAGGAGCGGGACAAACCACGCAAGATTTTCTTTGACAACTATCTGTAAGAGAAATAATTCTGTAAGGGCTCGTTTGAATTGGAGGATTCCAACAATGCAGGGATAGGAAATAGACAGGAATAGGATAGGAATGCCTGTGCAAAACAGAGAATTTAAAAACACATGATTTCTGCCAATCTGGGTGTTTGATTCACAACAATTGGAAGATCACATGATGCAAAGAAGCATGGTGAGATTAAGTCAAACCACAAGAAAATGTACGGTTATAATGCTATTATGCTACTATCTCTTAGTCTTGTGCTTCATGAATAGGAATTTGAAAAGGAGGACAAGTGAAAATTAAAATTCCTACGTTTTTCTTTCAAGGAGACACTAAAGGAACAAATCCGTGTGCTCGATGGACAATATATATAACATGTAGAGTAAAAAGAGATGCAACAAGTGTACAACCTCTTTGGCGAAGCCATGTCGATCTGGCGTGATTGGGTTGGCGGTGAGGATGCTCCGCTGACTTTGCTTGTCGGAGGAGGGAAGAAGATCTTAGGCGTCTGGAGATGGAGCCCGAGGTACTGCTCCGCTGTGATGGAGGGTTTAAATCGTTGGAGCAGCTCCGGTGAGTTGTACGACGCCGAGGCTGAAGCAGGACAAGAGAGACAACGAACAACGTTAACCTGAGTGGAATTCTAATAGCATCTCCAATACATGACGTAAAATACATAACCACAAAGTGCTAGATGTGAAATACATCAGCCGCTCATCTCTGAACTTAACTGTCGAAACTGAACTTAACTGTCAAAACTAAACCTAACTGTCGAAACTGAATTTTGCTATCGAAACTGAACGCACTAGCAAGGTGAGGCTACACGTCGGTCGACTGACTTTTTCATCTCTGGTCAGTCTATTTTGCAGCCGTTGTATACGAAATCAAGGGCATGCGGTTCATCTTCAACCTCCACCCCCTGAGCCGCCAGCCACCACCGGCCAAACAGCAGTCCCCCGCCGCCCGCAACCGGCGGTGCGCCGCCCTGCCCGCCTCGAAAACACTCCCCACCGCCGGTCCGCCGCCGCCCCGGCCATCCCTCTAGACCCCCCCCCCCTCGTGCCGAGCTTTTTCTCCGGCGATCCCCACGCCAACGAACCGCCACCGCCGGCGACCACCGCCCCCATCCTGAACCCTAAGATAGATAGTGGGGTACCTCTTCGGCGAGCCCCCCTCACCGCTGCGGCTGGTTCTTCCTTCACCCCGGCGAGCCCACCCCTTGAAAATCGACTGACCCAAAAGTCAATTCAGTCGACTGAAGTGTAGCCAAATCGGAGCAGCATCGCAAGCAAGAGCAAGAGCGAGAGCAGCAAGCGAGCAAGAGCAATAGCAAGAGCAGCACGAGCAGGGACCGATAGCAAGAGCAGAGCAGCAGCGCGAGCGAGAGCTAAAGCAGCAGCAGGAGCTCCTACTGATGTGGACGTCGCCGCCGAGGGAGCGACGCCGTGGAGGAAGTGGCCGGCGATGCCGCCATGGATGGAGCTGTGCCGTGTCGGCTCGGGACCGAGCGCCGGCAGCACCGTGAGATTGAATCAAGAAGAAAATGCGGTGATTAGTGTACAACCTCTTTGGTGGCGCCGATTAGGCCGCAGCTTCATCCGAGGAAACGGTGATGATGATGCTCTTCCGGTGGTGCAGGTGAAGACAGTGGTTTGGGAATGGAGGTGGCGCGAAAGACGAGGGGAACATCGAGGCAGCTCTTTGGAGGTGGAGGACGGGGTGGCTGAACCGGCGGGACGATGAGATCGACGACGGATCCTCATATGGTATGGTGGATGAGGGACGTCGAGGTGTTGCTGTGGACGACGTCGTCGGGGAAGAGGCTCCGGCTGGGTGGCGGACGGAGCAGGGTGTGGGGTTTCGTCGCGGGTTTTCGCGGCCTCGGTGTACGAATGGGTGGGCGGATGGGATGGCAGTGGGGAACCATGGCTTAGAGACGCTTGTCCGAAATGTGGGGTAAGTTATGAAAGTACCCCCATCGATTTGAGGCGGTTCTTTCGGTTCAGGGTACCACGGGCATTTCGCGTGTCGGGTTTCACAGAGGTGGGAGTTTTCGCGTGTTGTAATTTCGAATAGCAAGGTGCGGGTTGATATGGAGGAGTTGTCGAGCACTGTGAGACAAAGATATATCTTAAATATTTCGGGCTAACAAAGGCGCGGGTTGAAATTTCGGACAAGCCTAACGTGTAATCGTACCCAATCAATCGCGACTACAAATGTCATTCAAAACATTGAATTCATGTTATGTTCAATTAAAATATTTACTACGTGTATAATGCATGCAACCTACTACTCAAATGAACGTTTTAGTGCATTCGAAATGTATATACTACCGCTTCAATATTAACTAAATTTGAATAAGATCTACAGTAATGATTGTTGTGAAGTCAAAGCATTTGAATTCGTTTCTTTGTTTTAATAAGATCTACAATCATCATTATTGTCAAGTTAAACCATCGTTTGTGTATTATCTTCACAACACACCACATAATTAGTCTCGAGTTACATATGAACTATGTGTACTATATGAACTCGAACTAGATTTTTTGAATCCATTTTATTTTGATTTCAAATCACATTACATTTCTAGCTCTAGCTAGATCTTCATAACCTAAACCATGTCTCATATGTATAATGTGTTTATCACATTATGTATGGTGCCCCGCCCCCTATGCCTACAAGTATTTAGATGTGAGTTGCAAACACCACACATTACCACAAATTGAAATAAAATGTGAGAATGTTCGATATATAGTATTGTTCAGATTGCTCGATATTTAGTTGTAAGCTGCAAACGCCACACATTATCACAAATTCAAATAAAATGTGAGATTGTTTGATGTATAGTATGGTTTAGATTGTTCGGCATTTAGCTGTGAGTTGCAAACGCCATGCATTATCACATTATGGTATAACATGTGCACATCACGTGTATCACCGCTATATTCATGCATGCAATGTTTAAAACACTATGATCTCCTATTCAAATATATGAATCCGCTTTCATATCAAATTATGATCTTTGTTAGTCTCTTACACCCACACAATCCTCTAGCCTTTGTAGCTACCACTAACTTTCTCTCGTGCATGCACACGCCCTCCTCGCCCTCCTCCTCCCTCGGCATTCTATCCACCAGGCACATTCATTTTTTTCTTTAGGTCGTTCTCCCAGAGTCTCCACAACTCCTTTCCGACACACACCAATCGATAAACCTCTCCAGCGATGCCTGCTTACAGCATACACACACAGCTTCAATCTCCTCCTTTATGTGTCCTTGCCTCGTGTCTCTCATATGGCCAGACACACGTGTAAACTCTCGCCCCTCTTTTCATCGATCTCACAACCGCACACTCCTCCCCCTATCTAGCTAGTAGTTGGGCCTCTCGCACCACCTCCTAGCTCCATTCTCTCTGTCTATCCGTCTTGCTGGGCCTTATTTGCCTCTAACAAATGGACGTACACCGACCGATCTCTCGCTATACATATAGCCAGCTAGGTCCTTATAACTCGTTTTACCCACACATCGATCGATCTACCTCATTAGTTGTGTCTCTCCTTTCCTCCGACAAACAACAATTGATCTACCGATCTAGTTAGGTTTGCTTACCAAACACATGGTTCCCCTTCATCATCAATGGATGCGTCCCCACAGATCTATCACGCATGTGTACACACGAAACACATCTCCACTCTTATTGATAACATTGCAGTTCCACCCTCAGTTTGTCTAGTAGGCCTCTCCCAACATCCCCGAGAAGCAACTCCATCACCCATCCAGCACTCTACCCCTCTCCCTCCCTCTCCCTCCCTCTCTCTCTCCTCTCTCTCTCCGTCCCATCATATTTCCCGTCCTTCAGTTATGTATGGATGTCGACCGATCTCCCTCAAGACATAGTTGGGTCTCTCCTTCTCATATACGAGTCGTTCTACCTCTATAGTTAGGCCTCTGCCTACCCCTCCCCCCCACACACACACCGATACATCAAGGGCTCTAGTCATGTCTCCCTGCCACACACAAACTTGACATGTGCCCTCTAATGTTCTGGTAGGCCAGTCGCCCTATATCTTTGACTTGCACACACACACACACACACACACACACATACACACACACACACACACAATTTCTATGGCTCTCTTCATCGATCTCGCACCCACCCACTTGATCCTCTCTTCGACTCTATCGATAGCTATGACCCCTCCCTCTCTTCTTGTGGATTGCCCGACCCTCTATGTATGATATGGATAGGCCTCCATTTCACACACATTGCATGCAAAATTTTGTTTGAGATGTCATCGACACATATTCCCACAAATAATTCACGAAATCAACCCCCCACCCCACCCCCACCCCCACCATAAAACAAAAAACACCCACGAACGCGGTTTGTATCTCTCACACACACCCACGTAGGTGGGGGACGTGCACGAAGAGAAGAGGTGCATGCATAGCGCACGTACTCCCGTCTCTTTCCCAAGCACACCCGTGCGGGTACACGGTGGAGCTCATTTCATTACGAAAAAGGCAGCCCATGTGGTAATTTGGCACGTGTACTGGTTGTCCACTTGGTGGAGGGAGGATCGTCTACCACGGGTGAACAAACAAATTGCGACTTGACGCGTTATGTTAAATTAAAAAAAGATGCAAACCATGTGGGGCCTACCTTAGAGGCAAGGCTCTATACACTCGAGTACTTTTGATGTGTCCCGTCAACTCGCAGACTGAGGAGAAGCTTGCTTAGTACGCCATCTCCCCCGCCCACGGGCGCAGTGGCTCGCAGGATGAGGTGAGGCTTGCTCCTCCCTCGCCCATGCGCGCGGTGGCTCGCAGGACGAGGAGAAAAATTTACTACTCCCTCCGTTTACTCCTCGTCCCTACTACCTTGGTTATAGAGATTATATCATATTGTTTGGAATATATATGTCCTTTAGTAGATTTCAACATGAACTACTAGTACGTACTCCAAACACTGATGTATATAGACGTATTTTAGAGTGTACATTCACTCATTTTGCTCCGTATGTAGTAGCACTCTCCCTCGCCCCTCGACCCTCGCCCACGTGGTGGACGTGCAGCAATTCATTCGGTCTCATATAGCCAGAACGACATATACTGCACTACCATTATTGCTCGACTTCCCGAAGAGGTGAAGAGCCAATTGCAAGGTTAATATTTTGGAGATGCCAAGCGCAAGGTTAGTAGGTGCCGCGTCATTTATAAATATATTTTTTCTTCAGTGGCACGTACGCAATATTATAGGTTCATATGGAGAGAAAAGGAAACCGCTCCACTATATACATAGTCAGGACGGGCCAGCCTACACCGTTGCTTGCTGGGGTTGCTCTCTTCACACTCTCTCGCACAAAACGACTGTGGCCGCATCTCTAACATCCCGGCAGATCATGTCCACTTGGGGAAGGGGTGGATGCTTAGTGTAGATGCGGTGGCCGTCGCCGACGGTGAAAACCCACTGTCGGCATGTCCCGATCAGGGGTCCCCGCTGTTCTCTCTCACAAAGCCGGAGATGTTTCCTTCGTCCCTTGCTCACTGCCGCGACGTGGGCAGTTGCCGCCTCCCGCCGTCCTCCTCAAGGTTGAGCTATGTCCCTCAGGTACAACTCCCTTTACAGCGGGCTTGCACCACTGCTCCAGCTGCCCACATCACTCCTGTGGATATTTATCTACTTCTTTGCCCCGCACATACCTGATACCTCTACTGGCTTCTACGTACTTTATTTGTGATGAGTTTATGTCTCATCAACTAGTCATAGTAATCTTATTCTAATCACGCTTCTTCAATTTCTTTGCCACAGGGATGCTCATCTCGATTTTGGTGAAACTGCACAAAATGATCCGATGGTCAAAAGGTTGCAAACTTCATTTATTAGGAAGCTCGAGCGTTGCCCGACAAATTGAAGCCTGGTCGGGGTTCACGGTTCAAGGGCTAGGGACTGCATGGATCATTTTTTCTTTAGCTGCCTCTGTTCTAAAATAAGTGTCAACTTTAGTAGTAGTACAACTTTGTACTAAAGTTTGCACAAAGTTGAGACACTTATTTTGGAAAGGAGGGAGTACATATTTTCTATGATCTGTCAATCATTGAGATGCAATATCATGCATGTTAGTCTCCTTTGTATTTGATGAAATGTTGCAACGGGCAACCTTGGACGCAAGATACATGTAACAGGAGCTGGAAGCTTCATAGCATTCTACAAATTTATCACGCTCATAAATTACAGTACGTACTAGTACTATACTAGTACTTCCTCCGTTCCTAAATATAAGTCTTTGTAGAGATTTCACCATTAACCACATGTGGATGTATATAGATGCATTTTAAGTGTAGATTCATTCATTTTGTTCCGTATATAGCTTACATAGTGGAATCTCTACAAAGACTTATCTACTAGTAATAGCTAGCCCCCACTACTAGGAATTCTCTATCCTCTCCTTGAGCCACATCATCAAAATTGACGTAGCTGTTAGATGAAGTAAATCAGTCATAATAGCCGTCTGATCTAGACATTGAGAGGCTCCGCACTAAGCCACATGCAAGCATGCAGAAATACCGTGGCACATGCATGTGAGTGGGTTTTAAATCACATCAACATGTCGCATGCAAGCATGCACCGTAGCATGCATGTAAGTGAGATTTTAAGTCCCATTAACATGTCAAAAAGAAAATATAATCCCATTATGCATGAGAAGTTGGCTGATCTTTTTTCCTTACGTGGGATGATCTAAATGATGATGGGAGTTTATTTAGTTTGGCTACCACATTTGTCATGCGGTTATAGATTTTTTTAGTTCTATGAAATCGATAATTTTATGCAGAGAGATATACCGCTGTTCATGACAATGCGCGAGGACTCATCTAGTAATATTTAGGAATGGAGGAGTACTATGTAAAGAGTTAGGTGTCGCGGTGATAGTGTGAGGTGGGCCATGTAATCACCGAGCCTGCGTGTTTTCACTGCTCTTGCACTCCTCCGCTGTAAGAATGGAGAAAATTGTAATCTACTACCTCCTTTCGCCAAAAGTGGGACATCCAAAGCAGTCCTACCACCTCGATAATAAAGACCAATGAGCCGTCAAATCACATAGACCCAGCAGAAGTTGGACGGATGAAGCAACCATCACTCTTGCGCCCGGTGAGAGGTCGCGTCCGCTCTGCCCGTGCATGAATGCGGCACCGATTCTTTGGGCGGCGCTGACCGTTTGAGGCGGGAAGCGCGGAGCGATGGAGGGCTTTGGGTGGGCCAGGCTGGTGAGGCCAGGCGTGGCAGCTGTCCAATGTCCCTACGGACACGCCCGGAAGCGAGAGGATGCACCGACTCTCGCGGCTAAAATCGTACACTACACACCATATCTCTGTAGGAGTAGGTCGATCTGTCGCACTCTCTAAAACACACATGCCGTTAAACACACACACGCACACACACACCTTGGTCCGTTGCACCTTCTAACGTGACTTATTACACCTAGACGGAGGGAGTAGTAAGTATCGAGATCTGATGGCATCTTGACTTAAGTCGAATACAAGTGCCCAAAATTTGTGTGCATGTTATAACAAGGATCCACTTAAAATAGTACGTGAGCGAACAGAGGATCAATTGGACAGTGTTCCCGGCGATGGCGAGATGTGTGAGTAGTAAGATACACACGGGCGCTTTTAATTTTCTTATTAATTTGTTTGTTTCACCCTCTGTCTGGTGGGACCCAACATACTACGTGGAGAGAGGTAAGGTGACTAAGGCTGCATTATTTTTACACCACTGTGGATAGTCTTACCACCAAAGCCACATGACACGATTATGATAGAAATCCTAATGACTCCCACACACACACAAAAAACACGGCATGCCTGTCACATGAATGCAGGAATGTATAAAAGGTTATTTTCCTCTTGTTGAACATAATGGGAGGGTTGTGTAGCTGGTTAGCCTGTTCGCTCATCAAACTTGAGGTCTCGAGTTCGATAACTACACTTGAGCATAATTTTTGCCAGGAGGATTCTTTGACTGGTCAAAATGTTTTCTAGGGTTTGCACACTTCACACTCTCTCTCCAATATATATATATACACGCTGGAGCCTCAGCGCTTGTAGTTGCTCTCTTCACACTCTCTCGCCCTCTCCCGCTGGAGCCTCAGCGCTTGTAGTTGCTCTCTTCACACTCTCTCGCCCTCTCCAGATCTAAACAAGACTTCGTTGGCCTCTCTCTCCCCTCACTGCTGCTCAAAGAGCCGGCAGGATCCGTCCGCCGAGAAGGGAAGGAGGCTTAACGCTGTCGCCGTCGGCGAGGGAGGGAATCCACTACCGGCGCTGTTGTTCACTTTCCACCCAGCGGCGGCGCGGGAGGGCCTCTGACCCCTTCTTCTTCGCAGCCGCCCCATCGCCCATCGAACCACGCCCCAAGAACCCTAAGGTATATTTTACTTACTCCACATGCATTGCTCTAGCTGCATGTATACCATGAATCTAGGACGTGGTTCAAAGAGGAAAGGAGTGGGGGAAAGTAGTGGGAAACGTTGTACATAGCATGAATCTAGGACGTGGTTCAAAGAGGAAATGAAGGGGGAAAGTTGTATAGCATGAATCTAGGACGTGGTTCAAAGAGGAAAGGAATGGGGGAAAGTAGTGGGGAAAGTTGTATCACATAAATCTAGGACGTGGTTCAAAGAGGAAAGGAAGGGGCGAAAGTACTAGTTCAAAAAGGAAAGAAAGGGACAAGGATTTAGAGTTTGAGCAGGACTAGACTTGCTGCGCTCACATAGGGAAAGGTGTCTAAAGATAACAAAACTGGGATCAACACAAATATGCTCCTTGTTTGTTTGTTCCTTGTTGCAACAGACTGTGCATGACCACAGTACATCGGTAGATGCACATGGTGCTGGTGCGTCCACTATCCCATGCAACTCATTAGCTGTTGTTAATCTAAGGCCCTGTTTGGTTAAAAACTCCCTTGTCCCTACCTGCTTGGTTCCAGGGACTAAACATGGACTAGAGGTTATTAAATGACATGATAAAAGACCATGTTACCCCTAGTAATGAACTAATAGAAACAAGGTGCGATGCGTGGCGGGGGCAATCTGTTGGAAAAGTCCCAAAAGACTCCTCGAGGTCTTCTTTCTTTAGTCCCAAATGCCCACTTTTAGTCCCGAAAAGTCCCTCCTGTTTGGTTTAGATGTGGTGATATGGAGTTTTTTAGTCCCTACACCAAAATGTCCTGTAAACAAACACCCTCTAATAATGCATTTGGAAAATTGATGTAATGCCACGTTAAAAGCAAATTACATGTTTAACGAATTTTATTGTTAATATAATCTCTAAGTTAATATTAATCAATGCCACCGTTTGAGAAATGCTACTGTCTTGCTTTCTTTCCCATTTAGATAAGGTAGATGCTTCTTTTTGGTTGCTTCTGTGTCATCAACCGTTATTGACCACTAATTGTTTCCTTTGCACCTCTGTGTAAACAGGGTTATCTACTTCACCTCATTGCCATTGTGACCTTTTGTTGCACTGCACAAAACACTTTTGTTTTAAGAGTGTTTTGTGCAGTTCAACCAAAATGTCATACCGACAACGTTGCTTGATTGCTTGATCTTAGTGGAACTGCACAAGAGGAGATCTTACTTCCTATCCATTAAGGCGAATTTGGTTTAGATCTTCTTCTTGTGATTTGTTTGAGTTCCGCATCATGAGAGGTCAGTACTAGCCTTCTTTCACATGATTATGCAGTGTGCTTTCATATGTTGTGCTACTTGTACGATAATGTTGCTTGATTTTAGTGAACTGCACAAATGGAGACAAGACTTCCAATCTGTATGTGCACCGTAATATCCCATTGAGGTAAGATAAGGATATTTCTGGCTGTCGGCCTGTATTTTGCCACTTTCATCGAGAAAATTAAGTTTAGTACTATACTTTTGCTCCCTAATTGACATGCCAAATCTTACATTGAAGGCGAAGCTTGTCATTATTGAACCAAGTGATGAAGGGAAGAACAAGCGGAAGAAAACAAAATCAACTCCGGTCTGTAATGAAGCACTTGGGACTGTGATGACACAAGTAATGATATAGTTTTGCATCTTAATTTATTGCTATGGCTGGAGCGAGCAATTGTTTTGCCACCGATTTGATGCCATACGTAATTATCTCTACTTGTGCAAACAGGATCTTCTTTGAAGATACCATATATTTTAGTGGAACTGCACAAGAAGATGTTGGAAACATTAAACTAATCGAGGAATATATAGTAAGCATGGCCACCCCCGTAGATAGCAACAGCTGGTTCCGGAGAAGTGCTTCATCTGTATGCTCTACACAATCAGCCTCCTGACAAATGTTGGTACTCACCCGCTGATTTCATCCATATGATTGAGCTTTGTCATCTCTATTGGTGTTGTGCTACTGTTTAGATACTGTCATGAAAAAGTGGTATTGTCCTTGAGAAGTGCTTCATCTGTGCTGTTTTAAATATTTCCTTTCCTTTTTTTCGAGCAAACATGGATCATCTTCCTCTGAAGAAGAATATGGAGTACGTGAAGTGACTAGTTCCTATTATGCCAGGATGAAGAAGCCCTGTCTATCTTCTCATCAGAAGGAGCAGTTGAAGGATGGTTACATTACTCCCCACAAGACCAAACTAACTTCAGCTTAGAAGGACTAACAAATCTCCATTTTTTTGCTGTCATGCACGAGTACAATGTTGTTCTAGGATTCTTTCTGGTGAGTTCCATTTTTCTAAAAGTGTGCTCTACATGGACCATGTATGTGCCTGTTGAAACTGTCAATTCATAGTACAGTTTGCTTTATACTAATCACTTTTTTGTATTTGTGCAAACATGGGTGCTCAGCTTGATTTCAACGGGAACTGCACAAAATGTTCATGAATACATCGAATCATTCATTTCCACCACAAGAAAGGAGGTGCTCATAAGTTCAAGGCGTTGCAACATATAAGGGCAAAATCATACAAGCTACTGCGAATTTGGTTGATTTTGGTGGAACTACACAAAAAAAACAGCTGGTTTATTTAGCACGAGGTGCCATGTCAATGTCGAACGATGGCAAACCCTGCCCATTCCACAATCGTAGGCATTTGATATTTTGGAATGGGACAACCTTGTCAAACTTTGCTCATTGATTTTAGCAAGATATCGTTTGATATTTTTGAATGGGGCGCCCTTTGCTTGTCGGCAAGACAGCGATTATTTTTTCTTTATTCTTTAGTTGTGAAGTAAATATTGCCTCGACATGTGAGTCGCTGAGATGCATAATCATCGATTGTTTGAATGTTCTCTATGAATTGCCGAACTGTGTGTTTGATTGCAATGTCTGAAATGCTAAAAGCTGCTCAAACTCTTTGTACTCATACATTCCTTTTACTTTGCACATTGTGAAAGTGTATACTTTTTGTATAAGATGGGTCAAAGTAGAGATACTTTGACTGCAGACAAAACTTGTATGCAGACTAGAAAGGACCGAGGAGTACATGTGAAACTTCTGCAAGCGTGGTGATCACCACAGGAATAATGCTAGTACGTATTGTTTTGCATGTTCATCCAATGCCGTGATACAGAATTGAACTAACGAAATAAATTCATTCATACGGTCGGATTTCATATAAACATGTCGGATTCATTACATTTCATACATTCTTCAACTAAAAGGGGTGTTTGTGGCGCATGCATCTCCCGGATCACGAGGCGAAGTCATCCTCCTTTTCAAAAAAACTAAAAGGTGCGCTGGAGGTATAATTAATTAACGAAGCTACCCACATGTCCCGCCCGGCGAGCAGAAGCTTGATGACTTAGCTGCAGGTGCGATTGCGTAATCGACATGTGGCCTGTTGGGCCCACGTGTCGATCAGCCAACCGCACCAGCGATTAAGTAAAGCAGCGTTCTTCTCGGCGCAGCTCTCCGACTCCACGTCGCCGCCAAGAAGCTAACCGGCCGTCAATTGTCAACCCGCCTAGCTTGGCTTCAACCGGAGGGTAGCAGCGGTGGCCTTACTTGGACCCGAGCGGCGGCGACCTACCGTGTTCTACTCTTCCTCGTTTTCTGTGTGGCGCGGCCTCGTTGGCAGCGGGGCGGGGCCTCAGCGGAGCCATCGATGTCCTCTGTCTCGTTGCCGGCGGGCGGCGCCTCAGCGAAGCGGTGGAAATCCTCCCCCACGTTGATGGCAGGGTGGGGCCTCGGCTGAGCCGGTGATGTCCTATGCCTTGTTGTTGGCGGGGCGGGGCCTCGGCAGAGCCGGCGGTGTCCTCTGCCTCGTTGTTGGTGCCGCGGGGCCTCGGCAGAGCAGGACGTCGTCAACGCCAGCGGAGCGGGGACTCATCGGAGCCGGCATTGTCATCTGCCTCGTCCTCGGTCTCGCCAAACAGCGCCTGTCCGCTTCATCGCCCTCTTTGCTAGCCTCTTTGTGGCGGCGCAGCCTCCGCCACCGCATGCGGTACCGCCCGGCCTTCGGCGGCCCTTGCGGGCAGAGCGGTACGAGTCGAGCAACGCCTCCTGCTCCGCCCGCTCCACGGCGATCTGCTCCTCCGCCTGCAGGTGCTCCTGGAGGAGATGGTGGTTGTAGGCGGCGTCGGCCTGCGCCTCCCGGAACTGCTCCTCACGCATCCCTCACCCTGTCCATATATTGGGCATGGGCCTCGCCGATGGTCATGGTGCAATGCACCGCGAGGATGGCGTGGAGGAGGGGGTTGGCACCGGATCGTCGACTACATGTTCTCCATTAGGACGTCGTCGTCCTCCGGCTGCCTGCCGGCCAGCCGGTCGGCAGCAATGGCTGCCATCTCCTTGTGGTCCATCGTCCGCCCGTCCCGAAGTGTGCTGGAGCCCGAGGAAGCCATGGTGGGCAGTAGTGGTGTGGACAGGAGAAAGGGAACATATGCGAATGACTGCGGCTATGGCGGCGCAGCGATTTATATAGCAATGGTGGGCGGGCGGAGGGACGGGCGTGTGGCGGCAAAGTAGCCGCCTCGGCAACAGCGTATCATTAATGTGTGCGGCGGAGATGGACGACGAGCGACACTTGTGTCATTTGAAGGCGAACAATCGCCTGCACCGCTGAAGGGCGGCCGGCGCTGATCAAGCTTGTTTAGGCGGAAGCAGCAGCGAGCGAGAGATGACTTTACTTGGATAGGATGACAATGGGGACCCACCAGGTCCATAGCCTCACGCACGCAAGTGCCTCCTTATTATATATATAACTATAATTTATTTTCTTCCTCCTGGTTTCTCGACATCACGGTCCCACACCATTATCAACCTATGTACTCTAGTCAATAAGCGAGAGAATTGCACAAGAAGCGGCCGATTTGGGACCAAGCAGCTCGGCGATATTTGTGTTTTTGAGGTGAGCACTGCTTTGATGTTTACCCCAGATATTAATTTTTCTCCTCCGAACAACAACGAAAACATCGCTGCAGGTATTAATCAAGGCGGGTTGTGGCCCGTCTAGCCCAAAGCCGATATCCAGCCCAGATATTAATTTTTTCAAGTGAAAATGGCTAGCCCAGCTATACTTTTTTTACTTAATACCGAGCAAGGTCAAGTTGTTATTCACCGCCCATGGGCTTCAAATCTTTCCTAGGAGGGATGCATTAGGCTTGACAAGAAAATAGGCTTTAAGAAATAATAAATGGGATGTAATTATAAAACCTGGGTAGTAACTATTAAAAAATGCACCAAATAGTGATTACTTTATAAAATATTATTTTTGGAATATTGAAAATTTTAATTTCATTAATTGTTGCGGCGCAATGTTTAGTTGGATTTTTACGTAATATAAATTTATATTGAAATTGTATTTAATCGACTAGAAATTTCGGGATAAAATATTGGATCCCATCAAAATGTGGGAAATTTTATTGAATTCTGTTTTGAGCGGTTGGTTGAAATGGGTTGTAGTTTTAACAAACTGTAAATGGGCTGTAGTAAATTCCATTAAAATTAAAAATGGGCTACACCTTCTTACAAATCTCAAATGGGCTATAAGTTCTCTGCCACACACTTACGGCCTTACTAAGTTGTGCGTCCCTAAAAAACGAGTTGGCGCGTATGCAAGGCTTTGTCAACTTATAGTCAACACATGGTTCTAGCAGCAGTGGCCGTTGGATGTCCATCCAACGGATGCCATGCTTCTTCTTCAATCTCGGATATTCTAGCTTCACCCGCCCAAAAAATGATTCCTCCCCCTGACATATGGGGCGCACCATTTCGGAAGCTGGCCTGTGGGCCTACTAAGTTGACGTACCAAGGGCTTTGTCAACTTAGTCAATATAATAAACGATTCTAGCTGCAGTGACCGTATGATGTCCATCCAACGGCCGTCGTGCTTCTTAAACCTCTGGTCTTCTTGCTCCAGCCGCCCAAAGAAGCGCCGGTCGTGCCGCCTGCTCCTGCCTCCCGTGGTCGGCTGTGCTGCCGCGGAGGCCTCACCGCCCCCTACTACTCCCACCGCTGGCCAGGCCATCCCTCCACTCACCCACACCCCCTGTTATTTTGCGGCGATGGCAGCACAGCCGAACCAGTGAACCCTCGTACTCCTCTCCGCGTGTGCATCCACTGCCGCGTCTTCCCCAGCTCCGCGTCGTCCCCTTCCTAGGCCTCGCCGTCGTCCACCGCCGTGGGGCTCTCGGCACGGCGTGGTCAACGTGGTCAAGGAACGACTTCCATCGGACGTGGACTATACGTGGAGAGGCTGACAGCTGGGTCCACGGCAGCCGCAAGGAAGTGCCTCCTTATTATGCGCAAAATAATTATTCCTCCACCTGACAGCGGAGACCCACCGGACGGGCCACCGTATTTCGCAAAAAAATTATTCGCCCCCTGACTGCTGGGACCCACGAGCTACATCTTCGCACGCAAGGAAGTGCGTCCGAAAAAAACAATTCACCCCCTGACTGCTGGGACCCACCAGCTACATCTTCGCACGCAAGGAAGTGCATCCGAAAAAAAAGATTCGCCCCCCGACTGCTGGGACCCACCAGCTACACCTTCGCACGCAAGGAAGTGCGTCTGGGCAAAAAAAACGATTCGCCCCCCTGACTGCTGGGACCCAGCAGCTACACCTTCGCACGCAAGGAAGTGCGTCCGGGCAAAAAAAATGATTCGCCCCCCTGACTGCTGGGACCTAGCAGCTACACCTTTGCATGCAAGGAAGTGCGTCCGGGCAAAAAAAAAATTATTCGCCCCCCTGACTGGTGGGACCCACCAGCTACATCTTCGCAGGCAAGGAAGTGCCTAACAGTCGGGGCCCACCTGGTCGAAGCGTACGTAGCGTTGTCATCCTGGTCGCGACGTATGCGTACATCTTGGTCGATGTAGAGGCGCGCATGCGTGTCGTAGTAGAAGCGCCGCGTAGCATGTACACGTCGTCTGGCGGCCAGGGTGCAACAAAGAAAATCTGACCACGTATGTGTACATCTGGGCGGGGTCTCGAACGCCTAATCGCACATACGTCTGGCGAGCTTCGTGTTCATGGGGAGGCAACGGAATGCGTCGTGTTCATGGGGAGGCAACCAAATGCGTTGTGTTCATGGGGAGGCAACGGAATGCGTCGTGTTCATCGGGAGGCAACGGAAGGTGTGGAGCCAACCGGCTTGGACGGAACAGCGATGGAAGCGATGCGGCATAGCGCTGGCGGAGAAGCGGACCTCCTACGGTGGCGTGCGTCTGTTGATCGGGAGGGTGTGGCGTACCGCAAAACGGAGAAGCGGACCTCCCTACGTTGAAGCAGGGGTCCTATTGATCGGGAGGGTGTGGCGTACCGCAAAACGGAGAAGCGGACCTCCTAAGGTCAAAGCAGGGGTCTGTTCGCCGGGAGGGTGTGGCGTGCGCAAAGCAGGACTCCACAGGATATTGTTCATATCCACCGTCGACCTCCTCCAGCCTCCACGGGCTACCGTCGACCTCCTCCAGCCTCCACGGGCTACCGTCGACCTCCTCCAGCCTCCACGGGCTCCTGTTCATCCAGCCTCCACCGCGCTACTCCACCGCTCTTGTTCAACCACCCCTCCACGGGCACCCCTCCACCGTCTACTGTTCATCCAGCCCTCCACACCACGGGGTCCTGTTCAACCACCCCTCCACAGCCACCCCTCCACCGTCTACTGTTCATCCGGCCCTCCACACCACGGGTCTGTTCATCCAGAGAAGCAACGCCACCGCTCATTGTTCATCGAACCCCCTCCCCCGACAACGCTCACTTGTTCATCAATCGATCGGCTTGATTAGCGGCGATGGCGAAGAATCGCTCCATCGGGTTCGATTAACGACCAGCGATCGATCGCTTCGGGTTCGATGAAGCGTAACTGCGGTGCAATCGCTTCGGGTTGATTAGAGCCCAACGCCTCGCCGGGTTCGATTAGAGCCAATGCCTCGCACACAGCGCGTGCGTGTCACGAGATAAGCAGCGCATCGCTCGGCCCCGACCTCCCACCGTAACTGCAACTCCCGAAATTTTCCTACCCTCGCTTCTACCATGGTTTTTCCGTCATGGGCGGCCCAAAGAATGTCATGCAGCTGCGTCTCCGGCCCGCCCAGATGAAAAGCCCATTTTCATCATGATTTTTGTCATAAAGTAGGAGCCCACCACATCTATGATGATACCGGTTCTGTCGAAATTATCGTCATAGAAGTGTCATATGTATGACAGAAAAAAAATCGTTCGGCCCAAAATGTCACATATGTGTCTTTTTTTTTGTAGTGATGTGTGTTCCAGATCATAGTGTCCTCAAGAGTGCTATTTTAGGAGATAAACAATATAACTTGGGAGCCATTGTTGCACGTAGGTTGCATAATAACAGTATTAGTGGAGATTTGTTTGGTGGAATTTATGCAACCCGTGTGGCGAATTTTCTTGAGATACCCATACATGAAAATGATATGGAATTGCCTCCCACTTATCTAGGTTATGAGGCTATGGTTCGCCATCAGTTTATTGAGAGGAATGAACAACCTCTCCAGTACCGACTAATATTTGACAGGCGCCGCATTTTCCATGTTGCTCTCCCTGCTCCTACTTTCTTTGACTTTCAGGCAAAAGGGAGATATATTATAACCAGGGAGGAGGCGAACGAGTATAAGAGGAGGACTGAGGCAGCTCGCCTCCAAGCTGCAGCCCATGATGCAATAGCTGCTGCTTCTCGGTACGACCCCATCTACAATTTTGGATATCCGACAGGCCAGCCGTGGCCATAAACCAACTTAGGCCAAAAGCCTAAGCTTGGGGGAGTACGTATTTCTCACCGACATTACATTCATGTTCACACACTCATTCTAGTTGTCGGTGCTCATACTTTTTCATTGTACTATCCATGCTAGTTTATTTTCATTTTTATGCTTTCTTCTTGTGTGTTCTAAAAACCTTAAGAAAAACCAAAAAAAATAGTTGTAGCTTTTAGCTAGTTTACTTTTCATGGTTGTCGTAGTAATAATAAAAAGAAAACCCAAAAAAGATTTCTCGTTCTTCTTTTGCTTGTTGGGAGCTTTCCCTTGTAAATAGTTTCTTTTCTTTTCTTTTCTTTGGGGGTCGAGAGGAGAAGACCATAATTAAAATGTTGAAGTGGCTCTTATATGCATTACTGTTGATTTAACAAAGAGCCCGTGTTACCTTGTCTTCTCCCTTGTATTAAAATGCTTGCAGATTCCATCTTAGTCCAATGCACGTGCACTATTATTATTATCCACATCGTTCGGTCGTGCAAGTGAAAGGCAATAATGACGAAATATGATGGACTGATTGAGATGAGAGAAGCTGGTATGAACTCGACCTCTCTTGTTTTTGTACATATGATTAGTTCATCGTTCCTGATTCAGCCTATTATGAATGAAACATGTTTGCAATGACAATTAGATATTATAGTTGCTCATGCCATGCTTAATTAGCTAGGAGTTTATAATGGTTTACCTTGCGTGCCAACATGCTATTAAAATGGTTGTGATGTGGTATGATAGGGTGGTATCCTCCTTTGAATGATTCAAGTGGCTTGACTTGGCACATGTTCACACATGTAGTTGAAACAAAATCAACATAGCCTCCACGATATTTATGTTCATGGTGGATTATATCCTACTCATGCTTGCACTCAATGTGTCACACCCTAGCTAGTTCATGCATTAGAATGTTGCATCATGTTTACTTTGATAAGAAACTTGGAAATGGGGATGATAGAACCCCCAGCACCCCCTGAAAACAACTAGGGTTTACTAAAGTCTTTTTCAGTGAACCTGAAATGCCCTTCTAAAATGTTCATCATCTTTGCCCTGGTCTTAAACCACTGACAAAAATGGTGCACAATTTTCTAGGTCATCTTAGGGTCACTGGATTAAATCATATGCTATTTGCATTTGTGCATTAAAATACTATTAACTATTTTAAATGTCCAAATAATCCTAAACTGAAATGTTCCATGTTGGTTATATTCCATACAGTGAGCATGAGCAGTTTGGTGATTTTTGAAAGTGCCTAGGTATTTTTAGAAAAGCCACAAACTTGCAGAAATAAAGAAAACAGAAAATAAAAAGGAAACTGGACTTACCTGGCAAAGCCACCAGCTGGCCCACCTGGCGGCCCAGCACTGTGTTGGCCCGCGCCAACCAGCTGCTTCGTCCTCGCGAGGCAGGCAGGGAGGTGATGCCGGCGTGCGCGAGCTCGCCATGGCACCAGCTGCTTGCCGGTCGAGCCCCTGGACGTCTGGACGACCTCCACGTCACCTCCCCGACCCCCTGGACACCTCCATTCTCCCTCAGCGCCTCTCCCTTGCCCTCTCCCACCATGGCCGACGCCGCCGCAGCCACACCGCCGACGTAGACGCGCCCACCATCGCCTCCTCGTCGCCCCGCCGTGTCCACGAGCTACGTCGTCGTCCGCTTCATCGAGCAGGCCGAGCCCCGAGCGCTCGCACGCTCTGCACTACCTCCACCGAGCCGTCTTCGACCTCTCGCCGCCGGAGATCCCCTTCGCCGTCACCACCGCTCCAGCTCGTCCCCGACCTCGCCGTCTGCACTGTCGTGACCGCCGTGAGCCCGGCTACCTCCTCCCCCTTCCCGTTCTCGCTCTCGAGCACCGTAGCGACCGCATGAAGCTTGCCTGCACCCGTCGCCACCTCTGTTTGTAGCCGTCGTGGCCACAGCCACGTTGGCTCGAAACCGAGTACGCCACTGCACTCACCGCAACCTTAGGAGCCCGTAGCACCACTCCACGCACCTCGTCGTGCCCCCTAGAGAGGAGCCCGAGCTCGCCCGAGCTCCGGCGTCCACCAGGGTCATCGTCGGTGCCGTTTCCGGCGACCCCGAGCTCCACCGCCACCATCAATCAACGTGGCTCACTCCCGACGTCACGTAGATGCCCTCCGCCGTCCATTTGGTCGCCGGAGGAGGAAACCTGCATTGCCCCTCCGCGTCTGGCCTCGCCGGTGGCTAAACTCCGGCGAGTTGACCAGTTTGACCGGGTTGACCCCAGTTTGATCCCCCTGGGTCACGGACGTGTGGGCCCCAGGCCACTAACTAAACTAGATTAGTGTTAGTTTAACGCTAACTAAATTAGATTAGTTAGGTTAGTCATTAATAGACGGGACCCACAGGTCAAATTTTACCTGGACCGTCTCCGTTGACTGCTGACGTCACCCTGACGCAATGCTGACGCAATAACTAATTTACTGGATTATTCTTATACAGGAAATTCCTAAAAATACTACAAACTTCAAAAATTCATAGAAATTAATTTGTAACTCCAAATGCAAAGATTTATATATGAAAATTGATCAAAAAAATCCAATCTTTCCATCTGTACTAGTTTCATGCATGTCAGAACACTTTAACCTTGCTGTTTAGATGAAACAAGTTAATGCACTAATATGACTTCATGTTTTGGGTTTGCATTTGAATCTTTGATTCAAATGAGCTCAAACCAACCTGTTGTAAGTTGCATTAGCCAAAACACACCCATCTCGACTTACTGACCCCTCTCGTCCTCTGTCCAGGAGTTGCAAGTAGTTTCTGGTGTTTGTAGTTGCTGGAGGCCGTGCACAGCGCTGACCTTAGGGGTGGGATGTGATGCGGTAGGCACGTGGCACGGTGTATTGAGTCACCCGTTTGGTGTCTCGGGAACCTGCACACATCATTTGGGGCCGTTGAGGACACCCCGGCCGGATTTCCTTGCGGATGGAACCCGAATAGACGATAAACCTGGACTAGAGACTTGGGTGCTTAGTCAGGTCGTGGTCTACACCCATGTCGGCTTTCGCTTGAAGTCTGCCGAGCACATGTCGTGTGCAGACGCTAAGTGGTGGAAACATTTGTGACGAAGTACACCCCTGCAGGGTATAAAACTATTCGAATAGCCGCGTCCGTGGTAAAGGACTACTTGGTCGCTTATGCAGTTCATAGACAAGTTAATGATTACTACTAAAAGACTCAAGATAAGTCTGAGTGCCGCGGATGGCCCTCTCGTAGAATGACGAGGGAGGATCCACGGTGGAGTATTGTGATGGTGATTAGTGGACTCGTGTGCGAAAACTATTTACAAGTGGTGTCTCGTAGGATAGCTTAGCCAAGAGTCAAAGCTGGCTTGCTGCAATAACTCCATTACCCTTCTTGAGAATGTGCATGTATAGTAGGATCTGTTGTAAGACTTGCTGAGTACCTATGTACTCATGTTGCTTTAATAATTGTTGCAGAAGAGAACACCGCCCCCTCCGATGGGTTCTATGTAGATCTTGACGTTGATGAGTAGCTTGATGCCCAGGTGGTGACCCTGAGCTTGTGAAGGGCCTTTGTAGATAGACAGGCTTCGTCAAGCCTTCTTTCTTTCTAGTTGTCTGTACTCAGACAAGTTTGCTTCCGCATGTGCTTGTATGTTTGTATGACTTGAGTGTTGGGTCGTGTGACCCCTACCTATATGAACATGTTATGTATGGCTCTCCGGAGCCTTTAAATAAAGTACTTTGAGTTGTAGAGTTTTGTTGTGATGCCATGTTGTATTTACACATATCGAGCATATTGTGTGTATGATTGAAATTCTTGGTATGTGTGGGATCTGACAACCTACTTGTTTATCCTTGGTGGCCTCTCTTATGGGGAAATATAGTTTGGTGACTCCACTGAGCCATGGTAGTCTGCTACAGCCTAGTTTACCGGAGTCCTGCTAGCCCAGTACTACTGCTCCGGAACACTTAGACTGGCCGACATGTGAATCACTTCATTCCTGTGTCTGTCCCTTTGGGGAAATGTCACGCGGTGACATCCGGAGTCCTGCTAGCCTACTACAGCCCGGGTTCCCGGAGTCCTGTTAGCCCAGTTGCTACAGCCCGGATTCACACGCTGCTGACCGACATGCTCGATGTTGTTTCATGTATGCCTGTCCCCGTAAGTTAGTGCCACTTTGGGTTCACGACTAGTCATGTCGGCACGGGTTCTCTATCATATGGATGCTAGCGACACTATCATATACGTGAGCCAAAAGGCGCAAACAGTCCCGGGCCATGGTAAGGCAACACTCGTGGGGATACCGTGCGTGAGGCCGCAAAGTGATATGAGGTGTTATAGGATAGATCGGTGTGACTTAGAATCTGGGTCTTGGCAGCGTTGGCATCAGAGACGGACTGCCTGTAGGTTCGTCAAGCCAAACTGGTCGATGTCGAGTCTGGAAATGCTTTAGTTATATGTAGGGGAATTGATTATGGGAGGGACGTAAGGCTCTTTTTACTCCTTTACCTTATGCCCTCTGATCTGAGTCATCCTCTTCTCTTTCTACGCGGGTTAAGGACTAGGCTCTCTTCTCTCTATCAGGTTCACGTGTTACTAATCCGTAGAATCTTAGGATTGTTGGTTCCAGGCCTCAGTTCAGTTTCTACTACTTTTAGTATGTTATCAGTTGAACTAGAACCTTGAGATGATGATGTTGAGTGTCTATGCAAACTGTTGTGAATGTCTCAAATCTTTTTCTGAGCATTTACAACCATTATGTTGTCCGATTTCTCCTAGAAAATGCTATTGCCCTTGCATTATTTTGTGCTTTCAGATGGCCTCCCGCACCCAGAACCGAGTGGTTTGTTTGACTCGGTGCCTCGATTTACCTGGTCACACGGCCATGTTGGTCCGCGTGATGATCGAGACGGGCTATCGATGGTATCCTGAGTATACCGTCGAGGAGCAGTTTCGAGACTTCAATCAGAGTCAATACGTTTGCACAGTCAGGATATACCCTTCCTATCCTGGAGCTACTGAACCCCTCCATTGCTCTTATGGACTTGGGGTTACCATCGAGATGTCCGTGCAGGACGCTTCTTACTCGATGATGAATATTATGCGAGCTAGACTTGCCATGCTTCGGAACACTGAGTTTCGCTATATGCCAGCATCACTCCCTGGGGCAGAAGGTTACTATCAGGCTCTCTACACTGACTCCTCCCATGAGGATTCGCTACTCCGCACTACCACAGAGATGCTTGAGGACAAGGACCGTGAGAATCGTGCCTTGCGAATGGAGCTTCTCAACACTCGTTCCGATCACTGGGCCACTCTGACACGATTTGCACCCGCCGTGTAGGCCGGGTATATGGACATGAGGGATTTGTACCCCGTGCGGTCTGGTCTGCCGGATCATATGGACTGGCGTGATGTTGGAGGCATCACCCCTCCCCGTGGACCCCGTCTGCCGCCGTTTGTTGGACAAAGGCCACATCCGAGTCCCTATGGACCGCAAGCTCCACAGGACCGACTATTTCCAGATGATCATGTTCAGCTCCCAGGACATGGTAGTAATCTCTATGAAGATTACTACGGAGACGTCTGAGTTGGTAGCAGCTTCACTAGTATTGTAACAGTTGTATTCTCCACAGTCCTGCGTGACTCGTGGGATACGACTTGGTGTGTATCATGTTTTGGAGGTGTAGAAAAATAATGTATAGGAGCTCGTAATGCCTCCGATGAGATGTAACGTCTTTCACCGTAGTTGTACTTCAGCCTGGGCTTGTACTAAACTATGTACAGTGTGTATGACCGATGGTATATATATGGCAGTTTCTATATTAAAATGTCGTGCAAATGAACATCACCGCATTCCATGTCATCCATTACATTCTGCACTTCCTTGCCAGCATTTTGCCATCCTTGTCTAAACCGTTGTTTTGTCTTTCCTAGGATGGTCAATACCCGCAACAACCAGGGTGCCCCGGATCAGGGTGAAGCCAGGGCAGCTAGGGATGGGAATCTGCCTCACCCGCCTTCTCTGGACGAAGTTATGCTGGAGGCAGAAAGAAACAAGCGTGAGACCAACCGCTTGCTGGAACGGATTGAGCAGAATACTGCACGTCACTAGAGGAACGACTTGGTGTCAATCAATGACTTTATCAAGTTGTACCCACTGACATTTCATTATTTCGTCGAGCCCCTCGATGCGGATGATTGGCTTCGCAGCATCACCCATAAGCTACATTCTGCCAATGTAGCCGAAGCTGATAAGGTTACCTACGCTGCCTATCACCTCGAAGGCCCTGCTAGCCTTTGGTGGGAAAACTATGAGGCTATGCGCCAACTGGCCAAATCACTACTTGGGCTGAATTCAGCGAGGCTTTCCGTGAGCATCACATTCCGGAGGGTCTCATGGATCGTAAGAGGGAAGAGTTCTGCAATTTCACCCAAGGCAGACTGACCATGGATGCATACAGCTGTGAGTTTGGAAACTTGGCACGTTATGCTCCTGAAGAGGTATCCACCGACGCCAAGAAGCAGGCGAGGTTCCGCAAGGGACTTAGCCCCGAGCTTCGCCATGATCTTCGTTTTCACGAGTGCACCTCCTTTCAGAAGTTGGTGAATAAGGCCATCAGTGCTGAGACAGGCCAAACTGACTATGATGCCTCACGCAAGCACTCCCGTGACTTTGGTTCTTCATCCGGCTCTGGATCTCGGAAGCGCCGGGTGTGGATTCCTAACACAGCTCTGCCATCCAGGTTCACTCCGAGGCCATCCTTTGAGGCGCCTCGCCCCAACCAGTAGTATGCACCGCCCAAGGCCTATGGTGGCCCCACTGCTAATGCTGCTCCACGCCCCAATGTTGTGACATGCTTTAAGTGTGGAGAGACGGGTCACTACATACGTGAGTGTCCCCAGAACAACAACCCCAATCAGCCCGGGAAGTCTGTTGGTCGTGGCAAGCCAGCGGGAAAGACATATTAAGCCAAGCCAACCACCACTACACGTGGTCATGTCAACTATGTCTCAGCTGAAGAAACTCATGAGGATCCCAACGTCGTCCTTGGTATGCTCCTTGTTAATTGCCATCCGGCAACTGTTCTTTTTGATACCGGAGCATCTCATTCTTTCATTTCTGAGAGTTATGCTCGGATGCACAACACCACATTTTGTGACATGCCTACCTCCATGGTAATTCAAACCCCTGGTTCTAAGTGGAAAACCTCTAGAATAAGCCATGGAAACGAAATCCTTGTCGATAGACTGGTTTTCCTTGCATCGTTGATAGCTCTCAAGTCCTCGGACATAAACATCATCTTGGGTATGGACTGGATGTCAGCCCATTATGCTAAGATTGATTGCTCTACTAGAAGTGTTCAACTCACCCACCCATCGGGCAAGACAGTCAATGTTTTGACCCGAGTGTCTGAGCGTCAGCTCTACTCCCTAAATGCTAACCCTCTTCCAGACCTTGAAGATATTCCGGTAGTCCGTGACTTTCCGGATGTCTTTCCAGAAGAATTGCCAGGTGTTCCACCTGACAGGGATGTCGAGTTCGTGATAGAACTTGTACCAGGGACCGTCCCAATCTCTAGAAGACCCTATAAGATGGCACCCCTAGAACTAGCCGAGGTTAAGAAACAACTCGATGAGTCCTTGAAAAAGGGTTTCATCGCCCTAGTTCTTCTCCATGGGCTTGCCCCGTCCTCTTCGTTAAGAAGAAGGATGGAACGGATCGGATGGTTGTGGATTACCGACCTGCCAACTTGGTCACTATCAAGAACAAGTATCCTCTCCCCAGGATCAACGACCAGTATGATTAGCTCGCTGGATCCTCAGACTTCTCCAAAATGGATTTGAGGTTGGGCTACCATCAAATCAAAATCAAGAACATGGACATTCCTAAAACGGCCTTTGTTACTCGTTATGGCCAATACGACTACACCGTCATGTCCTTCGGTTTAACCAATGCCCCAGCCACCTTCTCTCGGTTAATGAACTCGATCTTCATGGAGTATTTGGATAAATTCGTCGTGGTATACCTCGATGATATACTCATCTACTCCAAGAATGAGGAAGAACATGCCGAGCACCTAAGGCTAGTATTGATGAAACTTCGAGAGCATCGCCTTTATGCCAAATTCTCCAAGTGTGAATTCTGGTTGCCAGAAGTGACCTATCTAGGGCACGTAATCTTTGGTAAGGGTATTGTTGTCAATCCCGAGCGAGTTCAAGCTGTCCTTGATTGGACTCCACCTGAAACGGTCAAGCAAGTTCGGAGTTTCCTTGGCTTAGCGAGCTACTGTCGCCGCTTCGTCGAGAATTTCTCCAAGGTTGCTAAACCTCTAACTGAACTCCTCAAGAAAGATTAGAAGTTCGAGTGGACCCCACAGTGCGAGTTCAGCTTTCAGGAACTGAAAAGACGCCTGACATCTGCTCCCGTACTCGTGTCGCCAGATTTTTCTAAGGACTTTGTTATCTATTGCGACGCCTCGCGACAAGGACTAGGTTGCATACTCATGCAAGATCGTCGTGTGATTGCTTACGCTTCTCGACAGTTGCGTCCACATGAGGATAACTATCCCACACATGATCTAGAGCTTGCAGCTGTGGTCCATGCACTCAAAACATGGAGACATTACCTTCTCGGTAATCGTTGCGAGATTTACACCGATCACCAAAGTCTGAAATACATCTTCACCCAACCGGATTTGAATCTCAGGAAAAGACTTTGGGTTGAGTTTATGACAGATTACGACTTAGGAATAACTTACACCCCGGGCAAAGCCAATGTCATGGATGATGCGCTAAGTCGTAAATCTTATTGTAAAAACTTGATGTTACAACAAAGTCAACCACTTCTCCACGACGAATTTCGCAAGCTTAACCTTCATATTGTTCCTCGAGGATTCCTATCTACCTTGGTGGCGAAGCCTACCCTTACGGATCAAATCATAGCTGCCCAGAAGCGTGATAAGGGCATGTCCTGGATTAAGGAAAACATCGCTAGCGGAGCTGCTAAATGTTTTTCCATGGATGAGCGAGGTGTTGTCTTCTTTGAGAACCGTTTGGTGGTTCCCAAGAAACAACATCTACGACAATTGATGCTTAAGGAAGCTCATAAATCACTTCTCACCATTCATCCCGGTAGTACTAAAATGTATCAAGACCTACGCCAAAGGTTTTGGTGGACTAGGATGAAGAGATAAATCGCTCAATACATTGCTAGTTGCAACATCTGTCGTCGTGTTAAAGCAGAGCATCAACGGCCTGCTGGCACCCTTCAACCAATGGATTTCATTACGGGGTTTCCTAGGTCCAAGAGAGGGAATAATTATATCTTCATTGTTGTCGATCGTCTTCCCAAAGTAGCCCATTTCCTACCTATTCGTGAGAGTATAACCGCTAGCCAGCTAGCTGACTTGTACATCTCTCGAATAGTGTCTCTTCATGGTGTTCCATTGGAGATTAACTCAGACCGTGGAAGTCTTTTCACCTCTCGATTTTGGGAAAGTTTCCAAAATGCTATGGGAACTCGTCTCTCCTTTAGCACCGCCTTCCACCCTCAATCAAGTGGTCAAGTAGAACGAGTCAATCAAATTCTGGAGGATATGCTCCAAGCTTCTATCATCTCTTTCAGTATGGATTGGGAGAAATGCCTTCCATTCGCCGAATTCGCTTATAACAATAGTTATCAAGCTAGCTTCGGCAAAGCTCCTTTCAAAGTTCTCTATGGACGAAAGTTTCGAACGCCTCTTAACTGGTCAGAAACCGGGGAAAGACAACTCTTTGGCCCGGATATGATTCAGGAAGCAGAAGAGCAGGTTCGCATTATTCGTGAGAAGTTGAAAACAGCCCAATCTCGTCAAAAGAGCCAATATGACCAGAAACATAAGCTCATGACTTATGAAGTTGGCGAGAAGGCTTATCTTCGGGTTACTCCTCTGAAGGGAACCCATCGATTCGGTATCAAAGGCAAATTGGCTCCTTGTTACATTGGACCCTTTCTCATTCTTGTCAAACAAGGAGAAGTTGCCTACCAATTGGAACTACCTCCGCATCTTTCCAGAGTTCATGATGTCTTCCACGTTTCTCAACTCAGGCGTTGCTTCTCAGATCCTATCCGTGGAGTGGACCACGAAACGCTTGATCTCCAAGATAATCTCACATATCGGGAATATCCCGTCCGTATCCATGATCAAGCTGAGCGTACCACTCGACGCCAAAATATCAAGTTTCTCAAGGTTCAATGGTCACACCATTCCGAGAAAGAAGCTACTTGGGAAAGGGTGGATCGTCTACGACTTGAGTACCCCACCTTCTTCCCAACGGATCCTAAATCTCGGGACGAGATTCTTTTGAGTGGGGGTGAGTTTTCACACCCTAGCTAGTTCATGCATTATAATGTTGCATCATGTTTACTTTGATAAGAAACTTGGAAATGGGGATGACAGAACCCCCAGCACCCCCCTGAAAACAACTAGGGTTTACTAAAATCTTTTTCTATGAACCTGAAATGCCCTTCTAAAATGTTCATCATCTTTGCCCTGGTCTTAAACCACTGACAAAAATGGTGCACAATTTTCTAGGTCATTTTAGGGTCACTGGATTAAATCATATGCTATTTGCATTTGGGCATTAAAATACTATTAACTATTTTAAATGTCCAAATAATCCTAAACTAAAATGTTCCATGTTGGTTATATTCCATACAGTGAGCATGAGCAGTTTGGTGATTTTTGAAAGTGCCTAGGTATTTTTAGAAAAGCCACAAACTTGCAGAAATAAAGAAAACAGAAAATAAAAGGAAATCGACTTACAGCAAAGCCACTGGCGGCCCAACCTTCGTGCTGCCCATGCCACCCAGCCTGCTTCCTCCTCGCCAGTGCAGGGAGGTGATGCTGGCGCGAGCTCGCCACAAGACCACCGCTTGCCGCCGATCCTCGATGTCTGGACGACCTCCACGTCGTCTCCCCGACCCCCTGGACACCTCCATTCTCCCCCAGCGCCTCTCCCTTGCCCTCTCCCACCATGGCCGACGCCGCCGCAGCCGTACCGCCGATGTAGACGCGCCCACCGTCGCCTCCTCGTCGCCCCGCCGTGTCCACGAGCTTCGCTGTCATCCACTTCATCGAGCAGGTCGAGCCCCGAGCGCTCGCACGCTCTGCACCGCCTCCACTGAGCCGTCTTCGACCTCTCGCCGCCGGAGATCCCCTTCACCATCACCACCGCTCCAGCTCGTCCCCGACCTCGCCGTCTGCACTACCGTGACCACCGTGAGCCCAGCTACCTCCTCCCCCTTCCCGTTCTCGCTCTCGAGCACCGTAGCGACCGCATGAAGCTTGCCCGCACCCGCCGCCGCCTCTGCTTGTCGACGTCCTAGCCACAACCACGTTGGCTCAAAACCGAGCACGCCACCCCACTCACCGCATCCCCAAGGCGCGTAGCACCACTCCAAGCACCTCGTCGTGCCCCCTAGAGACGATCCCGATCTCGCCCGAGCTCCGGCGTCCACCAAGGTCGTCGCCGGCGCTATTTTCGGCGACCACGAGCTCCATCGCCACCATCAATCAACGCAGCTCACTCCCTGCGTCACGTAGATGCCCTCCGCCGTCCATTTGGTCCCCGGAGGAGGAAACCCGCATTTCCCCGCCGCGTCTGGCCTCGCCGGCGGCTAAATGCCGGTGAGTTGACCAGTTTGACCGGGTTGACCCCAGTTTGACCCCCCTGGGTCACTGACGTGTGGGCCCCAGGCCACTAACTAAACTAGATTAGTGTTAGTTTAATGCTAACTAAATTAGATTAGTTAGGTTAGTCACTGACAGACGGGACCCATAGGTCAGATTTGACCTGGACCGTCTCCGTTGACTGCTGACGTCACCCTGGCGCAATGCTGACGTAATAAATCATTTACTGGATTATTCTTATACAGGAAATTCCAAAAAATACTACAAACTTCAAAAAATTCATAGAAATTAATCTGTGACTCCAAATGCAAAGATTTATATATGAAAATTGTCAGAAAAATCCAATCTTTCCATTTGTACTAGTTTCATGCATGTTAGAACACTTTAACCTTGCTGTTTAGATGAAACAAGTTAATGCACTAATATGACTTCATGTTTTGGATTTGCATTTGAATCTTTGATTCAAATGAGCTCAAACCAACCTGTTCTAAGTTGCATTAGCCAAAACACACCCATATTGCCATGTCATTGCATGCATCATATTGTTGCATATTGCCATGTAATGATTGTGCTACCGATGTGATTTTCGTGGTAGGTTCTGCCTCCGAGGATATTCACGAGTATCCAGCTGAAGGGCAGTATCCTATTACCACTCTGTCATGCAAGCAACATCATTAATTCTTCCCATAAGCTTTTTAATAGTAGAATCCCCCAAGTGCAAATTTAAAGAACATTCTTCAAGATTAGTAAGACCAAGCATATCACATAAAGATTTCGGAATTGTGAAAACACTAGTACCCAAGTCACACAAAGCAAAACACTCATAATTTTAAATCTTGACTTTGATAGTAGGTTCCCACTCATCATGCAATTTTCTAGGAATTGATACTTCTAATTCCATCTTTTCTTCAAAAGCTTTCATCATAGCATCAACAATATGTTTAGTAAAAGCTTTATTTTGTTCATAAGCATGGGGTGAATTTAGCATGGATTGCAACAAAGAAATACAATCAATCAAAGAGAAACTATCATAATTAAAGTCTTTGTAATCCAAAAGAGTGGTTGCATCACTAGCTAAAGTTTTGACCTCTCCAAACCCACTTTCATTAATTTACTCAACAAGATTTTCACCCTCCGAAATATTGGGACGCCTTCAACCTAAAGTTGACTCTTCTCCAGTCCCTTTTTCATCAATCTTAATTTTAGTAAACAATGAATCAATAGTGGAAACAACAATCATTTTAAGATCTTCATCACTTTTGCAAAAGAAATCACTAGAAAACACTTTTTCTAAAAATTCTCTTTTAGCTCTAAGAATACCGGTTCTTTTCTTACTTTCATCCATAGAAACATAAAGAGCTTTAATTGATGCATCTACTTTAGGCACAAAATTTTTCATCTTGGGATTTTCCACATCAAGGGCAATTCTATCAACACTTCTAGACAAATCATCAACCTTACTCAACTTTTCTTCTATGGAAGTGTTGAAAACTTTTTGTGTGTTGATAAATTCTTTAATATCATTCTCAAGATTAGAGGTGTAACTATTATTATTATAAGATTGATTTCCATAGGAATTACCATAATTATTAGAGGAATTACTTGGAAAAGGCCTAGGATTAAAATCACCTCTATAAGCATTGTTGTTGAAATTATTTCGAGAGATAAAATTCACATCTATGGCATCACTATTTTGCTCAATCAAAGTAGACAAAGGCATATCATAAGGGCATCAACTTTTTCACTCATAGAAGAAATTTGTTCAACCGAATTAACTTTTTTACTAGTAGGAGCCCTTTCGGTATGGCATTGTGAATAATTTGCCATGATATTATCAAGCAATTTGGTGGCTTTACCCAAAGTAATTTCCATAAAAGTACCACCCGCGGTGGAATCTAAAAGATTACGAGAGACAAAATTCAATCCCGCATAAATTTTTTGTATGATCATCCAAAGATTTAACCCATGAGTTGGGCAATTCCATAGCATCATTTTCATCCTTTCCCAAGATTGCGCAACATGTTCATGTTCAGGTTGCTTGAAATTCATGATCTAGGTTCTAAGGGAAATAATTTTTGCAGGAGGAAAATACTTAATGATAAAAGCATCTTTGCACTTATTCCAAGAATCGATACTATTGCAAGGCAAAGAAGAGAACCAAATTTTTGCAGAATCGCGCAAAGAAAACGGAAATAATTTCATTTTGACCACATCATTGCCCACATCTTTTTTTCTTTTGCATATCTCATAATCCCACGGAAGTGTTAAGATGGGACTCGGCATCCTCATTAGGAGTACGGGAAAATTGATCTTTCATAACAAGATTCAACAAAGCAGTATTAATATCACAAGTCTCCGCACTAGTGGCGGGAGGAGCAAGCGGAGTGCCAATAAAATCATTGTTGTTGGTATTTGAGAAATCACATAATTTAGTGTTCTCTTGAGTCATGATGACCACACAACAAGATTGCACTCAAAAAAAGATCCGGCGAAAAAGGGCGAACGGAAAAAGAGAGGCGAATAAAACGGTAATTTTTTGTGAAGTGGGGGAGAAGAAAAAAAGAGGCAAATGGGAAATAATGTAAATTGCAAGGAGATGAGATTTGTGATTAGGAACATGGTATATGTTGAAGATCCTCCCCGGCAACGGCGCCAAAAATTGCGAGTTGACGGGAGGCTATCTTCACTTGATTCTCCCCGGCAACAGCGCCAGAAATTCCTTTTGACGTTACTTGAAGATACGTCGGTATTTCCCCAAAGAGGAAGGGATGATGCAGCACAGCGGTCGTAGGTATTTCCCTCAGAAATTAAACCAAGGTTATCGAACCAGTAGGAGAACCAAGCAACACAACGTAAACAGCCCCTGCAAACAAATAACAACACCTCGCAACCCGACGTGTTAAAGGGGTTGTCAATCCCTTTCGGGTACGGAACATCAAACGGTGCGTGGACGGGAGAAAGTTGCAATAGATTGAATAAATAGATCGTAAATAAAATAAAGTGCAGCAAATTATTTTTGTATTTTTGGTTTAATAGATCTGAATAAAAAGTGCAAATAAAATAGATCGCAAAGCGAATATATGAGAAAGAAGACCCGGGGCCCGTAGGTTTCACTACTGGCTTCTCTCGAGAAAGATAGCAAACATTGGGTAAACAAATTACTGTTGGGCAATTGAGAGAACCTCAAATAATTATGAAGATATTCAGGCAATGGTCATTACATAGGCATCATGTCCAAGATTAGTAGACTGACTCATGCCTGCATCTACTACTATTACTCCACACATCGACCGCTATCCAGCATGCATCTAGTGTATTAAGTTCATGAAAAAACGGAGTAATGCAATAAGAACGATGACATGATGTAGACAAGATCTATCTATGTAGAGATAGACCCCATCGTTTTATCCTTATTAGCAACGATACATATGTGTTGTTTCCCTTTCTGTCACTGGGATCAAGCACCTTAAGATCGAACCCACTAAAGGGCACCTCTTCCCATTGCAAGATAAATAGATCAAGTTGGCCAAACAAAACCCAAATATCGGAGAAGAAATACGAGGCTATAAGAGATCATGCATATAAGAGATCAAAGAAACTAAAATAACTTTCATGGATATAAAAAGATATGACTGATCATAAACTCAAAGTTCATCAGATCCCAACAAACACACCGCAAAAAGAGTTACATCATATGGATCTCCAAGATACCATTGTATTGAGAATTCAACGAGAGAGAGAAAGCCATCTAGCTACTAACTACAGACCCGAAGGTCTACAAAGAACTACTCACACATCATCGGAGAGGCACCAATGGAGGTGGTGAACCCCATCCGAGATGGTGTCTAGATTGGATCTAGTGGTTCTGGACTCTGCGGTAGCTGGATGAATATTTCATCGACTCCCCTAGGGTTACTGGAATATTGGGGTATTTATAGAGCAAAGAGGCGGTCAGGGGGGCACCCGAGGTGGCGCAACCCACCAGGGTGCGCCTGGGCCTCCTAGCGCGCCCTGGTGGGTTGTCCCCTCCTCGGGACTCCCCCCAGGTGCAACCAGGGCCCAATAGCTTCCTTCTAGTCCATAAAAAAATCTCCGCGAAGTTTCGTGGCATTTGGACTCCGTTTGATATTGATTTCCTGCGATGTAAAAAACATGGAAAAAACAGCAACTGTCACTTGGCACTTGGCACTATGTCAATAGGTTAGTACCAAAAAATGATATAAAATGACTATTAAATGATTATAAAACATCCAAGATTGATAATAAAACAACATGGAACAATCAAAAATTATAGATACGTTGGAGACGTATCAATATGTGACACCTCCGCTTGTCCAATTAGTTTTTGCTTTAGTGGTTTATATTTTGAATAATTAGCTACTCTTGGTGCTGCTGTAGATGAGCTTGCATGTTGAATTCTTAAAGTTTCAAGTAGTTTGAATGCTTGCTATGGCTTATATGCTTCCCTATGAGTAGTTGCTATCAATCTTGTAAAGTTTTTTGAGAAAATTTGATGGACTAAAAATTTCAGAATTTTTGTTCATAGAAAAAACATGAGTATCTTTAGGAAGTTTTCTTCCAAGAAGAACTCCAAGGGAGTTATAGGGGAATCATCTGATAGTGATCTCCGCATCCGGAGAATGTCGGAGCTACGGCCGTGCGAATGGCCGCATACCCCGTTCATGGAAGGGGCCGGAATCCTGCAAGCGTTTGCACAATATGCTGCTAATGTCGGCCTCACCAACTTCACCGACTTCATCGTTTGTTAGCCTCGTATTTCTTCTCTGATATTTGGGTTTTATTTGGCCAACTCGATCTATTTATCTTGCAATGGGAAGAGGTGCCCGGTAGTGAGTTCGATCTTACGGTGCTTGATCCCAGTGACGGATAGGGAACCGACACATATGTATCGTTGCTACTAAGGATAAAATGATGGGATCTATATCTACCGCCATAGATAAACTGATCTTGTCTACATCATGTCATTGTTCTTATTGCATTACTCCGTTTTTCCATGAAGTTAATACACTAGATGCATGCTGGATAGCGGTCGATGTGTGGAGTAATAGTAGTAGATGCAGGCAGGAGTCGGTCTACTAATATTGGACATGGTGCCTATGTAATGATCATTTCCTGGATATTATCATGTTATTTGAAGTTCTATCAATTGCCCAATAGTAATTTGTTTACCCACCGTTTGCTATTTTTCTCGAGAGAAGCCACTAGTGAAACCTACAGCCCTCGGGTCTTCTTTCTCATATATTTGCTTGCGATCTATTTTATTTGCACTTTTTATTTAGATCTATTAAACCAAAAATACAAAAATACCTTGCTACATATTATTTTATTTGCGATCTATTTATTCAATCTATTACAACTTTATCCCATCCGCACGCCGTTTCTGGCGGCGTTACACGAAAGGGATTGACAACCCCTTTAACATGTCGGGTTGCGAGGTGTTGTTATTTGTGAGCAGGGGCTGTTTACGTTGTGTTGCTTAGTTCTCCTACTAGTTTGATAACCTTGGTTTCATATCAGAGGGAAATACCTACCGCCGTTGTGCTGCGTCATCCCTTCCTCTTTGCGGAAATACCGACGTAGCTTCAAGTGACCTCAAAAGGAATTTCCGACGCCATTGCCGGGGAGGATCTTCAACATAACAAGGTTCCTAATCATAAATCTCATCTCCTCGCAATTTACATTATTTGCCATTTGCCTCTCGTTTTCCTCTCCCCCACTTCACAAAAATTTGTCATTTTATTCGCCTCTCTTTTTCAGGTTTGTCATTTTCTTGCCAGATCTGTTTTTGAGTGCAATCTTGTTGTGAAGTCATCATGACTCAAGAGAACACCAAGTTATGTGATTTTCTCAAATACCAATAACAATGATTTTATTGGCACTCCGCTTGCACCTCCCGCCACTAGTGCGGAGACTTGTGATATTAATACTGCTTTGCTGAATCTTGTTATGAAAGACCAATTGTCTGGTACTCCTAATGAGGATGTCGTGTCCCATCTTAATACCTTCGTGGAATTATGCGATATGCAAAAGAAAAAAGATGTGGACAATGATGTGGCCAAGATGAAATTATTTTCGTTTTCTTTGCGTGATTCTGCAAAAAATTGGTTCTCTTTTTTTGACTCACAATAGTATCGATTCTTGGAACAAGTGCAAAGATGCTTTTATCACTAAGTATTTTTCTCTCGCAAAAATTATTCCCCTTAGAACCCAGATCATGAATTTCAAGCAACTTGAACATGAGCATGTTGCACAATCTTGGGAAAGGATGAAAATGATGCTAAGGAATTGCCCAACCCATGGGTTAAATCTCTGGATGATCATACAAAAAATTTATGCGGGGTTGAATTTTGTTTGTCGTAATCTTTTAGATTTCGCCACAGGTGGTACATTTATGGAAATTACTTTGGGTGAAGCCACCAAATTGCTTGCTAATATCATGGCAAATTATTCACAATGGCATACCGAAAGAGCTCCTACTAGTAAAAAGGTTAATTCGGTTGAAGAAATTTCTTCTTTGAGTGATAAAGTTTATTCTCTTATGAAATTGGTTGCTAGTAAAAGTTCTTCTATTGATTTTAATGATATGCCTTTGTCTACTTTGATTGAGCAAAATAGTGATGCCATAGATTTGAATTTTATCTCTCGCAATAATTTCAACAACAATGCTTATAGAGGAAATTTTAATCCTCGGCCTTTTCCTAGTAATTCCTCTAATAATTATGGTAATTCCTATGGAAATCAATCTTACAATAATAATAGGAATACCTCTTATCTTGAGAATAATATTAAAGAATTTATCAACACGCAAAAAGTTTTCAACACTTCCATAGAAGAAAAGTTAAATAAGATTGATGATTTGTCTAGAAGTGTTGATAGAATTTCTCATGATGTGGAAAATATCAAGATGATAACTTTTGTGCCTAAAGTTGATGAATCAATTAAAGCTCTTTATGTTTCTATGAATGGAAGTAAGAAAATAACTTCTATGCTTAGAGCTAAAAGAGAATTTTTAGAGAAAGCTTTTTCTGGTGATTATTCTTGCAAAAATGATGAATATCTTAAAATGATTGGTGTTTCTTCTATTGATTCCTTGTTTAGTAAAGTTAAGAATGGTGAAAAAGGGACTAGAGAAGAGTCAACTTTAGGTATAAGGCATCCCAATATTTCGGAGGGTGAAAATCTTGTTGAGAAAATTGATGAAAGTGGGTTTGGAGAGGTCCAAACTTTAACTAGTGATGTGCCCACTCTTTTGGATTACAAAAACTTTAATTATGATAGTTGCTCTTTGATTGATTGTATTTCTTTGTTGCAATCCATGATAAATTCACATGCTTATGAACAAAACAAAGCTTTTACTAAAGATATTGTTGATGCTATGATAAAAGCTTTGGAAGAAAAATTGGAATTGGAAGTTTCAATTCCTAGAAAATTGCATGATGAATGGGAACCTACTATCAAATTCAAGATTAAAAATTATGAGTGTTTTGCTTTATGTGACTTGGGTGCTCGTATTTCTACAATTCCGAAATCTTTATGTGATGTGCTTGGTCTTACCACTCTTGAAGAATATTATTTGAATTTGCACTTGGCGGATTCTACTATTAAAAAGCCTATGGGAAGAATTAATGATGTTCTTATTCTTGCAAATAGGAATTATGTGCCCATATATTTTATTGTTCTTGATATTGATTGCAATCCGTCTTGTCCAATTATTCTTGGTAGACCATTTTTACGTACTATCGGTGCCGTGATTGATATAAAAGAAGGAAAAATTAAGTTCCAATTTACTTTGAGGAAGGGCATGAACACTTTCCAAGAACAAGAATTGAGCCACCCTATGAATCAATCATGAGGACATCTTCTGGATCTCAAACCAAAGATGACAAAACTTAGATCCTTGCTTTATGCCTAGCTAAGGGCGTAAAACTATAGCGCTTGTTGGGAGGTAACCCAATGAATAAAATTTATTTTTTCTTTTTGCTTTCTGTTCTTGAGTGCTTACACAATTATGCTACTGGTATGATTGTGTTGTTTATGTTTTAGTTAGTGTTTGGGCCAAGTAAAGCCTATAGGATCTTCTTGGGTGATAGTTGTTTGATCTCGCTGAAAAAGACAGAAACTTTGTGCTCACGGAAATAATTGTTAAAAATCACAAGAAAGTGATAAAATGCCAATTCTTTTTGTAGAAGATTAATATACAAATTACCCAGGTAGTCCTATTTTGGTATAATTTTTGAGTTAAAGAAGTATTCGCCAAAGTCAGATTACTACACACTGTTCTGTTTTGACTGATTCTGTTTTCTTTGTGTTGTGTGCTTATTTTGATGGCTCTATGATTTTATTTGATGAGTTTTTGCCATAGAAAAGTTAGAATACAGTAGATATAATACAAAAACAAAATATTAATTGGTTTGATACAACACTTATAGTATTGGTTTGCTTTCTTATACTAACGGATCGCACGAAAGTTTTGTTGAGTTTTGTGTGATTGAAGAGTTTTGGGTTATCTTACGATGGATGAAGGAAGGATGTAAGATCCTAAGCTTGGGGATGCCCCGGCATCCCCAGCTATTATCCAAAAATGAGGAACCAACTAAGCTTGGGGATGCCCCCGAGTGGCATCCCCGCTTTCTTCCAACAACTATCGGTATTTTACTCGAGGCTATATTTTTATTCGTCACATGATATGTGTTTTGCTTGGAGCGTCTTGTATGATATGTGTCTTTGTTTGTTTTATTTTGTGTTTTAAGTCATCAATCCTTCCTGGTCATACCAATTTGAGAGAGCCAAAATTATATCATGATTTGTTAGAATTGCTCTCTATGCTTCACTTAAATCTTTTATGAGCTAGGACTTCCTCTAGTGCTTCACTTATATCTTTTTGAGCACGGTGTGCTTTGTTATTCTTGAAGAAATGCTATCTTGCTTCACTTAGATTTATTTGAGATTTAGTAAAATTTTGAAGAAATTCTCTATTGCTTCACTTAAATTATTTTGAGAGAAAGAAAATTTTTTATGCTCATGATCTTCACTTATATTTGTTTGAGCTTATGAAAAGCAACACATGAAAAATAGTCCCAAAGTGATAGATATCCAAGAAGGATAAAGTAAAAGAATGTCACGAAGATCATTGAAAAAATAAACTTGAATCCTAGTAATAGTTTTGAGATATGATGATGTGATATGTGAGTTATGTTGATGAGTAATTGTGCTCCAGTAAGAATATTGGTGTTAAGGTTTGTGATTCCCTATGCATGCACGGAAGTCAATAATCATGCAATGAAAATTATATCCTACTTGTGGTGCATTATTCGGTGTTAGTTATGCTTAATGCTTGCTTATGAGATTATTCGTTTCTTGGTTGGTCGCTTCTCAATCTTTTTGCTAGCCTTCATTTTGCACTAAGTATGACCTCTACGTGTGCATCCAAAATCCTTTAAACCAGTTTTGCCACATGAATCCACTATATCTACCTATATGCGGTATTCTTTTGCCGTTCTAAGAAAATTTGCATGTGCCATCTCTAATTTTCAAAATAAACTTCTCTTTTGTGTGTCTATTTCGCTCGCGGAACGGTAACGAGTGGCTAATATTTTCCATGCTGGATGTGTTATTCTCATGATGAGTGTTTATTCACTTGTCATTGCACGAGAGTAAGGCAAAGGTTTTAGGGATTCCCAGTCCTGAAATGCAAAACTGAATTTACTTTATGTTGTCAAATAATAAATTCCTTGGAAAGTGTTGGTATGTAGGGCACCCGTGTATACGGTTAACCATGGAAAGTGAAAGAATGGTGGAAAAAGGAATAAACTTTATTTTCTGTTTGGGAACCGCCTATGGAATATCTAGCATGGAAAGTATTCGTAGCTCTACGTCGTTTCGTTGGTGGGATGGATACACCTCCCAAAATGTTTTTATCTCTAATTTTTTGCTTTGAGCTCTGGCACCTCACAAATCCCTACTTCCCTCTGCGAAGGGCCTTTCCTTTACTTTATGCAATTTTTATTTTGAGTCTCCATCTTCTCTTATAAAAGCACCAACTAGGAGGCAATATGATCGTGCTTAAGTATTGGGTGTAGTTAATATTCGAGTGTGTTTCATGAATGGATCAATGTTTGAGCATGATGGGCTAGGGATAACTTGTTTTAGCATTGATATTTTGAAAGACATGGTTGCTTGTTGATATGCTTGAGTATCTAAATTATTATGTCAAAACTAGACTATTGCTTTGAATCACATAAAAGTACAAATGTCCACGCTATAAAGAAAAGAATATGACATGACTTGATGAACAACACTCCACATCAAAAATTCTGTTTTTATCACTTACCTACTCGAGGACGAGTAGGAGTTAAGCTTGGGGATACTGATACGTCTCCACCGTATCTATAATTTTTGATGTTTCCATGCTGTTTTATTATCAATCTTGAATGTTTTATAATCATTTTATATCATTTTTTGGTACTAACCTATTGACTTAGTGTCAAGTGTCAGTTGCTGTTTTTTTTTCATGTTTTTTACATCGCAGGAAATCAATATCAAACGGAGTCCAAATGCCACGAAACTTCATGATGATTTTTATGGGCCAGAAGAAAGAAGATGGGCCCTGGTTGCACCGGGGGGTCCCAAGGAGGGGACAACCCACCAGGGCGCGCCAGGAGGCCCTAGCGCGCCCTGGTGGGTTGTGCCCACCTTGGGTGCCCCCCGGACCGCCTCTTTGCTCTATAAATACTCCAAAAATCCTAGAACCCTAGAGCAATCGACGAAATATTCAATCAACCGCCGCAGAGTCCAGAACCACCAGATCCAATCTAGACACCATCACGGAGGGGTTCACCACTTCCATTGGTGCCTCTCCGATGATGTGTGAGTAGTTCTTTGTAGACCTTCGGGCCGGTAGTTAGTAGCTAGATGGCTTTCTCTCTCTCGCTGAATTCTCAATACAATGGTCTCTTGGAGATCCATATGATGTAACTCTTTTGCGGTGTGTTTGTTGGGACCTGATGAACTTCGAGTGTATGATCAGTTATATCTTTTTATATCCATGAAAGTTATTTGAGTTTCTTTGATCTCTTATATGCATGATCTTTTATAGCTTCGTATTTCTTCTCCGATATTTGGGTTTTGTTTGGCCAACTCGATCTATTTATCTTGCGATGGGAAGAGGTGCCCGGTAGTGCGTTCGATCTTATGGTGCTTGATCCCAGTGATAGAAAGGGAACCGACACGTATGTATCGTTGCTACTAAGGATAAAAGATGGGATCTATATCTACCACCGTAGATAAACGGATATTTTCTACATCATGTCATCGTTCTTATTGCATTACTCTGTTTTTCCATGAACTTAATACACTAGATGCATGCTGGATAGCAGTCGATGTGTGGAGTAATAGTAGTAGATGCAGGCAGGTGTCGGTCTACTAATCTTGGACGTGATGCCTATGTAATGATCATTGCCTGGATATCGTCATGATTATTTGAAGTTCTATCAATTGCCCAACAGTAATTTGTTTACCCACCGTTTGCTATTTTTCTCGAGAGAAGCCACTAGTGAAACCTACGGCCCCCGGGTCTTCTTTCTCATATATTTGCTTGCGATCTATTTTATTTACACTTTTTATTCAGATCTATTAAACCAAAAATACAAAAATACCTTGTTGCGTTTTATTTTATCTGCGATCTATTTATTCAATCTATTACAACTTTATCCCGTCCGCACACCGTTTCTGGCGCCGTTACCCGAAAGGGATTGACAACCCCTTTAACACGTCGGATTGCGAGGTGTTGTTATTTGTGTGCAGGGGTTGTTTACGTTGTGTTGCTTGGTTCTCCTACTGGTTCGATAATCTTGGTTTCATATCTGAGGGAAATACCTACCGCCGCTCTGCTGCGTCATCCCTTCCTCTTTGGGGAAATACCGACGTAGCTTCAAGCGACATCAAGGATTTCTGGAGCCAAGAACCAACAGAGGGGTACCTCAGGCGCGCCCAGGTAGGTTGTCCCCACCTGGTGGCCCCACAGACCCTGAAACCGACGATATAAAATCCTATTTTTCTAGAAAAAATTAAGGTGAAAGAATTATTGCATTCCACGAGATGGAGCCGCCATCACCTCCTGTCCTTCATCGGGAGGCCAGATCTGGAGTCCGTTTGGGGCTCCGGAGAGGGGGATCTTCGATCGTCGTCATCACCAACCCTTCTCCATCGCCAATGCCATGATGCTCTCCACTGGGAGTGAGTACTTCTTTCATAGGCTCGCTGGTCGGTGAGGAGTTGGATGAGATTCATGATGTAATCTAGTTAGTTTTGTTAGGGCTTGATCCCTAGTATCCACTATGTTCTCAGATTGATGTTGATATGACTTTGCCCTGCTTAATGCTTGTCACTTTGGGCCTGGGTGCCATGATTTCAGATCTGAACCGTTTATGTTATCACCATTATATCTATGTTCTAGATCCGATCTTAAGTTATAGTGACCTACTACGCGTTATGATCCGGCAACCCCAGAGTGACAATAGTCGGGACCACTCCCGGTGATGACCGTAGTTTGAGGAGTTCATGTATTCACCTTGTGTTAATGCTTTGTTCCGGTTCTCTATTAAAAAGAGGCCTTAATATCCCTTAGTTTCCAATAGGACCCCGCTGCCACGGGAGGGTAGGACAAAAGATGTCATGCAAGTTCTTTCCATAAGCACGTATGACTATTTACGGAATACATGCCTACATTATATTTATGAACTGGAGCCTGTGCCGTATCGCCTCTGTTGGAAAAGGCAGTGCCTAGGAGGCGCTTAGGCACGCCTAGGCGCTAGGCAATGGCCAAACGCCTCGCCTAGGGCATAAATGGAAGTCTAGGCAGGGCAAGTAAGGAATTGCCTACCCAAGCAAGAAATCATGCCACGTACTGCACTGATATGCCAAACGAGTTATATTCCAATGGCAGTAGATGGTAATTAACTTATTTATATGCCCTAAACTAATATCAACACCCATATAATAATCACAAATACACTACGAGTAAAAACTATATTACCGCCTAGGCCGCGCCCAGGGCGCTTAGGCACCGCCTAAGCACTAGGCGAAGGCCAACCGCCTCGCTTACGCCTACCGCTTTTTCCAACCTAGATCGCCCTAGGTTATAACTGTCACACGATGAATATCATCCAACAAGTCACCGATCCAATGTCTACGAATTTATCTTATATTGTTTCTGCCAAGTTACTGCTGCTATCGTTACTGCTGCACTTGCTACAAAATTATTGTAATCACTGTTACCGTTACTATTGCTGCTGCTACTATTATCAAAACTATCATACTACTTTGCTACCGATCACTTTGTTGCATATAATTAATCTCCAGGTGTGGTTGAATTGACAACTCAGCTGCTAATACTTACAAATATTCTTTGGCTCCCCTTGTGTCGAATCTATAAATTTGGGTTGAATACTCTACCCTCAAAAACTGTTGTGATCCCATATACTTGCGGGTTATCAATACTTGTGGGTTATCAGAGCCCAAGCTCCATCTATCGAACCTTGTCGCATCGTGTGTGTTTCCCTTACCGATTTCTTGACTCGGGCATACAAGGCCGGGGCCAGCTCCTCCAGATGATGGCCCTCCATCCATCTATCCTCGGAAAAGAGTGCGGTGTTCCCATTTCCAATCGTGGTCCGGGTAGCAGCCTTGAAAAGTTGCTGAGGGAGTCCTGGATTAGGGGGTGTCCGGATGGCCGGACTATGACCTTTGGCCGGACTCCTGGACTATGAAGATACAAGATTGAAGACTTCGTCCCGTGTCCGGACGGGACTTTCCTTGGCGTGGAAGGCAAGCTTGGCGATACGGATATGTAGATCTCCTTCCATTGTAACCGACTCTGTTAACCCTAACCCTCTCCGGTGTCTATATAAACCGGAGGGTTTTAGTCTGTAGGACGAACAACAATCATACCATAGGGTAGCTTCTAGGGTTTAGCCTCTCTGATCTCGTGGTAGATCTACTCTTGTACTACCCATATCATCAATATTAATCAAGTAGGAGTAGGGTTTTACCTCCATCGAGAGGGCCCAACTGGGTAAAAACATCGTGTCCCTTGTCTCCTGTTACCACCCGCCTAGACGCATAGTTCGGGACCCCCTACCCGAGATCCGCCGGTTTTGACACCGACATTGGTGCTTTTATTGAGAGTTCCTCTGTGTCGTCACCTTTAGGCCCGATGGCTCCTTCGATCATCAACAACGACGCGGTCCAGGGTGCGACTTTTCTCCCCGGACAGATCTTCGTATTCCGCGGCTTTGCACTGCGGGCCAATTCGCTTGGCCATCTGGAACAGATTGAAAGCTGCGCCCCTGGCCATCAGGTCAGATTTGGAAGTTTGAACTACACGGCCGACTTCCACGGAGACTTGATCTTCGACGGGTTCGAGCCACAGCCAAGCGCGCCGCACTGTTACGACGGGCATGATCTAGCTCTGCCGCGGAATAGTGTCCTGGAGGCTGCACCAGTGTCCGCTCCGAGACTTAGCTCGGAGCCGACTGCGCCAATCGAGGACGGGTGGCTGCACACCGCCTCGGGGGCTGCAATCTCTACGGCGATCGAGCCGAACACCATAACTGTCCTTTGCGACGCTCGTGACTCCAAGGTGTCGGACTCCTTTCCGGACTCCGAAACTTCCGCGGCCCTGCCAATCGAATCTGATTGGGCGCCGATAATGGAGTTCACCGCCGCGACATCTTTCAAAGACTCTCCTTTCGGTGACATTCTGAATTCACTAAAGTCTCTCTTTATCGAGAGCCCGGCCGGACTATGGTCGAAGGTTGGGATGTGGACGACGAAGAAATTCAATGCCCACCCACCACCCACTTTCTAGCCACCGCCGATGATTTAACCGACATGCTTAACTTCGACCAAGATATCGACGGTATGGACGATTTATGTAGGAGACAAACAGGAACCAGCGCCTATAGGCCACTGGACAACCACCCCATCTCACGATGTATACATGGTTGATACACCTAAAGGAAACGACGACGAGGAACAAAGGGACGAGGGACCGTTCCCTCGAAAAGCAATCAAAGCGGCGGCGTAAGCGCCGCTCCAAACCGCACCTCGATAGAGAAAACAGCCATACAGACCCAGCCATAGAGCAGGCGAACCGGGGACGATTTAACATGCCATCGAGCAACCGCCCAACAGGGCAACTTGGATAAACAACCCGTCCCCGGCGAAGACAACAGTCCGAACGACGTCACGCCGGACAAGTTGGTGGAGCAGAAGAACCTCCAAAAGAGGCTCGTTGCCACTGCGCGTAGCCTGAAAAAGCAGAAGCGGAAGCTCAAAACAGCGGAAGATGCACTCAGAATTAGATGGAGCAAAGTACTCAACACCGCAGACAAATACGGCGACAGTCGCCACACAAAGAGCTATCCGAAGCGAAAATTATTGCCGGAATTCGATGATGAGGCCTTAGAGCCTCCGCAATCAAAAAATAATAAGGAAGCCACCCGGTCGGACAAACGACCCCATGGCCAACATAGTGTGGCAAAGGACGCCGCACACAAGCCGACACGCGATCCGCACAAGGATTCGCATCAAAATGATGGCCCAGCCAGATCTATCTATGGGCCAAGAAAGCAAGCTCTAGCAAGCAATGCAACACATCAAATATCCGAACATCGCGGTACGCCCAGATATAGGGGCGCCGCACACCCCCTATGTTTCACCGATGAGGTGCTGGATCATGAATTTCCAGCGGGATTCAAGCCCGTAAACATAGAGGCATACGATCAACAATGCACCACGAGTCTGGATTGAGGATTACATCCTCCACATACACATGGCTAGAGGAGATGATCTCCACGCCATAAAATACTTACCCGTCAAACTCAAAGGGCCAGCCCGGCATTGGCTCAAAAGCCTTCCCGAAAACACCATCGGAAGTTGGGAAGAGCTCGAGGATGCTTTTCGCAAATTTTCAAGGACTTATGTCCGACCTCCGGATGCGATGATCTAAGTCACATAACTCAACAACCCGGAGAGTCAGCCCGAAACTCGAACAGATTTCTTACTAAAAAGAACCAGATAGTCGACTGTCCAGACGCCGAAGCCTTAGCAGCTTTCAAACACAGCGTCCGAGACGAATGGCTCGCCAGACACCTCAGCCAAGAAAAGCCAAGAACAATGGCCGCACTAACAAGCCTCATGACCTGCTTTTGCATAGGAGAGGACAACTGGTTGGCAAGATGCAGTACCAGCGACCCAAGTACATCCGAAGTTAGGGATGAAAATGGGAAACCGCGACGCAGCAAGGACCAGCGCTGGACCAAGGGAAACAACCCGAAGAGCACGACAGTCAACGCCGGATTCAAAAGCCCTCGGCAGAATCAGAAAAAGCTGCCCCCCCAAAGATAACAGGGACGAGCTAGCTAACTTAAACAAAATCTTGGACAAGATATGTCAAATACACAATACTCCCGGGAAGCCTGCAAACCATACCCACATAGATTGTTGGGTCTTCAAGCAATCCGGCAAACCCAACGCCGAACACAAGGGGCTCGACACACCAAGCGAGGACGATGACGAACCCCACAAGCAGAGCACCGGAAAACAAAAGAACTTCCCACAAGAAGTCAAAACAGTAAATTCACTTCACGTGACAAAAAGGGAGAAAATAGTGGCGCCCATAGAGATACACGCCACACGGCCTATCCTGCAGGAGTCCCGCCATCGGTTGTTAAAACCAATCACCTTCACCATCAGATTACTCTAGAAGTATCCGAACACAGGCCGGACTGCCTTGGTATTAGATCCGATAATTGACGGACTCCACTTTACACAAGTCCTAATGGACGGCGGCAGTGATTTAAACCTGATATATCAGGACACAATCCGCAAACTGGGGATAGACCCAACAACAATTCACCAAAGCAACACTTCCTTTCAAGGGGTGACGCCAGGCCCAGATGCCCATTGTAAGGGCTCTCTCCTGTTAGAAGTTATGTTCGGCTCACCCGACAACTTCCGCAGCGAAAAGCTAACCTTCCACATCGCCCCATTTACAAGCAGCTATCAAGCACTACTGGGACGCGAAGCTTTCGCCCGCTTTAACGCAATACCACGTTATGCATCCCTTATACTTAAAATGCCCGGTCCACGAGGCATCATCTCATTAAAGGAAAATATCGAGTGTTCCTCGAGCACGGAAGATTGTGCGGCTGCATTAACAGCCACACACTAAACCGGCCTCATTAGGCAAAGCACCTAAACAGGTCGTTTAGACCCCGGACATGGCTAGACGAGTCCGGCGTAAGGGCTTACTAGCCGCATACCCCCGTTCAAGGGGCTCCGCACATGTACAACAAGAGACAATAAAGCTCAATTTTATTCATTTTAAAAAAACATACTTTGTCTATTTGATGTAATGTACATTTTCGCATGATCTTTTTCAACTAAGTTCCTCTCTTTTACAGATGAACACTGTGCTACACCCGTCCAGGATACGGCACAGCGGAGACACAGCGCAGACGCAAGAGGGACCCGCTGCAAGGGTCTTTTCAGATTAAGACCTCGCGTAAACCTTTTTTACTGTCTCTTGTTGATACACATCCCCGGTTTCTTGCTATAACCGAGGTGGAGGCTGGCGCTTGGCATCGCCACGCCGTAACTTTGCACGCACTGACACCAGAGGCTTATTAATAAGGGTGTTGTTCAGCCCGTTTTCATAAAGACCGAATACTTTAGGGAGTGTTCGCGTCATGAAGTTTGGCCTTATATGCATCAGTCTGAATCATGTCTTTGGTCAAATGTTGGGTTTGCCCGGCTCCTGTGTTTTGCTGACTTATGTTCCGCTCTATCGGCTAAGAAGGCACCAGGAGAACTACTGCGATTGTGCCCCGGTTCGGCCGGGCGAGCACCTCAGTAGAGAAAGCCGAAAACTGGCTGTCATGATGTAGCGTGAGACTGGTCAACCACTCGATGACCCACCGGAATCTTTAGGATTCCTCCGCATTAACGAAGGGCCGCTTTCGGTCAGTACACACGCCTCGAATTCCGGGCGAAGCGGTGCCCCTAGGGGCTATATAGTAGCCCCACTGTCAAACCCCTATGGCTAAGTGAAAGTGATAAAGCATTATAGTCCGGTTGCCTAGTTCGCTACGCTATCACCTCCTTTATAGGACCAAGACGTTGGATCAAGTGTGAAAATGCGCCTTTTGCGAACACCCCGCATTATATACGTAATGGGTCAAGACTGCCATCTTTCAAAGTTATATACACATATAAATTAACGGCCGCACAGAGGTATTTTAATTCTTTCGTGCACAAGTATAAAAGCTTTTATATTCCATTGAAACATTGTCTTACAATTATACATGTTATTCAACATGATGTCCTTCGAGCATGCGCCTCTATTAAACGAGCGCCTGCAGAACTTCCTCGAAAATAGTGCTCGGCAGTACTGCCCCCGTCCAATCTTGGGATGCAACGTCGGTGGTCTTCATCTCCGCCCAATATGTCTTGACACGGGCTAGAGCCATCCGCGCACCCTCTATGCATGCTGACCTCTTCATTGCATTGATATGGGCCACCGCACCAAGGAACTACTGCACCAAACCAAAATAACTCTTAGGCTCAGGCCCCTACGGCCACAGATGACTCACGACTTCCTTCATGGCGAGTCCAGATAACCTATTCAGCTCCGCCCATTCGGCCAATCGCTCGGATAATGAAGTGGGCGCTCTGGATTGTGGAACTGCGACCAAAAAAGCTTTTCCACTTCGTGATCCTTTTGATCTCGGAAGTGTTCGGCCGCGTCCGCGGCACTTGCCGTCAAATCCAGATAAGTATCCACCGCACTCCACAACTGATCCAACTGAGCATACTTAGGATCCCCGAACTTCATCCGCAGCATAAAGGGCTTTCCAGCCGCGATATCTCCGGCCTGACGTAGCTCCTGCTTCATGGCTCTCATTGCAGAGCGAGCATCCTTGGCCTCGGTAGTGGCCTTCTCTAGGTCCTTTTGTTCCGCCCGATCTTCTTTTTCAAGAAGCTTGCAGTGGTCGGCAGCATCCTTCAACTTCACCGCCATCTCGGCCATTTCCTTCTTGCTTCGGCAATGAGCAGCCTATTTGGCTTTCAGCTCTTCGGCCGCCTTCAAGGCAGCCGCATCACTTTTTCTGGCCTGCTCCTTGGCTCGGGCGAGTTCCGCCCGAAGGTTCTCCATGGCAGCGGCACCATCTGCATCAAGCATACATGTTGTAAGGCAAGGTCATCAAGCCCCCTTACCAGGTGTCCGCGGAGAAAATTTCATACCTTGAGACTCATCCAACCGGTTGTTGACAAGCGCGATGTCGGCATCCGCCACGTCAAGTTGCCGCTTTAGCTGGGAAAATTCATCAGTCCGCTAGCCACGGACACTTCGCCACCTACATAGGAAGAGCAACATGTTATACTGGATTATGATCCTCGGTGCGCTGTCATCTTCGACAACGCACCGAGTCTCAAACTACTACTATCTACAGGCGCATCTTTTTATATGCGGAACTTTCAAAAGGTACATCATTTCGTGTACCTCAAAACCTGTCAGTAAACTCCTGACGGCCTCGTGCAACCCGCTCTCCGTGGATGAAATCCTTTCAATCACCGTGCCCATCAATGCACGATGTTCTTCTGAGATAGACGCTCGCCCGAGCAGCTCCTTCAAATCCTCCGACCGTGCACCGGACGGTGCTGGACTCGTCTGATGGCCTTTTTCGAAGGTCGGGCACGGAGGGCTTTGGGGAGCCATATGGCTGCTTTCCGGCCCTGCCGGATTCGGAGAAACCCTCCGCGATGACACCTCTGGGCCGCCCGCCTCGCAAGGCGGTACGGCAGGAGGGGGCGTTCCGCTCTCCATCATCTCCGAACGAAGATCCTCAAGATGAGCTCACTGCGAGGGCGGAGATCCGAACTACAAGGTAAAAATTCAGTTGTCTTTCTCGTGAATAAAATAGGGATGTCTCTTATTTGGAAACTCCCTCTCTACTTACGGCTCACTGGAGGGCTGATCCTTGAGGGCACAAAGGCGGCCGAGGCACTTCCCGCGCAGACCCTCGGACGAAGATCTCTTCCCCCGCTTTGAGACCATGGTCTCCGGGTCTTTAGAGGCGGTCCTCTTCTTTCCCTGGATGGAGGGATTCTCGATCCCTCCTTTCCAGATAGCCTCCTTCGAGGAGACGGTATCTTCCTTGTTCCCCCCTTCGCCTTCTTCCAAAGGCGCAACCTCCAGCATCCTGGTTAACATGGGATCCGACGTGGTCTCGGGGAGGGGGGCCGGACACCTGATCAGCTTTGCTTTCGCTATCCACTCCTGTTTAAAGGGACAACTCCTTTAAGGGCAATTTTATGATGAATATACGGATAGCGTGTCCGGGTACAGGGCTACTTACTTGAGTATCCGGGCGATTGCAGCTTAGACCTGCGTCCTCGGTCAAGTCCGGACACATTGCTTGTGATCCGAAGAACAATTTATACATCTCCATGGGCGTCATGCCCGTAAAGTGTTGGAGAGCTCGTGGTCCCTCCGGATTAAACTCCCACAAGCGGAGGGGGTGGCGTTTGCAGGGCAAAGTGCGGCGAATCAACATGACCTGCGCCACTACGGCCAGGTTGATGTCTCTTTCCAGAGATCTTGAATGCGGCCTGCAACAAGGGCACGCCCTGGGCGGCCCCAGCCGAGCCCTTTATTGACCCATGACGCCAGCCGTGGGGAGGACCCGAGCGAAGATGTAGGCGCCACCCACTTGGTGCCCCAGGCGCTGTGATATAAAACCACTCTCGTTGCCATAAGCTGAACTCCTCTTGAAAAGAGCCCTCGGCCATGGAGCGTCAGCATTCTTGCTTATAACAGCCCTCCGCACTCCGCTTGCCGCCCTTGATCATCTTCGCTCTACTTTGAAGGTCTTGAGCCACAATCCAAGTGAGGGTAATGCGGAGGAAGGCTTCGCACACGACGATGAACGATGAGATGTGGAGGATGGACTCCGGATCCAAGTCGTGAAATTCTAACCCATAATAAAACATGAGCCCCCTCGCGAAGGGGTCCGTCGGGAAGCCTAACCCCCGAAGGAAGTGAGACGCGAACACCACTCTCTCACCAGGCTTGGGAGTGGGAATAACCTGCCCTTGAGCAGGCAGCCTATGCGAGATTTCGCCGGTTAAATACCTGGCATCTCTCAGCTTTAGCACGTCTTCTTCCGTAACGGAGGAAGGCATCCACCGGCCTTGAAGGTCGGAGCCGGACATCATCGAAGGTCCGAAGCGCCTAAATCTGGAGCTTTGGGTGTTGGAACTCGAGGCGAGGGGCGGATTCGATTGAGATTGAAAGAAAGGAGTAGAGCCTTGGTCTCTTTATAAAGAGGTTGAATACCAAGAGCCCTCCCCCGTGACCGTTTGGGGACTCGCCTTCGATAGAGGAGACGTGCCAACGGGCGCGATTGGGTTACCCACGCCCGTATTGATGAGAATCCCGGAATAAGGGGACACGATCTCTGCTTTGACAAGACGTGCCAAGAAACCGCCGCTAAACGCTACTGAGGTGGGACAAGAAAACGATTCGAATAAAGGCTTGGCCGTGGTGTGATGACACGCTGCGGAATACGTCAGTAGATTGAATTTGTGTAAATATTATTCTCTCTACGGTGTTATGTGGAAAAAATTCAGAGCCGGACACTATCCTTGTGTTCGAAATCTTCTATGAAGTATTCGGAGGAGGAACCCGTCTTGCAATGCCGAAGACAAACTGCGCGCCGGACTCGTCGTCATTGAAGCCTGGTTCAGGGGCTACTGAGGGAGTCCTGAATTAGGGGGTGTCCGGATGGCCGGACTATGACCTTTGACCGGACTCCTGGACTATGAAGATACAAGATTGAAGACTTCGTCCCGTGTCCGGATGGGACTTTCCTTGGCGTGGAAGGCAAGCTTGGCGATACGGATATGTAGATCTCTTTCCATTGTAACCGACTCTGTGTAACCCTAACCCTCTCCGATGTCTATATAAACCGGAGGTTTTAATCCGTAGGACGAACGACAATCATACCATAGGCTAGCTTCTAGGGTTTAGCCTCTCTGATCTCGTGGTAGATCTACTCTTGTACTACCCATATCATCAATATTAATCAAGCAGGAGTAGGGTTTTACCTCCATCGAGAGGGCCCGAACCTGGATAAAAACATCGTGTCCCTTGTCTCCTGTTACCATCCGCCTAGACGTACAGTTCGGGACCCCCTACCCGAGATCCGCCGGTTTTGACACCGACAGTTGCATTGATGCTTTTGTTATAGTGACCTCAAACTCCGTCCATGGCCTAGAGGGATCTGCCCGCTTCAACCAAGGCCATCTCGCATGCAATGCCACATTCAACCAGTTGAGGTTCGGTATGTCGAGGCCATCCGCCCACCCGTGGCGCGCACACGTCCTCCCAAGACACAGAGTACCGGCCACTGTTACCTTCCTCCTGACCGCACCATAAGAAGCCCGACAAATTTTGACCCCACCATAAGCATTTACCACTTCGGGAAAATAATGGTGGACCAATGATTTTTTATCGAGCTGTGGACCTATCATATTACACCACAATAAAAGGTACCATAGGAAAGAAAAAAGTTGGACAGGAGGAAGCAAAACAGTTACAGTACACATATGTGGCATACTGGACGAAGTGATTCACTTCATAGCACATTGGTGTTTGATTGTTCGCTCTACGTGATTGTGTGCATTGTTCATGATACACATATGTGGCATACCGGACAAAGTGGTGCACTTCATAGCGCATATAATACATATATTGATACAAAATCAATTGCTAGCAGATTAGCATGTATTTAACAGACCATAAAATAGGTCCTAATTTGGTATGGTATTTGATCTATATTTAGCAATCGTTATAAGTTGATTCCAAAGGAAAAAACAACAATCTCTAACATTTTCCCCTAATTTAGAATAGCTAAATAAGAAGCACGATGGAACCCAACATTTGGAATTTTCAAGAAATCAAAGTATTAGGTTTCGAATAATTATGAAAAAAATAAACACATACCTATGGATGTATACTACTTGTCTGTAAAGTTTCATAGCGAAATGAATTTGTTTGCGAGCTAAAAAAGAAATCATGTAGTCTAGTGCATGCACCATTCACTATAGAATTACATGATTTTGTTATTTTGTAGAACTCATATCAAAACTTATTTTGGAAGGAATTTTTACAAACATTTAGTACACATCTACAAGTACTTGTGTATTTATTTCCAGCTATTTTTTGAAACATAAAAAAACGTATGGTTATTTTTATTTTTGAAAATTTCAAGCTCCATAGAGCCCGAGGGCCAAAAAGCCCCGCTCGCACCATGGCCGCTATATGAAAGTACCACTTCCGATCTACTCCCTCCGTTCCGATTTACTCGTCGTGGTTTTAGTTCTAAATCAGAACGGAGGGAGTATTGCTTATGCACTAGTAGTGGAGAGGTCCTAGTCAACGCTTACGGCGCTGGATAGCAATCTTCCGCCCATTGGCCTCTCACGCGTGGGCCGACCCAGGAAAACATACCTCTCCCTCACTCAGGTATTTCCCCCTCGCTTGATCATTCGCCAATTGACCGATGGCCGTTTGACATTTAAAAAATCATGAATATGAAAATATAACGTAAATTTGAAAAGTCCCATGCATTTAAAAAGTTCACAATTGTTTTGGAAGGTTTAAAATTTTGATAAAAAGTTTATAAATATGATTTTATTTTTGCAATTTGAAAATGTTCACAATTCATTTATTTATTTACAAATATGGAATTATAAAGATGTTTATAAAAATGAAAATATTCAAATTTTTGAGGAAAACTCATGTTTTTTCTTCAAAAGTTCACAAATTTGAACAAATGTTTATGAATTTGGAGAAAGTTCTCAAAATTTGAAAAGATTGTGAATTTTTGAAAGTTCACAAAATTACAAATTTGAGAGGAAGTATAAAATTTGGAAGTATTTCAAAATTTGATTTTATTTCAAAAAATTGAGAAAAGAATACCTATTTAAAAAGTTTACGCATTTGAAGAAAAATAAGTAAGAGAAAGGAAAGTGGCAAACATAGAAAGGAAAAAAGAAAAAAGAAAAGACCTAAACCCATCCTGATAAAACCAGTGAAAGAATGATGGTAACCTTCTAGATTGTTCCCAAAACTGATGGGAGAAAAACCAACATGGGCCTACTCATAAGGTAGTATACTATGAGCGATGTGAGCGTCATCTACTATTAACAAAGGAACCGGTGCGAGGAATTGGGGCGCGGCTATGTTCGGGCCGCTGCAAGTCCTACTAGTCCAGCTGACCGAGTAGCCATGGCTCGTCTGTTTTTTCTTTCGTTTCCGCCGCTTTTTACTCACATTTTTTCTTTCATTTATACTTTAAAATAATATATACATATATGTATATACATCAAGAAATACTTTATATAAATTGATAAGGTTAATCTTGCAGTTGAAAATGTCTAACGTGTATAGAATTTTTTTTGTAGCATAGAAAAATATACAGTGTGATCTAAAAAAAGAAAATGCTAATCATGCGTATAAAAATGTTTATACACTGTAAGACATATGTTCCTGTAATTCAAAAAATGATTCATGCATTAAAAAATCTACACAAGTTTAAAAATGATTTCGGTCATGTTCACAAAATGTTTGTACAACATAAAAAAAAGTTTACAGAGTTCTGAAAAACTGTTTTTGTCATTAGGAAAAAAAATTTTGACGTGTATTTAAATAATTTTAACATGTTATTCAAAAAACTTTCCAAAACAGGTTTTCGTGTGAATTGTTAATAATGTGTTTATAAAATTGGAAACATTTATAAAACATATTTATAATTATATGAAAATGTGCAACATATATAAAAAGAGTAGACATGAAAACATATATTAGAAAAATTCTAGTCATATATTTGGAAAATGTTGAATGTGTGTAAAAAGATGTTTCTAATGTATACAAAATGTATAATGCGTATGAAAAATGTAGACCTGTATTTGGAAACAGAAAAATGGTAAAAAAATAAAACTAAAGAAAATCTATGAAAACCGATGAATGAAACAAAGGAAACCAAAAGGAAAAAAGGAAAAAGGAAAAGAAAATACGAGGAAAAACTGAAGATAGCTGATAAAAACCATGAATAAATAAAAATTAAACCAAAGAAAACGAAATAAAAATTAACCCCCCACCCCCACCCCGCCCAAAAAAAACCCAGCGACCGAGCGAAGCAAATGTAGCCAGCGATAGCGTGCGAGAAAGCAAACTCTCGAATGTGGAGAAATGGGCCGGCCCGGTACTGTAGTATGTGTAGGCAAGTCTTATTAAAATTGAGTTAAGTCTCAAAATAAAATAAAAATAAAACTGAAGTACGGAGGATACATAGCATTTGCGTAGGAATTTTTCCTCTAACATACATTTTCTTTTGAGAATCTCCCTCTAACGCTGGCGTTTCCCACAGGCGCCAGCAGAGTGGCCGGCCAACTTAACACTAGTAGAGGCTTCTGGCTTAGGAACTTTTAGGGGATCCTCAAAAAAAGAAGAAGAGGAACATTTAGGGTTCCGTTTAGGGCTACAGTAGCCACCGCTGCCGCTGCCGAAGAAGAATTTTGGTGCCCTCGGCCTCAGATTTTATCTTGGCGCTAAAAGGTAGGGGGGCCTGACATCTTCACGAGTTCTTTTGTATTACTCATCGTCTAGTGATCATTGTTTTTGTGAGAATAAAGTTACTCTCGTTTTTTTGCCAGCGCCATGAGGTTAGAGAGTTTACTGTCATCCCAGATTCGATTATTCTGATTCGATGAGTTTATGTTGGTGTGTCAAACTTTTTTTTGTTTGTTTGATTCTTTGTGGACATCATGGTGAAGATATTGTGATCCGACGACCTGCACTTCTAGGGGGTCCAAGTACGTTCATCGATCAAGCCTTCCCGTCATTTTGGATCGACGACTCAAGGCGCTATCAAAAATCATTATTGGTAATCTTCGTGCGGGTGAAAGAGAGACAACATAGTTTCTTCGGTCCAATTGCAGGTAAGGGAGTCCTGGACTAAGGGGTCCTCGGGCGTCTGGCCTGTTAGTCATGGGTCGGACTGATGGGCTGTGAAGATACAAAGACCGGAGACTCTCACCCGTGTCAAGATAGGACTCTCCTTGGCATGAAGGGCAAGCTTGGCAATTCAACTATGAAGATTCCTTTCTCTGTAACCGACTTTATGTAACCCTAGATCTCTCCGGTGTCTATATGAACCGGAGGGCTTAGTCCGGAGGACAGGCTCATTACCTTAGTCATACAGGCTAGACTTCTAGGGTTTAGCCATTACGATCTCGTGGTAGATCAAGTCTTGTAATACTCATATTCATCAAGATCAATCAAGCAGGAAGTAGGGTATTACCTCCATAGAGAGGGCCCGAACCTGGGTAAACATCGTGTCCCCTGTCTCCTGTTACCATCGACCTTAAACGCATAGTTCGGGACCCCCTACCCGAGATCCGTCGGTTTTGACACCGACATTGGTGCTTTCATTGAGAGTTCCACTGTATCGTCCCCAAAAGGTTTGATGGCTCCTTCGATCGTCAACGTAGTCCAGGAGGAAACTTTCCTTCCCGGACAGATCTTCGTACTCGGCGGCTTCGCACTGCGGGCCAACTCGCTTGACCATCTGGAGCAGATCGATAGCCACGCCCCTGGCCATCAGGTCAGATTCGGAAGCTTGAACTACGTCGCAGACATCCGTGGAGACTTGATCTTCGACGGATTTGAGACCGCGGCGACCACTCCCTGTCGCCCCGATGAACATGACTTAAATCTGTCATCGGATCGCATCCAGGAAATAGCTTCCGTAACTGCTCTGGCCTTAGACCCGGAGCAGACCGTGCCATCCGAGGACGGTAAGCTCAACCCCGCCACGGAGGTTACAGATTCCACGGCGTTGGAGCCGCACACAGACTTAACCTCATGCGATGTCTGTGACACCGGAACTTCGGACTCGTCTCCGGCTATAAGTTCTGAACCATATGCGTCCGCGGACTCCGAGCTTGATCAGTTATTGATCTTTGAATTCAGTGCCGCAGACATCTTCCGACACTCGCCCCTCGGCGATGTGCTGAACTCGTTAAAGAATCTGTCCTTGGCGGGAGACTCACAGCCGAATTATGTCCGGTTTGAACTGGAGGTTGATGATAGGGGAGAATTTTGCTTCCCACCCGCCACCCACTTCATAGCCACTGTCGAGGACTTAACCGACATGCTTGATTACGGCTCCGAATACATCGACGGTATGGACGACGATGCCGATGAGGAGCAGAGCCAAAACCTGCCATTTACTGGACACTGGACGACCACTTCTTCGTACGATGTGTACATGGTGGATACACCCAAGGCAACTAACGACGATGACAAAGAAAATCCAGTTGAGAATAAACCTCCTGAGACACAGCCCAAACGCCGACGTCCTAGGCGCTGCTCTAAGTCACGTCGTTCAAAAGACAGCAATACTGGCACCGGAGAAAATAATACCCCGGACGATGCCGAAAACAATGAACACCCTGTTGAGGTAACATCCGAACAGGAGAAACCAGAAAAGGGCAAGTTATCCCCGATGAACAGGCCATGCTCAACGACTCGGAGGACGGTAGTTATCGTCCGCTCTCTGAGGATGAGGAAAGCCTCGGCAACGAGGATTTCATCGTGCTCGAGAACCTCTCGGCAGAGCGCTTCAGCGTCGCCTAATAGCCACCGCAAGGAGCCTGAAAAAGAAGCAGCAGCAGCTTCAAGCTGACCAAGATCTGCTCATCAAAAGATGGACTGATGTCCTGGCGGCCGAGGAATACGGCCTCAGGCGCCCAGGCAATAGTTACCCGAAGTGCAGATTGCTACCTCAGTTCGACGAGGAGGTGCTGGAGCCCATACCTCCCTCGCGTAATGCGGCCGACCGACCACCATGCGGTCGGGACAGTGTGGCGGACCGACCACCACGCGGTCGGGATAAAGCGGCAACTCATGCCGAACAGCAACCCGCCCCACAAAAAAACAGAGACAAAACTGCTCGGGGTTATACATACGACCTTTGGCAGGACCTGGACAGTAGAACAAGATATACCAGATCGACCTTCGGATCACGAGGACGTGCCTCGACACGCGACAACGGCTATCTATTCGGACGTAACAAGCCCAGTCACGCCCGGACCGAAAACCGCAGACGCACTCCATCAGAGCTACATCGCGATGCGGCCCGATGTAGAGGCGCCGCACACCCTCTTTGCTTCACTGATGAAGTAATGGACCATGAATTCCCAGAAGGGTTTAAACCCGTAAATATAGAATCATACGATGGAACAACTGACCCCACGGTATGGATCGAGGACTTCATTCTCCACATCCATATGGCCCGCGGAGATGACCTTCACGCCATCAAATACCTCCCACTAAAACTCAAAGGGACAGCTCGGCATTGGCTAAACAGCCTGCCTGAAAATTCATATTGGCAGCTGGGAAGACCTGGAAGAAGCCTTTCTTGACAACTTCCAAGGTACATACGTCCGGCCACCAGATGCCGATGACTTGAGTCACATAGTCCAACAGCCTGGAGAATCTGCCAGGAAGTTCTGGACTAGGTTCTTAACTAAAAAGAACCAGATCGTCGACTGTCCGGACGCTGAAGCCCTAGCGGCCTTTAAACACAGCATCCGCGATGAATGACTCGCCTACCACCTTGGCCAAGAAAAGCCAAAATCCATGGCAGCCCTCACGACACTCATGACCCGCTTTTGCGTGGGTGAGGATAGTTGGCTGGCCCGCAGCAGAAACATTGCCAGCGAGGTAGGCACCTCATAGGTCAAAAACAACAACAACAAGCTCCGACGCAACAGACACAAGCGCCAAAGAAATAGTGATAATACTGATGACACTACAGTCAACACCGGATTCAGTGGCTCCAAGTCCGGTCAGCGGAAGAAGCCGTATAAAAGAAACAATCAGGGACCATCCAGCTTGGATCGCATACTCGATCGTCCGTGCCAGATACATGGCACCCCAGACAAACCAGCCAATCATACCAATAGAGATTGTTGGGTTTTTAAACAAGCCAGCAAGGTAAACGCCGAGAACAAGGAAAATGGATCGCAAAGCAAGCACGATGACGAGGAGCCCCGGCAACCGAACGCAGGGGGACAGAAGAAGTTTCCCCCTCTGCTATGTCTTGAGCTTGTATGGTTTTCCTCGAAGAGGAGAGGGTGATGCAGCAAGTGTAGCGTAAGTATTTCCCTCAGTTTTGAGAACCAAGGTACCAATCCAGTAGGAGGCTCCTCAAAAGTCCCACGCACCTACACAAACAAACTAAGAACTCGCAACCAACACAATAAAGGGGTTGTTAATCCCTTCACGGCCACTTGCGAAAGTGAGATCTAATAAAGATAGTATGATAAGATAAATATATTTTTGGTATTTTATAATATAGATGCAAAAAGTAAAGATGCAAATAGAAGTAGATTGGGAGCAAATATGATAAGAGATCGACCCGGGGGCCATAGGTTTCACTAGTGGCTTCTCTCAAGATAGCATAAGTATTACAGTGGGTGAACAAATTACTGTCGAGCAATTGATAGAAAAGCGCATAGTTATGAGATTATCTAGGCATGATCATGTATATAGGCATCACGTCCATAACAAGTAGACCGACTCCTGCCTGCATCTACTACTATTACTCCACACATCGACCGCTATCTACCATGCATCTAGAGTATTAAGTTCATAAGAACAGAGTAACGCATTAAGCAAGATGACATGATGTAGATGGATAAACTCATGCAATATGGTATAAACCCCATCTTGTTATCCTCGATGGCAACAATAAAATACGTGCCTTGTAACCCTTTCTGTCAGTGGGTAAGGACACTGCAAGATTGAACCCAAAGCTAAGCACTTCTCCCATGGCAAGAAAGACCAATCTAGTAGGCCAAACTAAACTGATAATTCGAAGAGACTTGCAAAGATAACTCAATCATACATAAAAGAATTCAGAGAAGATTCAAATATTATTCATAGATAAACTTGATCATAAACCCACAATTCATCGGATCTCGACAAACACACCGCAAAAAGAGTTTACATCGAATAGATCTCCAGAAGAGAGGGGGAGAACATTGTATTGAGATCCAAAAAGAGAGAAGAAGCCATCTAGCTAATAACTATGGACCCATAGGTCTGTGGTAAACTACTCACAACTCATCGAAGGGGCAAGGATGTTGATGTAGAGGCCCTCCGTGGTTGATTCCCCCTCCGGCAGAGTGTCGGCGAAGGCTCCAAGATGGGGTCTCGCGGATATAGAAGGTTACGGCGGTGGAAATTGTGTTTCGTGGTGCTCCTGGATGTTTTCGGGGTACATAGGTATATATAGGAGGAAGAGGTACGTCGGTGGCTGCCCGAGGGGCCCACGAGACAGGGAGCGCTCCCTATTGGGGGGGGCGCCCTCCTATCTCGTGGAGGCCTCGGCTGCTTCTTGACTTGCACTCCAAGTCCTCTGGATCACGTTTGTTCCAAAAATCACGCTCCCGAAGGTTTCATTCCGTTTGGACTCCGTTTGATATTCCTTTTCTTCGAAATACTGAAATAGGCAAAAAAAAACAGCAATATGGGTTGGGCCTCCGGTTAGTAGGTTAGTCCAAAAAATGATATAAATGTGTAAAATAAAGCCCATAAACATCCAAAAGGGGTAATATAATAGCATGGAACAATCAAAAATTATAGATACGTTGGAGACGTATCAAGCATCCCCAAGCTTAATTCCTGCTCGTCCTCGAGTAGGTAAATGATAAAGGAGAATTTTTTATGTGGAATGCTACCTAGCATAATTCATAATGTAATTTTCTTTATTGTGGCATGAATGTTCAGATCCAAATGAATACAAAATAAAAGTTCATATTGATAAAAGAAATAATAATACTTCAAGCATACTAATCAAAGCAATCATGTCTTCTCAAAATAGCATGGCAAAACAAAGTCATCCCTACAAAATCATATAGTTAGGCTATGCTTCATTTTCGTCACACAAAGATGTTCCCAACTTCTATACCCCCGATGACAAGCCAAGCAATTGTTTCATACTTCAATAATCTCAAACTTTTTCAACCTTCACGCAGTACATGAGCATGAGCCATGGATATAGCACTATGGGTGGAATAGAATATGATGACGGGGATTGTGTGGAGAAGACAAAAAAGGAGAAAGTCTCACATTGACGAGGATAATCAACGGGCTATGGAGATGCCCATCAATTGATGTCAACATGAGGAGTAGGGATTTCCATGCAACAGATGCACTAGAGCTATAAATGAATGCTCAACAAAAGAAAACTAGTGGGTGTGCATCCAACTTGCTTGCTCACGAAGATCTAGGGCATTTGGGGAAGCCCATCGTAGGAATATACAAGCCAAGTTCTATAATGAAAAATTCCCACTAGTATGAAAAAGACAACTTATGAGACTCACTATATGAAAAACATGGTGCTACTTTGAAGCACAATATATGAGACTCACTACATGAAGAACAAGGTGCTACTTTGAAGCACAAGTGTGGTAAGATGATAGTAGCATTGTCCCTTCTCTCTTTTTCTCTCATTTTTTTTTATTTTCGTCCGGAGTCTCATCCCGACTTGTGGGGGAATCATGGTCTCCATCATCCTTTCCTCACTTGGGACAATGCTCTAAAAATGATGATCATCACACTTTTATTTTCTTACAACTCAACAATTACAACTCGAAACTAGAACAAGATATGACTCTATATGAATGCCTCCGGCGGTGTACCGGGATGGTGCAATGAATCAAGAGTGACATGTATGAAAAATAATGCATGGTGGCTTTGCCACAAATACGATGTCAACTACATGATCATGCAATGGCAATATGACAAAAGTAAAGTATGTCATGATGATGATGAACGGAACGGTGGAAAGTTGCATGGCAATATATCTCGGAATGGCTATGGGAATGCCATAATAGGTAGGTATGGTGGCTGTTTTGAGAAAGATATAGGGAGGTTTATGTGTGATAGAGCGTATCTTATCACGGGGTTTGGATGCACCGGCGAAGTTTGCACCAACTCTCAAGGTGAGAAAGGGCAATGCACGCATCAAGAGGCTAGCAAAGGTGGAAAGGTAAAAGGGCGTATATTCCATGGACTCAACATTAGTCAAAAGAACTCATATACTTATTGCAAAAATTTAGAAGTCATCAAAAATCAAGTACTACGCGCATGCTCCTAGGAGGATAGATTGGTAGGAAAAGACCATCGCTCGTCCCCGACCGCCACTCATAAGGATGCACAAGCTAGGTACACTTCATGTTTCAAATTTGTTACACAACTTTAACCATACGTGCATGCTACGGGACTTGCTAACTTCAACACAAGCATTCTTTAAATTCATAATCACCCAACTAGCATGACTTTAATATCACTACCTCCGTATCTCAAAACGATTATCAAGTATCAAGTTGATCATAGCATCCAATTCACTTCCTATGATAGTTTTTATTATACCCAACTTGGATGCTCATCATTCTAGGACCAACTTTATGACCATAGCAAATACCATGCTGTTCTAAAAGACTCTCAAAATAATATAAGTGAAGCATGAGAGACTAGCAATTTCTTCAAAATTAAGACACCACCGTGCTCTAAAAGATATAAGTGAAGCACTAGAGCAAAAACTATCAAGCTCAAAAGAAATAAGTGAAGCACATAGAGTATTCTAGCAAATTCTAATCAAATAGGCTTCTCCCAAAAGGTGTGTACAGAAAGGATGATTGTGGTAAACTAAAAAGCAAAGACTAATATAATACACGACCCTCCAAGCAAAACACTTATCATGTGGTGAATAAAAATATAGCTCCAAGTAAAGTTACCAATGAACGTAGACGAAAGAGGGGATGCCTTCCCGGGGCATCCCCAAGATTAGGCTTTTGGCTATTCTTGAATATCATGGGGTGCCTTGGGCATCACCAAGCTTAGGCTCTTTCCACCCTTTATTCCATAGTCCATAAAAGCTTTACCCAAAACTTGAAAACTTCACAACACAAAACTCAACAGGAAATCTTATAAGCTCCGTTAGTGAAAGAAAACAAAACCACCACATAAGGTACTGCAATGAACTCATTCTTTATTTATTTTGGTGTTAAACCTACTGTATTCCAACTTCTCTATGGATTATAAACTATTTTATTGGCCATAGATTCATCAAAATAAGCAAACAACACACGAAAAACAGAATCTGTCAAAAACAGAACAGTCTGTAGTAATCTGTAACTAACGCAAACTTTTGGAACTCAAAAACTTCAGCCAAAATAGGACGACCTAGGCAATTTGTTTATTGATCAGCAGCAATCGGAATCAATATTTTATCACGTTCTTGTGTTTTTAAACAATTGTTTTCGTGAGCCAAAAGTTTCTGGAAATTACAGCAAGATCAAATAACTATCATCCAAAAAGATCCTATAGGTTTAACTTGGCACAAACACTAACTAAAACATAAAACCACATCTAAACAGAAGGTAGATGGATTATTTATTCCTAAACAGAAACAAAAACAAAAAACACAAAGAAAATTGGGTTGCCTCCCAACTAGCGCTATCATTTAACGCCCCTAGCTAGGCATAAAAGCGAAGATAGATCTAACGAGTGCCATCTTTGACACTAAACTCATAAGTAGCACGCATGATAGATTCATAAGGTAATTTAACTTTCTTTCTTGAAAAGTGCTCCATGCCTTTCTTTAAGGGAAATTGGAATCTAATATTCCCTTCCTTCATATCAATAATCGCACCAATCGTTCTAAGGAAAGGTCTACCAAGAATAATAGGGCAAGAAAGATTGCAATCTATATCAAGAACGATAAAATCTACGGGCAAAAAAATTCTATTTGCAACAATAAGAACATCATTGATCCTTCCCATAGGATTTTTAATGGTGGAATCCGCAAGGTGCAAATTTAAAGAACAATCATCAAGATCATGGAAACCTAGAATATCACATAAAATTTTCGGAATCGTGGAAACACTAGCACCCAAATCACACAAAGCAAAACACTCATAATCTTTAATTCTAATCTTTATAGTAGCTTCCCACTCATCATTAAGTTTTCTAGGTATAGAAACTTCCAAATTAAGTTTTTCATCATAAGATTGCATCAAGGCATCAAAAATATGCTTGGTAAAAGCTTTGTTTTGACTATAGGCATGAGGAGAATTAACAACGGCTTGCAACAAGGAAATACAACCTGTTATAGAGCAATTATCATAATTAAGTTCCTTGAAATCCGAGATAGTAGGTTCAACATTATTAGAAGTTGAGGATTCTCCAATCTCACTTTTACCAAATTTAACATTAAGATCTAAAGATTCCGAATTCTTGGGACACCTTCTAGGCAAAGTTGATTCATCATCGGTCCCATAATCATCAAAATTCATATTGCAAAACATAGATCTAATCGGAGATGCATCAATAACTTTAAGATCCTCATCATTATTTTCATGTAATTTTTCTGGTTTAGCGGCCATCTTATTGACTAAGGTGGCTTGCTTGTCAGAAATTTTGGCTATAGCATCTTCAAGCCGGGTAATTTGAGCGTTAACACCAAAGAATTCTTTATTCATATCATCAAGCTCTTTGTTCATAAACCCGAAAAAACTTTTTTGTTCCTTAAGCTCTTTTCTAAAGAAATTATTATGCTCAAATTGCAAATTCATAAAGCTTCTAATATTTGATTCAATCTCATCCATCCTTCTGAGAAGGTGGTCAGGACCCTTAGGCGCAACCATAAGGTCAAACAAGCAAACAAGCACACAAAGAGGGCAAGCGAAAAGAGAGGAGGGGACTGGGAAAGAGAGGGCGAATAAAACGGCAAGGGTGAAGTGGGGGAGAGGAAAGCGAGAGGCAAATGGCAAATCATGTAAATGCGAGGGAGATGGGTTTGTGATGGGTACTTGGTATGTCTTGACTTGAGCGAAGACCTCCCCGGCAACGGCGCCAGAAATCCTTCTTGCTACGTCTTGAGCTTGCGTTGGTTTTCCTCGAAGAGGAGAGGGTGATGCATCAAGTGTAGCGTAAGTATTTCCCTCAGTTTTGAGAACCAAGGTATCAATCCAGTAGGAGGCTCCTCAAAAGTCCCACACACCTACACAAACAAAGTGAGAACTCGCAACCAACGCAATAAAGGGGTTGTCAATCCCTTCACGGCCACTTGCGAAAGTGAGATCTAATAAAGATAGTATGATAAGATAAATATATTTTTGGTATTTTATAATATAGATGCAAAAAGTAAAGATGAAAATAGAAGTAGATTGGGAGAAAATATGATAAGAGATAGACCCGGGGCCATAGGTTTCACTAGTGGCTTCTCTCAAGATAGCATAAGTATTACGGTGGGTGAACAAATTACTGTCGAGCAATTGATAGAAAAGCGCATAGTTATGAGATTATCTAGGCATGATCATGTATATAGGCATCACGTCCATAACAAGTAGACCGACTCCTGCCTACATCTACTACTATTACTCCACACATCGACCGCTATCCAGCATGCATCTAGAGTATTAAGTTCATAAGAACAGAGTAACGCATTAAGCAAGATGACATGATGTAGAGGGATAAACTCATGCAATATGATATAAACCCCATTTTGTTATCCTCGATGGCAACAATACAATACGTGACTTGCAACCCTTTCTGTCACTGTTTAAGGACACCGCAAGATTGAACCCAAAGCTAAGCACTTCTCCCATGTTAAGAAAGACCAATCTAGTAGGCCAAACTAAACTGATAATTCGAAGAGACTTGCAAAGATGACTCAATCATACATAAAAGAATTCAGAGAAGATTCAAATATTATTCATAGATAAACTTGCTCATAAACCCACAATTCATCGGATCTCGACAAACACACCGCAAAAAGAGTTTACATCGAATAGATCTCCACAAGAGAAGGGGAGAACATTGTATCGAGATCCAAAAAGAGAGAAAAAGCCATCTAGCTAATAACTATGGACCCGTAGGTCTGTGGTAAACTACTCACAACTCATCGGAGGGGCAAGGATGTTGATGTAGAGGCCCTCCGTGGTTGATTCCCCCCATGGAGTGCGCGAAGGCTCCAAGATGGGATCTCATGGATCTGAGAAGGTTCTGACGGTGGAAATTGTGTTTCGTGGTGCTCCTGGATGTTTTCGGGGTACATAGGTATATATAGGAGGAAGAAGTACGTCGGTGGCCGCCCGAGGGGCCCACGAGACAGGGGGCGCGCCCTATAGGGCGGCGCGCCCTCCTATCTCGTGGAGGCCTTGGCTGCTTCTTGACTTGCACTCCAAGTCCTCTGGATCACATTTGTTCCAAAAATCACGCTCCCGAAGGTTTCATTCCGTTTGGACTCCATTTGATATTCCTTTTCTTCGAAATACTGAAATAGGCAAAAAACAGCAATATGGGCTGGGCCTCCGGTTAGTAGGTTCGTCCCAAAAATGATATAAATGTGTAAAATAAAGCCCATAAACATCCAAAAGGGGTAATATAATAGCATGGAACAATAAAAAATTATAGATACGTTGGAGACGTATCACCCTCAAGTCAAAACAGTGAACATGATATATGCTACACACGTCCCCAAAACGGAGCGCAAGCGCGCACTCAGGGACGTCGACGCGATAGAGCCAGTCGCCCCAAAATTCAATCCATGGTCGTCCTGCCCGATCACCTTCGATCGTCGGGATCATCCGACCAGTATTCGTCATGGTGGTTCAGCCGCGCTAGTCCTCGACCCAATCATTGATGGATTTCACCTGACGCGCATCCTTATGGATGGGGGTAGCAGCCTCAATATGCTTTATCAGGATACAGTGCGCAAAATGGGCATTAATCCATCACGGATCAAGCCCACAAAGACTACCTTCAAAGGAGTCATACCAGGTGTAGAGGCCCGCTGTACGGGCTCAATCACACTAGAGGTTGTCTTCGGATCTCCTGACAACTTCCGAAGCGAGGAGTTAATCTTCAACATCGTCCCATTTCGCAGCGGCTATCACGCACTGCTCGGACGGACCGCACTTGCTCGATTCAATGCGGTGCCACACTATGCTTATCTCAGGCTCAAGATGCCAGGTCCACGCGGCGTCATAACGGTCAATGAAACTACGGAACGCTCCCTCCATACAGAAGAGCACACAGCTGCCTTAGCAGCAGAAGTACAGAGCGGCCTTCTCAAGCAGAACCTTAATTCGGCTGCCGAGCCCCTGGACACCGTTAAGAGGGTCCGGACTATTCTGTAGCAGGACAGCTCGGCTCGTCAGGAGCTCGACTACCAATTTGGCCTCCGTCTCAGTCCCGATCAAGTGGTGGCATTCGTACCGCACGTACATAACTACGCACTCAAAATTTCATGGGCATCGACGAAGGCATAGCTAGCTTGTGATCCACAGTACGTCTCAACCGGCACCGGATACACACATACTTTAACTTTTCCTCTTTTCCCTTTTCAGGTTTCAATCCCGCAGGCCCCATCTGATGGCCTGATCACCAATCCTCTTGAAGGATAAACACACCAAGACGACAAGAAACACAGACGTATGGGGGACTTTCAAGGTGGTTTCGTTAAGGATCACTCTACCTATTTTTCAGGACCCACATGCAACTCTCCCTTGGTTTGGCATGTTAAATAGCATGTTGCTTATCGCACTACTTGTATCAATGCGCCTTGACGTATTAATCAAATTACAATGGAAACAGTTCACGGCCCGAGCTTTAGGACCCCAGCTTATTACCTTTGCACCCTTTCTGTTTTCTTTTCTTTTTTTCTCTCTTGTGGGTAACCTTATCAGATAGCATCCGTACACTTTGGTATGTTTCATATTTGACAGAGGCTTCATAGCACCCCGCACTACGGCAAGAAAAGTCCGAACACTTTTTATAATATAGTTCGGCACCATGAATTTAGCACTATATGCATTGGCTCCGTATCATGTCTTTGGTCAATAGTTGGGTTGCCCGGATCCTGTGCTTGCTACTTTACGTTCCGCTATATCGGCTAAGGTAGTAAAGGGAGAACTACTGCGATTGTGCCTTGGTTTATCCAAAGGAGCACCTCAGTAGAGAAAGCCGAAAACTGACTGTCATGATGCGGCGAGAGCCGGTCAGCTCTTCCGAGGTTGCAAATCATTGGAGATTCTTTCCGCATTACGCGAAGGATCGGCACTTCCTGATCAGGCGCTTATAGCACTCTAGTTCGGATACTAGGGGCTGCGCCAACATTTTTATTGTCAAATTCCTATGGCTAAGTGAGGGTGTTAAAGCCGCATAGTCTGATTTCCTGGTTCGTTGCGCTAAACAACTCCTTCAAGGACCATATAATTGGATCAAGAGTGTTTAGATTCCATCCCGAACACCTCCGTACTACCTACGTGGGGGCAAAAGCTGACGACTGGCCAACTCTCAAATTTCATACAATACGGCCGCACAGGAGGTAAATTTTTTAAACATAACAAACATTATATTGCACACCCACTTTGTTTTCTCATACAAGGCAGAGGCAACTCGGATGCACTCATTCAAAGATAATGTCTTGCGAACACTGCGTCGCTACAATACGAGACCCCTCCAGGACGTCTCCAAAATACCGCTCGGGTGTGCGGTGCTCCTTGCCCTCGGGTGGCCCCTCGGTTACAATCTTGATGGCGTCCATCTCCGCCCACCAGACCTTGACGCGGGCGAAGGCCATAGGCGCGCCCTCGACGCAGACAGACCGCTTGACGACGTCCAGCCGAGGACAGGCATCCACCAGCCGCTTCACAAGGCCGAAGTAACTGCTGGGTATAGCTTCGGCTGGCCACAGCCGGATTATTAATCCTTCATGGCCAGTTCGGCCACCCTGTGCAACTCGACCAGCTGTTTTAGCTGATCGCTGAAGGGCACCGGATGTTCTAGCACAAGATATTGCGACCAGAACAGCTTCTCCGTGGAGCTCCCTTCTTCGGCTCGGAAGAACTCCGCAGCATCGAACACACTGCATGGCAGATCAGCAAAAGCCCCTGGAGAACTCCGAATCCGGGTTAGTAAAAGATACTTCCTCTTCACATACTTGCTTTGCATACTAAAAGCCTTATCCGCCGCGATCTTCCTTGCCTCCTGGATCTCCTGGAGGGCCCCTGGGCCTCATTCCGGGCCGTTTATGCGCTTTGACGAGCCTTGTCGAGCTCGGTCTCTTGAGCCGACGCATCGTGCTCCAAGGTCTCGCACTTCCTCACCGCGTCCTGGAGCTCTTGCTGGACCTCGTTGACCCGGGCCTTGAGCTTCTTACGGGCGGCCTGCTCCTTGACAGCCTTCCCCTCGGCTTCGGCCAGGGCCTTTTTTAGGGCCTCGACCTTGATCGTCGCTCCTACTCATATCATGACACTTCGGTCAATATATATCATTTTACTCTTTTCGAATATATAACGGGTTATTACATACCTTGCTTCTCCTCGAGCTGCCTCCTCACCTGGCCGAGCTCCTCCTCGGCCTGCTCCGATCTCGCTTGATCCGGAGACTTGGCAGATATCTTGAGGCCGCTGCCAGCCAGACGCGCTGCGTATTCATTTCAGACATATGTAGTTAGTTTCCTTCAATAATAGATTGATCCTCTGTCCGGCCTTTATTTCCGAACACCGGACAGTGTCTCAGGGGCTACTGTCTATATTGGGATCTTCTCTTTTTGCGTCGCTTACCTCAAAACCTGTCAGCGGGCTGCTGCAGGCTTCGGTTAGTCCGCTTTTGACGGACTGAACCTTCTCAATCACCGTGCCCATAAGGATACATTGTTCATCCACAATGGAAGCGCCTCGTAGCGCTTCCAGCAGATTGTCTGGTGCCTCTGGTTGGACAGAGGACACCGGCGGGATGGGCACGCCTCCTTCTCTCGAGGGAGGCTGCTTGCCGAATTCTGGAGCCTTGTGGGCCTCCGGGGCCTTATTCGGTTGGGGGTTGAATTGAACCTGGCCCCCATCATCAGTCCCCATGGGGATCTGTTCCCCCATGTGTTCGGCGGCTGAGGTCTCACCCTCTGGCGCTTCCCTGGCGACCTCCTGAACCTCTTCCTGGCAAGGGAGGGTCCTTCGGGACGACACCTCGACGTCACCCTTGGCCGGGTGAGAGTGAGCAGCCGGCGGTGACTCGCTGGTCGTTGCCTTTGAATCCAGCGAGCCTCCAGACGAGGTTCGCAGGGAGCTGTCGCGGGCCGGACTGCAATAGCATAACTAACCATGTTAATATAATGAAGTGGAGAGGCTGGATATGCGAATACAAGTTTATCAGTACTTACGATGCGGCCAGGGGCTTGCTCCGGGGGGGGGGGTTGCTCGGACTGCTTTCGACGTCCCATGCGGTTTTATCCGCGAGGGAGCCTTTCCCCTTCTTGGGCGCCTCCGCCTCCAGATTTGTGGAGGCTGCCCTCTTCTTCCTCCCTCCATCAGGGGGAGGGTTGCTTTCCTCCTCCTCCTCTTCGTCGTCTTCGGCGGTGAAGGAGTGAGTCTTATCTTCGGACATCACGTCTGAAGTTCCCGTGCGGCGGGGGCCACCTCGGCCCCCCTTGGCCTTCTTCTCCGGCGGCTGATAGGGCGCCGGGACCAGCATCTTTGCCAGGAGCGAGATGACTGGATCTTCGGGCAACGGAGCTGAACTGTGAATTCGCTCCGCTTTCTCCGTACATTCCTAAAACAATAAATTAGCAAAGTTCAGTTATCATCCTTGGACAAACAGGTAGAGGGCACGCCTTGAGATGTGAAGGACTTACCGCGCTGACGGGGTGGGCAAGATCGTGCCCACGATCCGAGTCTACAGCTGGCGGCTTCTCATCGCCTTTGAAGAGCAGCTTCCAGGCATCTTCGTGAGTGGTGCTGAAGAGCCTCACCAAGGTCTGGTGCTTCTTCGGATTGAATTCCCATAGAGGGGAAGTTCGGCTTTGGCAGGGGAGGATCTGGCGAACTAGCATAACCTGGATCACGTCGACGAGCTTGATGTTCTTATTCACCATGCTTTGGATGCGCGTCTGCAGCACCATCAGCTCATCCGACGAAGACCAATTTGGGCTTTTCTCCATCGAGGAGGTCAGCCGCATTGGAGCCCCGGACTTAAATTCGGGAGCGGCGGCCCAAGTGGCACCGCGGGGCTCTGTGATATAAAACCACAGCTTCTGCCACTCCTTGACAGTCTCCACGAACGTGCCTTGGGGCCATGTGACGTTGGGCATCTTGCTCACCATGGCTCCCCCGCACTCCACGTGTTGGCCATCCACCACCTTTGGCTTCATGTTGAAGATTTTGAGCCACAGTTCAAAGTGGGGCTGGATGCGGAGGAAAGCCTCACACACGAAAATGAATGCCGAGATGTTGAGGAAGGAGTTCGGGGCTAGATCATGGAAATCTAGCCCGTAATAGAACATCAGCCCGCGGACGAAAGGGTGGAGTGGAAACCCTAGCCCGCGGACGAAATGAGGGAGGAACACCACCCTCTCATTGGGTTTTGGTGTAGGGACGACTTGTCCCTTGGCCGGAAGCCGGTGGGCGATCTCCTTCGCCAGATACCCGGCCTCCCGAAGCTCGGCGATATCCTTCTCCTTGACGGAGGAGGCCATCCACTTGCCCTGACCTCCGGATCCGGACATGGTTGGGTGTTTGCTCGGAGTGGAAAAGACGAGACATTGGGCGCTGGAGCTCGAGAATGGAAGGGCAGAGGAAGAAAGAAGGCGTGGGTCTAGAAGAGGAATCCTTATCCCCTTATAAAGGCAGTAAATATTGAACGCGTCCCCACTCGCCTTAAAACTCGCCTATTCCCAAGGGCTGTGTAAACGGCGTGGTTGGATTACCCACGCCCGTATTGATGATAATCCCGCAATAAGGGGACACGGTCTATGCTTTGACAAGACGTGCCAATGGAAACCGCATCTTGAAACACGGAACGACAGACGAAAACGGTTCGAAATAATGACCGGGCAAGCGTGATGTCACTTTACAAAAAGTTGTCGGCAGATTGTGAAATATTATACTCTCTACGGCTGTGTGTGTGGTACTTGTGTTGCAGATCCGGACACGTTCATTGCGTCTGAAGGCTATCTTGGAGTTCGGAAGGAGGAACCTGCTTTGCAATGCCGAAGACAAATCTGCGTGCTGGATACCTCGTCATTGAAGCCTGGTTCAGGGGCTACTGAGGGAGTCCTGGACTAAGGGGTCCTCGGGCGTCCGGCCTGTTAGTCATGAGCCGGACTGATGGGTTGTAAAGATACGAAGACCGAAGACTCTCACCCGTGTCCGGATAGGACTCTCCTCGGCGTGGAGGGCAAGCTTGGCGATTCAACTATGAAGATTCCTTTCTCTGTAACCGACTTTATGTAACCCTAGATCTCTCCAGTGTCTATATAAACCGGAGAGCTTAGTCCCGAGGACAGGCTCATTACCTTAGTCATACATGCTAGACTTCTAGGGTTTAGCTATTACGATCTCGTGGTAGATCAACTCTTGTAATACTCATATTCATCAAGATCATCAAGCAGGAAGTAGGGTATTACCTCCATAGAGAGGGCCCGAACCTGGGTAAACATCGTGTTCCCTGTCTCCTGTTATCATCGACCTTAGACACACAGTTCGGGACCCCCTACCCGAGATCCGTCGATTTTGACACCGACAGTAGGCTCTTTACCGAAGTCTTTTGAGTATTTCTTCTAGCAGAGTTCGGTACCGTGAAGAAAGTGTTTGCAAGAGATTACATTGTAATTCTTAGTTATAGAAATTAGTTTGTATTTTCTTGGATTTTAAAATCAAATCAATGTACCTGTAATTGTTATGAGTATAAATAAAATTACAGGTGATTCTAAAAAAAGGAACATCCACGACACTAAAAAGAGGGAACGCTCATGATAACTAAAAAGAGGGAACATTCACGGAGATTTGTCCTGTTTTTGTAACCGAGTTTTTCCTGTTTGTTTCTTTTCTGATTGTTTTCGGTTTTCTTCCCTTTTCTCCATTTCTTTCTCCTTCTTTTTTTAGTTTTTTCTGCTTTCCTTTTTCTTTTGTAAAACATTTCAGGGTTTTAAAGAAGTTTGCGACTTCATAAAATGTGTTCAAATTTCTAAATATATTCAAAATTTTGAAAAATTCCTCTAATTTTCAAATGTTGTTTTGAATTTAAGAAATTATTTAAAAAATATTCACATATTCAAAAAATGTTCGCTTTACCAAATTTTGTTCAGAGTTTCAAAAAATAGTTGAGTTATTTTTAGAAAAGAATAAATATTCAAAAAATGTACGTGCTTAGACATGCTAGACAGATCACAAAAACTTCAAATTGTGCAGCCATAATGACCGTAACAGGAAACAGTGATGCAGTGAAACGACATGACAACGAGGCGTTTGTGTCATTGGAAAGGCAATAGAAATCACTACAAAAGTTGGCCTGATGAATCTGCCAGGCCTTCGGCGGTCCATCATAGGGATGAAGGCTAAAGCGGCAAGTTGCAGATCGTGAACGTGCGGGCTACGACTGTATCGGCACGACTGATAGCCATGATCGTCCGTAACTAACAGAGGCCAGCAGCTTGCCATGCATGCATGCAGTTACTGGTGAGCACGAGACGGCGGTGCAATGTTCTCAAGCAGAACAGAACACCAGCAGATGGCCACACGCGACGGAGAGCCAACTAGAATATGCATGTGCGATGCATCTTTACAATGCTCAACAGAGTAATAAAACGATTAACAGGTTCATATTTGGTCATGTAGATGGAGAAGGGAGCACGCCGAAGCCATGGCCGGCCGATTTCTCTTCTCCTGGTGTGAGCCATGCTAGCTCTACCATAATACTCCTACATCCATGTGCTTGTTGCTGTACACTGTGGAACAGAAGACGTGCGCTTGAAGTAATTAGGGGTGTTTGTTTTAGAAGTCCTAGGACTTTTTCTAGTCCCAGAGACTAATCAAAAAAGTCTCTCTAATAGAGTCTTTTTCTAGTCCTTGTAGAAAAAGTCCCTCCCGTTTGGTTCCTAGGGACTCCCTAAAAAGTCCCTGAACCAAACACCCCCTTAATCTCATCCCCTGTCTTTGTCAACTGGATGTGGCTTGTCCCTCTCGATCGCCTGCTCGTGCTACCTCGTTGCGCCGTACAGTACTTAACTGCTCCCATCAATCCATCATTACCCACCACCACAGCTGATCGAGCGGTCGAACCTTGCGCCTACCGCTACCTACGCCTGTATGTAAGGCAGCTCGCTCCTTCTCTCGTCTCGTCGCTTCAGTACAGAAGCCAGCTTCCGTCAAGTTTCCCCTTCCTTTGCCGGCATGCACGAGCTCCGCGCGCCCATGGTTTGGGGAGCCACTGCGCTCTTGATGGCTCTCTTGCTAGTGCCGGTGATTCCCGTGGCAGAAGGTGCTCGAGTTAAGGTGCAGGCGTCGAATACCCGGAGCGGTACCTACAATGGCAGCGGCGCCGTCGACGGAAAGCAAGAAGACATGAGGTGCGGTGGAGGTGGTGGAGGCGGGGGGAGTAGCGGCGGCAGTTCTTGGGGCTACGGCTGGGGGTGGGGGTGGGGATGGGGCACTGAGGGCGGCGGCGGAGGAGGTGGCGGAGGAGGAGGCGGCGGAGGAGGAGGCGGCGGAGGAGGCAGTGGCAAGGGCACCAGGTCGGAGTGGCGCGGAAACGGAAGTGAGCCGGGGGCGCCGCGCGGGAGGAGAGCGCGGCACCGGCACCGGCCCAGCTACAGCTCGAGCATGTACCGCATGGGAGAGTACGCGCGTTGCACGGTATTGGGGAGGTGCCGGGGCATGAAGCTGCTGTGCCCGATGCAGTGCGAGGGCCCTTGCTTCTACGACTGCGATGCCAACTGCAAGGCGCACTGCCGATTCTAGCTCTCATGCCATGCATGTACTGAGCGCCGGCCGTTGCTAGCTCTGCTGTACTACTCGCGCGCGGTTTGTTAATTGGATCAGTTTTGCTAAGTCTTAGTGAAATGAGACTTGGTTAAGTCTTGATGATATCTTCGTTTGATCTTGCAGGGAGATCTGTACAATTTTTTTCCTTTTTCTTTTTGTAAACTATGTCTATGTGGGTTACTCTCGACATCGTCCACTAGAATCATGGTGAATGGAACATCAGGAAGGCTAATCTTGAACCAAATTGGGCTGAGGCAGGGCGACCCAATATCTCCTATGCTATTTATCATGATCATGGAGCCATTGCATCACATGTTTGAGCTCGCGACTTCAAGGGGGCATGCTTGCTCCTCTAACAAGATCTGGGATGAAACATCGGCTGTGAGTGTTCGCCGACGATGTGGTTTTCTTCACCAAGCCGAATGAGCTAGGCCTTCGCACTTGTGCGCTGCTGCTAAAGACCTTTGGAGAGGCCTCGGGGCTCAAGATAAACCTTGCAAAAAGTGCAGCATTCCCGATTAGATGCTCGGCCGAAACGATGAAAATGGTGGAGCGGACCTTTGGCTGCCCTAGCGGCTCCTTCCCTTGCAAGTATCTGGGACTGCCCCTCACCCTCAGAAAGCAGTCCGCGGTGCAACTTTCGTTTCTTATGGATCAGTTGGCGGGTCCGTTGCCGAAGTGGAAGGCAACCAAGATGCCCAAAAGTGGAAGGCTACTGCTGATTCAATCGGTCCTATGCGCAATGCCACTGCATGCAATGCTCGCACTAGATTTGCCAAAGAAAACAATCGCTGCTTTGAACAAAATTTGCCGTGGGTTTCTGTGGAGTGCCGACTCAACTGCACATGGTGGAAGCTGCGCCGTAGCCTGGTAAAGGGTATGCTCGCCAAAGTGGGCGGGAGGACTTGGCATCCCAAATCTTCAGTGGCTAAACATCGCTCTTCAAGCACGATGGTCGTGGTTACAAAAGTTTGACAAGGAGCGAACCTGGGCAGAAATCCAAATCCAAGTTCCGAATGATGCACGTCAATTAGTTCACTCTGCGGCGAGGCCAGTTGTGGGAAATGGCCAGAGCATCATGTTTTGGGAAGATAGATGGCTAGATGTGTACTGTGTCGCTGATATTGCTCCCAACATCTATGCCCGCGTGCGGCCCCGAACGAGGAAAACCTGCTCGGTTGCCAGGGCACTCCACGATAATGCTTGGGCGAGGAACGTGGACCCTGAGGTAAAAACCGAAACCTTGCATGAGTACCTCACATTGTGGACATGGGTAGCCGGCATAATGCTGGATCAGACGAGGCAGGATGAAATGGTTTGGTCCTGGGAGACGTACGGCATATACACCACGCGATCAGCTTACGCGGCAAAGTTTTGGGGAAGAGAGGTGGATCAAACGGCAGAATTCACATGGAAAGCTAGGGCTCCGCTACGCTGCCGATTCTTCATGTGGTTGGCCCTGCAGAATAGATGCTGAACATCTGACCGTCTGGCAAGGAGGGGCCTTGATCACCAAGACAGTTGCCCGTTGTGCAACCATGAGGAGGAAAGCATCGACCACCTTTTCATCTGATGCGTCTTTACTAGGCAGCTTTGGGCTGTGATCTTCCAGGCCATGGACAAGCCATGTTGGGTGCCCACGATGAATGCCACGCTTGCTGGTTGGTGCGCGACCCAAAGCACTAGCGAGACCCACAAGAGAGTGCTCAATGCTTTTCGTGTTTTAGTCATGTGAAAGATTTGGAAGCACCGCAATGCAATTGTGTTCGAGGGTGCTTCTCCATCGGTGACCCATGTGCTTCATCGCTTCGCGGAGGAAGGCCGGAATTGGAAACAAGCGGGTTTACTTAAAGGCGATCTTGCCGGCTTCTTTAACCGGGTGGAACGGCGGGCGAGCATGACAAGTTAGCTTCTGAGAAAGTAGCAAGTAGGGTGGAGGTGGTAATGTTGTATATGTAAATACCGTGTAATAACATTGTGGAGGGCTCTTTCATCCTTTTTTTTAATATATATAATACGCACACTCATGCGTATTCGAGAAAAAAATAAACTATGTCACTTGACTAGGACTTAGCCACATCTTAATTGGATTGGAGAGGATGAGTGTTGCTGCATGGCTGCGATGTAGCGTGACGTGTTTTTATGATTTGTTAGTGTGGTTGCTCCGTTGCTGCCACCCTCTCAGCTTTGTTTTCTTTTCGTCCTTCGGTTATGTAGTGTGTTTACTTTGCACTTGGCTTGTGTTTTCTTAACAGAAGTATTGGCTAAAAAAATGCATATTTTTTAGGTCTCATTGGCGCCTGTAAGGAATCGTATATAAGTGTGGCTAGGTCTCTGTCAACTGAAATTCAACTAAGTCTGGCATAATATACAAGAGAGAAAAAGGAAAAAATAGAAAAAGAAACATTGCACAGACTACAATGTAAGATCTCACGGATATAGCATCGACTCAGACTTAACAAAGTCTCAGCCGACTAAGACCTAGCAAGACTGATCTTATATAAGAGTGATCCACACTCTTCCTATTTATCTCAACATGCAGTTGTCATTATTGAAAAATTGATGTTCCACGAGTGATGTGGTCTTTTGCCAAGCTCCTTATCACGGGTTCTCGCCAAATCGACACTTTATCGATGACCACACCTGTCAAACATGGTACTCAGTAGAGGTTCAGTTTTTCGAGAGCTAGCAGAAAAATGCTTGGCAAACGGGAGGGCTGACGATGCCATGAACCTAGGGTAGGGTTATAGGCCTGACCTAGACGCCCTACCCAAGGTCACTATCCTAGAGTCAAGAACATTCAAAGTTCAACAAAGGATACCGACTGAAGTTGCCTTGGAGTGCAATCCACTCGACCAGTTATCTCACTCGGATACCTCAATTCCATTCGACCAAGATGAAGACACTCGACCATACAAGAAACCACTCGGGGTACAGAAGACCTAAAGCCACGCAATGGTCAAGCGTTCACTTGTAGTCTTAAAGATCATTTATAGCTCTTTATAGCTAGCGTTACCAGTAACGCCCTGTGTTAATGTACATTGAACCCTGTGTAACGTGGGATGGCTGGGGTCCGGGCGCACTCTATATAAGCCACCCCCCTTCTCTGGCACAAGGGTTCGCACCCCCTGTAACTCTCACGCATAATTCAGTCGTCCAAGCCTCCGGGCACCGAGACGTAGGGTTGTTACTTCCTCCGAGAAGAGTCTGAACTCGTAAATTTTGCGTGCACAACCTCACCGTAGTTAGGATCTCGCCTCTTCCTACGTACCCCCTACTTTTACTGTCAGACTTACTCTCACGACAGTTGGCGCCCACCGTGGGGCAGGTGTCTTAGCGACTTCTGGCGAGGTTGCAATTTTTCCGATCTCCATCAACATGGTTTCTGGCGGCGGTTTGGCTTTGGGCCGCGAGATCCGTCTCGGCGCGCTCGTTTTCATCGCCGACGACTCCGCCTGGCTTCAAGAGGCCCCCCTCGACGTCGAGGCCCTTCCCATCCGCGGGGCGGCGCACTTTCGTGCGAGTGCCTGCGGCGTCCTCCTGCCGCAGCCGTCGACCCAGTATCGGTCGGCTCCCACGTCGTCGACCCTTCCAGCTGTACGCCGTCGCAAGAGATCTGGTCGATCTCGGCTTCAGCGCTGGGTGAAACATGCGGTGGCCCGCCAGTCGGCCACCCCTCAAGTCGCGACAATCGAGCCCGACGAATCTATCTATGGATTATTCGACCTGCCGACTGGTTCTGCTGAGACTCTGTCCGAGTGTGGGAGCAGCGACCCCGCGGAGGTCCTGATGGTCGACACACCATGTAGCCCGCCTGGTTTCTGTCGCAGTGGCGGCGGCGATGGTGGCGGCGATCCGTCGTGCGGTCATGACGAGTATCATCCCGAAGCCCTCACTTCGGAGCAGAGGGAAGAGTTGCATCATCGCAACATGGAGGCGTTCCACACACCCATCACCGGAGAGACCTCCGAGGCTCGGGCCTTGGAGGCTGCGCGCCTGGCCACCTTGGCTGAGCGCGAGCGTCTGGAGAATCTCCAACATTCACTCTACGAACGCGCTCGTCGACAGATCCCCGAATCCAGTCGACGACACCGACAGTTGTTTCCGCCTGAACCTCTGGTATATCGCACGCCAGTCCAGAATCTTGTAGCAGCAACCCATATAGCAGAGTCGATTCAGCCATCCCGTTCAGAGGCTGGCATAGGTTTGATGCAGATTAGGGCATTGCTCCGAGCGGCAGGAGAACAAAACTCAGCCATTTCTCAGTCACGCAACAAGATCCATAGCAGGTCCGTGGTGGCCGACACAGTCCAGTCGGCTCACAGCCCAAGATCGCCTCCATGGCGTGAGGGTCGTGGGCACCGCCAGGAGCAGTACTTGGGTCGGAACCACGAGAAGTATGATCATCGACTCGGCCGCGATGATGTCCGTCGAGTGCCTACGCCCCCTCCGAGGGGCGGATCGTATGTGCCCTGGTAGTACGATGACAGGCGCCCATATGGCGATGAGCGAAGGGCCCCAGTCGACCAAAGAGAGACTGGGTTTGATGCAATATTAGTTCTTGTGCAGGGTCTGGTCGACAGAGGCCGAGCACATAGAGAAGGACAAGACAGAAATCGTCCAATTGGTAACAGAGTGCATGTTTCTGGGCCTAATTGTTTCAGCAGAGCCATCAGAGCTGCTGAGATCCCTCCCAACTTCAGATTGGCGACGGGAGTGAGTAAGTTCACAGGTGAGTCGAAGCCAGACACTTGGCTAGAGGATTACCGAGTGGCTGTACAAATTGGTGGCGGCAATGATGATGTAGCCATGAAGCAACTCCCCCTGATGCTGGAGGGTTCAGCCAGAGCTTGGTTAAATCAGTTGGCTCCTGGTAGTATCTTCAGTTGGGAAGAATTGGCCCGACTGTTCATCAGGACATTTGAGGGCACTTACAAACGACCTGCAGGGTTAACTGAATTACAGCATTGTGTCCAGAAACCGAATAAACTTTGAGAGATTACATCCAGAGATGGACCACTCTTCATCATACCGTGGAGAATGTGTCTGAGCATCAAGCAGTTTGCGCCTTCAAGGAGGGCGTTCGCTATAGAGAGCTTAACCTGAAATTCGGTCGGACAGGGGACATGTCCCTGGCTCGGATGATGGAAATAGCCACTCGGTATGCTAACAGCGGGGAAGAAGACCGACTCCGTAGTGGCAAGAACAAACCAGTCGCCCAGGACGCCGGAGGAGGAAATTCCAGTCGGAAGCAGAAGCGCAAAGTCGAACCCGCAGGTCCCGGTGAAGCCGCAGTTTTGAACCAAGGGAAATTCAAAGGAAAGCCTAAGGGGCCATGGATCCCCAAGAAAGTGAAAGATCAGCGGGGAATGATGTGCTTGATTTGCCATGTCACATACACACCAAGAAAGATGAAGAGGGAAACCCGATTTACCCCAAGCATACCACTCGACAGTGTCGACTCTTGATTCAGAGCTTCCGAGAGGGTCAGCCCTGTGAAAAGGGGAAGGAATCTGATAAGGATGAAGACAAAGAAGAAGATGATGGTTACCCCAATGTCAATGCCACTTTAGTGACTTTTGCTGACATTGAGAGCAAAAGTCGACTGAAAGTTATCAATCGAGAAGTGAACATGGTTGCTCCGGCAACTACAACATACTTGAAGTGGTCAAAAACTCCCATTACATTCAACCAGTCCGACCACCCAGCGCACGTTGCTACCCCCGGGCGACAAGCATTGGTGGTTGACCCAGTCGTTGGGGCACTCGACTGACCAAGGTTTTGATGGACGGTGGCAGTGGCTTGAACATTCTGTATGCTGAGACCCTCCGAGGGATGGGCATTCCAATGTCCAAGCTCAGTGAAAGCAACATGTGATTCCATGGAGTCATCCCAGGAAACAAAGCCGATTCACTCGGTCAGATCACTCTTGATGTGGTTTTCAGCGAGTCAAAGAATTACCGCAAGGAAAAGTTAACATTTGAGGTCATGGATTTTCACAGTGCCTATCATGCTATTTTGGGCAGGCCCGCATACACTCGTTTCATGGCTCGACCATGTTACGTGTACCTCAAGTTGAAGATGCCTGGCCCCAAAGGTGTGACCAAAGTCACTGGGAATCAGCAGAGAGCAGAAGAGTGCCTCCAGAAGGGCTCAAAAATTGCCGATGAACAGATGGCAGCAGCAGAAATGGAAGAGTACAAGAAGACTGCAGATCTGAGTGATTTGTTGCGCGCTAAGAAGCCTGCTTCAGAGTCTGCATTTCAGTCGCCCGGTGAAACAAAGCCTGTTCACATTCACCCGGCCGATCTCAATGTTGCTCCGACTCATATATCAACAACACTCGATAGCAAATAGGAAGAAGTGCTCATCCAGTTCCTCCGTGAGAACTAGGACATCTTCGCATGGAAACCATCTGACATGCCAGGTGTACCCAGGGGACTGGCTGAGCACCGTTTGTGAGTTGACCCAAAAGCAAGACCCGTTAAAGAGCATCTCCATCGGTCCACCGTGGATAAAAGGAAGGCAATTGGCGAGGAGGTGGCTCGGCTTCTGGCAGCTGAGTTCATCCGAGAGATATGCCACTCCGAGTGGCTCGCCAATGTCGTCATGGTCCCCAAGAAAGACGATTCACTTCGTATGTGCATCGATTTCAAGCACATCAATCGAGCCTGCCCGAAAGATCACTTCCCTCTCCCCCACATCGACCAGATTGTCGACTCAACTGCGGGATGTGAGCGTTTGTCCTTTTTGGATGCGTATTCTGAGTACCATTAGATCCGACTGTATGGACCCGACGAAATAGAAACATCCTTCATCACCCCATTTGGGTGTTTTTACTATGCTACCATGCCTTTCGGTCTCAAGAATGCTAGCGCCACATTCATGCGCATGATTCAGAAGTGCCTGCTCACTCAAATCAGTCGAAATGTGGAAGCATACATGGATGATATCATAGTCAAGTCACGTAAAGGTTCCGACCTACTGACTGACCTTGCTGAAACCTTTGCGAACTTGAGAAGATATGATATCAAGCTCAACCCATCAAAGTGCACATTCGGAGTCCCAGGTGGAAAGTTACTCGGTTTCCTCGTTTCCGAACGAGGGATCGATGCAAACCCAGAAAAGGTTGGCGCAATCCTCCAAATGAAACGCCCTGTGCGTGTGCACGACTTTCAGAAGCTTACTGGTTGTTTGGCCGTGTTGAGTCGATTCATCTCTCGTCTCGGTGAAAAGGCTTTGCCTCTTTACCGACTGATGAAGAAGTCTGACAAATTCGAGTGGACTCCTGAAGCCGAAGCAGCATTTGTAGAGCTCAAAGCCCTACTTTCCACCCAGCCGGTGCTTGCTGCCCCAATCAGCAAGGAGCCTCTACTACTGTATATTGCAGCCACTGGACAAGTTGTCAGCACAGTGCTCACGGTCGAGCGGGAAGAAGAAGGCAAAGCCTACAAAGTTCAACACCCATTGTACTATATTTCCGAAGTCTTGACTCCATCCAAGCAGAGATATCTGCATTATCAGAAGCTTGTTTATGGAATTTACTTGAGCACGAAGAAAGTTGCACACTACTTCTCAGACCACTCGGTTTCAGTCGTCAGCGATGCTCCATTATCAGAAATTCTGAACAATAGGGATGCAACTGGTCGAGTGGCAAAGTGGGTGACTGAACTCCTTCCGTTGGATATCGAGTTCGAGGCAAAGAAAGCAATCAAGTCCCAAGCGATAGCAGATTTCCTCGCTGAGTGGATTGAACAGCAACAACCGACTCAGATCCACTCGGAACATTGGACTATGTTCTTTGATGGGTCCAAGATGTTGAATGGCTCTGGTGCTGGTGTAGTCCTGGTATCCCCCAGAGCTGACAAGCTCAGCTACGTCCTCCAAATTCACTTCGATTCTTCAAACAATGAAGATGAGTATGAGGCACTTTTGTATGGGTTGTGTATGGCTATCTCACTCGGCGTCCGTCGCCTGATGGTCTACGGCGACTCGGACTTGGTGGTCAATCAAGTGATGAAGGAATGGGATATCAGGAGTCCAACAATGACTGGTTATTGCAACGCAGTAAGGAAACTAGAGAAGAAGTTTGAGGGGTTAGAGCTCCACCACATACCCCGAATCAAGAATCAAGCCGCTGGCAATCTGGCAAAGTTAGGTTCCACTCGGAAACCTATACCCAACAATGTGTTCTTGGAGCATCTCCACACCCCGTCAGTCCAAGAAGACACTTTCATAGAGGAGCCCCCGCAACCGATAAGTTCAACTGATCCGACCGAGATTGAAGTCCCGGCCGTAGTCGACCTAATCATGGAAGTTTTGGTAATCACCCCCGATTGGACGATACCATATATTGCGTATCTGCTCAGGAAGGAGCTTCCAGAGGATGAAGATGAGGCCCGTCAGATTGTCCGTCGATCCAAAGCCTTCAAAGTGATAGGTGGACAACTTTACAGAGAGAGTGTTACTGGAGTTGCTCAGCGTTGCATCTTCCCAGAAGAAGGCCGAATGATCCTAAATGAAATCCTCTCAGGGACCTGTGGTCACCATGCGTCCTCTCGGACCATAGTGGCCAAAGCATACCGAGCAGGATTCTACTGGCCGCGCGCAAATGAGATGGCAAAAGATATAGTCGACAAGTGTGAAGGCTGCCAGTTCTACTCAAACATGTCTCACAAGCCTACATCTGCCTTGAAGACTATTCCACTCATCTGGCCGTTTGCAGTTGGTAATTGGATATGGTTGGACCCTTCAAGACCGGCAGAAGTGGTTTCACTCATTTGCTTGTGGCGATTGACAAATTCACCAAATGGATCGAAGCTAAGCCTATCAAGAACCTTGATTCAAGCACTGCCATCAGTTTCATCAGAGAGCTGATATTCAGATATGGAGTCCCTCATAAAATTATCACAGATAACGGCTCCAACTTTGATTCTGATGAGTTTGGAGTGTTTTGTGCTTCCCAAGGCACTCGGGTCGATTACGCATCCGTTGCGCACCCGCGGTCGAATGGGAAAGCAGAAAGGGTGAATGGTTTGATCCTTCAAGGGCTGAAACCCCGACTGATACGCGATCTCAAGCATGTTGTTGGAGCCTGGGTGACTGAATTGCCATCTATCTTATGGGGACTGAGAACAACTCCCAACCGGTCGACTGACCGAACTCCTTTTTTCATGGTGTATGGTGCTGAAGCTGTGCTGCCGAGTGACTTGCTGCACAACGCCCCCCGAGTGGAACTCTTCTCAGAAGCAGAAGCAGAACAGGCTCGCCGAGATGCGGTTGATCTCCTGGAGGAAGAACGGGAGATGGCTCTGATCTGGTCGACCATCTATCAACAAGACCTGCGTCGATTCCATGCCCGTAATGTCAGAGGTCGAGCATTCCAAGAAGGAGACCTTGTGCTCCGAGTGCACCAGAAACGACCTCACAAGCTCGCTCCAGCCTGGGAAGGCCCCTTCATCATCATCACCAAAGTTCTCCACAACGGGGTGTATCACCTCTACAACGTAGCCAAGAAAGAAGGCGAGCCACACTCGTGGAATGCGGAGCTGCTCCACCGTTTTTATACCTAAATACTCGGATCAACGAGTTGTAATAAGAATCCTTCAGTTTGCTTATCAAAGACAAGATTTTTTGCAGTATCTTAACGATTGTTACACCTTAAGCATATGTGTTCAAATCCCCCAGTGGGTGGCTTAGCTGCGAACCCGATTCGCCTAAGTTTCAAAAATACTCCGAGTGAAGAGCAACCCTCTCACTCGGGGGCTTAGCTGCGAACCCAATTCGCCTAAGTTTCAAAAATACTCCGAGTGAAGAGCAAACCTCTCACTAGGAGGCTTAGCTGCGACCCCGTACTAGCCTAAGTTTCAAAAATACTCCGAGTGAAGAGCAACCCTCTCACTCGGGGGCTTAGCTGCGAACCCGATTCGCCTAAGTTTCAAAAATACTCCGAGTGAAGTGCAACCCTCTCACTCGGAGGCTTAGTTGCGACCCCGTACTCGCCTAAGTTTCAAAAATCCTCCGAGTGAAGAGCAATCCTCTCACTTGGAGGCTTAGCTACGACCCCGTACTCGCCTAAGTTTCAAAAATCCTCCGAGTGAAGAGCAACCCTCTCACTAGGAGGCTTAGCTGCGACCCCGTACTAGCCTAAGTTTCAAAAATACTCCGAGTGAAGAGCAACCCTCTCACTGGGGCTTAGCTGAACCCGATTCGCCTAAGTTTCAAAAATACTCAGTGAAGAGCAACCCTCTCACTCGGAGGCTTAGTTGCGACCCCGTACTCGCCTAAGTTTCAAAAATCCTCCGAGTGAAGAGCAATCCTCTCACTTGGAGGCTTAGCTACGACCCCGTACTCGCCTAAGTTTCAAAAATCCTCCGAGTGAAGAGCAATCCTCTCACTCGGGGGCTTAGCTGCGACCGCGTACTCGCCTAAGTTTCAAAAATCCTCCGAGTGAAGAGCAACCCTCTCACTCGGGGGCTTAGCTGCGAATCCGATTCACTTAAGTTTCAAAAATACTCCGAGTGAAGAGCAGCCCTCTCACTCGGGGGCTTAGCTGCGACCCTGTACTCGCCAAAGTTAAAAAGTCGCTCCGAGTGAAGAGCAACCCTCTCACTCGGAGGCTTAGCTGCGAATCCGATTCACCTAAGTTCAAAAACCACTCCGAGTGAAGAGCAATCCTCCCACTCGGGGGCTTAGCTGTGACCCTGTACTCGCCTAAGTTACAAAACACTCTGAGTGAAGAGCAACCCTCTCACTCGAGGACTTAGCTGCGACCCCGTACTCGCCTAAGTTTCAAAACACTCCGAGTGAAGAGCAATCCTCCCACTCGGGGGATTAGATGTGACCCCGTACTTGCCTAAGTTACAAAACACTCCGAGTGAAGAGCAATCCTCTCACTCGGGGGCTTAGCTGAGGTCCTGTACTCGCCTAAGTTACGAAACTACGTCAAATGGAGAACAATCTTCCCACTCAGTGGCTTGGCTGTCTCCGAGCTACGCCACAAATACAATGTATGGTTGCACTCGAAGCTGCGCCACAAATACAATGTATGGTTGCACTCGGAGCTGCGCCACAAATACAACGTACGGTTGCACTCGGTGCTGCGCCACTAATACAATGTATGGTCGCACTCGGAGCTGCGCCATAAATACAACGTACGGTTGCACTCGGAGCTGCGCCACAAATACAATGTATGGTTGCACTCGAAGCTGCGCCACAAATACAACGTATGGTTGCACTCGGAGCTACGCCACAAGTACAACGTAATAGTTGCACTCAGAGCTGCGCCACAAGAACAACGTCTATTCTGAGTGGAGAGTCAAGTTCCACTCGGAGTCAAGAGATCTGAAAGTTGTAAAGACAAAGCAACCATATTCAAAGAAAAACCAAGTTCGGATAAATCCAGCAAGGTTCAGAACTGCGAACAGAAGTACCTGGGCGTCAGACCCGGAAGAGTTTAACGATTAAAAAATCACTCAGCATTCCGGGGCAAATAAAAGCAAGGCTTCAAGTTTGTTCACTCAGCAGGAGGAGGGCTAGCTGGTTCGACGAACTCGTCCAGGTCGATTCCATCAGCAATACGAGTAGCAGCGTCGATGAAGGTCTCCATGAAGGACTGGAATTGAAGCTTCTTGGTATTGGCGACCTTGAGAGCTGCCAGCTTCTCTTATTTAACTTCCTTGCAATGAATTCGGACCAGAGACAGAGCCACGTCAGCGCCGCACGGAGCAGATGACTTCTTCTACGCCTGCACTCGACCGGGGATTTCATTAAGTCGAGTCATCAGAGAAGCGAGGTCATTCTGGAATGTCACACCTGGCCAGAGCTCCGTGTCAATCCGCGACACCGCCACCTTCAGTCGTGCAAGATAGTTTGTAAAGCTGGCGAGGCGAGATTCTAGTCGCAGCACGTTCATCGCAGCTTCGTCCTTGACATGAGAGTTAATAGGATCCAGATTCGTCTCAATCCGCCCAGTCTCTTCCTCGAAGTTTCGACAGAATTCTGCACACACAAAAAAGGTGAGTCGACAGTTGTATGTTAAGTCGACAGTGGCAAATCAATCGGACAAGGGAAAGTACCTTCAAGCATAAGGAACATCTTCTTGGCGAGTCCTCCCAGATAAGTCTCCAGTTCGTCCCTCCTCCGAGTGAGATCTCCAACTTTGTCGGTCAAGGCCACCTTGTCCTTCTTCAGCTGCACGACTTCTTTGTTGGCTTCATCAATGGCGGTCTTCAGCTTGGCGTTTTCTTCTTCCAACTTGCCGACTAAAGCCAGCTTCTTGTCAGCAAGTGCAGTTTTCTCTCGCGCCGTCTTCTACGCTGCTGCAAGGTCGAGGTCCTTCTGCTCCAGAGCCTGCTTCATTATTTCTAAAGAAATAACATTCTTCAGACGAGCTTGGAGTTGTCTGTTTTCACTACACACATCTGTTCGAGTGAAGTCACTCGGTCAAAAGACGAAAAGAAAAAGATGGCAAGGCAAACAATCGATCGGTTATTACCTCCCATTGCAGCTGCTTCGTCCTCAGCCTTCTGCAAGTACTCCTTGGCCAACTCTAGGTCGAGATTGAGCTGGATCTGTTCCTCTCCAATTCAGCAAACTGGGCCCCGAGCTCACAAGATTTCTACAATCAACAAATAAGACATGTCAGTCGACAGAAACGAAGATCGATTGCTTCCGAGCGATGAGGTACAAGTTCAAGTTATTACGACAAAAAGAGTTCTAAGACTACTGCCGAATCAAACATTCAACAGTAGTCTCCGGGACTACACCCAGTGGGTGCACTTGGCGTGCCCCCACCGGTTCGGCTTCCCACTCGACATCGACCGTCCAGTCCGAGTAAAAAAACGGCAACACTTATTCTCAGACCACCGCCGACTGCCCGCAGTCGACCGCGGTCTCGGGGACTACACCCCGTGGGTGCACTTGGCGTGCCCTCACTGGTCCGGACCCCACTCAACACGACCTGTCGGGACCGAGTGGAAGAACTATGAAGAAAAGTTTCATAAAGACCCCCGCCGAATCAAACATTCGACAGCGGTCTCGGGGACTACACCCAGTGAGTGCACTCTGCGTGCCCCCACTGATTCAAGAGTTCACTCGGTGCGACATGATCGACTCAATTGAAAGAAGCTACAAAGCAAAAGAAGACACCCAGTGGGTGATCAGATACAAAGTGCAGACTCATGATAGATGCACATTAAAGGTTCCAAAATGCTCATCCACAGACATCTTACGAATAATAAAGTAGCAGTTTTCAAGTACCGTATCCTAACAAGAGCAAGGATCAAGCTAAAAGACCAGTCGGAAATCAACTCACCTGGACATTGGTTTGAAGAGCAGAGCTGGCATCATAGGCAGCCTTGCTAGCCTCATGCACCACCTTCATTTGCTCCATCATAAGGCTTGCTTGGCGTATGGCTTCCCTAGTAGTGCTTACTTGGTCCTCTGGGACATGATGGGTAACAAAGAGTGGAGTTGGTGGAACAGCCGAGGCAACCAGACAAGCTAAAGTCTAGAGTTGCACAGTCAGAGCAGGAGGCTGAGCAGTCGACGCCGAAGGACGATCAGTCGATACAGGATTGGCAAAAGAAACAGAAGCTCGAGTTGGATCTCTGGATCACTGGGCGACTGGTTCTAGCGCTGGAGTCGAGTGAGACGCCTTGCTGGCAGGCACTTTCTTACTTGAAGTCCAACCCCTCCTTCCTGTGTTCTTCTATTGCACGTCTTCATGGTCTTCATCGTCTGGAAGTTCAATAACATGTGGTGGCACTGCAAAAGACTCGACCGTAAGAGTTCAGTCGACCGACACCACAAGTGACAAATTGAGGGCAAGGTTGTAGAGTCATACCAGCTTTGGAAGTGACCATATCTGCACTCTCCTCGTCGTCTTGCTCCTTGTCAATATCCATGGACGTCCCAGAAGTAGCAGCACTGAAAGGTTCAAAAACTCACTTGGTTAAACAAGCAGATGAGTTGGCTAAATCATAGAAAGCAAAGAGAGGAAGCAAAACACTTACGCAGGGGCGACAGGAACATCCACCTTGATCTTGGGCAGGGCCTTCCGAGGCTTCAATGGCGCAACCTTGGGCTGCTTAGCGGCCTTTTCAGACGGTTCCGGGGACGAAGTCCGAGTGCGCTTTTTCACTTGTGCGCTTGGAGGAGCTGCTTTGCTGCGCCCACTTGCAGGGTCTTGAGATTGTTTGGATCGACGCTCTGAGCGGGGTGGCGAGTCGACCTCCTCACTGCCGTCTGAGTCGTCGCTATCATTTTCATCATCATCTGGGGATTGCCAGTCTGTTCTCTCCTCTCCTTCCTGGAACTGCTCTCCATTGGGCATCGAGTACATCTTAGTGTAGATCTGCAATGCGCAAGTCAGTGAAAATTAGTCGGGTACAAGAGCAATTGCGAATCAAAGAGATAAAAACACTCGACATTTTGAGCTTTACCTCTTCCGGCTCGTGCTCATCATCAAATGGCAGAACCCTCCTGGACCCCCTGGGGTTGTCCTTGTTCCCAGTTATGCTATTCAACCACTAAGCCACCTTCTCCTCGGTGACCTCCTCTAGGTGGACCCGAGCGGTGTCATCAGTACCCGAATAAATCCACATCGGATGATCGCGGTCTTGGAGGGGCTGGATACGTCGACTTTGGAACACTTCCAGCAAGTCCAGGCCAGTCATCCCCTCCCGGACTAACCCGACAACTTTGTCAACTAAAAGTGAAACCTCGTCTTTCTCCTCTGGAGTCACGGTCAGCAAAGAAAGCAAGCGGGGTCGATCCATGGTGAAAGGGGGAGACCGGTCGAGTGACCCGAAGTCGGACGTCCTTGCAATAAAACCAGGTCGACTGCCATCCGCGGACTGACTCGGGGAGGGTTATGGAAGGAAAGGTGCTTCTACCCCTAGTCTGAATCCCCAAACCACCACACATTTGGATCACATGCATTTTCTCGTCACTAGGATTCGCTTTCTTTACCGTTTGAGAACGGAAACTGAAGATATGCTTGAAGAGACGCCAGTGTGGTGGACAGCCCAAGAATTTTTCACACAAAGAAACATACGCAACAAGATAGGTGAAGGTGTTTGGGGGGAAGTGGTGGATTTGCGCACCAAAAAGTTCACGAAACCCCGGAAAAAAGGATGCGGAGGCAGAGAAAAACCATGGTCGACATGAGTTGCGAGGAGGACGCACTCACCCTCTTGCAGCTGAGGTTCAGACTCGTTCCCCGGCAATCTCTAAGACCCATGTGCAATCAAGCCCTGTCACAGCCCCAGAATTGTTTGTAATTAGTGGCATCAGCATCCATGCATCATGTTTAAATTTATTTGAAAGTTGAAATGGGGATTGCTCAAACCCTAGCACCAAACCAAATCAACTAGGTTCAAATAAAAATATTCTCAATGAACCCAAAATGCCCTTCAGAAAAGTTTATCATTTTTGGATTGGTTTAAAACCTCTGCCAAAAATGGTGCACATATTTCTAGGCCATTCCGGATTTTTGAGTTAAATCATATGGTATTTGCATTTGGGAATTTAATTGCTAAATAATATTTTAAATGCTCAAATAATCATAAACTAAAATGTTTACTGTTGGATATATTCTAAACAGTAGCCATGATTAGTTACATGATTTCTGGAAGTGTCTAAGTATTTTTAATAAAGCCCTGAAGTTACAGAAATAATAGAAAACAGAAACAATAAATAAAATAACACAAAGAGAGAGAGAGAGTTATTACCTGGGCCTTACCTGGCGCCACCAACCGGCCCAGCACGGCCCAGCCCACCGCCGCTTCCCCCGTGTCGTCTTCCTCCCTCGCCAGAAGGACAGAGGCGCATGGCCGCCCCGCGTCGGCCACCTCCTCCCTCCCTGCCTGCCTGGCTCCTCCCGGTGCTCCTAGACGACGCCACGGAGACGCCACACACCCTCCTAGCCCCTCTCACTCTCTCCCGTGCCTCTCCCCTCCTCTGGCTCTCTCCCTCGCACCACCCGAACGCGCCCGCCGCCGCCGACGTGCACCACCGCGACCACGGTCATCCCCGAGCCGCCCCGAGCTATCCTCGAGCTCCGCCACCTCGTTCCCTACCTCCTCACCGAGCCACGTGACCGGAAGGGCCCCGAAGCGCCGCCCCGATGCTTTTCTCCTCGTCAGCCGCCGCGGATCTCCATCGCTGACTCGCCGTCCGAAGCTTCCCGAGCCCGCCGAGGCTATCACTGCACTCCACGTGAGCTCTTGATCATCCTCCCCTCTCCGCTTTCTTCCTAGCATGCCGTAGCTGCCGCCTCTCTCACCCGACAGCGCCGCCGCTAAAGCTTCGCCGACGATGACGCCCGTGACCATTTGGTCCCGCATGCGCCCAACGCCCTCGCCAGATCGCCAGAGACGCCAGAGGTGTTAACCCGCACGCTAAGGCCGCTGTGGCTCGACCCGAGCTCGCCCGAGCTCCGGCCGCTATACATGCTTCGCCGTCGTCATCTCCGGCGACTCGAGGCCTTCCGACGCTTCGCTAGACGCGGTCGAGCGCTGGCTACCTCCGTGGCCTTCGCGCATCCATCCGTCGCCCGCAGCCCAACTCCGGCGAGTTGCCGCCGCAGTTTTGGGTCGCCGCCGGTGAAACTCCGGCGAGATCCGACGTGGCCTCGTCTTTAGCACTAATCCCTGCCAGCTAACCACCCCACATCCACTGACAGTGGCCCCGCAGCTGGTCAAAGCACGGGTCAACGCGGGATTAGCGCCTCTGTCACTGACCAGTGGACCCCACTGGTCAGGTTTGACCTGGAGGCGCCCAAAGGCCCCGTTAACTTTTCTCTCTCTCTCTCTCTCTCTCTCTCTCTCTCTCTCTCTCTCTCTCTCTCTCTCTCTCTCCATGGAGGCCTCCAAATGCAAAATTCATGAAAATTCATATTTTTACATTTCAAAAAATTCTCTAAAAATACAGAGATAGATGAAGGCATGGTGCACAAGTGTGTAAACTTTCAGGACGGAATATGTTGAAATGAGGGCTGTGCAAAAAAGTAAAATCTGGAGTTTTTTAACACATGATACTATTCATCCTCCCACCATGAATTTGTCTTTTTGTACAAATCACATTTCAACGTATTTCATTCTGAAATTTTACACACGTACGCCTCACATCATTGTTTACTTCCACACAAAAAACCAGATTTATTTTGGAACCAAAATTTTCGAATTTTGATATTTTTTTCAAAAATTTGGCCTCCATGGAGGTCGAGAGCCAAAATGCCATTCTCCAAATTAAGTCACTTCCATGAACATAATACAGTACCTCAAGCAATGTTCACTAAGCGACTGTATGTATGCAGAGTCTAAGGAGAAGAATGTAAAACCTGCAGGAGGGCTGGGCCTGAAGGACGAGAAATGGGGAGGTGGAAACAAGCATTATGGAGGGTATGGGAATGGTGGGGGGTACGGTAATGGTGGAGGGTATGGAAACGCTGGTGGATATGAAAACAATGGGGGAGGCTATGGAAATGGGGGGTATGGAAACAATGATGGAGGATATGGGAGTGGAGGTGGATACCAACATGGTGGAGGATACGGAAACAATGTGGTGGGTATGGTGGAGGATACGGAAATTCTAGGCATGGTGGCGGTTATGGCGGTGGAGGTTATGGACCCGGATATGGTGGCGGTTATGGTCATCCAGGCAACGGTGGTGGATTTGGCGGCGGCGGCTATGGTGGAGGATACGGTGGTGGCGGTGGATACGGTGGAGGTGGAGGATATGGTGGTGGTGGCGGGTATGGTGGAGGTGGAGGTTATGGTGAAGGATCCCGTGGTGCCGGCTATCCTTGAGACGGCTATGTTAGAAGAGGTCACAATGAATGAGTAGATATGTATATTTGCTTTAACTAAACATTTGTGTTAATCTGTGATGTGCTGCTTGAATAAAAGATTTGTCCTTACGCTCGCATATAGATGTAATGTTGAGAAATCGAGCAAGCAAGCTAGGCTTGTGTTGTCTCCTATGTATGAAAGAGAATATACCTTTTGAATTGATAGTGTTTGGCTTCCTAGATGGGCTTTGGTTACTAACGATAAGATGATTAAGAGACTAATATGTGCACCAAATGTAGTCTTGGTTTAGTCTTAAAACTAGTTTTAGAACCGGCATCGATGACATCAGATTTGGATTTGAATCCTTGTGGACAACTGAATGTCCACGTGTGTATACATGATGTGGTCCCAGAGTCAATATTTCTTGTCTGACCATATTTTAGGTACAAAATATTTTACGTAGACTCTATATACACTGCTGAAAAATTGGTGTTTGTCAACTGTCTCGATCTTGCGGAGTTTCATATCATGGGCTCTCGGTAAACCAAACCTTTCCCGAGCACCAAACTTGGCAAACGTGGGCATTCGATAGAGGCTTTAGTTCACTGATAGCTGTCAGAAAAATACACAGCAATGCCAAAACACTCGACCAATACACACTTTGCCCAAGAGCTAGTGGCATGGTACTCAACAACCAGGAACCACGTGGCACAACGTCTGTGGTTGACGGCATTTTTTCTTCTTCCTGTACCATTATTTTGATCCAAAGATTTTTCGGAAAGACACATTGAAATAGAAGCTCTCGAACCTATTCGTTTATGCACTCCATAGATGGAGTGTTAGCTAGGTACATGTTACCCCGCAAAAAAAAGCTAGGTACATGTTGCAGAATGCCCCAAGCAAGCAACTTGGCAAATATTTTCAAATTTCATTTTTACATACAGAAAACGTTTGACGAGTTCTCTCACAAGGAACATGGTATAGTTTAAAGGCGTTCCCAGGTTCTGACACATGACCCGCTTTGTCAAATGCCGGACGCTCGGCAAACAACTATACTGATTTTTTAGCAGTGAAAAATCTTTGTCGAGTACCTTTACTAGGAGCTCGCCAAATTACCTGTTGGAGTTGACAAAGACAGTCAGGCACCACTACTACCGAGTGTGTTACTCCGTACAGGAGACCTTTGCTGAGTTCACCGCTTGGTAAAAGGTATTTTTTTAATAAAATAATGTTTGTAAAGCCATTCAAAACATAGCCAGCACCACATATACATCACATATAATCCACGCAAGCTAGCAACTTGTCGATTACCATGGCAATCACAACTAGTCCATATACCAACAAGTCACGTAACAATATCAAAAGCATATAAAGTTCACAAGCATCGTACAAGTCACACATAAGATAGAAAACATTGGAAGTTCGAAAGTAGTTCATCGACACAACCTCTCAACTCCGTAGACGCGGGCTTTGTGATTGTGGGGGAGGAGGAGGGGTATGCTTCATAGCCTTGACACTTTCATGAAGCGCCTACAGTTATCTTTGTTACCCTTGTATCATACTGGATGATCGGTTAATATTGGTGGCTATTATGGGAAAGTGGTAACCCTTGAACTCTACCCGGAGCATCTCTCTTGCAGCCACTTCTTCCCGCGGTCGTGCCACCTGTGCGGCCTCGGCCTCCTCCCATTTCATCCTTTCTTCTTCCAGCTTTGTGGCCCAAATATAGATTGCAATTCAGGAATGTAAAGACATGGGTATGGAAGTTGCAAATCTGGAGTCATGCAATCTCACGTGAATGAGTCGTCGGGTGACTCCTCATGGAGGGACTTGAGCTTGTGCTCGGTGCCTGGATCTGAAATAGTTTGGGATGTGAGGAGGTGGCGACTGCACCTTTGCAAATGAGGTGGCAACCATTCTTCTTCACACCTCCTACCCACATGACCAATTCTGGATCGGGTGGCTACTACAGAGGATCAACCACGGACCCATGTTTCTCACGGTACACAGTTGTGTACGCATCCATCTTCTCCTTGGTTGAGTTGTTGTAATACCCTCGGCCCCCTTTCCCCTATGGCCATGTGCACATGCCCGCATGATGTTGATGTGGCACCCAGGTTGTTGTCTCACTTGCAAGAGAAAGCATCACGATTAATAAACATATATGCACCTGGAGACAAAATTGACCTTGGAGTTGCACATACCATCTTTTGGTAGCTAACTGCCAGGTTGAGGCCGCCTAGGACATGTGAGAGGCCCTTCATCCACGGTTTCTCCTCCCTTTTTCGTAACGTGTCGCACCTGCCGCGCAGGGTCTCACCACATACCCATGAATGTCGTCCAACAATCAGCTGGGATCCATGGCTCCATCATCTAGCTACTCAGACAAAGTACATCATATGACGAATAGAAGAAACAAGAGGCTACTGATGTAAGTAGTACCAAGCAGTGATTTTACTTCCCCTCGTCCTCCAGGGGGCGACATCTCATCTCAGTCGTGTATCACACAATGTGCTTCATGTTAGAGAGACGGTTCTTGGAATCTCTCTCTGCCATCAGGCGTGCCTCAACCAGGTGCCCATCCTGGCAGGTAAAGTGTTCCAATAACAATGCAAATAGCAGTTAAATATTTACCAAGCATCGAATATGGACCAATGCAGTGTGAAATGTACTTACCCACATATCTCGATAGATCCGGTCGGACTTGTTGTCACACTCGTCATCCAGGGCGTTGTTGTACTTCTCCCAAGTGAATCGTGGGGACGATTAAACCTTGTCATTCAGCTTCACCATGTCGGGGGAGTCCTCCTTCAGAAGAGCACCAATGATGTGGTTCACCTACCGGTGGTGTGAAGCCGCTTGAACGAGTTCCCACTGACTACACAATGAAAATGAAAGTCATATGTCAGTGTTCGAATATTATATGCCAAGAACTTTGAAGGACATCATTTACTTGTCTAAGTAGGGTCAAACGACAGGCTGGTGCTCGGGAGGTATGGGCTTCGGTACCTCCGACTGACCACACCCAGAGTGCTTCTTCATGCCTGTAGAGCTAGAGGCAGACCCCTCCTCGTCCTCACGCACCATCTCGTGCTCCTCCTTGCCAGGAGTGTAGATATCGTGGTCCTCATGGCAGCGGGTATAGAACCACTTGAGGAAGAGTAGCCACGGTCGCCACTGCCAGAAAGCCTTATTGATTTTACAAGTCACCTGATGCTTGATGAAGCATCTTCTATAAGAAAGACATAACCAAAAGAACACATATTAATATCATCATCACAATAACATGGAAAAATTCAAGAAAATCTTCACATCCCTAGTGTCTTTGAAATAAACAATTCAAATAAGAAGAAACATGGGAAACGAGTTGTCGTGGCACATATCACATACGCAAGCAGATATCATATGCACAAGCACTATTTAATACTTCATTACATAAGTAGAGCATGGTACCACATTAACACCATACAAATCTTAATTAAATAGTACATTCACTAATGCACTCCATTACCTACAACATCAACACTACATCTATATCAAACTATCTGGCTAGACTACTCCGATAATGGAGCTCCAGATTGAAGTTGGAGAAGCGGGGTGACGAATAGTCAGAGCAGCAGGACGGGACGTGTAGCACCCCCCCCCCCTCGAGGTTCACCTCGTGATCATTGGTGGTGGACCGAATCCATGGCAATGGGTCATCTCTCTCCTTCGTCTCGTCGACGAACTTGTCAAGATCGGCGAAATACTTATGCTTCTCTGAAGGAAATATGCCCTAGAGGCAATAATAAAGTTATTATTTATTTCCTTATACCATGATAAATGTTTATTATTCATGCTAGAATTGTATTAACCGGAAACATAATACATGTGTGAATACATAGACAAACAAATAGTCACTAGTATGCCTCTACTGGACTAGCTCATTAATCAAAGATGGTTATGTTTCCTAACCATAGACATGTGTTGTCATTTGATTAATGGGATCACCTCATTAGGAGAATGATGTGATTGACATGACCCATTCCGTTAGCTTAGCACTTGATCGCTTAGTATGTTGCTAATGCTTTCTTCATGACTCATACATGTTCCTCGTAACTATGAGATTATGCAACTCCGCTTACGGAGGAACACTTTGGTACTACCAAACGTCCACAACGAATCGGGTGATTATAAAGGAGTACTACAGGTGTCTCCAAAGGTACTTGTTGGGTTGGCGATTTTGAGATTAGGTTTTGTCACTCCGATTGTCGGAGAGGTATCTCTAGGCCTTCTCGGTAATACACATCACTTAAGCCTTGCAAGCATTACAACTAATGAGTTAGTTGTGAGATGATGTATTACGGAACGAGTAAAGAGATTTACCGTAACGAGATTGAACTAGGTATTGGATACCGACGATCGAATCTCGGGTAAGTAACATACCGATGACAAAGGAACAACGATGTCGTTATGCGGTTTGACCGATAAAGATCTTCGAGAATATGTAGGAACCAATATGGGCATCCAGGTTCCGCTATTGGTTATTGACCGAGAATGATTCTAGGTCATGTCTACATAGTTCTCGAACCCGTAGGGTCCGCACGCTTAACGCTTCGATGACAGCTCATTATGAGTTTATAAGTATTGATGCACCAAGGTTGTTCGAGTCCCTGATGTGATCACGGACATGACGAGGAGTCTCGAAATGGTTGAGACATAAAGATTGATATATTGAAGCCTACATTTGGACATCGGAAGTGTTCCGAGTGAAATCGAATTTATCGAGTACCGGAGGTTACCGAACCCCGGAAATACATGGGCCCTAGTGGGCCTTGGAGGAAAGGAGAAAGGGCCAGCCCTAGGTGGCGCGCGCCCCCTTCCCTAGTCCTATTAGGACTAGGAAAGGTGGGCCGCCCCTCTCTCTCTTTCCCTCCTAATCCTAATCCAACTAGATTGAGGGGAATCCTACTCCCGAGGAGTAGGACTCCTTGGTCGCCTCCCCCTTGGGCGCCACCTCCCCTTGGCTCCTTTATATACGGGGCAGGGGGCACCCCATAACACACAAGTTGATCTACGGATCTTTCCTTAGCCGTGTGCGGTGCCCCTTCCACCATATTCCACTTCGTCATATCGTCATGAGCTTAGGCGAAGCCTGCGCGGAGAAGTCATATCGTCGCGAGCTTAGGCGAAGCCCCGCGTCGGTGGAGCATCAACATCGCCACCACGCCGTCGGTCGACGGAACTCATCCCGACACTTTGCTGGATCGGAGTCCGGGATCGCCATCGAGCTGAACGTGTGCGAACTCGGAGGTGCCGTCGTTCGGTACTTGGATCGGTCGGATCGTGAAGACGATGACTACATCAACCGCGTTGTTATAACGCTTCGCTTTCGGTCTCACGAGGGTACGTGGACGGACATTCTCCCTCTCGTTGCTATGCCATCACCATGGTCTTGCGTGATCGTAGGAAATTTTTGAAATTACTACGCTCCCCAACAAAGGCATCCGAGCCTGGTTTTATGCGTTGATGTCATATGCACGAGTAGAACACAAGTGAGTTGTGGGCGATACAAGTCATACTACCTACCAGATGTCATACTTTGGTTCAGCGGTATTGTGAGATGAAGCGGCCCGACCGACATTACGCCAGACGCTTACGCGAGACTGGTTTCACCGCCGTGAGCACTCGTTGCTTAAAGGTGACCGCGGGTGTCTGTCTCTCTCACTTTAGTTGAACCGAGTGTGGCTACACCCGGTCCTTGAGAAGGTTAAACGGAGTCTATTTGACGAAGTATCGCTGTGGTTTTGATGCGTGGTAAGAACGGTTCTTGCTCAGCCCGTAGCAGCCACGTAAAACTTGCAACAACAAAGTAGAGGACGCCTAACTTGTTTTTGCAGGGCATGTTGTGATGTGATATGGTCAAGACGTGATGCTATATTTTATTGTATGAGATGATCATGTTTTGTAACCGAAGTTATCGACAATCGGCAGGAGCCATATGGTTGTCGCTTATTGTATGAAATGCAACGCCATGTAATTGCTTTACTTTATCACTAAGCAGTAGCGATAGTCGAGAAGCAATAGTTGGCGAGACGACAACGATGCTACGATGGAGATCAAGGTGTCGCGCCGGTGACGATGGTGATCATGACGGTGCTTGGCGATGGAGATCACAAGCACAAGATGATGATGACCATATCATATCACTTATATTGATTGCATGTGATGTTTATCCTTTATGCATCTTATCTTGCTTTGATTGACGGTAGCATTATAAGATGATCTCTCACTAAAATTATCAAGAAGTGTTCTCCTCGAGTATGCACCGCTGCCAAAGTTCGTAGTACCCGCACACCACGTGATGATCGGGTGTGATAAGTTCTACGTCCATCTACAACGGTGCAAAACAGTTGCACACGCGAATACTCAAGTTAAACTTGACGAGCCTTGCATATAACAGATATGGCCTCGAACACGGAGACCGAAAGGTCGAACGTGAATCATATAGTAGATATGATCAACATAGTGATGTTCACCATTGAAACTACTCCGCCTCACGTGATGATCGGACATGGTTTAGTTGATTTGGATCACGTGTTCACTTAGATGACTAGAGAGATGTCTGCCTAAGTGGGAGTTTTTAATATGATTAATTGAACTTAAATTTATCATGAACTTAGTACCGATAGTATTTTGCTTGTCTATGTTTACCGTAGATAGATGGCTCGTGCTGTTGTTCCGTTGAATTTTAATGCGTTCCTTGAGAAAGCAAAGTTGAAAGATGATGGTAGCAATTACACGGACTGGGTCCGTAATTTGAGGATTATCCTCATTGCTGCACGTAAAAATTACGCCCCGAAGCACCGCTGGGTGACAGAACCTGCTGCAGATGCCGAGCGAAGTTGTGAACGTCTCGCAAAGCAAAGCTGATGACTACTCAATAGTTCAAGCAGCCATGCTTTACGGCTTAGAACCGGTCTTCAACGACGTTTTGAACGCCATGGAGCATATGAGATGTTCCAAGAGTTGAAGTTAATATTTCAAGCAAATGCCCGGATTGAGAGATATGAAGTCTCCAATAAGTTCTATAGCTGCAAGATGGAGGAGAATAGTTCACGGTGAGCACATACTCAAAATGTCCGGGTATAACAATCACTTAATTCAGCTGGGAGTTAATCTTCCGGATGATAGTGTCATTGATGAAATTCTCCAATCATCGCCACCAAGCTACAAGAGCTTCGTGATGAACTATAATATGCAAGGGATGACTAAGACAATTCTCGAGCTCTTCGCGATGCTAAAAGCAGCGAGGTAGAAATCAAGAAAGAGCATCAAGTGTTGATGGTCAACAAGACCACTAGTTTCAAGAAAAGGGCAAAGGGAAGAAGAAGGAAACTTCAAAAGAACAGCAAGAAAGTTGCTGATCAAGAGAAGAAACCCAAGTCTGGACCTAAGCCCAAATCGAGTGTTTTTACCGCAAGCGAGACTAGACACCGAAGCGGAACTGCCCCAAGTATTTGGCGGATAAAAAGGATGGCAAGGTGAACAAAGGTATATGTGATATACATGTTATTGATGTGTACCTTACTAGAGCTCGTAGTAGCACTGGTATTTGATACTGGTTCATTGCTAATATTTGCAACTCAAACAGGACTACGGAATAGACGAGCACCGCAAAGGACGAGGTGATGATGCGCTGGGAAATGGTTCCAAAGTCAATGTGATCGCGGTCGGCACGCTACCTCTACATCTACCTTCGGGATTAGTTTTAGACCTAAATAATTGTTATTTGGTGCCGCGTTGAGCATGAACATTATATCTGGATCTTGTTTAATGCGAGACGGTTATTCATTTAAATCAGAGAATAATGGTTGTTCTATTTATATGAGTAATATCTTTTATGGTCATGCACCCTTGAAGAATGGTCTATTCTTGTTGAATCTCGACAAGAATGATACACATATTCATAATGTTGAAGCCAAAAGATGCAGAGTTGATAATGATAGTGCAACATATTTGTGGCACTTGCCGCTTAGGTCATATCGGTGTAAAACGCATGAAGAAACTCCATACCGATGGGCTTCGAATCACTTGATTATGAATCACTTGGTACTTATGAACCGTGCCTCATGGGCAAGATGACCAAAACGCCGTTCTCCTAACTATGGAGCGAGCAACTGATTTGTTGGAAATCATACATACCGATGTTTGTGGTCCAATGAATGTTGAGGCACGCGGCGGTATCGTTATTTTCTCACCTTCACAGATGATTTGAGCAGATATGGGTATATCTACTTAATGAAACACAAATCTGAAACATTTGAAAAGTTCAAAGAATTTCAGAGTGAAGTGGAAAATCATCGTAACAAGAAAATAAAGTTTCTACGATCTGATCGTGGAGGAGAATATTTGAGTTACGAGTTTGGTTTACATTTGAAACAATATGGAATAGTTTAGCAACTCACGCCACCCGAACACCACAGAGAAATGGTGTGTCCGAACGTCAGAATCGTACTTTTACTAGATATGGTGCGATCTATGATGTCTATTTCGATTTACCGCTATCGCTTTGGGGTTATGCTTTAGAGACGGCCGCATTCACGTTAAATAGGACACCGTCAAAATCCGCTGAGACGACGCCTTATGAACTGTGGTTTGGCAAGAAACCAAAGTTGTCGCTTTCTTAAAGTTTGGGGCTGCGATGCTTATGTAAAGAAACTTCAACCAGATAAGCTCGAACCCAAATCGGAAAAATGTGTCTTCATAGGATACCCAAAGGAGATGTTGGGTACACCTTCTATCACAGATCTGAAGGCAAGATTTTCGTTGCTAAATTCGGATCCTTTCTAGAGAAGGAGTTTCTCTCGAAAGAAGTGAGTGGGAGGAAAGTAGAACTTGATGAGATAATCAGTATCTACTCCCTTATTGGAAAGTAGTTCATCACAAGAAATGGTTCTGTGACAACTACACCAATTAGTGAGGAAACTAATGATGATGATCATGAAGCTTCAGATCAAGTTACTATTGAACCTCGAGGTCAACCAGAGTAAAATACGCACTGAGTGGTACGGTAATCTTATTCGGAAGTCATGTTACTTGACCATGGCGAACCTACAAACTATGAAGAAGCGATGGTGAGCCCAGATTCGCAAAATGGCTGGAAGCCATGAAATCTGAGATGGGATCCATGTATGAGAACAAAGTATGGACTTTGGTTGACTTGCCGATGATCGGCAAGCCATTGAAAATAAATGGATCTTTAAGAAGAAGACCGACGCTGATGGTAATATAACTGTTTACAAAGCTCGACTTGTTGCGAAAGGTTTTCGACAAGTTCAAGGGGTTGACTACGATGAGACTTTCTCACCCGTAGAGATGCTTAAGTCTGTCCGAATCATGTTAGCAATTGCCGATTTTATGATTATGAAATTTGGCAAATGGATGTAAAACCGCATTCTTGAATGGATTTCTAGAAGAAGAGTTGTATATGATGCAACCAGAAGGTTTTGTCGATCCAAAGGGTACTAACAAAGTGTGCAAGCTCCAGCGATCAATTTATGGTCCGTGCAAGCCTCTCGGAGTTGGAATAAACGCTTTGATAGTGTGATCAAAGCATATGGGTTTGTCTGCACTTTTGGAGAAGCCTCAGATTTACAAGAAAGTGAGTGGGAGCTCAGAGCATTTCTGATATTATATGTGGACGATATATTATTGATTGGAAATGATATAGAATTTCTGGATAGCATAAAAGGATACTTGAATAAAAGTTTTTCAATGAAAGACCTCGGTGAAGCTGCTTATATATTGGGCATCAAGATCTATAGAGATAGATCAAGACGCTTAATTGGACTTTCACAAAGCACATACCTTGATAAAGTTTTGAAAAGTTCAAAATGGATCGTGCAAAGAAAGGTTTTTACCTGTATTACAAGGTGTAAGATTGAGTCGACTCAATGCCCGACCACAGCAGAAGATAGAGAGAAAATGAAAGATGTTCCTATGCTTCAGCCATAGGCTCTATCATGTATGCAATGCTGTGTACCAGACTGACGATGCTTAGCTGTAAGCTTGGCAGGAAGGTACCAAAGTAATCCAGAGTGGATCATCGGACAGCGGTCAAGAACATCCTGAAATACCGAAAAGGACTAAGGATATGTTTCTCATATATGGAGGTGACAAAGAGCTAGTCGTAAATGGTTACGCCGATGTAAGCTTTGACACCGATCCGGACGATTCTAAATCGCAAACCGGATACGTGTTTTTATTAAACGGTGGAGCTGTCGGTTGGTGCAGTTCTAAACAAAGCGCCGTGGCGGGATCTACATGTGAAGCGGAGTACATAGCTGCTTCGAAGCAGCAAATGAAGGAGTCTGGATGAAAGAGTTCATTTTCGATCTAGGTGTCATACCTAGTGCATCGGGACCGATGAAGATCTTCCGTGACAATATCGGTGCAATTGCCTTGGCAAAGGAATCCAGATTTCACAAGAGGACCAAGCATATCAAGAGACGCTTCAATTCCATTCGGGACCAAGTCCAAGTGGGAGACATAGAGATTTGCAAAATACATACGGATCTGAATGTTGCGCACCGCTGACTAAGCCTCTTCCACGAGCAAAACATGATCAGCACCAAGACTCCATGGGTGTTAGGATCATTACTTTGTAATCTAGATTATTGACTCTAGTGCAAGTGGGAGATCAAGGAAATATGCCCTAGAGGCAATAATAAAGTTATTATTTATTTCCTTATACCATGATAAATGTTTATTATTCATGCTAGAATTGTATTAACCTGAAACATAATACATGTGTGAATACATAGACAAACAAATAGTCACTAGTATGCCTCTATCGACTAGCTCATTAATCAAAGATGGTTATGTTTCCTAACCATAGACATGTGTTGTCATTTGATTAATGGGATCACATCATTAGGAGAATGATGTGATTGACATGACCCATTTCGTTAGCTTAGCACTTGATCGCTTAGTATGTTGCTAATGCTTTCTTCATGACTCATACATGTTCCTGTAACTATGAGATTATGCAACTCCTGCTTACGGAGGAACACTTTGGTACTACCAAACGTCACAACGAATCGGGTGATTATAAAGGAGTACTACAGTGTCTCCAAAGGTACTTGTTGGGTTGGCGATTTCGAGATTAGGTTTTGTCACTCCGATTGTCGGAGAGGTATCTCTAGGCCTTCTCGGTAATACACATCACTTAAGCCTTGCAAGCATTACAACTAATGAGTTAGTTGTGAGATGATGTATTACGGAACGAGTAAAGAGATTTACGGTAACGAGATTGAACTAGGTATTGGATACCGACGATCGAATCTCGGGTAAGTAACATACCGATGACAAAGGAACAACGATGTCGTTATGCGGTTTGACCGATAAAGATCTTCAGAGAATATGTAGGAACCAATATGGGCATCCAGGTTCCGCTATTGGTTATTGACCGAGAATGGTTCTAGGTCATGTCTACATAGTTCTCGAACCCGTAGGGTCCGCACGCTTAACGCTTCGATGACAGTTCATTATGAGTTTATAAGTATTGATGCACCAAGGTTGTTCGAGTCCCGGATGTGATCACGGACATGACGAGGAGTCTCAAATGGTTGAGACATAAAGATTGATATATTGAAGCCTACATTTGACATCGGAAGTGTTCCGAGTGAAATCGAATTTATCGAGTACCGGAGGTTACCGAACCCCGGAAATACATGGGCCCTAGTGGGCCTTGGAGGAAAGGAGAAAGGGCCAGCCCTAGGTGGTCACGCCCCCCCTCCCCTAGTCCTATTAGGACTAGGAAAGGTGGGCCGCCCCTCTCTCTCTTTCCCTCCTAATCCTAATCCAACTAGGATTGAGGGGAATCCTACTCCCGAGGGAGTAGGACTCCTTGGTGCGCCTCCCCTTGGGCCGCCACCTCCCCTTGGCTCCTTTATATACGGGCAGGGGCACCCCATAACACACAAGTTGATCTACGGATCTTTCCTTAGCCGTGCGGTGCCCCTTCCACCATATTCCACTTCGTCATATCGTCATGAGCTTAGGCGAAGCCTGCGCCGGAGAAGTCATATCGTCATGAGCTTAGGCGAAGCCCTGCGCCGGTGGAGCATCAACATCGCCACCACGCCGTCGTCTTGACGGAACTCATCCCGACACTTTGCTGGATCGGAGTCCGGGATCGCCATCGAGCTGAACGTGTGCGTAACTCGGAGGTGCCGTCGCTCGGTGCTTGGATCGGTCGGATCGTGAAGACGCATCGACTACATCAACCGCGTTGTTATAACGCTTCGCTTTCGGTCTCACGAGGGTACGTGGGCGGACACTCTCCCTCTCGTTGCTATGCCATCACCATGGTCTTGCGTGATCGTAGGAAATTTTTGAAATTACTCGCTCCCCAACAATGGCATCCGAGCCTGGTTTTATGCGTTGATGTCATATGCACGAGTAGAACACAAGTGAGTTGTGGGCGATACAAGTCATACTACCTACCAGCATGTCATAGTTTGGTTCAGCGGTATTGTGAGATGAAGCGCCCGGACCGACATTACGCGTGACGCTTACGCGAGACTGGTTTCACCGCTGAGCACTCGTTGCTTAAAGGTGACCGGCGGTGTCTGTCTCTCTCACTTTAGTTGAACCGAGTGTGGCTACACCCGTCCTTGAGAAGGTTAAACGGAGTCTATTTGACGAAGTATCGCTGTGGTTTTGATGCGTAGGTAAGAACGGTTCTTGCTCAGCCCGTAGCAGCCACGTAAAACTTGCAACAACAAAGTAGAGGACGCCTAACTTGTTTTTGCAGGGCATGTTGTGATGTGATATGGTCAAGACGTGATGCTATATTTTATTGTATGAGATTATCATGTTTTGTAACCGAAGTTATCGGCAATCGGCAGGAGCCATATGGTTGTCGCTTATTGTATGAAATGCAACGCCATGTAATTGCTTTACTTTATCACTAAGCAGAGCGATAGTCGAGAAGCAATAGTTGGCGAGACGACAACGATGCTACGATGGAGATCAAGGTGTCGCGCGGTGACGATGGTGATCATGACGGTGCTTCGCGATGGAGATCACAAGCACAAGATGATGATGACCATATCATATCACTTATATTGATTGCATGTGATGTTTATCCTTTATGCATCTTATCTTGCTTTGATTGACGGTAGCATTATAAGATGATCTCTCACTAAAATTATCAAGAAGTGTTCTCCTGAGTATGCACCGCTGCCAAAGTTCGTAGTACCCGGACACCACATGATGATCGGGTGTGATAAGTTCTACGTCCATCTACAACGGTGCAAAACAGTTGCACACGCGAATACTCAGTTAAACTTGACGAGCCTTGCATATAACAGATATGGCCTCGAACACGGAGACCGAAAGGTCGAAACGTGAATCATATAGTAGATATGATCAACATAGTGATGTTCACCATTGAAACTACTCCGCCTCACGTGATGATCGGACATGGTTTAGTTGATTTGGATCACGTGTTCACTTAGATGACTAGAGAGATGTCTGCCTAAGTGGGAGTTTTTAATATGATTAATTGAACTTAAATTTATCATGAACTTAGTACCGATAGTATTTTGCTTGTCTATGTTTACTGTAGATAGATGGCTCGTGCTGTTGTTCCGTTGAATTTTAATGCGTTCCTTGAGAAAGCAAAGTTGAAAGATGATGGTAGCAATTACACGGACTGGGTCCGAATTTGAGGATTATCCTCATTGCTGCACGTAAAAATTACGCCCCGAAGCACCGCTGGGTGACAGCCTGCTGCAGATGCTTGAGCGAAGTTGTGAACGTCTGCAAAGCAGAGCTGATGACTACTCAATAGTTCATGTGCCATGCTTTACGGCTTAGAACCGGTCTTCAACGACGTTTTGAACGTCATGGAGCATATGAGATGTTCCAAGAGTTGAAGTTAATATTTCAAGCAAATGCCCGGATTGAGAGATATGAAGTCTCCAATAAGTTCTATAGCTGCAAGATGGAGGAGAATAGTTCACAAGGAGCACATACTCAAAATGTCCGGGTATAACAATCACTTAATTCAGCTGGGAGTTAATCTTCCGGATGATAGTGTCATTGATGAATTCTCCAATCACGCCACCAAGCTACAAGAGCTTCGTGATGAACTATAATATGCAAGGGATGACTAAGACAATTCACGAGCTCTTCGCGATGCTAAAAGCATGAAGTAGAAATCAAGAAAGAGCATCAAGTGTTGATGGTCAACAAGACCACTAGTTTCAAGAAAAGGGCAAAGGGAAGAAGAAGGAAACTTCAAAAGAACAGCAAGAAAGTTGCTGATCAAGAGAAGAAACCCAAGTCTGGACCTAAGCCTGAAACTGAGTGTTTTTACCGCAAGCGACTAGACACCGGAAGCGGAACTGCCCCAAGTATTTGGCGGATAAAAGGATGGCAAGGTGAACAAAGGTATATGTGATATACATGTTATTGATGTGTACCTTACTAGAGCTCGTAGTAGCACTGGTATTTGATATCGGTTCTGTTGCTAATATTTGCAACTCAAACAGGACTACGGAATAGACGAGCAATCGCAAAGGACGAGGTGATGATGCGCGTGGGAAATGGTTCCAAAGTCAATGTGATCGCGGTCGGCACGCTACCTCTACATCTACCTTCGGATTAGTTTTAGACCTAAATAATTGTTATTTGGTGCCGCGTTGAGCATGAACATTATATCTGGATCTTGTTTAATGCGAGACGGTTATTCATTTAAATCGAGAGAATAATGGTTGTTCTATTTATATGAGTAATATCTTTTATGGTCATGCACCCTTGAAGAATGGTCTATTCTTGTTGAATCTCGACAAGAATGATACACATATTCATAATGTTGAAGCCAAAAGATGCAGAGTTGATAATGATAGTGCAACATATTTGTGGCAATCGCCGCTTTAGGTCATATCGATGTAAAACGCATGAAGAAACTCCATACCGATGGGCTTCGAATCACTTGATTATGAATCACTTGGTACTTATGAACCGTGCCTCATGGGCAAGATGACCAAAACGCCGTTCTCCGGAACTATGGAGCGAGCAACTGATTTGTTGGAAATCATACATACCGATGTTTGTGGTCCAATGAATGTTGAGGCACGCCGGCGGTATCGTTATTTTCTCACCTTCACAGATGATTTGAGCAGATATGGGTATATCTACTTAATGAAACACAAATCTGAAACATCTGAAAAGTTCAAAGAATTTCAGAGTGAAGTGGAAAATCATCGTAACAAGAAAATAAAGTTTCTACGATCTGATCGTGGAGGAGAATATTTGAGTTACGAGTTTGGTTTACATTTGAAACAATATGGAATAGTTTCAAGAACTCACGCCACCCGAACACCACGGAGAAATGGTGTGTCCGAACGTCAGAATCGTGACTTTACTAGATATGGTGCGATCTATGATGTCTATTTCCGATTTACCGCTATCGCTTTTGGGGTTATGCTTTAGAGACGGCCGCATTCACGTTAAATAGGACACCGTCAAAATCCGCTGAGACGACGCCTTATGAACTGTGGTTTGGCAAGAAACCAAAGTTGTCGTTTCTTAAAGTTTGGGGCTGCGATGCTTATGTAAAGAAACTTCAACCAGATAAGCTCGAACCCAAATCGGAAAAATGTGTCTTCATAGGATACCCAAAGGAGATCATTGGGTACACCTTCTATCACAGATCTGAAGGCAAGATTTTCGTTGCTAAATTCGGATCCTTTCTAGAGAAGGAGTTTCTCTCGAAAGAAGTGAGTGGGAGGAAAGTAGAACTTGATGAGATAATCAGTATCTACTCCCTTATTGGAAAGTAGTTCATCACAAGAAATGGTTCCCGTGACAACTACACCAATTAGTGAGGAAACTAATGATGATGATCATGAAGCTTCGATCAAGTTACTACTGAACCTCGTGAGGTCAACCAGAGTAAAATACGCACTGAGTGGTACGGTAATCTTATTCGGAAGTCATGTTACTTGACCATGGCGAACCTACAAACTATGAAGAAGCGATGGTGAGCCCAGATTCGCAAAATGGCTGGAAGCCATGAAATCTGAGATGGGATCCATGTATGAGAACAAAGTATGGACTTTGGTTGACTTGCCCGATGATCGGCAAGCCATTGAAAATAAATGGATCTTTAAGAAGAAGACCGACGCGATGGTAATATAACTGTCTACAAAGCTCGACTTGTTACGAAAGGTTTTCGACAAGTTCAAGGGGTTGACTACGATGAGACTTTCTCACCCGTAGAGATGCTTAAGTCTGTCCGAATCATGTTAGCAATTGCCGATTTTATGATTATGAAATTTGGCAAATGGATGTAAAACCGCATTCTTGAATGGATTTCTAGAAGAAGAGTTGTATATGATGCAACCAGAAGGTTTTGTCGATCCAAAGGGTACTAACAAAGTGTGCAAGCTCCAGCGATCAATTTATGGTGCAGTGCAAGCCTCTCGGAGTTGGAATAAACGCTTTGATAGTGTGATCAAAGCATATGGGTTTGTATCTGCACTTTTGGAGAAGCCTCAGATTTACAAGAAAGTGAGTGGGAGCTCAGAGCATTTCGATATTATATGTGGACGACATATTATTGATTGGAAATGATATAGAATTTCTGGATAGCATAAAAGGATACTTGAATAAAAGTTTTTCAATGAAAGACCTCGGTGAAGCTGCTTACATATTGGGCATCAAGATCTATAGAGATAGATCAAGACGCTTAATTGGACTTTCACAAAGCACATACCTTGATAAAGTTTTGAAAAAGTTCAAAATGGATCGAGCAAAGAAAGGTTTTTACCTGTACTACAAGGTGTAAGATTGAGTCGACTCAATGCCCCACCACAGCAGAAGATAGAGAGAAATGAAAGATGTTCCTATGCTTCAGCCATAGGCTCTATCATGTATGCAATGCTGTGTACCAGACACCGACGATGCTTAGCTGTAAGCTTGGCAGGAAGGTACCAAAGTAATCCAGAGTGGATCATCGGACAGCGGTCAAGAACATCCTGAAATACCGAAAAGGACTAAGGATATGTTTCTCATATATGGAGGTGACAAAGAGCTAGTCGTAAATGGTTACGCCGATGTAAGCTTTGACACCGATCCGGACGATTCTAAATCGCAAACCGGATACGTGTTTTTATTAAACGGTGGAGCTGTCGGTTGGTGCAGTTCTAAACAAAGCGCCGTGGCGGGATCTACATGTGAAGCGGAGTACATAGCTGCTTCGAAGCAGCAAATGAAGGAGTCTGGATGAAAGAGTTCATTTTCGATCTAGGTGTCATACCTAGTGCATCGGGACCGATGAAGATCTTCGTGACAATATTGGTGCAATTGCCTTGGCAAAGGAATCCAGATTTCACAAGAGGACCAAGCATATCAAGAGACGATTCAATTCCATTCGGGACCAAGTCCAAGTGGGAGACATAGAGATTTGCAAAATACATACGGATCTGAATGTTGCGACCGCTGACTAAGCCTCTTCCACGAGCAAAACATGATCAGCACCAAGACTCCATGGGTGTTAGGATCATTACTTTGTAATCTAGATTATTGACTCTAGTGCAAGTGGGAGACTGAAGGAAATATGCCCTAGAGGCAATAATAAAGTTATTATTTATTTCCTTATACCATGATAAATGTTTATTATTCATGCTAGAATTGTATTAACCGGAAACATAATACATGTGTGAATACATAGACAAACAAATAGTCACTAGTATGCCTCTATCGACTAGCTCATTAATCAAAGATGGTTATGTTTCCTAACCATAGACATGTGTTGTCATTTGATTAATGGGATCACCTCATTAGGAGAATGATGTGATTGACATGACCCATTCCGTTAGCTTAGCACTTGATCGCTTAGTATGTTGCTAATGCTTTCTTCATGACTCATACATGTTCCTGTAACTATGAGATTATGCAACTCCGCTTACGGAGGAACACTTTGGTACTACCAAACGTCACAACGAATCGGGTGATTATAAAGGAGTACTACAGGTGTCTCCAAAGGTACTTGTTGGGTTGGCGATTTGAGATTAGGTTTTATCACTCCGATTGTCGGAGAGGTATCTCTAGGCCTTCTCGGTAATACACATCACTTAAGCCTTGCAAGCATTACAACTAATGAGTTAGTTGTGAGATGATGTATTACGGAACGAGTAAAGAGACTTACGGTAACGAGATTGAACTAGGTATTGGATACCGACGATCGAATCTCGGGTAAGTAACATACCGATGACAAAGGGAACAACGATGTCGTTATGCGGTTTGACCGATAAAGATCTTCGAGAATATGTAGGAACCAATATGGGCATCCAGGTTCCGCTATTGGTTATTGACCGAGAATGATTCTAGGTCATGTCTACATAGTTCTCGAACCCGTAGGGTCCGCACGCTTAACGCTTCGATGACAGTTCATTATGAGTTTATAAGTATTGATGCACCAAGGTTGTTCGAGTCCGGATGTGATCACGGACATGACGAGGAGTCTCGAAATGGTTGAGACATAAAGATTGATATATTGAAGCCTACATTTGGACATCGGAAGTGTTCCGAGTGAAATCGAATTTATCGAGTACCGGAGGTTACCGAACCCCCGAAATACATGGGCCCTAGTGGGCCTTGGAGGAAAGGAGAAAGGGCCAGCCCTAGGTGGCGCGCCCCCCTTCCCTAGTCCTATTAGGACTAGGAAAGGTGGGCCGCCCCTCTCTCTCTTTCCCTCCTAATCCTAATCCAACTAGGATTGAGGGGAATCCTACTCCCGGAGGAGTAGGACTCCTTGCGCGCCTCCCCTTGGGCCGCCACCTCCCCTTGGCTCCTTTATATCTGGGGCAGGGGCACCCCATAACACACAAGTTGATCTACGGATCTTTCCTTAGCCGTGGCGGTGCCCCTTCCACCATATTCCACTTCGTCATATCGTCATGAGCTTAGGCGAAGCCTGCGCCGAGAAGTCATATCGTCGCGAGCTTAGGCGAAGCCCTGCGTCGGTGGAGCATCAACATCGTCCACCACGCCGTCGTCTTGACGGAACTCATCCCGACACTTTGCTGGATCGAGTCCGGGATCGCCATCGAGCTGAACGTGTGCGAACTCGGAGGTGCCGTGACGCTCGGTACTTGGATCGGTCGGATCGTGAAGACGTCGACTACATCAACCGCGTTGTTATAACGCTTCCGCTTTCGGTCTACGATGGTACGTGGACGGACACTCTCCCCTCTCGTTGCTATGCCATCACCATGGTCTTGCGTGATCGTAGGAAATTTTTTGAAATTACTACGTTCCCCAACATTCTCGACATGACAGCGGGTCATCTCCTAGCGATTAGCCTCGGCCTCCCATTCGCCCTTGATAGACTCGACGAGAGCGTGGTTCTCATCATAGAGCTGTGGTCCACCTGAACAAGTGATGCCAAGTAGTCCTCACTGGCACGCTCGGCGGCGAGCTGCACATGGACCATATAGTCCTCTTCATCCTCATCCGATAAGTCAACCGTAAAGGTAGCATATTCGTCTATCTTTAGAAATTATTGAGACCAGTTTCATTGAACTAATGAAAAGGTCACAATATGTAGTTATGAAGAAGATGAATTTATGAGTGAGGCATTTTGGAGGACGAGCTACCTGACGCTCGTTGTGCCGCTGTGATGTGTGCGGCTTCCATTTCCAGTTCCTATACGCAAGGTATTTATGTGGGAAATACACTGGTGCCATGCGCTGGAGTGCTTGGTTTGCACATGAGACCACATTAATGTGGTTGTGCGGCGGGGAGCTGTCGGAAGCGACATCACATCGAAGCAAGTGGGCGAGGTGTGCTGATGGCTGTGGCCTGTGTCCAAGCAGAGATGTTTGACGCATGGAAAAAATGCTGAGCGCGACAAGGGAGTAAAGGGATTGCACCGGAAAAAAAGAGTCATGCATGCAGATGCAGCTACGTGATGCTCTTGGACAACTAGTGTGATGCTGAAGCACAATAACGTGTTTTGGTGCAAATCCTTTTCATTAAAACCGTTTTGGTTCAAATCTTTGAACAACATAACAAGGTGCTTGAAAAATATAAAATTAAATTAAATCAATGAGTTACCTAATGCGTGTAATCGATTCATTAAGATTAAAATAGGATGACACCAGGAAGGGCTGTATTCTTTTTTACATCTTTTTTTGAAAAAAACGTTATCATAAAAATACTAGAGTGCATCTTATTTTCACTGAGTAAGAAACAATTGGTATTAAGTGTGGTTGGCTTAAGAATTGAAGGGTAATGGTAGTCATACTGATTGCAACCTTTGGCACACAAGAAAGAGAAAAAGGTATCATTCCGTATGTGTGATTTATCGGTAATTAAATTTTATGTTGTGAGAGTTCTTTGGGGGTTTCACTTCTCGAAAACAACGATTAGTACACACGAAATGGCATGGCGTCGACATGAGAGGCAATGATGCTATCAGAACTACTTTGCATACACATACATTATGTGTCCGATCACCATGCGAAGCCTAATCAAGTGATCGGCTGCAATTTTATTCTGTGCATGGCTGGCTGAATTGCCTTGTCGTACAATAATCGTATGCATGGTGACCTATGTGTGATGGCTCAATTGCATCGAAAACTTAATGAGGATGCACTGTTCAATTGGTAAGGGAATTCTTACTACTCGGTGATGGTCGTACTAGGGATGGTTGTTTTTAAATTAAATGGCTTATATAAAAGTCAAACAATTCGAATGCAATTTTTGTTGGACGCGTCTAGTGGGCGGCCGGCTGCCCACTAACGCGATGGAGCGGCCGACCTGAAAAGGTAAGTACCTGTCTCCCCGCAGTCCCGCGCTCCAGAAAAGGAAAGTGAGCACCAACCCGCGCGATCGAGTGGCTGCTCGCGGTACGCGCAAACAGAACGAGAAGAAAAGTCCTCCCCCACGTGGCTAGCTGTACCTACCCAGCCCTCCCATGCCCTCACGCCACAACGGTTCCTTCTTCCTCTCCACGAAAGAAGGGATCCAAGGCCCTTCTTCCTCCTCCTACATAGCAGCAATTGCAGCCCCAAAGTAGAAGAAGAACTTGCTTCAGAAAAGATCTAAGGGCATGGTGGTCAGATCCATACTAGGCAGCAACATCAGGGCAGGTAATTTCCCTCCCTCTGCCCCTCTTCACTCCCCCCCTTCTTCTACTGCATATGTCAACCCCCTGTAGAAGCTGCGTCCCCCCCTCCTTCCTCCATGGATCTAGCAGAAATCCATGGAGAAGCTGCTTCAAAAAGAGGTGGACCTGGCAAATAACCCCTCCAATAACACCACCCTCCCCCCCCCCCATGAGTGTCATCTGCAACTGAAAAGAAGTACCACGAATTGTTGTGCAACTAATCATGGATAGAGGCCTACGGTTTCCTGGTTTGTGCAACTAAACACAAGTCATTAGGTTTAGTTGCACACCAAACATGGTTTGAGACCAACTTTACTGAACATTTTTCTAACATGCATGCCAGCCAAGTTTCCCCCACCTAGATGTGTTAAAGAAGCCAACTAAAGCAAGTTCAGTGGCCAACTGAAACATGGTTCTAGCCAAAAACCTAAACATGCATTGTAGCCAACGGAAAATGCATAAGTGTGCAACTGAACATGCATCCCAACCAACTGAACCTGTATTCTGTCAACTCGGCATGCATGCTAGGCAAAACTGAACATGTATCCTAAACATGTATTTTGAGTGAACACTATAGAAAACCTGGAGTATATGTGCAATAAAAACATGTATCCTGGCCAACTGAACATGCATGCTGGCCAACTGAATATGCATCCTCGCCAAATAGAACATCTATTATAGCCAACGGAAAATGCATGCTGGCCAACTGGAAAAATGCATCCTGGCCAACCGAGACATCTATTCTAGCCAAAACCAAAAATGTGTAGTACGACAGCAAAAACACAAGAAACTTTTGTACATAGCAAACGAAACCACAAACCAAATATTAAAGTAGTCATGCACATAATCTTGTCCTACACATATATTCTGGTGCCAAACCTACTGCAAAGCTATAGTGTAAGAAATATGTTCAATATACTAGAAGTAGAAACAGAAACAGCGATGAAAAACATATATCTATAATCTGTCATCCAATTCTTCTTTCTTATTTCACCTGGATTTCACCATCTCAATTGTGGCATCAAATTATGTGCAGAAAAATCTAGATCAGCTGCTTGCCAACAGAAAACCTGCACATCATTGGAACAAACAGGCGGAAAAGTCAGAGAAACTCTGTACCAAAAAAAGTCATGTTCTTGCCAACTATTTACTGCAAACTGTGCAACTAACATAACAAGGTTGTGCAAACAAAAAAATGCATACCTATTACAAATAAAAGATTCTGCTATAGAGATGTTGCTTTTTGAACTAAGATTGTCATAAAATGGTGTGCAACTACCTATTTACTAAGTTTTTAGGTTGTTTCAAACACTCTTTGATGATTAAAACTTGACATCACTTCCTTGTTTTGTATATGCAGTGCTTGTGTGGCAGCAGCCTGAAAAAGGAAAAAAATGCTTGATCTCAATGAGTTGCCTCCTGATCTCAATGAGCTTCCTCGTGATACGGATCAGCAACAACCCAGCATACCGCAAGGGAATTTGACAGAAAATTGGCGCTCTGTTTACTACACGCAGACAAGTCGTGGGCCTAACCCTATGGGCCATGACAATGTGGCAGGGCAGTCATCAACCCGTGGTGTCCCTGTAGTGGTGTATTTGCAGTCAGAGAGTCATACTCTTGATGACACGGGCACCGCGGCAAATGTTCCTAGTCCAACCAGGACTGAGCTCGGTGTTGGCGCTGTTGACGGTGCTGTACAAGGAGAAGAAGGAGAAGATGAGGCTGGTTCTCAGCAATGGAACCCTATGTTGGCATGAGGTTTGACACCCTTAAAATTGCTAAGGATCACTACAACAGCTACGCCTTACGGATGGGTTTCTCTGTCAAAATGAACACCTCTAAGCGGACAGGCAATGTATTGGTAAAACAGCAGTTTTGCTACAACAAGTATAAGAAGCCAAAGGCTAATGATGGTGGAGCTGAGGCTCCTCCTATCCTGGACCCTATACCAGATCCAAGACCTATTGACATTGATGAGGAAATGGAAGATGAACCTCCAATCTTTGCTGAAGAGGAGGCTGGTGCTAGTAATAAAAAGAAGAAACGAAAACGCGAGACAATAAAGCAGACTCAATGCAAAGCGAAAATGTTGGTGAAGCTAATGGATGGGCGATGGGAGGTGACGCATTTTGTTCGTGACCACAATCATCCGCTGGTGAACAAACCTTCATTGTCCAAATACTTGAGATCCCACCAAGGCATCTCTCCTGATGAAAAGGAGTTTTTGCGCATCTTGTATAACTGCAACTTGACTACAGGTGTGTTTCTATATCCCTTACAGAATTAAGTTTCCCTCTAGGCAGTCCAGTGTGCAACTGTTATGTTACTGGTGTGCAACTAAAATGACTTAACTGTGCAACTAGATTACCTTCACCGTGCAACTACATAATGTTCCTGTGCAGCTAGATCACCTTCACTGTGCGCCTACATAATGTCCTGCGTGCAAAATAAAAGTGTTTTTTAAAAGGGGCAGCTGGTTGTCAATTTCCTGCAACTATCTTCTGTGCCAACTCATATCGTATTATTGTGCAGCTGGATATGTGCATTCGTATGACTAATAAAATGTATATTGTTTCTTTTTGTATTATACAGGACGTATGATGCATGTAATGGCAGAGTTCTATGGATCTGAGATGATGGTGCCATTCGGACCAAAGGCAATAACAAATCTGTGTACAAGTTTCCGTAGAGATGACACAAAGGAGGGTGATCTGATTGAGACAATTGCGCACTTCAAGGATATACAAAAAACCGATCCAGACTTCTCCTATAAGGTGAAATATGATGAAGAGGACAGAGTTGTCAACATATTTTGGGTGGACGGTGCTACCTCTTGAGCACTGTGTTGGATTTCCTTGAAGAGGAAAGGGTGATGCAACACAGTAGCGTAAGTATTTCCCTCAGTTTTTGAGATCCAAGGTATCAATCCAGTAGGAGGCTATGCTCGAGTCCCTCGTACCTACACAAAGCAAATAACTCCTCGCAACCAACGCGATAAGGGGTTGTCAATCCCTTCACGGTCACTTACGAGAGTGAGATCTGATAGAGATGATAGGATAATATTTTTGGTATTTTTGTGATAAAGATGCAAAGTAAAATAAAAGCAAAGGAAATAACTAAGTATTGGAGGATTAATATGATGAAGATAGACCCGGGGGCCATAGATTCACTAGTGGCTTCTCTCAAGAGCATAAGTATTTTACGGTGGGTGAACGAATTATTGTTGAGCAATTGACAGAATTGAGCATAGTTATGAGAATATCTAGGTATGATCATGTATATAGGCATCACGTCCGAAACAAGTAGACCGACTCCTGCCTGCATCTACTACTATTACTCCACTCACCGATCGCTATCCATCATCCATCTAGAGTATTAAGTTCATGGAAACAGAGTAACGCCTTAAGCAAGATGGCATGATGTAGAGGGATAAATTCATGCAATATGATAAAACCCCATCTTGTTATCCTCGATGGCAACAATACAATACATGCCTTGCTGCCCCTACTGTCACTGGGAAAGGACACCTTAAGATTGAAGCCAAAGCTAAGCACTTCTCCCATTGCAAGAAATATCAATCTAGTAGGCCAAACCAAACTGATAATTCGAAGAGACTTGCAAAGATAAGCAATCATACATAAAAGAATTCAGAGAAGATTCAAATATTGTTCATAGATAATCTTGATCATAAACCCACAATTCATCGGTCTCAGTAACACACCGCAAAAAGAAGATTACATCGAATAGATCTCCACGAGAGAGGGGGAGAACATTGTATTGAGATCCAAAAAGAGAGAAGAAGCCATCTAGCTACTAACTATGGACCCGAAGGTCGGAAGTAAACTATTCACACTTCATCGAAGAGGCTATGGTGTTGATATAGAAGCCCTCCGTGATGGATGCCCCTTCCAGTGGAGCTCCGGAACAGGCCCCAAGATGGGATCTCGTGGGTACAGAAGGTTGCGGCGGTGGAATTAGGTTTTTGGCTCCGTGATCGATCGCTTGGGGCGTGGGTATATATAGGAGGAAGGAGTACGTCGGTGGAGCAACAGGGGGCCCACGAGGGTGGAGGGCGCGCCCTGGGGGGTGGGCGCACCCCCCTACCTCGTGGCTTCCTCCTTCATTTCTTGACGTAGGGTCCAAGTCTCCTAGATCATGTTCGGTGAGAAAATCACGTTCCCGAAGGTTTCATTCCGTTTGGACTCCGTTTGATATTCCTTTTCTGCGAAACTCTGAAATAGGCAAAAAAAGCAATTCGGCTGGGCCTCCGGTTAATAGGTTAGTCCCAAAAATAATATAAAAGTGGATAATAAAGCCCATTAATGTCCAAAACAGTAGATAATATAGCATGGAGCAATCAAAAATTATAGATACGTTGGAGACGTATCAGATGGCTTAGCTCGAAAAGCTTATGCGGAGGCGTACCACGATTGCATATCATTTGACACCACCTACATGACCAACATGTACAATATGCCGTTCGCGCCCTACATAGGAATAAATCGACATGGCCAATCTTTCATGCTGAGTTGCGCGTTTGTGAGGCAGGAGTTGGCATCGAGCTTTGATTGGGTCTTTGGAGAATTCCTAGAGGCTATGGATGGCAAACCTCCTGACAACTTCATCACCGATCAGGATGGTGCAATGAGGCAGTCAATACAGGGCATCTTTCCAACCACCGTTCACCGTTGTTGTCGATGGCACATCATGAAAAAGGCTCAGGAAAAAGTTGGTTGGCTGTTGTGCCAGAATCCAGGACTCTCTGATGATTTCAACAAGTGTGTTGACTTCAGCTTCACTATAGACGAGTTTGAGTAGAATTGGGCTGGGTTAATGACGAAGTACGAGGCTATGAAATACACGCACTTTGAGAAGTTGTACGAATACAGGTCAACTTGGGTGTCGTGCTACTTCAAACATAGGTTCTTCCCCTTCCTACAGTCTACAGAGCGTAGTGAGGGGTTCAACACCGTCCTAAAAAGATATGTGAACCCACACAACTCAATGCTGAACTTTGTCAAGCAATATGAAAAAATCCAGAACCACATCCTTGCCAAGGAAGGCTGCAATGATTACAGGACAGAACACCTTGAGATTGAGCTGTGGTCCAACTTCCCAATAGAGAAGCAAGCTTACAAAACCTATACTAGGGACCTTTACCGCAAGTTCAGAGAAGAGTTTGAGCTGATTGGACGTTATAATGCATTCCAAGTTGGTGCTGATATATTTGAGCTCAGACCGAACCAGGAATTTGTTGCCAAATATGGTTCTCGAAACTACTTGGTGCAGGCAAGGGTGGAGGAGGGTTCCTATTTGTGTGAGTGCTGTAAAATGGACAAGGACGGCATCCTCTGTTGCCACATCCTCAAGGTGTTCACCCATATTGGAGTTGATGTCATACCGGAAAGGTACCTGCTAAGACGGTGGACACCTACTGCTGTACCTAGTGCGCCAGGGACTGGTTATGAGCAACCGGATGAAATGCCTCCTCAATCAAAGAAGCAGATAAGGGAGAGGAACATGATATACGATTTTCAGAAACTAGCAAAGTTTGTGAGTGGTTCTGATCCAGCACAAGCTATTGTATACAAGCATATGCGCGCAGCACGTACCGTGATCGGCCACCTGAACAAGTCCAAGAAAAATAAAAAACCGACTACTGCCACGGGGCCATTAGATGATGGCAACCCTCGAGGACCTCCTCCACTTCCAGGCAGCAATCAGGGGGCTCATCATCCAGGTAATTACCTGCCCCAACTCCTGATCTAACTAGGTGTGTAACTTCCGTTGCACACATCATGGTGCCCAGTTGCACAGAACAGGCTGCCTAGTTGCGCACACTGTGTTAGTTCAAGCATCAAGATAACACAACTAACTTGTTTTTCCTGTTTTGGATATAGGTGATGTGAACCCTCAAGGACCTCCTCCACCTCCTGGCTGTACACGGCATCCTCCGCCACCTCCCCCCCCCCCTGCGTGCTCCTCCCAATGGCCCTACAGGCAGCACTCAGGGGGCTCATCGTCCAGGTAATTACCTGCCCCAACTCCCCATCAAACTAGGTTTGTAACTCCAGTTGCACACATCATGGTGCTCAGTTGCACAGAACAGGCTACCTAGTTGCGCACGCTGTGTTAGTTCGAGCATAAAAGATAACACAACTAACTTGTTTGTCCTGTTCTGGCTATAGGTGATGCCAACCCTCAGAGACCTCCTCCCCCGCCTGGCCAAACTAGCAGTGCCCTGCGTGCTATTCCCAATGGACCTACAGGCAGGACTCAGGGGGCTCATCACCCAGGTAAATACCTTCCCCGACTCCCAACAAAACTAGGGTGTGTGACTTTAGTTGCACATATCATAGTGCCCAGTTGCACAGAACATTCTTCCTAGTTGCGTGCGCTGTGTTAGTTTGAGGATCAAGCTAAAAATCTAACTTTTTTTCCTGTTCTTCCCATAGGCGATTACAATCCAAGTACCATGACGGGCCGTGCTACTACAGGTGTTTTTTTAACTTAACTTGCACACAGCAACCAGTTAGTTGCACAGCATGGGCTGTGTGGTTGCAGAGAACATCAGTGCTGGTTGCACAACAAAAAAAATACTAAAATTTTTATATGATTATTACACAGGTGATCGTGATGGTCCTACTGCCCTGTTGGAGGCTGCATCCCCTGCATAAGCTTCTGATGATTTTGTGCCCAGGGATCCTTCAAGGTCTAATACAAAGGGTAGGGCAAAGAGTCGACGATACAAATCGGTGCTGGAGCTACACACAAAGAAGAAAAACAAATGTAGCCAGTGCCAATCTACAGAGCACACTGCTGGTGTGTGTCCACTCAGGCTACTGTGATTTTGTTTCATCGTTTGTAACTTTGGGACAAAAATGGAAAAGAATGATGTTTTTTAGCAATGTTGGGACCAAGTGGACACATTCAGCATCTATGATTTCTCTTTATCTAATTTATGCACCTTGAATTAGTTCATGCACTGTGTAAAAAAGGTTGCTATTTGTGCCTTTGTTGGCAACTGGTTAAATATTTAGTTGTTGAACAATTGTATGTCCAGTGCTCCTAATGTATCAACAAAAGTGGTGATATTGAGTTGCAACCGGAATTACTACTAGTGTGCAACTACAAAATCTGCTTACAAATTGTGCAAACCAGCAACTTCCTCCATGGAGCAGACAAAGAAAAAGAGTACTGACCTAGTCCTTGTCGTATCTCAGCAACTTCCTCCATGGGGCGGTGTTGTGCACGCTGGTGACCCAATCATATGCCAGCTTCTTCCTGATGTTGAGTACTGAAAGGACATGCGGTGCCCCCATGTGTGGTTTTGGTAATTGATGACATTCTCTATGGACTAATGGTTGCCTTGAGTTTATTTGAAGGTTTTGTCCATAGGCTTTTCTTGGAGTACATGTGTTGGTTTCAAGGAGAGTTTTGTGTTGACCAAGGTGCTATTCAAGGAATTATCCAAAGATTGGTCATGTGAGTGTTGAGCTTATTGCAAGCATGTCTTGAAGAATAAGATTGTGTGATCATTCATGTCCACCTTCAAGACATCATCCAAATGAAGAGAGTTGGAAAGATTCAACACACAAAGCGTACAAGATGTACAGAGGGATCAAGTGATCCCATGGTATGGTAAGCATTGTCCATTACGCTTTGAGTACTAACCCATGGTCTTCGTGAGAGTTCTTTGTGGGGTTAGGTTGCGGTGTGCAAGCTCAAGTTGAATCATCACGAAGAGATCATATGCTTGAAGCTTGTCGTCCATTGTGGCGACAATGGACTTGTGAAGATGTGCAGAAGAGTGGCTCACCCATAGTGGAGTATGGGGGAGCAATCAACTAGTCTTCTTCGAGCCAATGCAATCAAGAAAGGTGGTCCAACTTGAGGGAGTCAAGATCGTCATCATCTAGCTCAAGTGGACCATGTGCAAGGCAAAGGTTTGCCCTTGATAGGTTTTCTATTTTACCGGTCTCATGATGGTAGTTGGGAGACCGGGTTATAGGATCGATTGCCGTACTATGAAGGGGGGCTCTCGATGAGTAGCTTGATCGTATCGTTCGTAGAGAGCTCAAACCATTGCATCCTTGCATCATCTTTTTGGTTCTTGTTTGGTTCTTCTCCTTGTGAGATTTGGAGCTTATGGTCATTTTTATGACAAGCTCGAGTTCATCGAAAACGGAGTTCTCATGCATCTTCTATGATGTTTTCGATGTTGGAGGGTATGCCGGTTCTTCTCGGTTGGAGGTTTCACTCCTTTGTTTGCTAAGCATACCTCCCCTGCCTCCCCTGCCTCCTTTGTTCGCTGTTTTGATGCTACTCATTGTCTTGTTTCAAACAAGCTTGAGTTTGCTCAATTCGGAGCTCATATGAAGAAGTTATGGCAGTTCTGGTTTTCCTTGGAGTATTCTTTGTTTTCGTGGTTGTGGCTTAAGGTTGGTGCCAGCGGTAGTACCGTGACCCTAAGCGGTAGTACCGCCGAAGCTCCCCAGCGGTAGTACCGCTCCAAGCGGTAGTACCGCTCTCCGAACGGTAGTACCGCTTGGGAGTTTCGGCCGTAGTACCGCTGTGCGTCTGGGCTACTTCCGCCTCGATTCTCAAACGAAGTTTTTCGTGTCGGGTTTTGCGGCACTAGTAGCGGCAGTAGAAGCGGTAGTACTGCTCTGAGCGGTAGTACCGCTCTGAGCGGTAGTACCGCTCTGAGCGGTAGTACCGCTCTACTCCCGCGGTAGTACCGCTCTGGGGCCAGTGGCCTGACTTTCTCTTCAGCGCGGTAGTACCGCTGGATAGGGAGCGGTAGTACCACCCTCAGCGGTAGTACCGCCCTTCTCTAGCGGTAGTACCGCTCTGTGCGGGGCTGTTCAGTGGGGTAACGGTTGGTTTTTCCCCCTCCTATAAAAGGGGGTCTTCTTCCCCATTGAACCTTATCCTTTGAGCTCGTGTTCTTCCCCATTGTTGACCTTCTCCGAGCTTGCTATCTCTCAATCCCTCCATGGATTCTTGCTAGTTTTTGGGGGAAAAGAGAGAGGAGATCTAGATCCACATTTCCACCAATCACTTTCTCCTCTATGTGAGGGGAACCCCTTGGATCTAGATCTTGGAGTTCTTGGTGTTCTCCTTCTTGTTCTTCCTCTCATTTTCCTCCCTAGCATTAGTTGCTTTGGTGGGATTTGAGAGAGAAGGACTTGGGCACTCTGTGTGCCCTTGCCATTGCATTTGTGCATCGGTTTGAGTTCTCCACGGTGATACGTGGAAGTTACAAGTTGAGAAGCTTATTACTCTTGGGTGCTTGGTGCCCTTGAGCTTGTTCCTCTTGGGTGCTTGGGCGCCCTAGACGGTTGGTGGTGTTCGGAGCTCAATCATTGTGGTGTAAAGCTCCGGGCAAGCGTCGGGGTCTCCAATTAGGTTGTGGAGATTGCCCCGAGCAATTTGACGGGTTCCGGTGACCGCCCCCAAGGGTTGCCAAAGTGTACGGGTTCGGTGACCGCCCCCAAGGGTTGCCATTTGTACGGGTTCGGTGACCGCCCTCAAGGGTCCCTTAGTGGAATCACGACATCTTGCATTGTGCGAGGGCGTGAGGAGATTACGGTGGCCCTATTGGCTTCTTGGGGAGCATTGTGCCTCCACACCGCTCCAAACGGAGATTAGCATCCGCAAGGGTGTGAACTTCGGGATACATCGTCGTCTCCGCGTGCCTCGGTTATCTCTTACCCGAGCCCTTTACTTATGCACTTTACTTTGTGATAGCCATTTTGTTCTTTGTCATATATCTTGCTATCACATAGTTGATTATCTTGCTTAGCATAAGTTGTTGGTGCACATAGGTGAGCCTAGTTGTTTTAGGTTTTGTGCTTGACAAATTAACCGTTAGGTTTATTCCGCATTTGTTTCAAGCCTAAACCATAATTATTTTAAAGCGCCTATTCACCCCCCCCCCTCTAGGCGACATCCTCGATCTTTCAAGTACTTCCTTGGGTTCGTAGTTGGGCAGTTGGCTACCGTTCCACTCGCTGGCGTTAAGCAGTGCGAACAGCCCACACTCATTACTGCGATGGGCAAAAAAGAAAATTTGTCACATAAAATTAAAACCAATAAAGATAATGCACTTTGTGCAACTGCTTATGTTCTACTGTGCAACTGCTTATGTTCTACTATGCAACTGCTTATGTGCCACTATGCAACTGCTTATGTGCCAGTGTGCAATTACTTATGTGCCACTCTGCAACTGGCTAGATAATCCATTAGAAACTCATAAAAATGATAAACAGATTGCAGACTAGTACTGTGTCTTAAAAAACTAAAGATTGCACATGTAGAAAAATTTAAAAACTACAAAATGATGGTAAGAAATTGAGAAGAATGCCATGCTTATTGTCTTACTTGCCGAGCTGCTTCGGTACGTCGATGTCAATAATTTAGAAGTGCTCGATGCTGAACTTTGGGTAATGCTTCCTCCATAGCTGGTGTACTGCCCCCGCGATGGTAGAGGCGGTGGTCATCAGCTCAATGTTGCCTAGCGTCCTATTTGAGTTAAGAACTTTGAAGCGTCCGTCCCTTGATACGTCTCCAACGTATCTATAATATATGAAGTATTCATGCTATTATACTATCCTTCTAGGATGTTTTATATGCATTTATATGATATTTTATATGATTTTTGGGACTAACCTATTAACCTAGAGCCCAGTGCCAGTTTCTGTTTTCTCCTTGTTTTAGAGTATCGCGGAAAAGGAAAACCAAACAGAGTCCAATTGACGTGCCACTTGACGGAGATCATTTTGGACCGAAGAAGCCCACGGAGTACTGTAGCGAGCGAAAGAGTCCCGGGCTGCCCAAGAGGGTGGGGGCGCGCCCACCCCCCTAGGGCGTGCCCCCTGCCTCGTGGACAGTCCGGAAACCCCCCTGACGTGAAATCAACGCAAAATTCTTCTATATATACCCAAACTTCCAGAAAGAAACCTAGATCAGAAGTTCCGCCGCCGCAAGCCTCTGTAGCCACGAGAAGTCAATCTAGGCCCTCTCCGGCACCCTGTCGGAGGGAGCCATCATCATCGGTGGCCATGGAGGAGTATCCCGGAGGGGCCATCATCACCATGAAGGCCAAGGACCAAAAGGTGGAGGCCATGGAGGAGGAAGCACAAGGGGGAGAACCTCTCCTCCTCTCTTCCGGTGGCGCCGGAGTGCCATCGGGACGGGAATCATCACCACGGTGATCGCCTTCATGAACATCACCATCATCATCACCAACCTCATCTCTTTTACGCGGTCCACTCACCGCGCTGTAATCCCTACTTGGACATGGTGCTTTATGCCACATATTATGATCCAATGATGTGTTGTGATACGTCTCCAACGTATCTATAATTTTTGATTGCTCCATGCTATATTATCTATTGTTTTGGAATATATTGGGCTTTATTTTCCACTTTTATATTACTTTGGGACTAACCTATTAACCGGAGGCTCAGCCCAGAATTGCTGTTTTTTTTCCTATTTCAGTCTTTCGAAGAAACGGAATATCAAACGGAGTCCAAACGGAATGAAATCTTCGGGAACGTGATTTTCTCATCGGATAAGACCCAGGAGACTTGGACCCTCCGTCAAGAAAGCTCGAGGCGGCCACGAGGTGGAGGGCGCCCAGGCGCGCCCCTACCTCATGGGCCCTCGAGGCTCCACCGACGCACTTCTTCCTCCTATATATACCTCACGCACCGTCGGATCGATCACGGAGCCAAAACCTAATTCCACCGCCGCAACTTTCTCAGTATCCACGAGATCCCATCTTGGGGCCTGTTAGGAGCTTCGGGAAGGATTCCACCATGGAGGGCTTCTACATCAACATCATAGCCTCTCCGATGAAGTGTGAGTAGTTTACCTCAGACCTTGGGTCCATAGTTAGTAGCTAGATGGCTTCTTCTCTCCTTTTGGATCTCAATACAATGTTCTCCCCCTCTCTTGTGGAGATCTACTCGATGTAATCTTCTTTTTGCGGTGTGTTTGTTGAGACTGATGAATTGTGGGTTTATGATCAAGATTATCTATGAGCAATATTTGAATCTTTTCTGAATTCTTTTATGTATGATTGAGTTATCTTTGCAAGTCTCTTGAATTATCCGCTTGGTTTGGCCAACTAGATTGGTAGTTCTTGCAATGGGAGAAGTGCTTAGCTTTGGGTTCAATCTTGCGTGTCCTTTCCCAATGGATGAGGGGCAGCAAGGCACGTATTGTATTGTTGCCATCGAGGATAACAAGATGGGGTATTTATCATATTGCATAAATTTATTCCTCTACATCATGTCATCTTGCTTAAGGCGTTACTCTGTTTTCATTAACTTAATACTCTAGATGCATGCTGGATAGCGGTCGATGAGTGGAGTAATAGTAGTAGATGCAGGCAGGAGTCGGTCTACTTGTCTCGGACGTGATGCCTATATACATGATCATACCTAGATACTCTCATAACTATGCTCAATTCCGTCAATTGCTCAACAGTAATTCGTTCACCCACCGTAAAATACCTATGCTCTTGAGAGAAGCCACTAGTGAAATCTATGGCCCCCGGGTCTATTTTCATCATATAAATCTTCCTACGCTTTATTATTTGCTTTGCTCTTTACTTTGCCTTTTTATTTTACTTTGCATCTTTATACCAAAAATACCATAAATATTATCTATCATCTCTATCAGATCTCACTCTCGTAAGTGACCGTGAAGGGATTGACAACCCCTATTCGCGTTGGTTGCGAAGAGCTACTTGTTTTGTGTAGGTACGAGGGACTCACGCGTGGCCTCCTACTGGATTGATACCTTGGTTCTCAAAAACTGAGGGAAATACTTATGCTACTCTACTGCATCATCCTCTCCTCTTCGGGGAAAACCAACGCAAGCTCAAGATGTAGCAAGAAGGATTTCTGGCGCCGTTGCCGGGGAGTCTACGCACAAGTCAACATACCTAGTACCCATCACAATCCCTTATCTCTCGCATTACAATATTTGCCATTTGCCTCTCGTTTTCCTCTCCCCCACTTCACCCTTGCCGTTTTATTCGCCCTCTCTTTCCCAATCTCCTCCTCTCTTTTCTGATCGCCTTTTCCTCGCCTGCTTGTCACCATGGCTCTACCTAGATTTGGTGATCTCCACCTTAAAAGGTTGGAAGAGATCGAAAGCAACGTCAGGAGTTTTATGGTTTTGCAATTTGAGCATAATAATTTCTCCAGAAATGAGCTTAAGGAACAAAAAAGTTCTATGAATTATTTGAATAAAGAGCTCAATGATATGTCTAAAGAATTTGAAGGTTTAAGATCCCAAATTTCTCATCTTGAGAAATTGACTACTGAAATATCTGATAAGCAAGCTACCTTGGTCAATAAGATGGCTGCTAAACCTGATTTTCATGAAAATCAAGATGAAGATCTAATAGTTATTGATGTGTCTCCCATTAAATCCTTGTTTTGCAATATGAATCTTGATAAATAGATTGAATATGAGTCACCTTTACCTAGAAGGCGTTCTAAAAATTCGGAGCTTTTAGATTATGATGCTAAAATTGATAAAAGTGGGATTCAAGAAAGTAAATCCTTAGATGTTGCTAAACCCACTATTTTGGATTTCAAGGAATTTAATTATGAAAGTTGCTCTTTAATTGATTGTATTTCCTTGTTGCAATCCGTGCTAAATTCTCCGCATGCTTATAGTCAAAATAAAGCGTTTACTAAACATATCGTTGATGCCTTAATGCAATCTTATGAGGAAAAACTTGAGTTGGAAGTCTCTATACCTAGAAAACTTTATGATGAGTGGGAGCCAACTATTAAAATTAAGATTAAGGATCATGAATTCTATGCTTTATGTGATTTGGGTGCAAGTGTTTCCACTATTCCCAAAACTTTGTGTGATTTGCTAGATTTCCGTGATTTTGGTAAATGCTCTCTAAACTCGCACCTTGCGGATTCCACTGTTAAGAAACCTATGGGAAGAATTAATGATGTTCTTATTGTTGCAAATAGGAATTATGTGCCCGTAGACTTTATCGTTCTTGATATAGATTGCAATCCTTCATGTCCTATTATTCTTGGTAGACCTTTCCTTAGAACGATTGGTGCAATTATTGATGTGAAGGAAGGGAATATTAGATTCCAATTCTCATTAAGGAAAAGCATGGAACACTTCCCTAGGAAGAAGATAAAATTACCATATGAATCTATTATGAGAGCTACCTATGGATTGCCCACCAAAGATGGCAATACCTAGATCTATCCTTGCTTTTATGCCTAGCTAGGGGCGTTAAACGATAGCGCTTGTTGGGAGGCAACCCAATTTTATTTGTTATTTGTTTTTGTTTCTGTTTAGGAATAAATAATCCATCTACCTTCTCTTTGGATGTGGTTTTATGTTTTAATTAGTGTTTGTGCCAAGTTAAACCTATAGGATCTTCTTGGATAATAGTTATTTGATCTTGCTGTAATTTCCAGAAACTTTCGGTCCACGAAACAAATTGTTAAAAATCACCAGAACGTGATAAAATAGTGATTCCAATTGCTTCTGATGAATAAACAAATTTCCTAGGTCGTTCGATTTTGGCTGAACTTTTGGAGTTCCAGAAGTTTGTGTTAGTTACAGATTACTACAAACTGTTCTGTTTTTGACAGATTCTGTTTTTCGTGTGTTGTTTGCTTATTTTGATGAATCTATGGCTAGTAAAATAGTTTTGATCCATATAGAAGTTGGAATACAGTAGGTTTAACACCAATATAAATAAAGAATGATTTTATTACAGTACCTTGAAGTGCTCTTTTGTTTTCTTTCGCTAACGGAGCTCACGAGATTTCTATTGAGTTTTGTGTTGTGAAGTTTTCAAGTTTTGGGTGAATTTTTTTGATGGATTATGGAACAAGGAGCGGCAAGAGCCTAAGCTTGGGGATGCCAATGGAACCCCCAAGATAATCCAAGGACACCAAAAATTCAAAGCTTGGGGATGCCCCGGAAGGCATCCCCTCTTTTGTCCACTTCCATCGGTAACTTTACTTGGAGCTATATTTTTATTCACCACATGATATGTGTTTTGCTTGGAGCGTCTTGTATTATTTGCATCTTTGCTTGTTAGTTTACCACAATCATCCTTGCTGTACACACCTTTTGAGAGAGCCATACATGAATTGGAATTTGTTAGAAAACTCTATGTGATTCACTTATATCTTTTGAGCTTGATAGTTTTGCTCTATGTGCTTCACTTATATCTTTCGAGCTTGATAGTTTTGCTCTATGTGCTTCACTTATATCTTTTAAGCTTAATAGTTTTGCTCTAGTACTTCACTTATATATTTTAGAGCACGGTGGCAGATTTGTTTTAAAGAAACTATTGATCTCTCATGCTTCACTTAGATTATTTTGAGAGTCTTAAATAGCATGGTAATTTGCTTAATAATAATATGCTTGGTATTCAAGATTTGTAAAACTTTCTTTTGAGTGCGTTGAATACTAAGAAAAGTTTGATGCTTGATAATTGTTTTGAGATATGGAGGTGATAATATCAAAGTCGTGCTAGTTGAGTAGTTGTGAATTTGAGAAATGCTTGTGTTGAAGTTTGCAAGTCCCGTAGCATGCACGTATGGTAAACGTTATGTAACAAATTTGAAACATGAGGTGTTATTTGATTGTCCTCCTTATGAGTGGCGGTCGGGGACGAGCGATGGTCTTTTCCTTCCAATCTATCCCCCTAGGAGCATGCGCGTAGTGCTTTGGTTTTTGATGGCTTGTAGATTTTTGCAATAAGTATGCGAGTTCTTTATGACTAATGTTGAGTCCATGGATTATACGCACTCTTACCCTTCCATCATTGCTAGCCTCTTGATGCCGTGCATTGCCCTTTCTCACATTGAGAGTTGGTGCAAACTTTGCCGGTGCATCCAAACCCCGTGATATGATACGCTCTTTCACACATAAACCTCCTTATATATTCCTCAAAACAGCCACCATACCTACCTATTATGGCATTTCCATAGCCATTCCGAGATATATTGCCATGCAACTTTCCACCATACCGTTCTTCATGACACATACATCATTGTCATATTGCTTAGCATGATCATGTAGTTGACATAGTATTTGTGGCAAAGCCACCGTTCATAATTCTTTCATACATGTCACTCTTGGTTCATTGCATATCCCGGCACACCGCCGGAGGCATTCATATAGAGTCATACTTTGTTCTAGTATCAAGTTGTAATAATCGAGTTGTAAATAAATAGAAGTGTGATGATCATCATTAATTAGAACATTGTCCCATGAGGTTAAATAAAAAAAGAGGCCAAAGAGCCCACCAAATTAAAAAGAGGCCAAAGAGCCCACCCAAAAAATGAGAGAAAAAGAGAGAAGGGACAATGTTAATATCCTTTTCCACACTTGTGCTTCAAAGTAGCACCATGTTTTTCAAATAGAGAGTTTCATATGTTGTCACTTTCATATACTAGTGGGAATTTTTCATTATAGAAATTGGCTTGTATATTCCAACGACGGGCTTCCTCAAATGCCCTAGGTCTTTGTGAGCAAGCAAGTTGGATGCACACCCACTTAGTTTCTTTTGTTGAGCTTTCATACATTTATAGCTCTAGTGCATCCGTTGCATGGCAATCCCTACTCCTTGCATTAACATCAATTGATGGGCATCTCCATAGCCCGTTGATTAGCCTCGTTGATGTGAGACCTTCTCCTTTTTTGTCTTCTCCACATAAACCCCATCATTATATTCTATTCCACCCATAGTGCTATGTCCATGGCTCGTGCTCATATATTGCGTGAAAGTTTATAGGTTTGAGATTACTAAAGTATGAAACAATTGCTTGGCTTGTCATCGGGGTTGTGCATGATGAGAGCATTCTTGTGTGACGAAAATGGAGCATGACTAAACTATATAATTTTGTAGGGATGAACTTTCTTTGGCCATGTTATTTTTAGAGGACATAATTGCTTAGTTAGTATGCTTGAAGTATTATTATTTTTATGTCAATATGAACTTTTGTCTTGAATCTTTCGGGTCTGAATATTCATACCACAATTAAGAAGAGTTACATTGGAATTATGCCAAGTAGCACTCCGCATCAAAATATCTCCTTTTATCATTTACCTACTCGAGGACGAGCAGGAATTAAGCTTGGGGATGCCTGATACGTCTCCAACGTATCTATAATTTTTGATTGCTCCATGCTATATTATCTATTGTTTTGGACTATATTGGGATTTATTTTCCACTTTTATATTACTTTTGGGACTAACCTACTAACCGGAGGCCCAGCCCAGAATTGATGTTTTTTGCCTATTTCAGTGTTTCGAAGAAACGGAATATCAAACGGAGTCCAAACGGAATGAAATCTTCGGGAACATGATTTTCTCATCGGATAAGACCCAAGAGACTTGGACCCTCCATCAAGAAAGCTCCGAGGCGGCCACGAGGGTGGAGGGCGCTCCCCCCCTAGGGCGCCCCCCTACCTCGTGGGCCCCTCGAGGCTCCACCGACGTACTTCTTCCTCCTATATATACCTACGTACCCCCGTCAGATCATATACGGAGCCAAAAACCTAATTCCACCACCGCAACTTTCTGTATCCACGAGATCCCATCTTGGGGCCTGTTCCGGAGCTCTGCCGGAAGGGGATTCCACCACGGAGGGCTTCTACATCAACATCATAGCCTCTCCGATGAAGTGCGAGTAGTTTACCTCAGACCTTCGGGTCCATAGTTAGTAGCTAGATGGCTTCTTCTCTCTTTTTGGATCTCAATACAATGTTCTCCCCCTCTCTCGTGGAGATCTACTCGATGTAATCTTCTTTTTGCGGTGTGTTTGTTGAGACCGATGAATTGTGGGTTTATGATCAAGATTATCTATGAGCAATATTTGAATCTTTTCTTAATTCTTTTATGTATGATTGACTTATCTTTGCAAGTCTCTTCGAATTATCCGTTTGGTTTGGCCAACTAGATTGGTAGTTCTTGCAATGGGAGAAGTGCTTAGCTTTGGGTTCAATCTTGTGGTGTCCTTTCCCAGTGACAGTAGGGGAAGCAAGGCACGTATTGTATTGTTGCCATCGAGGATAACAAGATGGGGTATTTATCATATTGCATGAATTTATTCCTCTACATCATGTCATCTTGCTTAAGCCGTTACTCTATTTTCGTTAACTTAATACTCTAGATGCATGCTGGATAGCGGTCGATGAGTGGAGTAATAGTAGTAGATGCAGGCAGGAGTCGGTCTACTTGTCTCGGACGTGATGCCTATTGATAACCCACAAGTATAGGGGATCACAACAGCTTTCGACGGTAGAGTATTCAACCCAAATTTTCTGATTTGACACAAAGGGAGCCAAAGAATATTCTTGAGTATTAGCAGTTGAGTTGTCAATTCAACCACACCTGGATAACTTAGTATGCACGGCGGTGAGCATCATGAAATTGGTGATGGAGGATGGTTGATGATGACGACGGCGACGAATCCCCTCTCCGAGCCCCGAAGGACTCGGATCAGCCCTCCCGAGAGAGATTAGGGCTTGGCGGCTCCATGTCGTGAAACGCGATGAAACTTTCTCTCTGGTTTTTTCTCCCCGAGACGGAATATATGGAGTTGGAGTTGAGGTCGGAGGAGGTCCAGGGGGCCCACGAGATAGGGGGAGCGCCCTGGGGGGCGCCCCCTGTCTCGTGGACAGGCCCTGGCCCCCCTGGTGTATTTCTTTCACCCAATAATTCTTATAAATTCCAAAAAGTGCCTCCGTTGATTTCCAGGTCATTCCGAGAACTTTTCTTTTCTACACATAAAACAACATCATGGTAGTTCTGCTGAAAACAGCGTCAATCCGGGTTAGTTTCATTCAAATCATGCAAGTTAGAGTCCAAAACAAGGGCAAAAGTGTTTGGAAAAGTAGATACGTTGGAGACGTATCAACTCCCCCAAGCTTAAACCTTTGCTTGTCCTCATGCAATTTAGTTGATAAAATGAAAGTGATAAAGAAAAACTTTTACAAACTCTATTTGCTCTTGTTGTTGTAAAATGAAAAGCCAGCATTCAAGTTTCAGCAAATATTATGAACTAACCATACTCAAAATAACACATAGGTCTCACAATTACTCATATCAATAACATAATCAACTAGAGAGCCATAATAATAAAACTCGGATGACAACACTTTCTCAAAATAATTATAACATGATATAACAAAATGGTATCTCGCTAGCCCTTTCTGAGACCGCAAAACATAAATGCAGAGCACCTTTAAAGATCAAGGACTGACTAAACATTGTAATTCATGGTAAAAGAGATCCAGTCAAGTCATACCCAATATAAACCAATAGTAATGAATGCAAACGACGATTGTGCTCTCCAATGGTGCTTTTTAATAAGAAGGGATGATGACTCAACATAAAAGTAAATAGATAGGCCCTTCGCAGAGGGAAGCAGGGATTTGTAGAGGTGCCAGAGCTCGGTTTTAAAATAGAGATTGAATAACATTTTGAGCGGCATACTTTCGCTGTCAACGCAACAACTATGAGATGGCTGTATCTTCCATACTACATGCATTATAGGCAGTTCCCAAACAGAATGGTAAAGGTTTATACTCCCCCTCCTCCACAAGCATCAATCCATGGCTTGCTCGAAATAACGAGTGCCTCCAACATTCAACGGGCCCCAGGGGGAGTTTTGTGTGCAATTATTTTGATTTAGTTTTGATCTTTTTGGATCATGGGACTAGGCATCCCGGTTACCGGGCCTTTCTCATGAATGAGGAGCGGAGTCCACTCCTCTTGAGAATAACCCACCTAGCATGGAAGATATAGGCAGCCCTAGTTGTACATGAGCTGCTCGAGCATACAAAATAGAATTTCATTTGAAGGTTTGGAGTTTGGCACATACAAATTTACTTGGAACGGCAGGTAGATAGTACATATAGGAAGGTATAGAGGACTCATATGGAACAACTTTGGGGTTTAAGGAGTTTGGATGCACAAGCAGTATTCCCGCTTAGTACAGGTGAAGGCTAGCAAAAGACTGGGAAGCGACCAACTGGGAGAGCGACAACAGTCGTAAACATGCATTAAAATTAATTTACACCGAGAACAAGCATGAGTAGGATATAATCTACCATGAACATAAATATCATGAACGCTATGTTGATTTGATTCAACTACATGTGTGAACATGTGTCAAGTCTAGTCACTCAATTCATTCAAAGGAAGATACCATCCCATCATACCACATCATAATCATTCTAATAGCATGTTGGCACGCAAGGTAAACCATTATAACTCATAGCTAATCAAGCATGGCATAAGCAACTATAATCTCTAAATGTCAATGCAAATATGTTCACTTCATAATAACTGACTCAGGAACGATGAACTCATCATATTTACAAAAACAAAAGAGGTCGAGTCCATACCAGCTTTTATCATCCCAATAAGTTCATCATATATCGTCATTATTGCCTTTCACTCGCACGACCGAACGATGTGTAATAATAATATGAGTGTACGAGCATTGGACCAAGCTGGAATCTGCAAGCATTCAACTCAAGAGAGAAGACAAGGTAATATGGGCTCTAAATTAAATAAACATTCATGCATATAAGAGCCACTAAGCATTTTCAATATGGTCTTCTCGACCCCCAAAATAAAGAAAAGAAAATAAAACTATTTACAGGGGAAAGCTCCCAACAAGTAAGAAGAAGAACTAGAAATCTTTTTGGGTTTTGATTTTAATTCTACTACAAGCATGGAAATTAAACTAACTAATTTTTTTGGTTTTTCTTAAGGTTTATAAAACACACAAGAAGAAAACTAGAAAAATAAATTTCAAACTAACATGGATAATACAATGAAAGAGTATGAGCACCGACGACTAGTGTGTGAACATGAATGTAAAGTCGGTGAGAAATACATACTCCCCAAGCTTAGGCTTTTGGCCTAAGTTGGTCTAGTACCAAGGACCGCCTGGCTGATATCCATAAGTGAAGCTGGGGTTGTCTTGAGATCTTGGAGGCGATCGCCTCTGAGCGGCAGCGTGTTGGCGAGCTGCCTCCATTCCTCTCTCATACTCAGTTGCTTCCTCCCTAGTGACAACATATCTTCCTCTTGCCTGATAATCAAAATGGTAGGGGGCATGAAGAGTAACAGGGACGACGTTGCGTCTGTCATAGATTAGTCGATAATGGAGGAATTGTTCATTCCTCTCAAGAAAATGATGCTGGAACATAGCTTCTTTATCCAAATAAATAGGGGGTAGGATCATACCCCCCTCTCGTGGAGCTATATTAAGAAAGTTAGCCACACGGGTTGCATAAATTCCTCCAAATAAATCTCCCTTTCTACTATTAATTTGCAACCTACGTGCAACTATTGCCCCCAAGTTATAACCTTTATAACCTGACACAGCACTCTTGAGGACAGAAAGATCAGGAGCACACATGTGACATACTTCGTCCTTACCGTTAATGCATCTACCAATAAAGAGAGCAAGGTAATGTATAGCAGGAAAATGAATGCTCCCTATGGTAGCTTGTGCTACGTCCCTAGATTCTCCCACAGTAATACTAGCAAGGAAATATCTAAATTCAGATTTGGGAGGATCATTAATATTATCCCACTGCGTGAGTCTGCAAGCAGTTGTGAAATCCTCTAAATCCATGGTATAAGATGTATCATAAATATCAAACGTGACACTAGGAGAATTACGCGAACAGTTGTATCTAAACCACCGCACAAAAGAATCAGTTAACTGATAGTACTGCGGACACTTATCTTGTAAGAAGTCCTCCAGCTTGGCATTACGCACATATGCGTCAAATTCCTCCTTGAAGCCTGCTTTGACCATAAAATCATCGGATGGCCACTCACAAGCCCGTACGTTTGCGTCCCTCGGCAATTCAACATCTTGCTCACGTATAGCAATCCTTGGCCCTTTCTTTGCCGAGGAACCTCCTTGGTACATTCTTCTAAGCATATTTCTTTTTATGAAAATTTCTGAAATTTTAGTAACTTCAAAATAAAAGTGCATAAAACTAAACAAGATTGATAGCAACTACTCCTACAAGTGCCTAGAGCCTATATCATGCATTGGAAATGCTTGGGACCTAAAAAATTTAACATGCAAGCTCAAGAACATGGTCACCTATGCAGCAAAAATTTGCAATGAATAAAGCACTAGAACAAAAACTAATTGGACCAATGAAGGAGTCACATACCAAGCAACAATCTCCCCTTCTGCAGTGTTTTCAGTGCCTAAAATCCTCAAATATTCCAGAAAAAATCATACTAGATTTGCAGGGAATTTGGAGCACTTTATTTTCGGGCTATTTTTTAATGCACTGATAATTCAGAAAACGGTCGGATAATACTAATTTTGCTTTATTTATTCTAAATAACAGAAAGTAAAAGGAGGGTACAGAAGGTTGTGCCTTCTAGTTTCATCCATCTCGTGATCATCAAAATGAACCAACTAACAAGGTTGATCAAGTCTTGTTAACAAACTCATTCCGAATAACACGGAACCGGAGAAATTTCGAATAACACTAAGTTACCTCAACGGGGATATGAAAATCCCCAACAATAAGAACATCATACTTTTTCTTGACAATAGGGAGAGGAAATTCAAGGCCTCCAAAAATGATAGTTGGAACTTTTCCAATTGAATTGATGCTATGAACTTGAGATTGTTTCCTCGGAAAATGTACCGTATGCTCATTACCATTAACATGAAAAGTGACGTTGCCTTTGTTGCAATCAATAACAGCCCCTGCAGTATTAAGAAAAGGTCTACCGAGGATAATAGATATACTATCGTCCTCAGGAATATCAATAATAACAAAGTCCGTTAAGATAGTGACATTTGTAACCACAACAGGCACATCCTCACAAATACCGACAGGTATAGCAGTTGATTTATTAGCCATTTGCAAAGATATTTCAGTAGGTGTCAACTTATTCAATTCAAGTCTACGATATAAAGAGAGAGGCATAACACTAACACCGGCTCCAAGATCACATAAAGCAGTTCTAACGTAATTTCTTTTAATAGAGCATTGTATAGTTGGTACACCCGGATCTCCAAGTTTCTTTGTATTCCACCCTTAAAAGTGTAATTAGCAAGCATGGTGGAAATTTCAGCTTCCAGTATCTTTCTTTTATTTGTGATGATATCCTTCATATACTTAGCATAAGAATTTACTTTAAGCATATCAGTTAAGCGCATACGTAAGAAAATAGGTCTAATCATTTCAGCAAAGCGCTCAAAATCTTCATCATCCTTTGACTTGGATGGTTTAGGAGGAAAGGGCATGGGTTTCTGAACCCATGGTTCTCTTTCTTTACCGTGCTTCCTAGCTACAAAATCTCTCTTATCATAACGTTGATTCTTTGATTGTGGGTTATCAAGATCAACAACAGGTTCAATCTCTACATCATTATCATTGCTAGGTTGAGCATCAACATGAACATTATCACTAGGTTCATGTTCGTCACCTGATTGTGTTTCAGCATCAGAGATAGAAATATTATTGGGATTCTCAGGTGTGTCTACGACAGGTTCACTAGAAGCATGCAAAGTTCTATCGTTTTTCTTCTTCTTCTTTTAGAAGAACTAGGTGCCTCTAAATTATTTCTCTGAGAATCTTGCTCGATTCTCTTAGGGTGGCCTTCGGGATACAAAGGTTCTGAGTCATTCTACCAGTTCTAGTAGCCACTCTAACGCAAAGTCATTTTACTATTTAATTCATCAAGCAAATCATTTTGAGCTTTAAGTACTTGCTCAGCTTGAGTAGCAACCATAGAAGCATATTTGCTAACGTGGTGAAGTTCATCTTTAACTCTAGCCGATTATCACCTCGCGTCCTATTTGAAAGCATTATTCTTTAACTCTCTACCAACATAAGCAGTAAAACTTTCTTGTCTAGCCATAAAGTCATCAAATTCATCTAAGCATGGGCTATGAAATTTAGTAGAGGGTATTTCAACTTTATCATATCTATAGAGAGAATTTACCTTTACTACCTGTGTCGAGTTATCAAGACAGTGCGGTTCTTCAGGCGGTAAATTAAGACCATGTATTTCTTCAATAGGAGGTAAATTCTTAACATCTTCAGCTTTAATACATTTGTCTTTCATTGATTTCTTTGCCACTTGCATATCTTCAGGACTGAGAAATAAAACACCTCTCTTCTTCGGAGTGGGTTTAGGAATAGACTCAGGAGTTGGCTCAATTGGTTCAGGAATTACTGCAGGAACTGGCTCAGGAATAGTCCAATTATTTTCATTAGTCAACATATTATTCAATAATATTTTATCTTCGTCGACTGTTCTTTCCCTGAAAACACAACCAGCACAACTATCCAAGTGGTCCTTGGAAGCATCGGTTAGTCCATTATAAAAGATATCAAGTATTTCATTTTTCTTAAGAGGATGATCAGATAAAGCATTAAGTAACCGGAGAAGCCTCCCCCAAGCTTGTGGGAGACTCTCTTCTTTGATTTGCACAAAATTATATATTTCCCGCAAGGCAGCTTGTTTCTTATGAGCAGGAAAATATTTAGCAGAGAAGTAACAAATCATATCCTGGGGACTACGCACACAACCAGGAGCAAGAGAATTGTACCAAGTCTTAGCATCACCCTTTAATGAGAACGGAAATATCTTAAGGATATATGAATAGCGAGACTTCTCATCATGAGTAAACAAGGTGGCTATATCATTCAACTTGGTAAGATGTGCCACAACAGTTTCAGATTCAAGGCCATAAAAAGGATCAGATTCAACTAAAGTAATAATATCAGGATCAACAGAGAATTCATAATCCTTATCAGTAACACAAATAGGTGAAGTAGCAAAAGCAGGGTCGGGTTTCATTCTAGCATTAAGAGACTGCTGCTTCCATTTAGCTAATAATTTCTTAAGATCATTCCTATCATTGCAAGCAAGGATTTCTAGAGCAGATTTTTCATGCATAACATAACCCTTAGGAACAACAGGTAAAACATAATCATTGGGGGAACCTTCATCATCACTATCATCAGTAATAGGATCTTCAGTAATTTCATCCCCTCTAACTCTAGCAAGTTGTTCATCTAGAAATTCACCTAATGGCAAAGTAGTATCACGCACAGAAGTAGTTTCATCATGCATAGCAAAAGTGGCATCATCGATAACATGCGACATATGAGAAATCATAGCAGTAGCAGGTTTAGGTGTCGCAAGCTTACTAATAACGGAAGGAGAATCTAGTGCAGAGCTAGATGGCAGTTCCTTACCTCCCCTCGTAGTTGAGGGCAAAATAGTAGTTCGGTCGTCTTTCAAGTTCTTCATAGTGATCAACATATATAAATCCCAAGTGACTCAGAGAATAGAGCTATGCTCCTCGGCAACGGTGCCAGAAATTGGTCTTGATAACCCACAAGTATAGGGGATCGCAACAGCTTTCGAGGGTAGAGTATTCAACCCAAATTTATTGATTCGACACAAGGGGAGCCAAAGAATATTCTTGAGTATTAGCAGTTGAGTTGTCAATTCAACCACACCTTGATAACTTAGTATGCACGGCGGTGAGCATCATGAAATTGGTGATGGAGGATGGTTGATGATGACGACGGCGACGAATCCCCCTCTCCAGAGCCCCGAAAGGACTCCAGATCAGCCCTCCCGAGAGAGATTAGGGCTTGGCGGCGGCTCCGTGTCGTGAAACGCGATGAAACTTTCTCTCTGGTTTTTTTCTTCCCAAGACGGAATATATGGAGTTGGAGTTGAGGTCGGAGGAGGTCCAGGGGGCCCACGAGATAGGGGGAGCGCCCTGGGGGGCGCCCCCTGTCTCGTGGACAGGCCCTGGGCCCCCTGGTGTATTTCTTTCGCCCAATAATTCTTATAAATTCCAAAAAGTGCCTCCGTTGATTTCCAGGTCATTCCGAGAACTTTTCTTTTCTACACATAAAACAACATCATGGTAGTTCTGCTGAAAACAGCGTCAGTCCGGGTTAGTTTCATTCAAATCATGCAAGTTAGAGTCCAAAACAAGGGCAAAAGTGTTTGGAAAAGTAGATACGTTGGAGACGTATCACCTATATACATGATCATACCTAGATACTCTCATAATTATGCTCAATTCTATCAATTGCTCAACAGTAATTCGTTCACCCACCGTAAAATACCTATGCTCTTGAGAGAAGCCACTAGTGAAATCTATGGCCCCCGGGTCTATTTTCATCATATTAATCTTCCTACGCTTTATTATTTGCTTTGCTCTTTACTTTGCCTTTTATTTTACTTTGCATCTTTATACCAAAAATACCAAAAATATTATCTATCATCTCTATCAGATCTCACTCTCGTAAGTGACCGTGAAGGGATTGACAACCCCTATTCGCGTTGGATGCGAGGAGCTATTTGTTTTGTGTAGGTACGAGGGAATCGCGCGTGGCCTCTTACTGGATTGATACCTTGGTTCTCAAAAACTGAGGAAAATACTTACGCTACTCTGCTGCATCATCCTCTCTTCTTCGGGGAAAACCAACGCAAGCTCAAGACCTAGCATGTTGCCATCCTATGATGTTTTGAGTAGATATCTTTTGTCTTTGGGTTGATTGATGATCTAGATTGGTATGAGTTGTATGTTTTTCTTTGGTGCTGTCCTATGGTGCCCTCCGTGTCGCGCAAGCGTGAGGGATTCCCGCTGTAGGGTGTTGCAATACGTTCATGATTCGCGTATAGTGGGTTGGTGAGTGACTGAAACACAAACCCGAGTAAGAGGGATTGTTGCGTATGGGAATAAAGAGGACTTGATGCTTTAATGCTATGGTTGGGTTTTACCTTAATGATCTTTAGTAGTTGCAGATGCTTGCTAGAGTTCCAATCATAAGTGCATATGATCCAAGTAGAGAAAGTATGTTAGCTTATGCCTCTCCCTCATATGAAACTGCAATTGTGATTACCGGTCTTGTTAACAATTGCCTAGGACAATTCCGCACACCGATCCATCATTATTCCACACTCGCTATTTATATTATTTAGTAATATATTCTAACTTTATGATAACAGCACCTACTTTTATATTTTAGCTCTCCGATATCATACAAAGTTATCCTCTTCATACCCACAACATAGTTTTATTTCTCATTTCTAGTTGGAAGCAAATGTTCGGTGTATGTAGAGTCGTATCAGTGGTAGATAGGGATTGAGAGAATATTGTTCTTACCTTTAGCTCCTTGTGGGTTCGACACTCCATACTTATCACTTCCACCTTTGGAAATTGATACAATGATTCCCTGCACTTGGGGATTATCATCCCTCAAGTTGACATTGAAGACCCAATAATGCCTTCCTCCCTCCCTATCGGTTACATCAGCGCACTCGAGCACTAGCATCATGACCTGCAAGCGTGAATGATTTCAGACACAGATACAGACTGTAGCTAAGAAAAACAGTAAAAGACTTGATCAAGTTAAAAACAGGTTGCAACAAGTATGTGCCAACTAACAGATGTGTCATGTGCAAATGAACATGATGTGGGTGCCCACTAAAAGAGATGGATCATGTGGGCACAGCACTCACCAAGTCTTTCTTGTCGAGACGGTTCTTGTAATCAAACTTCTTGTTTATCTCATTCACATTGTGGATCCCTTGCTGTAAATTCATCTGCAGAGATTATAAAGCATGCCTCAAACTCCTTAGTAGATGAAAGGCCTCCCTCAATTGGTCAACAAAAAAGTGCTACAGAACAAAGATGAGGGTAAAGAAGGTTTTGGAAAAACTTACAGAAAACCTCAGTGGCATAACAACCTTCTTTGACCCTTCTGATAAGTTATCTATGATGTGTAAGATTCCAGTCTCAATAACAATTTTTGACAGCCATTGAACCGGCTTCATCGAATCAACTAACTCCTTTAAAGAAATGTAGAAAGCACCAAACCTAATTATCTTAGGGCTGAATTTTTTTTTTGAAAGAAATAAAAAGACAAATTAGCTCGAAGGGTCACAGCAGCAAAAAAAATGTGCATGAAATTGAAACAGAACAGTGTGCAACTAAAAGCCCTGTTCTGTGCAACATGTTATGCTTTTTGCAACTAAGTGGCTGGTCCTGTGCAACTGAAAAAGATATGTATGTAGGTTGTGGGGAGTTAGTTTACCTGGTAGCTTCATCATTTGCTCCTGCGTGATGCCTGACCCAATACAAGAGGGCAGCGTAAAGCTTGTTCACTGCCTCATTGGAGTTGAACGTCTTCTTGTTGTTGTAGTCAATGAATAGAGACCTTTGAGATGTTGTGGGCCTTATTACCCTCCTATGTCTTCGTCCAAGAGGTGGTCCCGAAGAACTGCTCGTGCCAACTTCTGGTTCTGCGCATATTGGGGTGTGGCAATTCTCTGGTGATCCAACATCTAGCTCTTGAGAGCTATTGCCTTGCCAGCATCAGCAGCAGCACATCCTTCATTCACAGCTGCTGGGTCCAACTCACACTCATCAATGCAAATCACACCGGCTTCCGCTGTTTCTGCTGCTGGAGCAGGTGCTGGAGCATCACCATCTATGCCGAGGTCAAAAGATGGTGCATCACAGAACCCGTCACCATGATAAGACTTTGATCTTCGTATGGGTTCAAGGACCAGGGCATCTCCTTGCGGCACAAACACATGTGCATCATTCACTGACTTGGTTCGCAACAGTGTTGTAGTTGGCGGCCTTGGAGGCTTGCACCTACTTATAATGTTGAACAACTTCTCTTGTGTTAATGTTTGCTTAAAGTCAGCTCTTGGTGATGCAGGCTTGCTTGGCTGTTGTGTGCTAGCTCTTGGGGGTGGCACTTTGGTAGTATGATCACCTCCTTTTGTGTTTGGCATTGAAGCATCTCTATGAGTAGGCACCTTGGGGCTTGCAGTTGAAGTGGTGCCTTCCTGAGCAGCTGTGGTAGTTTTGACTGTGACCACGCTGCTAACTGACACATCAGTTGGCACACTGGTATCTGTAGTTGGCATCTTTCCAGTCTGAGTTGACAGCAACCTAGCAGAACTTGGCACCCCCGCATCAATGGCTGCGGCACGCAGTTCTCTCGCGTCTCTAAACCCAAACCTTTTGTGGCATGTTCCCCCTTTGTGCCCCTGGCAAACTTGACAATCTTTTGCTGCTTAGGTGGTTTTGGTGGGACTGTTGAAAGGGGAGTCTTCCCCTTGATCTGTTGAACTCCTGTGATGGTGGTTGGCTCTCTGCTCACTACAGTTGGCATATCAGTTTGAAGCACAACTTCCTTGACCATATTTATTTCATCATCTGCACTCACCATCTTCTCCTTGGTTTGAGGCAACTGCAGATTCTTCTTCATTGAAACTGCTTTACGCTGTTGGACCACGTGAGGGTTTGCCATGGATGCTGCCTTGCTCTTGCTGGAGCTTAGGTCTGGAAGCCGCTTCAAATATTTTCCTCGTAATTTTCCTTTGAATGAACCCAGTCAAGACCCTTTCCTGCGTCCTCCATGTCAATTTGATTCTTTTCAGCATCACTTGATAAGAACAGGCTCTTGTCAATGGCAAAGTTGATCTTCTCACACATATCTTGGTTGCTAAAATCTGGCACGGGAAAGGTGGTTGGCAAAGCTGGCTTCAAGTTGCAGAGTTTGAACATATCAATGCTGCCCTGAGACTCTGCTTCGTCATTTTTCTTTGACTTCGGCAAATCCTTGTCTTTCCACCAAGTTTTGTCAATCAACATCTGTAGTGTGCTCCTGCTACTCAATGAATTGTTGCTGCTGGCGGGGGTGGCAGAAGTGCTAGTCCTCCTGGATGTGTTGCCGCCTGTACCACCAGAATCAGGGGCGTTGTCATCATCATCATCGCTGTTGTCGCTGCCTCCATTGGATCCCCCTTTATCATCACCATAACCATCCTCGTCTTCTTCATCGTCGTCTTCTTCCCTCTCACTGCCATCAACTGTTGCGCCTTTGTCTTCTCCCCTCTCACTGCCATCAACTGCTGCACCTTTGTCCCCGTCCCCCTCTTTGGCCTCATCTTCTTCTTCCTCCTCCTCTGCCTCACTATCTTCTTCCTTGTCCTCCTCCTCTCCTTTGTCCTCTTCCTCCTCCTCCTCCTCCTCCTCCTCCTCCTCCTCCTCCTCCTCTGCATCTTCTTCTTTGTCATCCTCCTCCTTGTCCTCCTCCTCTGATTCATCTGCATCTGTGTCCTCGTCATCGTCAACGTCTATCGCTGCTTCCATTTCCTCATCTTCTTCTGACTCCTCCTCAACAAACTCTTCTTCTTCTTGTATAGTTGACCCCCATCTCTTTCTTTTTGGAGCACGGCATGACGGTGCGGTTCGCATTGATGGCTGCTGTACGTAAGGATCAATATCTGGTTCCTCGTCATCGATCTTGACAACTGCTTCAATGAAGGTGCCAACCTGTTCAGTTACAGCCTTGCACAGGTCATTGACCACTTTCGCAATCTTTGCCTTTTTCTGCATCAACACAAAAAAAAGATTCAGTACTGATTCAGTTAGAAAAAAAATTAAAAAGTAAAATGTCTATAACTGACCATGATGTGATAAGCAAAAACTGACTAAGACACACTTTCTGGCCAACTAAAAACATGATTCTAGCCAACTACACATGCACTGTGGCACAAACTAAAAACATGCATTCTGCCAACTTGATGTCAATGGTTGCAAACGAACACTTTGACTGTCCAAAGAACATGTGCAACTACAGAAGCTTATATGTGCAACTGAACATACATCCCAGCCAACTGAATCCTATATTCTCGCAACTACAAAAGTTATACATGTGCAACTGAACATACATCCCAGCCTAAAGAAAATGTTGGTAAGTGGTACAAATTTCTGTATGCAAAACACTAACCTGCGGATTGTAGGTTATTGGTAACTTGGAAGCCACGAATGCTTCAGCTTGCAAAATTCCACCAAACAGTGGTGTCTGCTCCGTGCCTCTATACTCCTCTTTAAGATGATGTAAAAAAGAGAAAAAGAAAAGAACAAGGTTATCAAAACATATTTGTGTGTTGAACGAAACCAAACATTATAACCTGTGCAACTACAACAAGATACTTGGGTAGACAATTCGACTATACATAGATGCAACTGAACAAAGACACAAAAGCTGTGCAACCCACATGGCACCTAAAAAAAGTTTCTACCAACTGATGCCACACATCTGTGCAACAAGATTAGTAAAACTGTGCAACTTAAAAAAGATGGTGTGCCAATTTAAAATGAACATGTGTGCAGATGCCAAACTTAAAGCTACAAGCTGTGCAACTACATGCATTGTTGTGCCAACTGATGACAGTTTTTTGTGCAATTTCCAAAAAAGTGACCAAACATCAAAAGAACATAAAAAGAAGTCACTGTTGGAAAAAAAACAAAGAGAACTCACATGTAATTTTCCGAACACACCAGGAGAGATAGTATCCTTCTTGATCACCTTGGCAATTAGAGTACTATCCCATGCATTCGATCGTATCGCGCAGTTGCTTACTGGGATGTCATGTACGAGCGCATCAAGGTATAGTATCTGCACCAGACCCAACAAAAGAAAAGCCAAGTTCAGTTATTGTTATGAATATTTCAGCAAACTATAACTGCACAGAAGAACAAGAACAGATGGAAGTGGTCGTTTTCACTAACCATCAAGTGATACAAGCAGCAGCAGACAATTTGCTTCTCCTGGTCCATGTTCCATAAAGCTTCATTAATGTGTTCTACTACAAAGAGGTAGATGTTTGTGTTCTTGAGCATTTGATGATCTAGCACAAGTCCGTAACACTTTGGGCTGAGCTTCAAGGCCGTGGTTGGTGCTAGAAAAGTGTTGAAGGCAACCGCAAGCCAGGCCATAAAGAATGTGTCATCTGTTCTTCCAGCCATATCCTGAATCATCTTGAGCCATGTAGTGATTTAGGGATGAGAATTTCCAGTTATGTTGAAAGCCTGTCTGAATCTCCTAGTGGCATGCTTGTCAACTAAATATATGACTTTTTGACCCATGTTTGGAAGATCAAATACCCTCTGAACACTGTCAGCATCGACACAGATCCTTCCCCTTCCTGGGAAAACCATTTCAGAGGTCTGTGGCTGGAAGGACTGCACCAGGAACTTAGTGAGGTCCGCTGGAAGTGTGTCTGATAAGTTCAATAGCCCCCCGAACAACCTCGAAACTAGCTCTGACTTCTGTAGTGGGGTTAGAGAGGCGTTGAAATTTGCAAACCGCGCTGGTGATGCCCTTATCCTGCCTGCTTGTGATGGTCGCTCCACATCTTCCCCTACAGCCACCTCAACTCCTTCACCGCTGGCCTGTTGATGAGAAGATAAAAACATTAAGGAAACATTAAACACAAGAGAAAAAACAAGAATGGAAAAAAACTAGCAATCATCATTTGGATCAGTATTGGAATAAGCTATATATTCATAAAATGGATCATGCCAACTAATATGATGTATTTGTGCAACTAATAAAGCTCATGAGGACAACTGCAAGACTGCCAGTGTGCAACCTTAAAAAAACTAAGAAAAAATACGAGACCTGGCAACTACAAAAAGTTCTAACGGATGTGCAACAATAAGAAATGATATTGCAACACGATAACAGCAACTAAAAAAAGGTTTGCAAGGAACTATTCAATGGCTCATAAACACACACAAAAACCACATACCTCAGCATCTGCTGCGGAAGATGCGACAGCTCCTCCAGCAAATGCTGCCTTCACAAAAAATTGACCAGTGATGTCAACTATAAAAGATGCCAACTTGTCAACTACAAGATGCCAACTAATGTCAACTGTATTTAGATCAAGATGACTAGATATGTCAACTACAAAGGTTGTTATTGACAAATTAAAAACAAAATAGTGGTGCGAACTGCTGCATAATTTCATCAGCGTCTAAAAAGCGAGAAACACTTATATTCGAGAATTTACTTACCGTAGAAGATGACTCAGCTCCCTTTCCAAGTGTTGCACGTCTAGTCCGCTTTACAACACGGAACTGATCAGCATCCTAAGAAAAAAAATAAAAAAACATGAGCATGGGAAAAACAAAAAAATGTTATATGACCCAAACAAAACCGAAAAATGGGCGTGTGTCATCAGCATGCCACTTACCTCAACATCCTCTCCCTGCTCAACACTCCGCGCAGGTCGTGGCTGGCGATTAGCAGGACGCTTCGAGTTCCGGCAAAGCGACTAACTTCCAGAACGCTGATTAAGCAACCAAAAGAAAACATGAAAAAAGGACATTATCATACATGCATAAGTTGAAAACAACTCAAAACACAGAAAAAAGTGAAAAAAATAATACATCTTCTTCATTGCCATCCGCATCTCCTCCTATTATAACCCTTTTTGCCTTGCGGGAGGAAATACAACAAAAGAAAACATAGTTAGAAGATGCGGAAACAAACTAGAGAAATCATAGAAGGTTGCTTTGATCTGCAGAAAACATGTGGACAACCAACTATAAAACGTGTGGACAACCAACAACTACAGTGATGCAACCAACTAGGCAGTCAACCTTGTGCAAACTGGACAACATATAAGCCAACTAAGTTTAACTGTGGAAAGTAATAACTAGGCAGAAAATAGTTAACTAAAGGCAACAAGCTCATTATGATAACTTGTGCAACTGGGACAAACAAAAAATGCATCGCCAACAGGAAAATATATTCAGCAAAACAATTGGGTATAATATATTGGAAATTGGCAAGTATTGGTACTGATTTGCACAAATAAGGGTCCCTATCTGCACACATCAGGTGAAAACACATGAACAACCACATCCACAACAAAGACTGCAGATTCGGGTAGACCATATTGAAAAATTGGTAAGCATTGACACTAATTTGCACAATCAAGAGGCCCCAGTTGCACACAGCAAGGAAAAAACACACGAACAACCAGATCCAACACAAAGGCTGGCAGAAAAATCAGTAGACTATATTGGACAATTGTCAACCATTGGTACTAATTTGCACAAGTGATGATCTCTATTTCCACACGGCCGAATAAAAACACGTGGACCACCACATCCACCACAAGGCTGGCAGATTGGGTACACTATAATGCAAAAAATTGGCAAGCATTGGTTCTAAACTGCACAAACAAGGGTTCCTAGTTGCACATAGCAGCGCGAAAACACACAGACCACCAGATCAATCACAAAGGCTGACAGCTTGGATAGAGAATATTGGGAAATTGGCAAGCATAGGTACTAATTTGCACAGGTAATGGTCCCTAATTGCAAACAAGAGGAGAAAACACATGACCCAGGAGAAGCACCACAAGGCTGGCAGATTGGCTATATTATCTCAAAAATTGTCTACTACTGCTCCTAATTTGCACGCAAGGAGCAACAGAGTTGCACACCGCGGGGGGAAAAACACTCATCAAAAACACCAGATCCACCGCTAGGCTTCAATCCACAGACGAGGCTCTATCGCCGCGAACCACTCATCCTCCCTGAACCACTCATACTGTACGTATATGCACGAGCTCGCCCGCTACTGCAAAGTAAAAACGATGGGATGAGCACAACCCTAACCCACCCCTGCCAATCCGGCGGTTTCCCAAACGAAATAGTCCGCGGGGGTGACCTCAGCCTCGCCGGAAAATGAGTTCGACCTCCCTAACCCCGACCGCGACCTCGACTTCGACCTCTACCTCAACCTCCCTGAAAACGACCGCGGCCTCACCAAAAAATGAGCGACCTCACCAGAAAAAAGGAGGGCGGGCGAGTGGAGAAACAAACAGGGACAAAGACGAGGAGCGCGCGTAGGAGCAGTACCTGTGCCGCTGCGGACGACGACCCTCGCGGCGCGCCCCGCCGTCGACCACAACCCGGCGGATTTGGAACCGCCTCCAAGCACCAACCGACGGCGAAAGCAAAGGGGGAAAGAGGAGGAATGGGCGGCGAGAGGTGGGGGTGGACGGGGTAATGGCACAAAATTCGAAACCGCCGCCCACTACGCACGACGGCTAAAACGCTGGAGAACTGCCTAATCCTCAATGACATGTGGGTCCCACGGGCGGTTTATCTCGCGCGGCGCGGCGCAATCGGACCAAGCGACCGGTCCACACGCGGGTCTGAGCGGCGCGGCCCCACCACCCGGCCAGGGGACACCTGGACACGGCGCGCCGTTGATCGGGACGAGATCGAGCGGCTCTCGTTCGGACGCTCATTCTGTCTGTTTAGTGCGCAGCCACTTTTTAGATTTTAGGATTTTTGTTAATGTGTGAAAATTTGATCGTAGACTGAATGAGTTAAGTGTACATGTGAGTTTGGTCGGTGTCTACTCATTTGTGCATCACATGCGGGCTAGCCGCACCTATATCCTCTTGCATATCATGTTAACGACGTTAAAAATGGACATGATTTTGTGAGGAAGTCAATACAAAAACAATTTTGTCACCATGAGTTTGTGACAGAAAAATGCGATACAAAAATAATGTAGAAAGCATCTATACCAAAAGCACAGAGTATAACCTTTTTCACGTTAAAGCTATGGGTGCCACTTTAGTGTGTACGTGTAAGCAGATAATTTTGTATTTCTATATAAGGACATTTCCAACACAGACTCTTAAAATGGACATGCTATTTGTTTGTGGACGGGTCCATGGATAGTGATACGGGGGCGGCTATCTAACCCTAGACATGAAATGTACGGACACATTTCAAAGGAAATTGGAACAGACCGAGCAAATTTAATGCAAATCGGACAATTTTTATTTAAACAGAACCGAAATCATTACATTTTTGATATATTTAAACTAAACAAAAGTGCACGACACTTCTTTAACCTTGTTTTAATATTTCGCGGCCGCGACCGCGGCTGTGTCCCATGTCCTATCTTCCCCATGTTCGAAGAGCTCACCGGCCGTGAGTCCTAGGAAGTGAAGCTGCGAGTGGGGAAGAATAAGACGTTGGGGCACAACCCACATGGGACACCAGGCGTTCCCATGTCCTATGCATGTCCTACTCTTCCTCGACGGAGTTCGCCGTGTCTTCGACACCGGCTGTAGACGGGCCGACCTCAAGGTCGTTGCGGCGGGAAGCAAACCGCGTGGGCAGCGCGTCCGACAGGGAGCTAGCGACGTCCATGGTCGTCTACGCCTCCTCTTTGTCTGCCTCCACGCCGATCTCTGCTAATAGAGTGTCTCTATTCGCCCGTAGGACACGCAACTGCTACCGCTTGCGGTGGATGTCGCAGGCGCTGCGTATGGACTGGTACAATGGCCACTGCTCATCAAGGAAGCCCAGATCCTTCGTGACCATGGCCATGATAGTATCGTCGTCTGCCTGCTCGCCGACGATTTGCCCCTCCGTGAGCCGGTGCTCGTCGAGGAGCCGGGGGCTGTAGCGTTGGTCCTCCTGTGTCTGCCGGAATGCCCACACAGGTGGAGCCGACTGCTTGTCCACCATGATGGTGTTGAAGTGCGTCTACGCGGCGGGGGCGCCGGCTTGTCGTCGGATGCCTACTCCGTCGTCTCGCCGTTGACCTCCAGCGTACTAGCCCGCAAGCCAGCTTCAGTCCATCGCGCACGATGGGTCTACCAGTCGGTCGCAATATCGGCCAACTCCTGCTTTTGCTTCGTCTAAAGGCTCTCCCACATCGCTCTAGAGCTCGCAATCATGGCGGATGTGTTGTGGAGCGGGTCATGTCGGGCAAGGAGGCGGCATTTGGGTGTCGGCCAGACCAAGCAGTGGGTTGTATGAATGCGGGCGCTAGAGTGGGTTTCTTGGCTGCCACGCATGTTTAATGCCGGTAGGCAGACAGATGGGAGCCGGTTCGATGCTCCATCGAGAGTCTCTCCTACATTGCTCCGTCTTGTCCGGTCACGCATCTCTGCATTGGAACATGGACGAAGACCGGGTGTCCCTCTTGCCCGGCATGCCGCTTCAATGCCGGCTCAAGTGAGAGGTCGCTTCTGCTCTGAGCCGGCATTAATGCGAAGAAGGCGCTCTGGAGTTGTGCTGGCCGGCATGAATGTGCAACAACTGCTTCGTGCAGGAGAGGCACACTAGTAGAAAAGGGGCCTATTGACCCGGTTGGTGAGGGCCTTTAGTCGGTTCATGAACCGGGACTAAAGGGTCGGTATTAATACCTGGCCCTTTAGTCCCGGTTCAATCCGAACCGGGACTGATGGGCCTCCACGTGGCATGTCTTGCCGAGCCCAGCGGGAGGGGCCTTTGGTCGGTTGGTAGCACCAACCGGGACCAATAGTCATCCACGCATCAGCATTTCTGTGGCTGGGGTTTTTGTTCTTTCTGAAAAGGGGGGGGGGATGGGGGTTTTGCGGGGTTAATTTAGGTGTTTCATATATTGTGTTAGCTAGCTAATTAATAGAGAGAAGTGTCCTCTCTTTTGTCCGTGCTTGGTCGACGCTATGTACTATACATACGTATAGAGAGGACTAGCTAGACACGCTAGCTAGCTAGTAAGCAAACGAAGGAAACAGAAGATCGTCATGAACATATATGCATACAGAGGGAAGTGATATCGACCACCTCTCCTTCTCCGAGAGATTGGTCGAACAACAAGTTCTCGTATATCTATCCGACACTACCGGCTACATATATACAATCTTTTACAAAAATAATCTCCTAACATACGGACGCGTGGTCCACATAGTATTCTCCGTCTTCAGCGATCACGTGGTCAAGAAAGAATACCGCCAATTCCTCTTGAATTGCTCGCAGGCGATCTGGTGCTAGTAGTTCATCCGCATTCGAAACATCTAATTTTAAGAAGGGGGTCAATACATATATATATGAATGAATGAAACTCAACACAAATGATGGTAATAAAATAAAATTGTGAATATTGTTATTTACGCACTTCATATTGTTTGTCAGAGTAGCTCCGCTCACAGGTCGTGTGGCGGATGGACTCGCAAATGTAGTATCCACAGAAATCATTCCCTTGTTCCTGCCACAACCACTTTACAAGAAATAGAGGTCAATCAAACTGATAATTAGCAAGCATGTTAAATGGTATTGATGAAACTAGCGCTTGAATCACTAGGAGATGCGTGGAATATGCTACTATAGTACTTACTTTTGGGTGTCTAAATTGCAGCTTCTTCGGCAGTCCCGGAGCTTTTTTGGCGAATTTTCTCCAAACCCTGCCATACAAAGAAAACAATTACTTGATATCAGAAATGAACAAAGTTTCTGATATGGTGGATAATGATCGATTTAACTTACTTCTCGAGCATTTCAGTCATGTCCGCATACTCCTTGGGATCTTTTCGTCTCGAGTCTAAGACAGTTACTACTCCCTGCTCAAGCTTAATCTCTAGGAGAATATAGTGGTACCTGCGCACGCATGCATAACTCATCAATATTACATTACTATAACCTGGACTAATAAGGGAAACCGAATATGCCACAAGATAGTAACACTCACTTGAAGTTGTAAGGAAAGAGTATTATATCCTTGTGTTCATTTATTACCAACGATTGTAGCAAGTTGGCCTCGGTATTTTCGGCATGAAATTCAACCTCAGTTGCATCTATGAGATATGTGTTAATGAACCCAATGGAACCCACTTTTCTTTTCTTCAATTCGGCGATCTTCAGTCTGCATAATATAGTGAGGATAATTATAAATACATGCAATGAAAGGGCTGAGTTATATAGAGACTTAATGATGAAGTAGTACTACTTACAGACGATAGCAGGTGACCGTTGCTTTATCGAGGGCCAATTGATTGAAAACTGATAGAACTCCTCAAATGGAATAGGCAACAGTTCAATTCCAACGAGGTCATGCTCCTTTTAACTCTCACATACAAAGTACTCCTCCCCTCGGACTCTCTGCAGGTTTTCATGTACCAATCATGCAATCTTAGCATCATCGTTGATAGAGAGCTTTCATCTTTGACGAGAGGCTTCCCGTACACGTATCTTTGTATCTGCACCTCCAAGAAATCATAATGTACATCGTCGGGCAGGTAATCTTCAGGATTGCCATAACCGGGCACCATCCTCGGATCGACGATGTCGCTAGCAGGCACCTTGAGCGGGGGGCACGATTGCTTCGCTTGTTCGCCGAGCTGGGCAATTTGTTTCCCAGCTCGTCGTTCTTTCATTCTTTGATCACTTTTAGTAGTTCCCGACCTCTCCGCTTCGGCAAATGACTTTCCAATAATGCGCTCATAGTTGCCTTTCGGCGGAGACTTGGGTGGTTTTGTCAGGGCAGCCAGAGTGCGCTTCGCTTTCACCGGATCTACCTTCTCCTCCGGAGGTGGATGTCTCTTTGCTTTCAACCCTTCAAACCAGTCATGCACTTCGGTCTGCGCGATCTTCGTGTTTTCCTCCTCGGTCCTCTCGTGCGTAACTTCTCCGGATTCTTGAGAGAAGGTCCGAATCAGATCTCCACCCGCCTTTGGCTGTACTGCTAGACGCCGGCAGAGCGAGACGGAGCGGATGTCTTCTTTCCTTGCTTACGAGGCGGAGGAGAAGGACTACGACGCTTGGAGCAGCCGAGCAGCGGCAGGTCTCTTCCGCCCTGCCGACGAGGCGGAGAAGGAGGAGGCTGGCTGCTCGGGCGCGCGGTGCAGGCGGAGAAGGAGGCGGAGTGCCGCCACGCGCGGAGAAGGAGCCGGCCGAGTGCCCTGATCGTCACTCGCCGGAGGAGGAGGCGGTGGAGGCGGAGTGCCCCGACTCGCGGAGGAGGAGGAGGAGGCGGAGGCGTCCAGTTCGGAAGGTTGATGAGATCCTTCCGCCATAGGCATGGAGTCTTGAGCGAGAACCCAGCCGATGCTCCCCTTCACCGGTAGGGTGGTCAAGCCGAGGTCCTCAAATCCTCCGTTATTTCATCCACCATCATCTTAGCATATCCTTCGAATCGGCCGGCGGTGAAAAGTTGAGTCGGGTTTAGTAGGATAAACAGAGCCAACAACCGCCTTGACCTTCAAATTGCTCCATTGTGCCATAAGGTGGCAATTTTGAGACTTCGTGATAGCATCCACGGATAGCTGGCGAGGAGCCGTCAAGGCATGCTCCGGTGAAGCAGCTCGGTGGAAGCCACGCTGCTTCTCCGCCGAGATGGCGAGGGTAACCGGGGAAGCTTCGCGGTCGTTTGATCCGTTCTTCTTCTCGTTCCTCTAGCCCCATTACCCTTTCGTGCAGCGCTTTGCATTTGGCTCTGCTCCGCTTTCTTCCTCCTCTCATGGGTTTTGTAACCCCTGCATCCGAAATCCAGCCTTCCACGAAACGGAGCCTGGCGTGCCTCGTGTCCGTCCAGGGTGCTCAGGATTCCCGAGGGCCATTGTGAGCTCGTCCTTCTCCCTATCTGGAACGAACTTCTCGTGTTGCGCTGCTTCGATATATTGCTTTAGCCTCTTGACTGGTATGTCCAATTGATCGTCCGTCCAAATGCACTTCCCTGATACAGGGTCCAAGGTTCCGCCAACCCCGAAGAACCAAGTCCGGCAACGGTTTGGCCAGTTCATTGTCTATGGTTCGATCCCTTTATCAAGCAGATCATTCTCAGCCTTGGCCCACTTAGGCCGGGCTATGAGGTAGCCACCTGACCCCGTGCGATGGTGAAGCTTATTCTTCGTAGCATTTTGCTTGTTTGTCGCCGACATCTTTTTACTCTTTTCCGATGTCCTGTGGGCCACAAATGCGGGCCAGTCATCTCTGATCTTCTCATATTGCCCTTGAATTCTGGTGTCTCTTTTTTATCAACAAACTTATTCAGGTCTTTCTTCCAATTCCTGAATAGGTCTGCCATCTTCTTAAGAGCAAAAGACTTGATTAATGGCTCTATAACTGGCTTCTCCGGATCATCCTCTGGCGGTAGGGTGAAATTTGACTTCAGCTCAGTCCAAAGATCATTTTTCTGCAGATCATTGACATAAGACACCTCAGGGTCTTCGTTCTTAGGCTTATACCATTGCTGGATGCTGATCGGGATCTTGTCCCTAAGCAGAACCCCGCACTGAGCAACAAATGCCTTCTTTGTCCAAATGGGTTCAATCGGTTGGCCGTCGCGCGCGATTTCTATGATCTCAAACCTTTCATCCGAGCTCAACTTTTTCTTCGGGCCTCGTCTCTTTACCGAAGTTGTGCTCGATCCGGAGGGCTAGAAAAAGGAAGAAAGACGAGAGTTAATTAATATGTGTACATACCAAAACAATGAATGCATCAATTAGCTAGTCAGCACAGGCTTAACTAATATATATACCTGTCCGAACTCAGTTCGGTGATCACCGGAGCAGTCCTCACGGTCTACTTCTTCACCCTCTCCTTCTTCCACCGGCATTGGGTCATCGGAGCCATCATAATCATAGCCAGCTGCTTCTTCACCCTCTACTTCCAGACCATCGGTGTCGTTGAGATACATCAACGAGCTGAGGGCATCACTTCCTTCTGCGATTATGTCCCTCAACAACGCTTCTTGTGCTTCGTCTCGGGGCGGGGTGTCCATAGTTTCTACAAATATTTACAACATGGCAATTATTATTCAAACATGACAGATATGGATATATTAGTGGCAAACGTAGAACTAGCTAGCTAGTCACAATAAGGAATCATATTAATTAGTGGCCTCGATGCTGCTTCTCTAGGGTTTCGGGTGGCCTCGACAATGCTTAAAGGGTTAGGGGTGGCCTCGAGAACGCTTCAAGGAGGGGGTAATATCGACCCCCCCCCCCACGTGTTGAAGCTATCGGGAGGGGGTCGGCGTTGAACACTACATCTATGTCCCACAAGTGACGTGGGCATCGACGCCTTGTGATAGGGTAGAGGTCGTGGATCGCCGGCGGTCGAGGTCAAGGGTCGAGGATCGCCAAGGGGTCGGGAGGTTGCCTAGTGTCAAAGGATTCAACAAAACCATGTCTTCATCATTAGGCAAAAGTAATAGGTGCATGATGGTGCGAAGCTCTCCAAAGTTATTTTGGAGCGAGTCCTAGATAGGATAATTAGCTTTTTGGTACAAAGTTCAGCAAGAACCTTCCGAATATCGTTATTTGGAAGGCCTTTGCTGAAATTGCATAAAAAGGCAAATTATCCTATCTGGACTCGATTCGAAATAACTTTGAGGACTTCGCACCATCATGCCATGGTTACTTCGGCTAATGATGAAGCCATGGATTTCTTCAATACTTTGACACTAGAAACCTCTCGACCCTCGGCGATCCTCGACCTCAACCTCGACGACCCTCGAACCTCGACCCCTAGACGACCTGGAACCTCGACCCTTGATCCTCGATCGTAGAACCTCGAACCTCGACCACAAACCCTCGACCCTTGACCCTTAACGACCTCGACCCTCTACCCTAGTTCCCGACCCTCGACCCCTCGGCGATCCTCGACACCCTCGTTCCCGATAAAAATTAAGAATAAGAAAAAAAAAGAGGAGAAAAAAAGGAGAAGAAGCTCCTTTATTCCTTCTTCTTCTCCTCTTTTTTTTCTTCCTCTCCTCGTCTTCTCCTTCTTCTTCTCCTTCTTTCTCTACTTATTTTCCTTTTCCTTATTTTACTTTTTCCTCTCCACTAACATAAAATGCACTATCCTAAAATGCAACAAACATAAAATGCACTAAATCGATCAACTAACCTAAAATCAGTGATAAAATGCACTAACCTAAAATCGATATCTACTAACAACTTAAAAAATAATACATATATGAAAAATTGCATGTATGAAAAAAAACATCATCATATTATCAACAGAAAAAATAGTATTTTTCTAAAATCTATCTTTTGCATATATACATCAACATATATATACACTAACCTAAAATGCACAAAATGATATCGGAGAGGGGTATATCGACCCCCTCATGTATCCACATACATACATCTATACATACATATATACTTACATATATGTATAAATTTTTGCATATATAAACTTTTGCATATATAAAGTTTTTCTAAAAACTAACTTTTGCATATATGAACATATATACACAGAGAACATATACATATATACACAGAGAACATATACATAAAATGCACAAAAAATAAAATGAAAGGGCGCCGTGGTCGGACCGAATCTTGGCGGCGTGTGGTCAGGGCGACGGCGACGGGGTTGGGGAAGGGCGGCGGCGTGGCGACGGCGACGGGTCGGGAAGGGCGGGCACAAGGCGACGGCGACGGGTCGGGCAGGTGGCGCAAGACGGCGACGGCGACGGGTCGGGCAGGGCGGCGGGCGACGGCGACGGGTCGGGGCGGCAGGGCGGCGGCAAGCAGCGCACGGTGTCGGGCAGTGGCTCGGCGGTGGCGACGGCGAGGTGGACCAGCCTGACGGCGTCGGGGCGGGGCTCGGCGGCGACGGCGACGAGGAGCAGAAGGCATCGGGGCGAGAAGAAACAGATGGATTTTGGCGAAAACTGCTAAGTTTTGTATATATAGCAAGAACATTGGTCGGTTCAGTGGCACAAACGGGACTAATGCCACCTTTAGTCGGTTGGTGCCACCAACCGGACCAAAGGCCTCTTTTCAGCAGCCCAAAGGGCGGAAGCGGCGGCCTTTGGTCCCGGTTGGTGGCACCAACCGGGACTAAAGGGGGGCATTAGTCCCGGTCGGGATCTTAGGTCAGCCTTGACTTTGAAGGAGGAATTTCATGAAACTTTTCATACTCTTCGAGACATGTCTGTCTTGCCCTCCACTCCCGGGATGTCCCTTTTCCCGAAAGAACTATGTGGCGCTTTGGCTCATCGTATGATGTATTCACTTCCTTATCTTTTCTTTTCCTCGGTCCGGTAGACATGTCCTTCACGTAGATAACCTGTGCCACATCATTGGCTAGGACGAGCGGTTCGTCGATGTACCCAAGATTTTTCAGATCCACTGTTGTCATTCCGTCTTGTGGGTCTACCTGCACCCGCCTCTGACAGATTGACCCACTTGCACTTAAACAAAGGGACCTTAAAATCTACTCCGTAGTCAAGTTCCCATATGTCTACTATGTAACCATAATATGTGCCCTTTCCCCTGCCGGTTGCTGCATCAAAGCGGACACCGCTGTTTTGGTTGGTGCTCTTTTGATCTTGGTCAATCGTGTAAAATGTATTCCCATTTATCTCGTATCCTTTCCAAATAATTACAGTCGAAGATGGTCCCTCGACAACAAGTACAGCTCATCACAAACAGTGATGTCACCTCCGAGACGTCTTTCCAACCAACTGCTGAAAGTCCCGATGTGTTCACATGTAATCCGATCGTCGACCGCTCTCGGGTGTTTGGGCGCAGACTGTTCTTGTGTTCATCGACATACGGGTTACCAAGGTAGAGTTACAGAGAAGCTGTGTAGTGTGCTTGAGACCAAGAATATCCGTCCCTGCATATTATTGAGTCCCTTCCAAGCGTGCCTTTTCGGTCAGTCTCCCCTCATACCGCGATTTAGGGAGACCTATCTTCTTAAGGCCAGGAATGAAGTCAACACAAAACCCGATGACATCCTCTGCTTGATGGCCCATGGAGATGCTTCCTTCGGCCTAAGCGATTCTGAACATACTCCCTCCGTCCGGAAATACTTGTCTTAGAAATGGTTGAAAATGGATGTATCTATAACTAAATTAAGTCTAGATACAACCATTCCTAAGACAAGTATTTCGACGAGGGAGTATTCTTTAGGACTCCATGAACCTCTCAAAGGGGTACATATTGTGTAGAAATACGGGCCCCAGAATGACAATCTCGTCGACTAGATGAACTAGGGCGTGCGTCATGATATTGAAGAAGGATGGTGGGAACACCAGCTCAAAACCCGACAAGACATTGCGCCACATCACTCCTTAGCGTTGGTACGATTTCTGGATCGATCACCTTCTGAGATATTGCATTGAGAAATGCACATAGCTTCACAATGGCTAATCGGACGTTTTTCGGTAGAAGCCCCCTCAATGCAACCGGAAGCAGTTGCGTCATAATCACGTGGCAGTCATGAGACTTTAGGTTCTGAAACTTTTTCTCTGGCATATTTATTATTCCCTTTATATTCGACGAGAAGCCGCGGGACCTTCATCTTGAGCGGGCATTCAAAGAAGATTTCTTTCTCTTCTTTCGTAAGAGCGTAGCTGGCAGGACCTTCATACTGCTTCAAAGGCATGCCCTCTTTTTCGTGCAATCGTTGCAGGTCCTCCCGTGCCGCAGGTGTATCTTTTGTCTTCCCATACACACCCAAGAAGCCTAGCAGGTTCACGCAAAGGTTCTTCGTCACGTGCATCACGTCGATCGAAGAGCGGACCTCTAGGTCTTTCCAGTAGGGTAGGTCCCAAAATATAGATTTCTTCTTCCACATGGGTGCATGATTGTCGGCATCATTCGAACAGCTAGTCCGCCGACCCTTTCCAAAGATTACGTGTAAATCATTGACCATAGCAAGTACGTGATCACCGATGCGCATGGTGGGCTTCTTCCGGTGATCTGCCTCGCTTTGAAATGCTTGCCTTTCTTTCGACATTGATGGTTGGTCGAAAGAAATCGACGAAGGCCAGTACACATTCTTCCTACAGCTTCCCAGGTATATACTATTGGTGTCAAGTAAACAGTGCGTGCATGTGTGGTATCCCTTGTTTGTCCATCCCGAAGGTTCTTGAGAGCGGGCCAATCGTTGATGGTCACGAACAACAATGCCTTTAGGTGAAATTCCTCCTTTTTGTGCTCATCCCACGTACGTACACCGTTTCCACTCCACAGCTGTAAAAGTTCTTCAACTAATGGCCTTAGGTACACATCAATGTCGTTGTCGGGTTGCTTAGGGCCTTGGATGAGAACGGCATCATAATGAACTTCCGCTTCATGCACATCCAAGGAGGAAGGTTATACATACATAGAGTCACGGGCCAGGTGCTGTGATTGCTGCTCTGCTCCCGAAAGGATTAATGCCATCCACGCTTAAAGCAAACCATACGTTCCTTGGGTCCTTTGCAAACTCATCCCGATACTTTCTCTCGATTTTTCTCCATGCGACCCGTCGGTGGGTGCTCTCAACTTCCGTCTTTCTTACGGTCCTCACCGTGCCATCGCATCAACTTGGCATGCTCTCCGTTTCTGAACAGACGTTTTAACTGTGGTATTATAGGAGCATACCACATCACCTTCGCAGAAACCCTCTTCCTGGGAGGCTCGCCGTCAACATCATCAGGGTCATCTCGTATGATCTTATACCGCAATGCACCGCATACCGGGCATGCGTTCAGATCCTTGTATGCACTGCGGTAGAGGATGCAGTCATTAGGGCATGCATGTATCTTCTCCACCTCCAATCCTAGAGGGCATACGACCTTCTTTGCTGCGTATGTACTGTCGGGCAATTCGTTATCCTTTGGAAGCTTCTTCTTCATTATTTTCAGTAGCTTCTCAAATCATTTATCGAGCACAGCATTCTCGCCTTCCACCGCAGCAATTCCATGACGGTACCGAGCTTTGTGTTGCCATCTTCGCAATTGGGGTACAACCCTTTTGTGATCCTCTAACATGCGATTGAACTTCAGCTTCTCCTTTTGACTTTCGCATTGCGTCTTTGCATCGACAATGACCGGCGGAGATCATCATCATCGGGCACATCGTCGGTTCCTCTTGATCTTCAGCAGCTTAGCCCGTTGCAGCACCATCGTGCACATCATCTGCTTCCTCTTGATGTTCGGTAGCATCACCGTATTCAGGGGCACATAGTTGTCATCGTACTCTTCTTCTTCGCCGTCTTCCATCATAACCCCTATTTCTCCGTGCCTCGTCCAAACATTATAGTGTGGCATGAAACCCTTGTAAAGTAGGTGGGTGTGAAGGATTTTCCGGTCGAGTAAGACTTCAGATTCGCACATATAGGGCATGGACAACACATAAAACCATTCTGCTTGTTTGCCTCAGCCACTTGAGAAAATCATGCACGCCTTAGTGTACTCAGAGGTGTGTCTGTCACCGTACATCCATTGCGGTTCATCTGCGTGCATTATATATAATTAAGTGTGTCAAAAATCATTACAGAACATCATGAATAGATAATTAAGTGACCAAATTAATAGAAGTTCATCATCACATAAAAACCAAAGTACATACATAGTTCTCATCTAACAACATAAAACTCTGCAGAGCATCTAAATTAATTAAACCATACATTGAAACTATGTAAAATATTTCAATGCGGAAACAAATGCGATCATAATCGCAACCAAGGTAACAACTGATCCAACGGCATAATGATACCAAGCCTCGGTATGAATGGCATATTTTCTAATCTTTCTAATCTTCAAGCGCATTGCATCCATCTTGATCTTGTGATCATCGACGACATCCGCAACATGCAACTCCAATATCATCTTCTCCTCCTCAAGTTTTTTATTTTTCCTTCAAGAAATTGTTTTCTTCTTCAACTAAATTTAACCTCTCGACAATAGGGTCGGTTGGAATTTCCGTTCAACAACCTCCTAGATAAATAAAATCTATGTCACGTTGGTCGGCATAATTTTCATAAACAATAAATGAACCAATAGTTATGAAAAGATAATATATACCACATCCGAATCATAGACGGGACGAGGACCGACGGGGGCGGATACCAAAACCATCGCACTATATAAGATGCAATAATAAAAGTAAGAAAATAATACAAGTATCTATCTAAACATACAAGTAAGAATATTTTTCCTTTCAGAAAGAAGATAAGAACAAGAGGCTCACCACGGTGGTGCCGGTGATGAGATCGGCGGGTGATCGACGGCGATGAAGTCGGGGACGGGGCGTGACGGACCGCTAAACCTAGATAAATATTGAGGAAAATGGAGCTTGGCGGTCGAGCTTGGAGAGGAGAAACCTTAAGTAGTGTGGCTCGGGCATTCCATCAAACACCTTGTGTGCATAGGAGGTGAGCTAGAGCACCACCAGCCCTCTCCCTCGGCCAGAAAAAACAGAGCAGGTGCTCGCTCTTGCTTGTGAGGGGTTATATATAGGCACCACCATTAGCCCGGTTGGTGGCATGAACCGACTAAAGAAGCCTTTGGTCCCGGTTCAAGCCACCAACCGGGACCAATAGTGATGGGCCAGGAGCCAGGCCCATTGATCCCGGTTCATCCCACCAACCGGGACCAAAAGGTCCAGACGAACCAGGACCAATGGCCCACGTGGCCCGGCCGGCCCCCTGGGCTCACGAACCGGGGCAAATAGCTTCATTGGTCCCGGATCTGGATTGAACCGGGACTAATGGGCTGAACCGGCCTGGGCCATTGCCCCATTTTCTACTAGTGGCAACGGGCGCGGGCTCGGTTTTTGAGTTGGTCTGGGTGTCGGACACATACGTGAGACGTCCGCAAAGACCCCTGGTTTGCGTCTAGTTTTTAGAATTTTGGATAACCCAACTGATCTACAGACTAATAGGATACCGCGTTGGATGACACGCTGCATGCGAACGTATAGGAGCGTTTTAAGGGTCCATATGCCTTTACACTGTACATTAGCATGATGGGTCGAATCAATAGCCAGGATATAATCGATCAACGAATCCGATAATATTTAATACATGGATGCACAAAAGTGGACAATCTCTACTTTGTTAGCAAGTGGTTCTACACTCTCGATCACACGTAAATCCACGGATAAATGTCAGTGCCCCGCTCTGGGGGTGGGGGTAGCTAATCAAATGTGACAACGAGATATAGCAAAGCTCGGTCCCGGTTTGATCATACCCTAGCTAATAGCCAACCATAGCGGTACATGGAGTTATCGAAGGTTGGAACTTTTAAAATTGGAGATAGGCGTGCATGCATACATGTCTTTTTTTTTTTTTTGAACCAATGCATGCATACATGTCTTGCCCCTTCTATAAGTACGGCAATTCTAGCAGCGATATCATCTCATCCTAAGCTAGCTATTATAACTCGATCAAACTGATCATCGCCAATGGCGGTCAAGTCTCTAGTTCTTCTTGGTGTCGTACTAGCCTCGCTCCTGCTTCTCTCCGACGATGTAGCGGGTGCTAGAGAGCTTACGGATGCTAAAGGTTTGTAAAACATGCTCTCTCTTATACGTATTTACTAACACAGTAGACTACACAGCTCATACTTCATCCTATATATGCACGGCTACCTATCTACCTCGAGCAATGTTCACTACTTGCCTACCTCAAGCAATGTTCACTAAGGAATTGTGTTCATGCAGAGTCCAAGGAGAAGAATGTGAAACCTGCAGGAGGGCCGGGCCTGCCTAAGGAAGAGAAGTGGGGAGGTGAAAACAAGCATGATGAAGGATACGGAAACGGTGGACGGTATGGAAACAGTGGTAGATACGGTAACGGTGGGGGATATGGAAACAATGGTGGAGGCTATGGAAACAGTGGATACGGGAACAATGGCGGAGGTTATGGCGATGGAGGTTATGGGAACAATGGTGGCGCGTATGGTGGAGGATACGGTAGTTCTGGACACGGTGGAGGTTATGGGCGTGGTTACGGCGGTGGAGGCTATGGGCCTGGATATGGTGGCGGGTATGGCAATGGCGGTGGAAATGGTGGATTTGGCAGCGGCTTTGGTGGGGGATATGGTGGTGGTGGTGGTGGCGGATATGGTGGAGGTGGAGGATACGGTGGCGGTGGCGGTGGCGGGTATGGTGCAGGTTACGGTGGAGGATATGGTGGCGGTGGCTATCCTTGATATGGATATTTGCAAGAGGTCACAATGGTTGGAACTATGAAAACAATGACTAGATATGTGTTTGTGTTTTAATTAAGCATCTATGTTGATATATGATGTGGTTAAATAAAAAATGGTCATTATGCTCGCGTTATAGGAGCAAGGTCTGTAAGATTGAGAAGTCAGGCGAGCAAGCCAACCTTGTGTTGTTTCTTATGTATAAAAGAGAAGATATGTTTTAAATTGTAAGTGGGCTTTGATTATTGATTTTTCTTAAACACAAGGAGATCTATGTGCCTATATATTATGATAAAAATATCTATGATTTACAAGAGTAGCTCCATGGCGCCAACAAGGGTGGCAGCCCGAGCGGTGTACAACAAGGGACTTGTGGTACTACTCTTCTTAAATTATTGTTTCCTAATGTCCGCCACTCACGGCAATGGTCACACACTCCATCAACTACCGCTGTAGGGAGCAAAGAGGTGTGCTTGAAGACACGCCGGCTCCTCTAAAGCCAAGTGCATTGTAGCGAGGAAATCACCAATGCGTTGACGCCCTTGCGAAGCTTTGGCGGGATGGACAGTTGCCAAGAGGTCCACCATTGAAGGATAGAATCATTCACCATTAGGGCAAGATGGGCGAGAGCCCGAAAACGATCCAGTGAAGGACGTCATTTGACAAGTAATAAATTGTGGAAAATCGTAGTCATCTTGGATCAAAAGCACCCCACTTTTTTTTGAAATCGATCTTCAACTGGGGCATTATTTCAAACGTGTCGACTTGAAATTCCTAACATATTTATCATCTTTTAAGAACAATAATATCATCAGCATATCTACATATGACTACACCACTAGGATTTAGGAATAATATAGGGGTTGACATAAAGAAAATGAATGACAAGAGGTGTAACATGAATACATGACACAACAGTTTGGCAGGCAAAACAATTTCCTGACCTGCATATCTAGTCCATTGAATCAAACTAAACTATAATCTCCCCATCAAACTCAACCAAAACCATACTTACGGTTTCTTTTTAATATCAAGATCCATGGATGCTGCATCAAGAGTCCTTCGCGTGTGCGTGCTCATGCTCAGTCTTAGGTGTACAAGCACGGAGGCCAAGGCAGCGTCTGAAGAAAGCAGAGAATAAACGCCCAACCATTTCATGATCGAATTCTCCAATTGTAAATCTCCAACTACCAGGAAATCATCATCAGCATAGCATTCGGGGAACAGCGAGCCGAAACGCAAAATATGTGCAATCATTTGCAGATCAGCCACAAGTTGACGTGGTGCCATATGAATTCGGCGGCGGGTTGGGTAGCCTCTTTGACTTGTCAAGCAAATGTTGTTGTTGCAATTCTTGCTCCAATACAAATTTGATATTTAAATAGATCAAACTATTATTACCCAATGAGACATGAGATGAGTTTGAGTTACTGAGGCTAGTTGTTCTAGACCATTGGCTTGGCTCAATGTTCCTCAACAGAGAAAAGGGGCTATGAGGGCTATGAGGGGTAGAGGGGGTTAGAGCATCTCGAGTCGTTGTGCCCCCCCCAGGGCTTTTTTCGGCCTCCTAGGGCTCCTCCAGGAGGAAGTCCCTGGAGTGGAGCCGCAACGCGAGCCGGCTGCTCGGCCCGCTGGGATGGTCCTCCACGGGGAGAACGTTGGTGTCGGTGGAGACGGCGGCGCGGGCGCGGGAGAGTGAGGCCTCGACGTCGAGCGTCTCGATGAAGGCCGCGGGCGTGCGGTGGCGGCAAAGCGCCGATGACGCCAGGAGCAGGGTGAGGAGGGCTAGACCGAGAAGGGGCTGCATTGTGGGCGGTGGTGGTGGTTGGAGTGGAGGCTGTCACGCGGGCGTGGGAGAAGGGGCTGCATGTGGGTGGGCCCGAAGAAAAAGGGTGGAGAGAGGGAGTGGGAGGCTGACTGTGGGCCAAACGACATGCAAAATCTTCTCTCTCCTCCCCCAAGTGCCCCCTGGTGGGCTGGGTTTGGCCTGAGAACACCGGCTCTAATCTTGGCCAGATCCGGCGAAAACTAAGCCTTTCAGGTGATGAATGGAAAAAAAATCATCGGCGCCCAAAATGTGGTTCTGAGGGGCGTTCTGGGAGTGGGGAGGGGGGCGGCTGGAGATGCTCTTACACTAGACATTCAGTTGACTCCTGTTGGCATCCACTAGAGGAGGCTCAAAATCATTAGCAAAGGGGTATCTCTTGAAATCACTAGCAAAGGGGTACCTTTGGAAAGGTCACTTACACCTTTTTTTATGGTGACCGATGGCGCACTACGTGTGTCACACATGTCACAATTAGTGGGATTTCTCCCCATGCACGGTAGACAGATCGGTTTGTGCCTTTTTCGTAGATTCATTGTTTCCATAATATTTAGGAACAAAAAACCAAAAGAAACTGGAAAACCGATAAAAGAATTAAGGACGTGTCTACACAGCGGCCGGCTGCTCCCTAGCGTTCCCGAGCAGCCGACCAAAAAAAGAAAATTTTGATCTTAAAGCTATAAAAAGAAATGATTCGTCCTGTTTAATTTTAAAAAAAAATCTAATCTCTATTAGGAAACACACCACGTGCAAACAGAAAAAGAAAAAGAATACAAAGACACCATGTGAAAGGTGTGAACGCAGTTAATTCGGATTTTTAAATTTTTGAAAAGCCATAACTTTTGAACCAGATATGGAAATTAAGATCCGCTCTCACCATAGGAATCCTCGCGACGTGCTCTTCAAAACTAGATCCCGTATACGTATGTTTTGATGAACTTTTTTGTGTGCAGTTTAGTCACTGTTTGGTGCAACTGTCTGACAGTCAGTGTGCAACTAGCTGACAGTCGATGTGAAATTTTCTCCCTACTCATGGACACACAGTTTTCACTTATGTGAATAGGTGTGAACGCATTTATTTTGGAATTTCATTTTTCTAAAAAGCGTAACTTTTGAATCGAACGTCGAAATTAAGATGCGCTTTCACCATATGAAATCCTCGCGGCGTGCTCTTCGAAACTAGAACCCACATGAGTATGGTTTGATGAACTTTTTTGTGTGGAGTTTAGTTACTGTTTGGTGCAAGTGTCTAGCAGTTGATGTGCAATTACCTGACAGTCGATGTGCAAGTTTTCCTCATACACCGTGGACATAGGTTATCATTGATGACGCCTCCACCCAAACTATTTCCTACTAGTGAGATGTGCAACTTCGTGTGTTGCACTGGCCAACTGCCTAGTAGTCAATGTGCAACTTTCCCTCCGCCTCGCGGATGTGCGGTTTTCATTGTTCATGGTCTTGGCCAGCTGCATGCCTAGCAGTGGATGTGCAACTTTGTCTGACACCCTGGCCAACTATGCCAACTTGAACATGCAACTCCACGGTTGTTCATGTGTGACTATGACACCGCGCGTGTGTAACTCCTGCAACCATGATTGTGTGACTATGCCTCCGCGCAGGTGAAACTCGCACAGCCGTGCGTGAACTACTATCCGATGAGAGTGTGCAACCCCTTAATCTGTGCATAAGAAACTATGTCAAGAGAGCGTGCAACTCCATGGCCGTGCGTGTGCGATTATGCCGCCGCGCATGTGCAACTTCCGCGGATGTGTGTGAGCAATTATGCCAACGAGAGTGTGCAACTATGCAGTCATGCGTGAGAAACTATCAGACGAGAGTGTGCAACTCCGCAGTCCGTGCGTGGGCACTATGCTCACAAGGGTATACAACTCAGCAATCGTGCCTGAGTAACTACTCCACCGTGCTTGTGGAACTCCTGCAACCAACGAGAGTGAGCATGTATGCCAACGAGAGTGTGCAACTCCGTGATTGTGTGTGTGTGACTAAGCGGGTGAGACTGTGCAATTCGGCTGCCACGCGTGTGCGACTATGCAAAAGAGAGTGTGCAGCTCCACGGTCGTACATGAGTTATTAAACTGACGAGAGTGTGCAACTCCATGGTCGTGGGTGTGTGACAATGTCGTCGTGTGTATACAACTCTCATAGTCGTGCGTGAGCTACTATGTCGATGAGAGTGTGCACCTTGACGGTTGCTCGTGTGCGACTATGTCAACGAGAGTGTGCTACGCCGTGGTCGTGGATGTGCGACTATGTTACATCTTGAGCTTGCGTTGGTTTTCCCCAAAGAGGAGAGGATGATGCAGCAGAGTAGCGTAAGTATTTCCCTCAGTTTTTGAGAGCCAAGGTATCGATCCAGCAGGAGGCCACGCGCGAGTCCCTCGTACCTACACAAAACAAATAGCTCCTCGCAACCAACGCGAATAGGGGTTGTCAATCCCTTCACGGTCACTTACGAGAGTGAGATCTGATAGAGATGATAGATAATATTTTTGGTATTTTTGGTATAAAGATGCAAAGTAAAATGAAAAGGCAAATAAAGAGCAAAGCAAATAATAAAGCGTAGGAAGATTAATATGATGAGAATAGACCCAGGGGCCATAGATTTCACTAGTGGCTTCTCTCAAGAGCATATGTATTTTACGGTGGGTGAACGAATTACTGTTGAGCAATTGATAGAATTGAGCATAGTTATGAGAGTATCTAGGTATGATCATGTATATAGGCATCACGTCCGAGACAAGTAGACCGACTCCTGCCTGCATCTACTACTATTACTCCACTCATCGACCGCTATCCAGCATGCATCTAGAGTATTAAGTTAATGAAAACAGAGTAACGCCTTAAGCAAGATGACATGATGTAGAGGAATAAATTCATGCAATATGATAAATACCCCATCTTGTTATCCTCGATGGCAACAATACAATACATGCCTTGCTGCCCCTACTGTCACTGGGAAAGGACAACGCAAGATTGAACCCAAAGCTAAGCACTTTTCCCATTGCAAGAACTACCAATCTAGTTGGCAAAACCAAACGAATAATTCGAAGAGACTTGCAAAGATAACTCAATCATACGTAAAAGAATTCAGAAAAGATTCAAATATTGCTCATAGATAATCTTGATCATAAACCCACAATTCATCAGTCTCAACAAACACACCGCAAAAAAAAGATTGCATCGAGTAGATCTCCACAAGAGAGGGGAAGAACATTGTATTGAGATTCAAAAAGAGAGAAGAAGCCATCTAGCTACTAACTATGGACCCGAAGGTCTGAGGTAAACTACTCACACTTCATCGGAGAGGCTATGATGTTGATGTAGAAGTCCTTCATGGTGGAATCCCCTTCCGGCGGAGCTCCGAAACAGGCCCCAAGATGGGATCTCGTGGATACAAAAAGTTGCGGTGGTGGAATTAGGTTTTTGGCTCCGTGTCGATCCGACGGGGTGCGTGAGGTATATATAGGAGGAAGAAGTACGTCGGTGTAGCCTCGAGGGGCCCACGAGGTAGGGGGCGCGCCCTAGGGGGGCGCACCCTCCACCCTCGTGACCGCCTCGTGGCTTTCTTGACGGAGGGTCCAAGTCTCCTGGGTCTTATCTGATGAGAAAATCACGTTCCCGAAGATTTCATTCCGTTTGGACTCCGTTTGATATTCCGTTTCTTCGAAACACTGAAATAGGCAAAAAAAACAGCAATTCTGGGTTGGGCCTCTGGTTAATAAGTTAGTCCCAAAAGTAATATAAAAGTGGAAAATAAAGCCCAATATAGTCCAAAAGAATAGATAATATAGCATGGAGCAATAAAAAATTATAGATACGTTGGAGACGTATCAGGCATCCCCAAGCTTAATTCCTGCTCGTGCTCGAGTAGGTAAATGATAAAAAGAGAATTTTTGATGCGGAGTGCTACTTGGCATAATTTCAATGTAACTCTTCTTAATTGTGGTATGAATATTCAGATCCGAAAGATTCAAGACAAATGTTCATATTGACATAAAAATAATAATACTTCAAGCATACTAAGTAAGCAATTATGTCCTCTCAAAATAACATGGCCAAAGAAAGTTCATCCCTACAAAATCATATAGTTTAGTCATGCTCCATTTTCGTCACACAAGAATGCTCTCATCATGCACAACCCCGATGACAAGCCAAGAAATTGTTTCATACTTTAGTAATCTCAAACCTATAAACTTTCACGCAATATATGAGCGCGAGCCATGGACATAGCACTATGGGTGGAATAGAATATAATGATGGGGGTTATGTGGAGAAGACAAAAAAGGAGAAGGTCTCACATCAACGAGGCTAATCAACGGGCTATGGAGATGCCCATCAATTGATGTTAATGCAAGCAGTAGGGATTGCCATGCAACGGATGCACTAGAGCTATAAATGTATGAAAGCTCAACAAAAGAAACTAAGTGGGTGTGCATCCAACTTGCTTGCTCACGAAGACCTAGGGCATTTGACGAAGCCCATTGTTGGAATATACAAGCCAAGTTCTATAATGAAAAATTCCCACTAGTATATGAAAGTGACAACATATGAAACTCTCTATATGAAAAACATGGTGCTACTTTGAAGCACAAGTGTGGAAAAGGATAGTAACATTGTCCCTTCTCTCTTTTTCTCTCATTTTTTTATGGTGGGCTCTTTGGCCTCTTTTTTATTTGGTGGGCTCTTTGACCTCTCTTTTTTATTTAACCTCACATAGGACAATGTTCTAATTAATGATGATCATCACACTTCTATTTATTTACAACTCGATACTAGAACAAGGTATGACTCTATATGAATACCTCCGGCGGTGTGCCGGGATATGCAATGAACCAAGAGTGACATGTATGAAAGAATTATGAACGGTGGCTTTGCCACAAATACTGACATATATGAAAGAATTATGAACGGTGGCTTTGCCACAAATACTATGTCAACTACATGATCATGCTAAGCAATATGACAATGATGTATGTGTCATGAAGAACGGTATGGTGGAAAGTTGCATGGCAAAATATCTCGGAATGGCTATGGAAATGCCATAATAGGTAGGTATGGTGGCTGTTTTGAGGAAGATATAAGGAGGTTTATGTGTGAAAGAGCGTATCATATCACGGGTTTGGATGCACCGCGAAGTTTGCACCAACTCTCAATGTGAGAAAGGGCAATGCACGGCATCAAGAGGCTAGCAATGATGGAAGGGTAAGAGTCGTATAATCCATGGACTCAACATTAGTCATAAAGAACTCACATACTTATTGCAAAAATCTACAAGCCATCAGAAACCAAAGCACTGCGCGCATGCTCCTAGGGGGATAGATTGGTAGGAAAAGACCATCGCTCGTCCCCGACCGCCATTCATAAGGAGGACAATCAAATAACACCTCATGTTTCAAATTTGTTACATAACATTTACCATACGTGCATGCTACGGGACTTGCAAACTTCAACACAAGCATTTCTCAAATTCACAACTACTCAACTAGCACGACTTTGATATTATCACCTCCATATCTCAAAACAATTATCAAGCATCAAACTTTTCTTAGTATTCAACGCACTCAAAATAAAGTTTTTACAAATCTTGAATACGAAGCATATTATTATTAAGCAAATTACCATGCTATTTAAGACTCTCAAAATAATCTAAGTGAAGCATGAGAGATCAATAGTTTCTTTAAAACAAATCCACCACCGTGCTCTAAAAGATATAAGTGAAGTACTAGAGCAAAACTATCAAGCTCAAAAGATATAAGTAAAGCACATAGAGAAAAACTATCAAGCTCGAAAGATATAAGTGAAGCACATAGAGCAAAACTATCAAGCTCAAAAGATATAAGTGAAGCACATAGAGTATTCTAACAAATTCCAATTCATGTATGGCTCTCTCAAAAGGTGTGTACAGAAAGGATGATTGTGGTAAACTAACAAGCAAATACGCAAATAATACAAGACGCTCCAAGCAAAACGCATATCATGTGGTGAATAAAAATATAGCTCCAAGTAAAGTTACCGATGGAAGTGGACAAAAGAGGGAATGCCTTCCGGGGCATCCCCAAGCTTCGACTTTTTGGTGTCCTTGGATTATCTTGGGGGTGCCATGGGCATCCCCAAGCTTAGGCTCTTGCCACTCCTTTTTCCATAATCCATCAAAAAAATCACCCAAAACTTGAAAACTTCACAACACAAAACTCAACAGAAATCTCGTGAGCTCCGTTAGCGAAAGAAAACAAAAGACCACTTCAAGGTACTGTAATGAACTCATTCTTTATTTATATTGGTGTTAAACATACTGTATTCCAACTTCTCTATGGATCATAAACTATTTTACTAGCCATAGATTCATCAAAATAAGCAAACAACACACGAAAAACAGAATCTATCAAAAACAGAACAGTCTGTTGTAATCTGTAACTAACGGAAACTTCTGGAACTCCAAAAATTCAGCCAAAAGAGGACGACCTAGGCAATTTGTTTATTGATCAAAAGAAATTGGAATCACTATTTTATCACGTTCTGGTAATTTTTAACAATTTGTTTAGTGGACCGAATGTTTCTGGAAATTACAGCAAGATCAAATAACTATTATCCAAAAAGATTCTATAGGTTTAACTTGGCACAAACACTAATTAAAACATAAAACCACATCCAAACAGAAGGTAGATGGATTATTTATTCCTAAACATAAACAAAAACTAAAAAAACTAAAAATAAAATTGGGTTGCCTCCCAACAAGCGCAATCGTTTAACGCCCCTAGCTAGGCATAAAAGCAAGGATAAATCTAAGTAGTGCCGTAGTAATAAGATAGATCGGTGAAACTCATTTCATATTCTCTACGTTCGGCAGCAAGTTTTTCTTTGAGGCAAGCAAAAGTAATCAAAAGGGCTAAATTTAATAGGGTAAAAATCCCCAAGATCAATCTTAGGAGGTATAGGTTCCTCTTTCGGCCCTTCGTATTGCACAACCAATTCATCATTATAAGCATTCTTTTGATAGAACCTTGTGAGCCTATACTCAAGAGAGCATCCTAGGTCATTATTTCAAATAGCCAAATCATCATTAAGTTCAGAGATTCTATCAATTAAAATATTGGTAGGCACCTTTTTTCTAAGGTTTTCATTGAAAGCAACATAGTCCAGAGATTGAAAACGCATTATTTCTTCTTGATCAAAGAGGATAGATTCTATGGGAGGAAGGCCAGCGTCCACCCTATAATGCACAAAGATTTCTTTGGCCTCTTTTATTATAAATCTGAATTCATGAGCCAAAAAGATAGTAGTGGCACGCTTAACAGAGGAGTGTTCGATATTAGAAAATTCTAGGAAAATTCTTTGTATAGAAGGGTGCATATGCATAAATTGCCTTTCAAGTTCAACGATAAGCATGGAAATAGCGTCCGCAAGACTACTAGTTCTATGGAGAATAGAACCGCCCATAGAGGGCAAAGCACCGGCACAAGTAAAGAAATCTTGAATAACTCCTTTTCCAATAATATTACCACTACCGATTCGAAATCTTTTTGTATGATAGGTAGGGGATTCTTCAGCAGGAGCTTCAGAATTTTCCATGTTATTATTATTGTCCATACCGGCAATAATTTCCCCAATTTCAGACATAACGACAAGCAAGCGAGGAAAAGGCGAGCGGAAAAGAGAAGAGGAGATTGGGAAAGAGAGGGCGAATAAAATGGCAAGGGTGAAGTGGGGGAGAGGGAAACGAGAGGCAAATGGCAAATAATGTAATGCGAGAGATAAGGGATTGTGATGGGTACTTGGTATGCTGACTTTTGCGTAGACTCCCCGGCAACGGCGCCAGAAATCCTTCTTGCTACGTCTTGAGCTTGCGTTGGTTTTCCCCGAAGAGGAGAGGATGATGCAGCAGAGTAGCGTAAGTATTTCCCTCACTTTTTGAGAACCAAGGTATCAATCCAGTAGGAGGCCACGCGCGAGTCCCTCGTACCTACACAAAACAAATAGCTCCTCGCAACCAACGCGAATAGGGGTTGTCAATCCCTTCATGGTCACTTACGAGAGTGAGATCTGATAGAGATGATAGATAATATTTTGGTATTTTTGGTATAAAGATGCAAAGTAAAATAAAAAGGCAAAGTAAAAAAGCAAAGCAAATATTAAAGCGTAGGAAGATTAATATGATGAAAATAGACCCGGAGGCCATAGATTTCACTAGTGGCTTCTCTCAAGAGCATAGGTATTTTACGGTGGGTGAACGAATTACTGTTGAGAAATTGACAGAATTGAGCATGGTTATGAGAGTATCTAGGTATAATCATGTATATAGGCATCACGTCCGAGACAAGTAGACCGACTCCTGCCTACATCTACTACTATTACTCCACTCATCGACCGCTATCCAACATGCATCTAGAGTATTAAGTTAATGAAAACAGAGTAACGCCTTAAGCAAGATGACATGATGTAGAGGAATAAATTCATGCAATATGATAAATACCCCATCTTGTTATCCTCGATAGCAACAATACAATACGTGCCTTGCTGCCCCTACTTTCACTGGAAAATGACACCGCAAGATTGAACCCAAAGCTAAGCACTTCTCCCATTGCAAGAACTACCAATTTAGTTGGCCAAACCAAATGGATAATTCGAAGAGACTTGCAAAGATAACTCAATCATACATAAAAGAATTCAAAAAAGATTCAAATATTGCTCATAGATAATCTTGATCATAAATGCACAATTCATCGGTCTCAACAAACACACCGCAAAAAGAAGATTACATCGAGTAGATCTCCACAAGAGAGGGGGAGAACATTGTATTGAGATCCAAAAAGAGAGAAGAAGCCATCTAGCTACTAACTATGGACCCGAAGGTCTGAGGTAAACTACCCACACTTCATCGGAGAGGCTATGATGTTGATGTAGAAGCCCTCCATGGTGGAATCCCCTTCCGGCGGAGCTCCGGAGCAGGCCCCAAGATGGGATCTTGTTGATAAAGAAAGTTGCGGCGGTGAAATTAGGTTTTTGGCTCCGTATTTGATCTGACGGGGGTACGTAGGTATATATAGGAGGAAGAAGACGTCGGTGGAGCCTCGAGGGGCCCACGAGGTAGGGGGCGCGCCCTCCACCCTCGTGACCGCCTCGTGGCTTTCTTGACGGAGGGTCCAAGTCTGTTGGGTCTTATCTGATGAGAAAATCACGTTCCCGAAGATTTCATTCCGTTTGGACTTCGTTTGATATTCCGTTTCTTCGAAACACTGAAATAGGCAAAAAAACAACAATTCTGGGCTGGGCCTCTGGTTAATAGGTTAGTCCCAAAAATAATATAAAAGTGGAAAATAAAGCCCAATATAGTCCAAAACAATAGATAATATAGCATGGAGCAATCAAAAATTATAGATACGTTGGAGACGTATCAATATACAACTCTCATAGTCGTGCGTGAGCTACTATGTCGATGAGAGTGTGCTCCTTGACGGTTGCTCGTGTGCGACTATGTCAACGAGAGTGTGCTACTCCGTGGTCATGGATGTGCGACTATGCAGGCGAGAGTGTGCGACTCCGCAGCCGAGCGTGTGCGACTATGTCGACGAAAGTGTGCAACTTCACGACCATGCATAAGTTACTACGCTCATGAGAGTGTGCAACTCAGTGGTACTGTTTGTGCGACTATGTCACCGCGTGTGTGCAACTCCAGCAGTCGTGTGTGAGCTACTATGTTGATGTGCATCTCCACCCCCACGCTTGTGTGACTATGCCGACGAGAATGTGTAACTCCGTGACCGTGCGTGTGCGACTATGCAGACGAGAGTGTGCAACCTTCCAGCCACGCGTGTGCAACTATGCCGACAAAAGTGTGAAACTCTGTGGCCATGCATGTGCAACTATGTGGCCACACGTGTGCGACTATGCCGATGAGAGAGTGCAATTATTGCAGGCCGTGCATGAGCAACTATGCTGACAAAAGTATGCAACTTCGTGATCATGCGTGTGTGACTGTATCAACTATGTACAATTAAATGTGCAAATGTGTCCTGCCTCTTGTGAAACTTGTAATACCTCCTTGTGCAACTATCTATACTTAAGTGTGCGACTACGACCTATATATTATGAAACTTGCCATGAATTCCCCATGAAAATGATTTCCTAATTGATTTTTATCCGAAATGAAAGCAAAACACAGAAGGGAATGGCACCCACGGCGCAGAGGGTCGAGCATGATTCAATCGTTACCGCCGGGAGCGGCACTATATTTCGAGTAGAGCAGGGGGTATGCTGCTGAGCGGGCGCTTGAAGCTATCATTGCCGGTCTCCCACCGGTCCGGCACAATTTTCCTGAATCCCTGAATCACACCAAGTGAAGAAGAAAAACCAAACCAAATCCCATCGACGAATTAACCCAGCAAGCACGCATACGTACGTGTTTGAGCTGCCACATGAAGGTTGAGCTGCGACACGAAGACGTGGCCTCCATCGGATGGGATCGAATCACCATAGGAAAGACGCCGGGGGTGGTGTAGGGCTCCGGGCGGGGTCAGACCTGACGGGCGAGAGGAGCGGCAGCGCAGGGCTCGCCGGCGTCGGGAAGGCATCCAGGTGGCTGAGCACCACATGAAGATGTGGCACGTGCAGATTTGGCGCGGAGCAACTCGGATCGGTCCGGGTTAACGGACAGTGGCAGGTGGATGGCAGCGGTCAGTAGGAGGACGCACAGGGTCGCGGGCGCTCGGAAGCCATGGCCGTGGCTTAATCCTGCATGGGGCGGCGGCAATAGGTTAGGGGAGAAGTAAAGGAGGAAGGAATAGAGGAAGGAGCCCAGCGGAGATGATGAGAAAGGGAATCGAGATGTTTTTTTTTTAGACAGACAATAGCGAAGCGGTTATTCCACAGCGCATGTGCTCACTTGTCGCCTAGCGCGAGTGCTCGATCGCGCCGGATAGCGCGCGCACACGATTAAGCATTCAGGAAGAATCAAACCAGATGGTGTAGTAGCTACGCTATCTACACAAGCCAGCCCATGGCCCTCGCCCTGCGAAGCACCGGCAATTTGCCGCAATATGCGGCAAATAGGGGATTCCAACATGCACCTCAATTTACACTTATATTATTAACCTGAAGCATAGAAGGGGGTGTTTTGACACATCTGCCATAAAAATTGTTCTCCCTCACACTACAACAAGCGAATTGTAATTTCTTCCACTTGTTATCATCGTGGACGCATACGTTCAGTGTAGGATTGCATCAGTGATCAATGATTAAAATGAATGCAATGTGGTTGGTGCCATGCAGGGGCTTCAGAGTTTTTCAGGCCTCGTTGAACTTGAAGACGCAATCGTAAAGCCTTCCACCCAAAAACTGCGCCACTTCGGGATGCTTGACCTGGAACAGAGCAATAGAACAGTAGTTTGTGAACTTCGGTAACCAGTTTGTGTTAAATCATACAGCCTGCAGCTAATCTGGATAATCTTTGATATAAATAAATTACATAATCATAATGGACATAAAACAACGAACCATTCCAATCTTGACCGAGTCACATTTCATTTGTGCGTATAGGTTGGTTTCGATTCCTCTTCCCTGGAAATGACACAGGTAGGATGCAATTAGTGATGGCCTTCAAACAATAAGATGTGCCAACTTGTGAATGCACTTACCATGCCTTCTAGGATGACCAAGTCAGCATCACTTGCCATATAGGCTAGTTCTGGTGCGACGCTAGACAAATCTATTACCTGAGAGGAGGTGGGTTGTCTATTTAAGCATCTGAGACAATCAATATAACTTATGAAGCCACCATAGTGGATGGCAGAGTCAGGTTCAAGATATTCCTACTGGCAGATCGTTCCCGGAGTTGGCAACAATGAGGTCGGATACATCCACACCTGCAAGCTTTCCATTTTCGTCCTTGAGCTGAAAACAATTGAAGAACATGAGTCACATTGTTGTATCATAAATGATATATGATTTTTTTTAGTTACCTTGTTTACAATCTCAACCAACTCTAGGTAAGTGATATCATTGATGGAAGGCATGTCATTGGCGGCAAGTATCACCTGCACCAACCAAAGAAAGATAACATTGATATTCTTTACTCTTTACTAAAAAGGAAAGAAAAGAAATCATAAATCATAGACAATTAATGCATAGATCACAGTGATTCCATGTTGTACATGTACAACAACACAAGTGCGCACGTAAGCACGAACACACTTTCAGCTTAATTAAGAAGTCATGGATAGACATAGACTTCACTGTGAACCATTTTCCATAGATAATTTCTTGCATTCAGTTAATTAAAAGCTGAATAGGAGCGATACGTTACTACTGGAAACAAACTCATGTAGAAATGACAAAGTAAACCCTTGTCCATGCTTTCCAGTGGTTCCGAATGAATAAGAGCAAGATTAAGACAAACCTTAGTGCCACGTCGGAGCAACTCCCTCGCAAATGGTAATATGCCCAATATGATATCAGCACCAGAATTATCAACAAAAATAATTGCCTACAGCATATGGTAGAAGACTGATTCAGCTAGGTACAAACTTAAGGTTGGTTGTACAGTATCAACATTGTAAACATATATTCAGCTGGAAGAAAATGCCACTGAGTAAACATAGTTTATATCCAACAGCCCAGTAATGATTTCACCCGTAATTGATGCATGGATGGTCCAGAACTGTTACTAAGTCAACAGTAACAATCACTGATACATAAGTCAAATCCACCAACAAAGCTACAAGGATATACAGAAAGGAATACACTAAATATCACTGAGCAAGTTATTGATTTCTAACAATGTACATAATACTCCCTCCGTCCCAAAATAAGTGACTCAACTTTGTACTAACTTTAGTACAAAGCTAGTGTAAAGTTGAGTCACTTATTTTGGGACGGAGGGAGTACATATCAAAACAATTTATAAATGGGTTATTAACAAATAAGAACAATAATTATTGGAGATAGACATGTAACCAGAATACTAATGATATTAGCCCTTTTTTTTTCTTCCAAAATGTAAAACCGTAGAACTCCAGATATACACTAAAATGACATATAAAACAGTACATTGCCACATATGCAAACTAGAACAGTCTCTTTCCATAGGATGGATAGCAGGCTCTGTCTGGCATTTTGTGCAGTTTCAACAAGGATACAGTAAAACAATAAATTTACCTTTTCCCAAGATTTTTTGGTCCATTTGCTTTTAAATGCATCTAGGTCATCAATAACCCAAGGTCGAGATAAAAGATTCTGGCAACTCGCCAAGAAGGACATGCCATCTTTAGCAAAAACTTCTGCAAGCTTCAAATTTGCAATAAAAATAATATTTTGTCAATAACAAACAGATATCTCAGAAGGATTCACAAAGAACTAAAGAAACTTGATTTCATCACTTTCGTGACTTCAGGTTGAATGGTCTTTCACATTAAGCTGGTGATGTTTCAAAGCAACCTAAGGTAAGCGCTTCGAAGCTCCATGGGAGTAATAGACCAATAAAACATTAATGCAATTGAGACTACATACCTGTGCAGACCCTAAGTCAAATATGTTTCCTGCTAAGATTCCACGGATCAAGTTCTCTGCTCGTTTCTCACCGTCTTCTATTTCATCATTCCGCTGAACAACTCCCTCAAACAGTGACATAGCCTTAGCGTTCTCCTCATCCTACTCATAAAGAATCAAAATAATCAAAGGAGCAGAAACTGTTACGACCACAAATTATCAGAACAATGAACAACAAAATTATGCCAGGTAGGAAAACCTTGCTACAATTTACCTTAACCTTCTTGAAGATGTCATGAAACCCCAATTCTCTAAGGATTAGCTCACGAAGCCTACAAAGAAGCTTGAGATCCATTGCAAGAGTTAGAAGTAGTTAAAATTTTTACTTTCATGGTCCAATGAAAAACTCATCTTACTATGCAATCAGGAGGTCCTCCATGGCTCTCTGGGTTCTTCTTCAACTCCTCAAGCATATCAGTGTACCTGCACCACACAACAAGATGCATAACAAAACGTAAGAATGCATCTAGAAGGCTTCATACTATGGACAGAGTAAAATCGTGATACTATTTGAGTAATTGTTGACGCACATCATGTCAGCGCTTAACCCCAGCGAAGCAATCATGTACGCGCAATGCACATTTTTTGTAATAAAGGAATGCAAATGTTGACTAGTGTAAATTAAGCCACATATACATGTAATATGTCGCAATGAAAGCATTGAACCTAAGACTAAAGCACCTTAACATATAAAAATAACAACATGGTTTGGAGTGATTTGCAGATCTATTTTCGCAGCCAAAAATCATTTGACAAATATCTGCCCATGAAACCCAATAATAAACGAGAGAAATCATCATCTGAGCCATGAAAGTGAATCCCACGAATCATTTCTGGAATCGTACAGTTTTTGGTGCTTAGTAGCATACACGATACAATTGTTTTTAAGGCATCCCGTCTTGGACACTTAGGTAGTAAGGTGCCCTGGCAGCGCCTTGCAATCGTGCCTGCCTTAACCGTGCCATCAGTAATTGGTTTGGCACCTGCTCAAGCAGGTGCCAAACAAAAATTGCCTGACACACGAATTACTGTCTGCAAGTACCAACGGAACTTAGCTATTGTGTAGTATGTGTCCACTTGCAAATTAATCATGGCCTTTTTTCAGGAGCAGATATTTGATAGCCCATACTACCTCTGCAAAGAAACCGACCTCTTGCCAATAGTTGCTAAGAAGTTGATATCTAACGAATCTGACACTAACTTTCTTTACCACCGCCACTTGAGTTATAACGAAGCAACATGACCAATCAGACACTGATCACTGACACATACCTCTGAGCAAACTTCTCGGCCTTGGCGGGGGCATCCGGCACCGTGGGGTCATTCTCCGCCCGCTGCCTGGAGAAGGGTCAGAAGACGAGCTGAAGTGAGAATCAGTGGAGCGGTACGGGAGTCCAAATTCCGGGTCGGTGCCGTACCTGAAGGATGGCACGGACTTCAGGAAGAGGTCGATCCACTGGATCTCGACGGGGGTGGCCTTGCGGGGGTTGTCGGAGGGGAAGCGGTAGGGTATGGTGCAGGCACGGTACGTGCTCTCCACTGGCGCCTGCAGCAGCGGGAACGGCACCGAAGGCGACGAGCTCTCCATGCTCCTCAGCCGCCGCTGCTGCGGTGCGTACGGCGGTTGGAGGTTTGCGCGGATCTCGGAGGCGGCTAGCTCGGCCTCGCCGTGAGATCTGGTTGCGCCGTATGCACCGCACCGGCCGGGAAGATGAAGGAAGCGAAGTGCCGCTTGGCAATTGCAGAGAGTCGCTACAGATGCTCTTTTTTTTCGCACATTCGCTACAGATGCTCTTGCCTTCTGATGTAGATTGGCCCGCAATGTGCCGTAGTTTGGGCTCTGTACGCTCCGTATGAGCCAGCCCAACTTCTGCTGGCGGGCTGAGGTAAAGGAAGTTGTTCGTTGTCTCAAAAAAAAAAATAGAGGAAGTTGTTCAACTCAAAAATAAAAAGTTAGAGGAAAGTTGTCTTTCGAAGTAAACCCGGGCATGGACAGCCAGGCCCAAAAAACCTGGGACGGGCTCGGGCCGGGCTTGACATTCAGGCCGGGCCGGGCTTGACATTCGGGCTAGGCTCGGGCCTTGTTTTGCAGCCCGAAAGATAGTTCAGGTCGGACTCAGGCTTCTCTTTTTCTATATTTCGGACTGGCTTGGCTTCGGGATGGTCTTGCACGTGCGCACACTAAAAATAGCGCTCGGGCTTCTGGCATGATTTCAGGGCGGGCCCGAGCTTGAAAACAGAGTATATTTCGGGCTTTGGGCCAGGCTCGGGCTTGAGAAATGAAGCTCGGGCTTTTACAAGCCTGGCTCAACGTTTGCCCAGGTTTATTTCGAAGCAAGTAGTGAAGGACATCCATGTTGGAGCACAAGGGGCGTATGGGAATATCAGTAGTGAGATCAAGCATAGAGCTTTAAATTTTAATTGTAATTTTGTTTTTGAAGGCAGAGCATTGAATGGCGATGCCTATTGATTAGCCAAGTTTTCTCATTCTCTTGATCAGGGACGACACATCTGGTTGCTCCAACCCTAAGATCCTATTTGTATCCTACCGCATGTGGATTACGATCAATAAAACTTGAAGATACCCTAAAAAAAGTTAGAGGAAGTTGTCTAGGAGCAACTTTTGTTTTTCCTCTAAATTTATTTTTATTTATTTTATTAAAAAAAGATGATTGCCCAAGACCTGCCAATTAGTGGCATATGTGACAGCGGGCGATGCGGTGCCTACCGGCGAGGGGTAGCGTGAGGCAGTGTGCGGGGCGTCGGCGTGAGTGGCGGGCGGCAATACGGCTGCGAGGCGGTTTGGTAGCATGCAGCGTGGGTGTTCCGGCGTGGCAGTACGGGTGTATTGCGGCGTTCTGACGAGGTTCCAACAGGGCAAGCGATGAAGTTTCAGGCAGTTATTAGCCCGCCAAAAAGATAGAAAAAGATTATCTTTTCGTAAACTTGCGGGAAGAAAATGCCACTGGGATCCTCTAAAGTTATGGACACTTTATGGGAACTGTTGGAGAGGTTTTCTGCCCCCAACTTCTGGTATATAATAGTTAATTTAAAGATAGGGGAGTTGTTGGTGTTGCTCTAAGACTATTTCTGCTCAATTCCTATTTGGCACCTTAAGCGCCGGTTAGAGTGCATTCTGCAAACCGGCGCAACTCCTCCTACAAACTGTATATCTAAAAGGGCTGGCCCATGTAGACCTTCTTTTTTTAGGTGTATTTCTTCTAGTTTTTTCCTGCACGGGTTTTGTCCTCATTTTTGTTTCCATTTTTATTTATATTTTTAGTTGTATTTTTTGTTTATTTCTTTATTTATATTTTCCCCTTTTTATCAAATTTGTGAACTTTTTTCACATTAAGTACTTTTTCATATTTGTGAACTTTTTTCCGAATTTCATGAACCTTTTTCACATTTTGAGCTTTTTCATTATTTGTGAACCTTTTCCCTTTTTGAAAAGTTAACAGTCAACTCTCAGTGCTCAGTGATCAAGGTCACTGGTTGGTCGGCCAACAATCAGCGGTCACAGCCTCACAGGTTATCAGTTAACAGGTTTAAAACAAACACAGCTAGGCCGGCCCATATACTCCCATGCGTGATTGTAAATTATCTTTTTTTAGCATCACTAACTTTATTCATCATATGATAGCTAGATCGTTTACATAATGGTGAAGAATAAAGTCAGGGATGACAGTTTCCCATGCTTCAAACTTGCCAGAACTAATACAATGTTTTGCTAAATCATCCGCGACCGAATTGGCCTCTCTACTACAGTGATCAAAAGTGATACTAGCAAACTCCAGTGCCAGCAGGGAGCACTCGGCAATGATTGGTACGCCTATTCCCATATATATGTTTGGATCAGAGATGGCCTCAAGTGCATTCAGACAGTCAGACTCAACTTCCAAATTCGTGCACCCCAGATTTGCTCCAAGATTTAACCCACATCGAATAGCAATTGGTTTTGCTACTTCTATACTCGCCACATGCGGTAATAGATGAGTCGCTGCACCTAGGAACTTACCGTGGTCGTCAAGGGCAATGACACCACAAGATCCCGTGAACCTATCCGCATGAAAAGAAGCATCAACATTTATTTTAACAGCTCCCACCGCAGGCTTCTTCCATACATGGTCCCGCTTGTGAGTAGGCTGATTTGGAGTGTTTGCTCATAAAAAATTTGTTGCTAGCACCCCAATCGTCATAGCTGCTTGTTGAGGGATCTGAACTATCTCACCTTTTGTATGGATTCTCCTTTGCCGCCAAATAAACCACATTGCTACAAGGGCGAGCTCAGCTATAGGAATGTTATGTACTGACGACTGCATCTGGATCAGTCTGTCAAGGTTAATAGAGCCCGATCGGTCCTGGCAAACCACGCGTTCAATCTCCTGTGATGGTCCTAGATCCGTCCAAATTGCGTGCGCCCAGGTACAAGTGAACAAGCAATATTGTATGTCTTCTAATCCGGTGGAACAGATCGGACATTGCGGGATCAGAGGAATATGTCTATTAGCAAGGACACCATAGCATGGAAGAACCCCCCCTTCAACACTTTCCAGCCAAAGTATTTGATCTTCCCTGGTAGTCGCAGTTTCCAAAGATCTTTCCAAACTCCATTTAATGAGGCACTACTTGGGCTAGTCCGATTCAAGTGCTGTCCAAATTGATGCTCAAATTCAACATGGTATGCCGAACGCACGGAAAAGGTCCCAGTCCTTGTATGTTGCCAAGCTACAAAATCTTCAACGGCCTCCACATGAAGAGGAATTTGTAGAATTCTATGCACATCGACTGAAAAAAAGACGCTGTGAATAAGTGCCTCATCCCATTGTCCTGTGTGGGGGGTCAATTATCTCTTCCACTTTTGTTAGCATAATACCCCCTCTAGGGGTAATAGGCTTTATGTTCATACTAGTGGGTATCCACGGGTCATCCCAAATGTTAATGTGTGAACCAGAACCCACACGCCATATGCACCCCCTTCTGAAAGTTTGAATACCAGCTACAATACTCTGCCAAGTTGTAACGCCCTGGACACACCCGCCGGTGGTCGTTACTCCTGGCGGGATCTAGACTGGCCCCACAGATCAATACTAGTCTTTTCTGCGCACTTTGTCCTCACTCGTGCGCACCGGGAGCAACTTCGGGTTGGTCACCCATCCCGACACTACTCCAAGCCGAGCACGCTTAACTTTGGAGTTACGTCCAATGGGCTCCGGAAAAAGAAGGAATTCCTTATTAATATGAGTAGTCTATCATCCCTAATAAGCCGTGCTATCACATACACCCCCACTCGGAGGAACCGACGTCCTCGTCGAGCCACGGAACGTTCCCTCTTGGCACAAACGTCGTGCTTCCAGTCCGGTACATGTGCCATGTCGGGTGCCACGACGGGTCACAAACGTCATGAACAACATGACCACGCACCTGTCGCAACCATCCGTAAATCGCGAGGGTCGGCTCGATACCAACTTGTAACGCTCGACACACCCGCGGTGGTCGTTACTCTGGCGGGATCTAGATCGCCCCATAGATCAATACTAGTCTTTTCTGCGCACTTTGTCCTCACTGCGTGCACTCCGGGAGCAAATTCGGTCGGTCACCCATCCTCGACACTACTCCAAGCCGAGCACGCTTAACTTTGGAGTTACGTCCAATGGGCTCCCGGAAAAGAAGGAATTCCTTATTAATATGAGTAGTCTATCATCCCTAATAAGCCAGGCTATCACACAAGTGAATGAAGAACCTTTCTTGGGGCCAGATTTCAGAATATCTCCATTGGGATAATATTTTGCCCTCGGAACTCGTGCACATAAAGAATCGGGATTTTGGAGTAGTCGCCAACACTGCTTTTGCTAACATAGCATGATTAAAGCTGTGAAGGTCTCTAAACCCCATGCCACCTTTTTTCTTCGGTACACACATTTTCCACCAGGCGAACCAATGCATTTTTTTCTTCTCCTCTCCATCACCCCACCAAAACCCGGAAATTTCATCGGTAATCGATTTACATATACCTTTAGGTAACTTGAACACAGACATAACATATGATGGAATCGCCTGTGCTACTGATTTCATAAGAATTTCTTTACCTTGTATTGAGAGGATTTTTCTTTCCATCCCTTGAGCCTCTAGCATATCATGTCCACTAAGTGCTGAAAACAATCACTACGATCAACACCAACCATAGTTGGTAGACCGAGGTATTTGTCTGACAGGGCTTCAGTTAATATGTCCAAAATTCCACAGACAATTTCTCTGTTGTTAACTCTCGTATTTGGGCTGAAAAAGATACTCGACCTTGGAGTACTCACCCGCTGTCCTGAGCTAGCACAATACGTGTCAAGAACCCTCTTAAGAGTGTTTGCATTATGGTTAGAGGCTTTCATCAGAACCAAGGGATCATCTACAAATAAGAGATGAGAGATAGACGGGGCATCCCTGCGTACCTTTATACCTTCAATACCTCCCGTTTCCTCCTCAAAAGATAGCATGCTCGACAGCCCCTCAGAACAAATCAAGAACAGATAAGGGGACAGAGGATCCCCCTATCTCAAGCCCCTGGTTGGTTATGAATTCCTCTGTTTCAGTGTCATTGAATCTGATTCTATAGCTTACCGAGGAAACACACTCCATGATAAGTTCTATCCATTGGGTATGGAATCCCAACTTAATCATCATCTGTCGCAGAAAACCCCATTCTACCATGTCATAAGCTTTTAGCATATCCAACTTCACTGCACAGATTCCATTAGAGCCATGGGTTTTCTTTTTTATCGAATGGAAACACTCATACGCAACTAGCACATTATCAGTGATTAACCTGCCTGGTACAAAGGCACTCTGGGTGGGGGAAATTACCTTAGGCAGGATTTTCTTCAGTCTGTTGGCTAGCATCTTCGAAATTATTTTGTAAACCACATTACATAAACTGATGGGTCTGAACTGGGTTATTACCTCCGGGTTGTCCACTTTTGGGATTAGCACCACATTTGTGGAATTCCACCCATCCGGAATCTTTTGATTGTTGATTGCATCAAGCACTTCCTTTGTAAGTTCATCGTCTACAATATGCCAGAACCGTTTAAAGAAAATCGCATGGAGCCCGTCTGGGCCCGGGGCCTTCAAATCGCCTATCTGGAAAAGAGCTTTCTTTACTTCATCCTTTGTATAAGGTGCAATCAATAGTGCGTTCATTTGTGGTGTAACCACCGGCTTGACAGTGGATAATAAGCCGTCATCAATTAACACTGCGTCAGTATTAAAGAGACTCTGAAAGTAATCAAAAATCAAGGGCTTCAGGTTATTACCCTCAACCCAATCATTATTATATTTTTCAGCTTCTTGATCAAATTACGGCGTCTACGGGCCGAAGCAAACTGATTAAAAAATTTGGTGTTCCGGTCATCGCGACGCAACCAATTCGTATGACCATGTTGGGCCCAGTATATCTCCTCCTGCTCTAGGAGATTCTCTATCAACGTCGAGAGATCCTGCTGATAACCCACAAGTGTAGGGGATCGCAACAGCTTTCGAGGGTAGAGTATTCAACCCAAATTTATTGATTTGACACAAGGGGAGCCAAAGAATATTCTCAAGTATTAGCAACTGAGTTGTCAATTCAGCCACACCTGGATAACTTAATATCTGCAGCAAAGTATTTAGTAGCAAAGTAGTATGATAGTAGTGGTAACAGTAGCAAAAGAGTAATGAAAGCAAAAGTAATATTTTTGGTGTTTTGTAGTGATTATAACATAGTAACGGAAAGTAAATAAGCGTAAACCAAGATATGGAAAGCTCGTAGGCATTGGATCGGTGATGGATAATTATGCCGGATGCGGTTCATTATGTAACAGTCATAACATAAGGTGACACAGTACTAGCTCCAATTCATCAATGTAATGTAGGCATGTATTCCGAATATAGTCATGCGTGCTTATGGAAAAGAACTTGCATGACATCTTTTGTCCTACCCTCCCGTGGCAGCGGGGTCCTAATGGAAACTAAGGGATATTAAGGCCTCCTTTTAATAAAGAACCGGCACAAAGCATTAGCACATAGTGAATACATGAAATCCTCAAACTATGGTCATCACTGGGAGTGGTCCCGATTATTGTCACTTCGGGGTTGCCGGATCATAACACATAGTAGCTGACTATAGACTTGCAAGTTAGGATCAAGAACACACATATATTCATGAAAACATAATAGGTTCAGATCTGAAATCATGGCACACGGGCCCTAGTGACAAGCATTAAGCATAGCAAAGTCATAGCAACATCAATCTCAGAACATAGTGGATACTAGGGATCAAACCCTAACAAAACTAACTCGATTACATGATAAATCTCATCCAACCCATCACCGTCCAGCAACTCACGCACGGCGGTGAGCATCATGAAATTGGTGATGGAGGATGGTTGATAATGACGACGGCGACGAATCCCCCTCTCTGGAGCCCCGAACGGACTCCAGATCAGCCCTCCCGAGAGGTTTTAGGGCTTGGCAGCGGCTCCGTATCGTAAAACGCGATGATATCTTCTCCTATATTTTTTTCTCTGAAAGCAAATATATAGAGTTGGAGTTGGCGTCGGAGGAGCTCCAGGGGGCCCACGAGGTAGGGGGCGCGCCCCCACCCTCGTGGACAGGGTGTGGGCCCCCTGGTCTTCATCTTTGGCAAGGATTTTTTATTATTTTTGACTAGATGTTCCATGGATTTTCAGGTCATTCCGAGAACTTTTGTTTTCTGCACATAAAACAACATCATGGCAATTCTCTTGAAAACAAAGTCGGTCAAGTTAGTTCCATTCAAATCATACAAGTTAGAGTCCAAAACAAGGGCAAAAGTGTTTGGAAAAGTAGATACGACAGAGACGTATCAACTCCCCCAAGCTTAAACCTTTGCTTGTCCTCAAGCAATTCAGTTGATAAACTGAAAGAGATAAAGAAAAACTTTTACAAACTCTGTTTGCTCTTGTTGTTGTAAATATGTAAAGCCAGCATTTAGGTTTTCAGCAAAGATTATAACTAACCACATTTGCAATAATTCTCAGGTCTCATGTTTACTCATATCAATGGCATAATCAACTAGCGAGCCATAATAATAAATCTCGGATGACAACACTTTCTCAAAACAATCATAATAGGATATAACAAGATGGTATCTCGCTAGCCCTTTCTGAGACCGCAAAACATAAATGCGGAGCACCTTTAAAGATCAAGGACTGACTAGACATTGTAATTCATGGTAAAAGAGATCCAATCATAGTCATACCCAATATAGATTAACAGTAATGGATGCAAATAACAGCTGTGCTCTCCAGCTAGTGCCTTTGAATAAGAGGGTGATGACTCAACATAAAAATAAATAGATAGGCCCTTTGCAGAGGGAAGCAGGGATTTTTAGAGGTGCCAGAGCTCGTTTTGAAATAGAGATAAATAATATTTTGAGCGGCATACTTTCATTGTCAACATAACAACTAAGAGATGGCGATATCTTCCATGCTACACACATTATAGGCGGTTCCCAAACAGAATGGTAAAGTTTATACTCCCCCTCCACCAACAAGCATTAATCCATGGCTTGCTCGAAACAACGAGTGCCTCCAACTAACATCAGGTCCCAGGGGGAGTTTTGTTTGCAATTATTTTGATTTAGTTTGCATAAAGCATGGGACTGGGCATCCCGGAGACCAGCCATTTTCTCGTGAATGAGGAGCGGAGTCCACTCCTCTTGAGAATAAGCCGCCTAACATGGAAGATAAGGGCAACCCTAGTTGATACATGAGCTATTCGAGCATACAAAACAGAATGATTATTTGAAGGTTTAGAGTTTGGCACATACAAATTTACTTGGAACGGCTGGTAAATACCGCATATAGGAAGGTATAGTGGACTCATATGGAATAACTTTGGGGTTTAAGGGATTGGATGCACAAGCAGTATTCCCGCTTAGTACAAGTGAAGGCTAGCAAAAGACTGGGAAGCAACCAACTAGAGAGCGACAACAGTCATGAACATGCATTAAAATTAATAAACATTGGATGCAAGCATAAGTAGGATATAATCCACCATGAACATAAATATCATGAAGGCTATGTTGATTTGTTTCAACTACATGGGTAAACATGTGTCAAGTCAAGTCGCTTAAATCACTCAAAGGAGGATACCACCCCATCATACCACATCACAACCATTTTAATAGCATGTTGGCACGCAAGGTAAACCATTATAACTCATAGCTAATCAAGCATGGCATAAGCAACTATGATCTCTAATTGTCATTGCAAACATGTTTATTCATAATAAGCTGAATCAAGAACGATGAACTCATCATATTTACAAAAACAAGAGAGGTCGAGTTCATACCAGCTTCGCTTATCCCAATCAATTCATCATATATCATCATTATTGCCTTTCACTTGCACGACCGAACAATGTGGATAATAATAAGAGTGCACGTGCATTGGACTAAGCTGGAATCTGCGAGCATTCAATAAGTAGGAGAAGACAAGGCAATATAGGCTCTTGGTTAAATCAACAACAATGCATATAAGAGCCACTTCAACAATTTAGTCATGGTCTTCTCCTATCGACCCCCAAAGAAAAGAGAGGAAATAAACCTATTTACAGGGAAAGCTTCCAACAAGCAAAAGAAGAACATGAAATATTTTTGGGTTTTCTTTTTAAATATTACTACTACAGCGGGAAAAGTAAACTAACTAGAAGCTACACTACTTTTTTTTGTTTTCTTAAAGTTTAACAAACACACAAGGAGAAAGCAGGAAAAAGAAAATAAACTAGCATGGATATTACAGTGAAAGAGTATGAGCACCGGCATCTAGAAATGAGTGTGTTTGAACATAAATGTAACGTTGGTAGGAAATACGTACTCCCCCAAGCTTAGGCTTTTGGCCTAAGTTGGCTTATTGCCAGGGATAGCCCGGCCGATACCCGTAGGGTGTAGCCGGGTCGATCTTGCGATGAAGAGGACTCGATCGCCACTGGCCGGCAGCCACCTTCGGATCCCAAGAATAAGCAGATGGCGTGGAGGCTCGTATTGTGGTTCCGCTCGGGGGCTGGTGCAGGATTCCGATAGGCTTGAACGGCCATACGGAACGAGATAAAGACCTTCGACAAGTTAAACAAAGAAGGAGCAGCAAAGTAATAGTCTCGGGGTGATGTTTATCAAAGTACAATTTATATTTAAGCTCCCCTTCCTTGCCCTTAACAATAAAGTCATGCGCTAGCATACTCTTATAATCTAAATAAGCACTAGGCAAAAAAAGTTCTTCTTTCTCATAAAGCCTAATGGGTATGTTAAAATGTGCAGCTAGGCGCGAAGCATAAATACCTCCAAAGATGGGGCCTTTAGTACGGTTCAAACTTAACCGTTTAGCAATAATTCCGCACATACTAACAGAGTTATCGAGGTATAAACCATGGAACAAAATGATAATATCAGGAACACTAAGGTTTCCACAGTTTCCACGACCAATCAAGCAACGACTAGCAAATAAGGCAAAGTAGTGTAAAAACAGGAAAATGTATGCTAGTGATTCTTGCATCGGAAACCTTTCTGGTTTCCCCCACAGTGATGGTGTTAATAAATTCTTCCACATCCTTACAATGTGGTTCTTCTAGGGTACCCTCAGAGGGTATTTTGCAAACCTTGCAAAGTTCAGCTAATGGCATCTTCTTAACAACGTCATATAAATGAAACTCTACTGAAGGAGGTGATTCCTTAGGAAAATAGTAGAAGTTTTGCACAAAAGTATTAGTGAGTAAGAGATACTGATGACGTTGGTCGCGGACGAAGTCGGTGAGGCCAGCATTCTCAACCAATGAATAAAAATCCTCATAAATTCGGCTTGTCTCAAGAAGTCATCGGAAGGCCATTCACACGGCGGACCTCCAAAAGCGAGGCAAATTATATTTAGGCCTCTGTGCTTCTTCATTTTGTTTTTCCTTCGAGCTTCGGTTCAACAAGCCCCTCAAAAGTCTCTTCATTATTTTCTGAAATAATCTGAAATTTTAAGTAACCTCAAACAAAAGTGAACCAACTTCAATAAAATTGATAGCAACTACTCCTACAAGTGCCTAGAGCCTTAATCAAGCATTCGAACTACTTGGAACCATATAAATTTGACATGCAAGCTCAAGAACATTGTCACCTATGCAGCACAAGTTTGCAAAGAATAAAGCACTAGAACAAAAACTAATTGGACCAATGGAGGAGTCACATACCAAGGAACAATCTCCCCAAGCAGTTTGGTGAGAGGTGCTTTGAGCAAGGAGATCGAAAATCGCTGCAAAGTGATTTGAAACTCGTGCTTGAGCGAGATATTCATGTTTGTGGGAGGAAGAAGAAGAGGATGGGTGCAGGAATAAGTGGAGGAGTGCCACCGTGGGCCCATGAGGCAGGGGGCGCGCCCACGGGGGGTAGGGCGCACCCTCCACCCTCGTGGCCAGGTGGCAGCTCCCCCCCCCCCTGTGGTAATTTTTGCACCATAAATCCTCAAATATTCCTGAAAAAATCATATTAAATTGGCATGGCATTTGGAGGACTTTTATTTTTTAGGGTATTTTTATAATGCACAGATAAATCAGGAAAGAGACAGAAAAATACTATTTTTACTTTATTTCAACTAAATAACTGAAAGTATAAAGAGGGTGCAGAAGGTTGTGCCTTCTAGTTTCATCCATCTCATGATCATCAAAAGGAATCCACTAACAAGGTTGATCAAGTCTTGTTAACAAACTCATTCTGAATAACATGGAACCGGAGAAATTTGAATAACACTATGTTACCTCAACGGGATATGCACATCCCTATAATAAGAATATCATATTTCTTCTTGACAGAGGAAGAGGAAATTCAAAACCTCCAAATATAATCGATGGAATTTTTTCAATAGAATTGGTACTATGAACTTGAGGTTGTTTCCTCGGAAAGTGTACCGTATGCTCATTACCATTAACATGAAAGGTGACATTGCCCTTGGTGCAATGAATAACAGCCCTACAGATTCGAAAAGGTCTTCCAAGAATAATAGACATACTATCGCCCTCGAGAATATCAAGAATAACAAAGTCCGTTAAAATAGTAACATTTGCAACCACAACAGGCACATCCTCACAAATACCGGCGGTATAGCATTTGATTTATCATCGTTTGCAAAGATATTTCAAAGGGTGTCAACTTATTCAAATCAAGTCTACGATATAAAGAGAGAGGCATAACCCTAACACCGCTCCAAGATCACATAAAGCAGTTTTAACATAATTTCTTTTAATGGAGCATGGTATAGTGGGTACTCTGGATCTCCAAGTTTCTTTGGTATTCCACCCTTAAAAGTATAATTAGCAAGCATGGTGGAAATTTCAGCTTCCTATCTTTCTCTTATTGGTAATGATATCCTTCATATACTTAGCATAAGGATTTGTTTTGAGCATATCGATTAATCGCATACATAAAAATATAGGTCTAATCATTTCAAAGAAAGCGCTCAAAATCCTCATCATCCTTTTCTTGGATGGTTTGGGGGAAAAGGCATGGGTTTCAACCCATGGTCCCCTTTCTTTACCATGTTTCCTAGGAACAAAGTCTCTCTTATCATAACGTTGATTCTTTGATTGTGGGTTATCAAGATCAACAGCAGGTTCAACTTCTACATCATTATCATTACTAGGTTGAGCATCATCATGAACAACATCATTAACATTTTCGCTAGGTTCATGTTCATTACCAGATTGTGTTTCAGCATCAGAAATAGATATATCATTTGGATTCTCAGGCGGTTCAGCAATAGGTTCTCTAGAAGTTTGCAAAGTCCTATCATTTTTCGTTTTCTTCCTTTTAGAAGAACTAGGTGCATCAATATTATTTCTCTGAGAATCTTGCTCAATTCTCTTAGGGTGGCCTTCAGGATACAAAGGTTCCTGAGTAATTCTACCAGTTATAGTAGCCACTCTAATAGCATAATCATTTTTCTTACTATTCATTTCATTGAGCAAATCATTTTGAGCCTTAAGTACTTGTTCTACTTGAGTGGTAACCATAGAAGCATGTTTGCTAATGAGTTTAAGTTCACATCTAGCATTAGCCATATAATCACCCAAGTGTTTAATCATATAGGTATTTTTTTTAATTGTCTACCAAAATAAGCATTAAAATTTTCTTGTTTGATAATAAAATTATCAAACTCATCCAAGCATTGTCTAGCAGACTTATAGTGAGGAATATCACCTTCATCAAATCTATAGAGAGAATTTACCTTTACTACCTGTGTCGGGTTATCAAGACCATGAGGTACTTCAATAGGTAATGGATTAAGATCATATGTTTCTTCAACAGGTGGTAAATTAAGACCATGTATTTCTTCAATAGGAGGTAAATTCTTAACATATTCAGCTTTAATACCTTTTTCTTTCATAGATTTCTTTGCTTCTTGCATATCTTCAGGACTGAGAAATAGAACACCTCTCTTCTTCGAAGTTGGTTTAGGAATAGGCTTAGTAATTGGAGCAGGAGCTGGCTCTGGAGGTGCCCAATTATTTTCATTTGTCAACATATTATTCAATAGAATTTCAGCTTCATCTGGTGTTCTTTCCCTGAAAACAGAACCAGCACAACTATCCAGGTAATCTCTGGAAGCATCGGTTAGTCCATTATAAAAGATATCAAGTATTTCATTTTTCTTAAGAGGATGATCAGGCAAAGCATTAAGTAACTTGAGAAGCCTCCCCCAAGCTTGTGGGAGACTCTCTTCTTCAATTTGCACAAAGTTGTATATTTCCTTTAAAGCAGCTTGTTTCTTATGAGCAGGGAAATATTTAGCAGAGAAGTAATAAATCACATCCTGGGGACTATGCACACAACCAGGATCTAGAGAATTAAACCATATCTTAGCATCACCCTTTAATGAGAACGGAAATATTTTAAGGATATAAAAGTAGCGAGATCTCTCATCATTAGTGAATAGGGTGGCTATATCATTTAATTTAGTAAGATGTGCCACAACAGTTTCAGATTCATAGCCATGAAAAGGATCAGATTCAACCAAAGTGATTATATCAGGATCAACAAAGAATTCATAATCCTTATCGGGAACACAAATAGGTGAAGTAGCAAAAGCAGGTCAGTTTCATTCTATCTCTAAGAGATTCTTTACTCCATTTAACTAATAGCCTCTTAAGTTCGTTTCTATCTTTGCGAGCAAAAATAGTTGCGAAGCTTCCATATCAAAAACATAACCCTCGTGAATAACAAGCATATCTACATCATCAATTTCATCAACATTATCGGTTTCAATAATTTCTTTCTCTCTAGCCCTAGCAATTTGTTCATCAAGAAATTCACTAAGGGCACAGTTGTATCAAGCATAGAAGTAGTTTCATCATAAGTATCATGCATAGCGTATGGCATCATCAATAACATGCGACATATCGTAACTAATAGCGAAGCAGGTTTAGGTGTCGCAAGCTTACTCATAACGAAGGTGAATCAAGTGCGAGCTAGATGGCAGTTCCTTACCTCCCTCATAGTTGAGGGATAAATTTTTGTCTTAGCATCTTTCAAATTCTTCATAGTGTCCAGCAGATATAAATCCCAAGTGACTCAAAGAATAGAGCTATGCTCCTCGGCAACGGCGCCAGAAATTAGTCTTGATAACCCACAAGTGTAGGGGATCGCAACAGCTTTCGAGGGTAGAGTATTCAACCCAAATTTATTGATTCGACACAAGGGGAGCCAAAGAATATTCTCAAGTATTAGCAACTGAGTTGTCAATTCAACCACACCTGGATAACTTAATATCTGCAGCAAAGTAGTATGATAGTAGTGATAACGGTAACAAAAGAGTAATGAAAGCAAAAGTAATATTTTTGGTGTTTTGTAGTGATTGTAACAGTAGCAACGAGAAAGTAAATAAGCGTAAACCAATATATGGAAAGCTCGTAGGCATTGGATCGGTGATGGATAATTATGCCGGATGCGGTTCATCATGTAACAGTCATAACATAGGGTGACTCGGAACTAGCTGCAATTCATCAATGTAATGTAGGCATGTATTCCGAATATAGTCATACGTGCTTATGGAAAAGAACTTGCATGACATCTTTTGTCCTACCCTCCCGTGGCAGCGGGGTCCTAATGGAAAATAAGGGATATTAAGGCCTCCTTTTAATAGAGAACCGGAACAAAGCATTAGCACATAGTGAATACATGAACTCCTCAAACTATGGTCATCACCGGGAGTGGTTGAAAGTGCGTTATATCGACTAGAGGGGGTGAATAGGCGATTTTTATGAATTCTTCAATGAGGAATTTGCCGGTGAGGAAATTCCTAAGTGAAGAACTACTTGCAGCGGAATAAGTACTCAGAAGTAAGCATAAGAGAATGCGTGCATGGTCATCATGATGAAATGAAGACAATCAAAGAGTACAGAAAGCTTAAACACATGATAGCACAAGATGAAGACAAACAGACTGAAGAATTGAACCGAGGAAATTGAGAAAGACTTCAGTCAAAGTCTTCAAACACAGATATGAACGAACACTCAACACAGTAATGAGGAAATGAAAGAGTTGAGGAAATAGAACCAGTTAGGTCGGTGAAGACAATGATTTGGTAGACGAGTTCCAAGCTGATGTCTCGGTTATACGTCACGTTGGAGCGGCCGAGTATTTAAACTCGAGGACACACATCCCGGACACCCGATCGGCCGAAAGCACGCAGCTCGGGACACCAAGTCCTCACCGTATTCTCCTTGAACTAAGGTCACACGGACCTCGTACAAGCACTCGTGGTAAGTCTTCAGGCGACTTCCAAACCTTCACAGACTTGGTCACGCGGCGATCCACAATTCCTCTTGGATGCTCTAGACCATGACGCCTAACCGTCTGGAAGAAGCACAGTCTTCAAAGGTAACAAGCGTCAGATCCACGCAGGATCAATCTCTTCAGTGATGCTATATCACTTTGGGTTTGTAGGGGTTTGGTTTTGGGTTTTCCTCACTCGATGATTTTCGCCAAAGTCCTCGGAGGATGGGTTGCTCTCAAATGACAAGTGTCAAGTTCTCTCGGAGCAGCCAACCAGCTAGTGGTTGTAGGGGCGGCTATTTATAGCCTAGGAGCAGCCCGACATGATAAGACATAAATGCCCTTCAATGATATGACCGTTAGGTGGATAAAATATTTTGGGACAGGTGGCGCCAAGAAGACAAGAACGGTCGGAAATTTGACTCTCAAATTCCTCGGGGCTATCATGTTCCTCATCGTGTAGGCAATCCAGACCGGCGAATTCCTAACTCCTCGGTCGAAACAAATTCTCGTGACTGTAAGAACTTCGCCTCTCATCATTTGAAAAGATTTATGAATCTGTATGAGATTTCCAAAGGCTTCACTCGAAGGGATTGGTAGGTGTAGGATTTTGAGTTGAGCATCACATGGAAATTTTTCCTTAGTATTTCCTCGACCCCTTTAACAATCTGGTGTTTCCTATGACTCAAGAAAGAAAAAACGAAACTACGAAAACAAAAGTCTTCATGCTTCATGTTCTTAAAATGAATACCAAGTCTTCAAGGTCACACCAATTTCTTCACTTTCAAAGTCTTGAAAAAGTCTTGAGAATATCAAAGTCTTCATCGAAGAACTTCATTTTAGGGTCGACTTTCTCTCAAATATCAAACTCCTCATAGACTTATAGACCTGTGTACACTCACAAACACATTAGTCCCTTAACCTATAAGTCTTCAATACACCAAAATCACTAAGGGCACTAGATGCACTTACAATCTCCCCTTTTGGTGATTGATGACAATATATGTTAAGTTTTCAACGGGGATAAACATATGAAGTGTAAATACTGATATTGAGGAATTTGATTGCAAGATATAGAAGAACTCCCCCTGAAGATGTGCATAGTGAGGAATTTGCTTTTGAGGCAATGCACATTTGAAGAGTTGAATCATGGAGATCTCCCCCAATATCCTGTAATTCATACACGCATTTGACATATAATATGAAGAATTTGAAATGCATGATGAAATATGGTGCTTGATGAAATTCAGCATGCGTGCAATAATATTAATGAGGACAGGCATGCAAAATAACGCATCAAGAGAATCAGAGCTCAGTGCATCAAAAGTATCAGAGCACCATCGGGTTTAAGATTACAACTCGATCCAATAAAAGTTTCAGAAGAACGAGAGTTGTAACTTAACAAAAAAAATTCCCATATAATAGACCCGTTTGAAGACTAACTCACATTTCTCCCCCTTTGTCATCGAATGACCAAAAGGATCGAAACTGAGGACTAACGCCCCTGAAGAATTTCAAGTTGATGAAGGAGCGCCAACGTTGTTGGGGTCGGTTAAATCGTAGTAGGGCCTGCCGCAGTTGTCGCCCAAGTCTTCATTTTCATCGGTGTCTCGCGATGAAGAATAGGAGCTGGCCACCAAGGAAGGAACTTTGACCTTCTTGTATTTCTTCTGAGGAGGTGCATACCACCAAATTCTTCCTTGAGACCCATTGTCTTCAGATCTTCCGCTGTAGACATTAGAAAGAACAGCCAGTGCGCTTGAAGGTTTCATGGAGGTAGTAGTGGTTTTTCTTCACCGCATTGTGTGTAGAGGTCATGTTGTGAAGAATTGAACCAAACCGACGCTTGACCCATTTATGATTGCGATCAATCTTCCGATGAAGACCGAGGAGTAACTCACGATCACCATTATCCCGGTGTCTTTGGGCTTGAGGATTTTGCTTGGCTGAGGTATTGGCGGCAGAGTCATGTGTGGCAGAGTCATCATTGGTGGAGTAGGATGCAGCTTTGCGAAATTGACCATCCAATGGACGAATGCCTTCATCTATCACAGCAGTTGCCTTGCCCTTGTCATCAGCTGAGGAAAATGTCCGTTTGAGAACTTCAATTGGAGGCAAGTAGATGCAGTGGTTCAGAGTATCAGCCTTGTAATTGAGTGAAGACCTTGTCCTGATGAATCTCATAATCCAAGGTGCATAAGGCTTCAGCTCAAATGGTGACATAGCAATGTTTGCCAGAGTCCTCATGAAGAAATCATGGAAGTTGACGGGAACGCCATGAATGATATTGAAAAGCATATTCTTCATGATGCCAACGACTTCTTCATCATTTGAGTCGTGGCCTTTGATAGGACTCATTGTCTTCGCTCGAATCCGATAGACAGTCCGAGGCACATACAATAATTCCTTGACGGGAATTTGGTTCTTGGAGCCTGCCCGGCTTCAAAGGCTTCATCAAGACTTGCATATAGTGATTTGAAAGCTCGGGTTCGTTGTAGATACAACGAGCACCATCAAGTGGAGGATCGAGTGGTAGGGCACGAAGCAATTCAGCTTGTTTGGTGCCTTATAGTGAGTGTTTTCGGACATCCAGCCTAACACCCATGAGTTCACATCTTCAGCGTCTGCGGTGATGTGCAGCGTTGCATAGAATTGAAGAATAAGTTCCTCATTCCAATCGCAGATGTCAATGCAGAAATTTAGAAGTCCTGCATCGTGAAGAACACTGAGGACTGGCTCGAAGCCTGGCAGAGATTCCATGTCCACATGAGGAATATGTGCATGATCGAAGACTTTGTCTTTGTTGAACAACACTGAGGAATAGAAATTGGATTGACTGGCAGTCCAGAAACGCCTCTTCCTTATGCGAGCAGAATCATATGGATTGTAATTAGTGAAGAATACGTGCTCGCCGAAGAAATCTTCAGCCTTGGACTTTTGCTTTACTGAGAAGGGATTCTTTGGCTTTGGCAGTGGAGTGTCAGTGAGTTGCATCACGACTTCTGGAATCGCAATCTCAGGTTCTTCAGGCTGAGGAATTTCTTGTTCCTCTATAGGTGCAATCTGAGGATCAGCAGCAGCAGGTTCATCAGCGCTAGTGGCTGGAATTTCTTCATGGACAGATTAAGTGGGATGAGTTTCTTCAGAGCCCATTTGAACTGTTGGAGCAGGGGACTGAGGAATCTGTTGGATTGGGGTGAAGAGTGGAGAGTTTGGATGCTGACTTTCCCAAAATTCATCATTCATCACTGGCGTTGTGCTTCCAATATCCACATCTTCTTCAATTTCCTCAACACCGGCCTCTTCAGCTGTGAACTGAGGCATAGGCGAGGAAATGATTGGGGTTGAAGGGATTTCTTCCACTTCAATTTCTTCATCAATCTGCTCTGACGAAGCAGCAGAATGATATTCTTCATCAGATCCGCTTGGGATCTCATAATCTTCACCAAAAGGAACAAGGTCCTCTGATGGCATGGAGGAAATTGGAACATCATCAATAGGATTTTCAAATGAGCTGGTCATTGTCTTCATCTTCTTCGGGGCTGAAGAATTTGAAGTAGCAGATGCTTTCCGTTTCTTCACTGCAGCTCGTTCTGCAGCCTTGGTCTTCTTCACATCTGATGCAGATGGAAGGATTGGAGTTGGTGCAGGCGCAGGAGGAGCTGAGGAATCTGGTTGATTTTCCTCAGGCGCAACTGATGCAGTTGCCCTGATTTCTTTAGTTTCTTCAGGCGCACCACTAGCGGATGCCCTGGCAATTTCTTCAGCGGCTGGAATGGGATCATCAGCCCTGGAACTAGCATTGTCTTTAGCAGCCTGAACTTCATCAGCGGTGCTGGCATGTTCTTCAGTCGGCGGAGCTGAGGCACCAGCCTGAGGATTTTCTTGTTGCGTTGGGGCTGCAACATTGGTGAACTTCTTCGTCAGGTTGACGAATCTGACTTTGGCTCCTTGCCAATCAGCATAATAGGAGTCAAATTTGTCGTTGAGGGCTTTGATGTCAGCTTGCATCTTGAGAAGTTCTTCAGTTGTCATCTTGACAATGTTTTTCTTCAACAGTTTCTCCTTTCTGTACTGCGATTTCTTGATCTCTCTGGCCGTTTCAAATTTCCATTTCTCCTCTTGGATGAAATGAGTCAACATGTGACTTTGGCCAGTGTCAACTTGAAGTCGCATAGGAGTGTTTGGGTCCTTGTGCGAGATCAATGTAATCTAGGATCGCTCTTGGATCCAACAAAGCGTGCAGTGTGCCTTTGGCTCTAGCGGCCCTTTCTTGGCGGTCTCGATGATTTCCGCAAGTTCATCATCATCATCCTCATCATCTTGGTGGCTCTTGAAGGCGACTGTGTTTTCTTGGGACTTGGCCGATGACCTCGTCCAGCTGTGGCCTTAGTCTTCAGCAGAGTCGGGCCAGATGAAGAATTTGGTGCAGTTGAGGAACTTGCTGAAACACCAGAGGCAATGGAGATGCCTGTAGTTCTTTGGCACGTGGCCAGATGCACATGTGCTGAGGACTTTGTCGGAACTGTTGAGGATTTTGTAGGAGCTGCTGAGGACTTGGGAGGAGCAGGAGCAGCATGAGGAATTTGCCGTGAGGGCACAACTGAGGAACTTGGCCGTGAGGGCACTGTTGGTGAAGCACTTGGCTTGTGTGCGGGCTTCTTTGCCATAGATTTTCTTGGCTTGACAGAGGCCTCAGTGGCAGCAGATGTGAGTCCTCATTAAATTTCCTCACCGCCTTGTTGGCTTGTCTTGCCAATTTGGCTTGGCGCTGGCCCATTCTTCAGAAAGTCCTCACCACGCTTGATGTTTGGTGGGGTCACTTCTTGACCAGTGCCAATGGAGCTCTTGGGCATGGAGGATTGAGAGCGAATTTCTTCATGTACTTTGGAGTAACATATCTGATCCTCCATTCCCTTGCCCATCTCCGCTCAATCCTTTGAATGCGCACCTTGCGCTGTTTTTTTGTTCTCTTTGCGAACTCGGCTTCATCAGTGTGCAATAATCAGCATATATTTCCTCAGAATCTCAAATGCAGTCATGACCTCAGGCCTCTTTCCTCCTTTCTGTGGCTTCTTTCCTTCTGCCATATTCTTCAGCTGAGGAATTTGAACAATCGAATTCTCTGAAGAGGTGTGCAACTTTTCTTCGAGGAACGCTGCAAATGAGTTAAGTTGATGAGAACCTAGTGATTCAGCAGCGGACATGAGTACTTGTGAACAGAGTATAGTTGCGAGGAATTTGGAGAGGTCATATGCGTTCTCAGAAGGTTTTTCAAAAAAGAAATAGTTTGAGGAATTTGACAGATGAGCCTTGAAGATTTTCACTAAGCGATCTTTGTCTTAGGTTCCAGAGTTGTATAGATCGAGGATCCACACAATTGAGGAATCTTGAAGAAAATCATTGCTTAGAGAAACGAATCAAGAGCATGTTTGTTTGAGGTGTTCATATGTGTGAAGATTTGAAGAATAAACACCTTTGAAGATTTTCAGGAAGGTTTGAGAATCAAAGCTAGTAATAAAAGTAACTTTTAATTACCCAAAGTGAAGAACACGACGAACTGAGAAGAACAGATGGGAAGTTCGTCAGGTTAGATCTTCCACGCCCTAACTCGGCGGAGGAAGACAGCTACGGCGGCGGCGGAGTGAAGATTTCCGCGGTCGACGCGAGTACGTCGGCGACGAGGTCGAGGCAGTGAAACTCTTCCTCACCGGCGACGATGGAGTAGCGGCGGCGCTAGGGTTTGAGAAGCTCGAGCGAGAGAGAGCGGTCGAGCGGAGTAAAGGAAGTGAGGAAGGGGAGAGGGGGTATATATAGCCATCGTGAAAAACTGTTCGCTCGAAGATTTGGGACGAACGTGCCCCTGACCCTTCTCATTCGCTTGACATGTGTCACCCACGTACTGAGAAGTGGAGATTGTGTTAGATCGTGGGTGAATAGATAAATCTATCGTGGGATGCGGAATGGTTTGAGCGGTAAAAACAAAAGTTTGGATAAGATCAGTTTTAAAGTTCCGTTCGCAATTTCTTCAGCTGACAAGGACACAGTGAAGATTTTGAACGAGTTTCAAATAGAACGCACATGAAGAATTTGTGAACAGATTGGGTTGAGTATAGCATAGAGGGGGAAGGGTCCGATCACATTCACTTAGCAGAAAAAACGACTTGAAGAAATAGCCATAAGTGAATGCTGTAGAGGACATAAACCCACACACACACACACACACACACACACACACACACACACACACACACACACACACACACACACACACACACACACACACACACACACACACACACACATATATATATATATATATATATATATATATATATATATATATATATAGCCAATGAAGAAAAACGACGGAAATAGTGAAGATTTTGCAAAGTTGAAGAATTTGAAAAACTCAAGAATTTCAAAACTGAGGAAAAACTCAAATTAAAGATTTTCAACTTTGGTGGTGGCATGTCCCATCAGATAAGAATGATGATTTCAGACACCGCATACAATTGTCGAGGGTTCTCGAGAATCAAATTCTTCATTAATTTCATCACACTTAGAGTGTTATTATTCATTGATTGAAGAAAAACGTTTCTTCATGTGTTGCACATCTAAGTCATCAATTTTGCATAAGTGTCAGGATGTGTGTCATCTTCAAAGAACATTCGAAGATTCTAAGATATTTAGCTCGCACCGCAACTTGCTAAATCTCTTCTCATCCAAGGGCTTTGTGAAGATATCGGCTAGTTGTTCTTCAGTCTTCACATGCTCGATGGAGATGTCGCCCTTCAACACATGATCACGAAGAAAATGATGACGAATCTGAATGTGCTTTGTCTTCGAGTGCTGAACTGGGTTGTGAGCAATCTTGATGGCACTCTCATTGTCACAGTAGAGAGGCACATTCTTCACGTTGATGCCGTAGTCCTTGAGAGTTTGCTTCATCCACAGCAATTGAGCACAACAAGAGCCAGCAGCAATGTATTCAGCTTCCGCAGAGATGGATATCGCAGCTCTGCTTTCTTCGAGGACCAACAGACCAAAGATCGTGACGAGGAAATGACAAGTACCAGATGTTGACTTGCGGTCCACACGATCACCAAAGATAGTCGAGTCATAATATCCAATGAGATCAAAAGTAGAGCCCTTGGGGTACCATAATCCTAGTGTTGGTGTGTGAGCTAGATATCAAGAATATGCTTCACAACCTTATGGTGTGATTCCTTCGTGTAGCTTGAAATCGGGCACACATGCAAACACTAAGCATTATATCTGCCTAGATGCACATAAGCACAATAGAGAACCAATCATGGAGCGGTATACCTTGTGATCAAGTCAATACCATTTTCATCGATTGCATAGATGGCCATTTGTGGGCATAGGAATTTTGACGCCTTTGCAATCTTGCATGCCAATTTCTTCGTGACATCTTTGAGGTATTTCTCCTAAGATATGAATATGCCATTGTGTTGTTGATGAATTTGAAGACCTAAGAAGAATTTCAATTCTCCCATCATAGACATTTGATATTCTTCACTCATCATATAGGCAAATTCATCACTATAACGTTGGTCAAGACAGCCAAAGATAATATCATCAACATATATTTGGCACACAAACAGTTCACCATCATATGATTTAGTAAAAGAGTAGGGTCGAGTGAACTGGTGTGAAGCCATTCTTCACGAAGAATTCCTTCAATGTATCATACCACGCCTGTGGGGCCTGTTTGAGACCATAGAGGGCCTTGTTGAGTCTCAAGACTTTGTCGGGATTCTTTGGATCTTCAAAACCTGGGGGTTGAGCAACATATACTTCTTCCTCAAGCTTACCATTGAGGAATGCAACTTTTAACATCCATTTGATATAAAGTGATATTATGATGGTTAGCATAAGCAAGTAATATGCGAATAGCCTCAAGTCTAGCAACAGTGCAAAAGTTTCATCGAAATCAATTCCTTCAACTTGTGTGTAGCCTTGAGCTACAAGTCGTGCCTTATTCCTCACCACAAGGCCATTTTCATCTTGCTTGTTGCGGTAGATCCACTTTGTGCCAATGATATTATGCTTGCGAGGATCTGGACGTTTGACCAGTTCCTGACATTGTTGAGCTCGAATCGATGTAATTCTTCTTGCATGGCTTGAATCCACTCGTGCTCCGAAACGCTTCATCTACCTTAGTGGGCTCGTGATAGAGACAAAAGCATAGTGCCCACAAAAGTTAGATAAATGTGAAGCTTTTGAGCGTGTGAGAGGACTCGCGCTTCAATGTCATCGATGATCTTGTCAACTTGCACTTCTTTTGCAACGCGAGGATGAGCTGGTTGTCGTTGAGGAATTTGACCAGCATTTTCTTCAGTACCATTTTCTTCAACATTATCCTCAGGTGCATCAGCTCAACGTTCTTCACAGACAGAATGAATTCTTCAAAGAGATTCTTCAAGAGGGAATGACATCCTCGCTTTCCTTGAACTTGATAGATTCCTCAGGAGCTGGTTCATCTAACACAGAAGGTGGGTGCTCTCTTTGCAAGCCATTAGTTTCATCGAACCGCACATCTACAGTATCAACATCTTGTGAAGAGCGATGTTGAAGACTCTGTAGGTGTGCGAGTCCTTTCCGTAACCAAGCATAAAACCTTCATGTGCTTTCGGTGCAAATTTAGAATTGTGATGAGGATCTCTAATCCAGCATTTAGCAATCAAGACTTTGAAATGACTCACATTGGGTTTCTTGTCGTTGAAGAGTTCATAGGCAGTCTTCTTGAAGAATTTGTGAAGATATACTGTTGATGATGTGGCACGCGGTATCAATTGCATCAATCCAAAACGACTAGGCGCTTTTGTATTCATCAAGCATAGTGCGAGCCATCTCAACAAGAGTTCTGTTCTTGCGCCCACGACGCCATTTTGCCGAGGTGTATAGGGAGCAGATAACTCATGAGTAATACCAAGTTCATCAAGATAGGCATCAAGACCGAATTCTTGAACTCAGTTCCATTGTCACTCCCGATGTGTCCGATCTTCACACCAAAGTTAGTTGAAGCCCTCGAGGAAAATCGCTTGAAGACTTCCTGCACTTCATTTTTGTAAGTAACAATGTGTACCCATGTGTAACAAGAGTAATCATCAACAATAACAAAGCCATATAGAGATGCATCATTAGTGATTTGCTGAGTAATGATTAGGACCAAAGAGGTCCATGTGAAGCAATTCAATGGACGAGTAGTGGTCATGATAGTCTTTCTTTGGATGCTTGGCCTTGGTCATTTTTCCAGCTTCACGTGCTCCACTCCACACAAGTGATCCTTGAGGAATTTGACATTCTCAATGCCAATGACATGCTTCTTCTTCGCAAGCTGCAGTGCAAATTCCTCATGCCTGCATGACCAAGTCGTCGATGCCATAGCCAGCCTTCGAAGCTTTTGCAAGTAGACACACGGATGGTTGTGGTCCCAGAGAAATCAACAATATACAAGTCTCCTCTCCTAAAGCCTTCAAGACTTTGGAATTGTCACTTCCATGATCACAACACAACGATACTTGCCAAAGACAACAACCATATCAAGATCACAAAGCATTGAGATCGACATGAGGTTGTATCCTAAGGACTCAACAAGCATGACTTTGTCCATGTGTATGTCCTTAGAGATCGCAACCTTACCAAGACCCAATACCGACTTTTGCCTTTGTCAAAGAAGATGATATGCTTCAGATGTGACGGTGATAAGGGAGTATTCATCAATAGATTCTTGTCACCAATCATGTGATTTGTACATCCACTATCGAGAACCCACTCATTGGCTTTGGGTTGATCATCCTGCAGATGAATTAGTGCAACTTACGATCTCATATACTTCATCGCTGAAGAATATGATATCAAGTTCATCGATGAATTTTATCAGCAAATAAATGATAAGTAGTATGAGGACGTGTGAAATGAAAGTTCATTTCTTCATGATTAGCTGCGTCCTTTCGAGCATTTTTTCAGTGCCCCAACAAATTCTTCAGACGTTAAGGCATCGCCCGAGACCTGCCCTGCAGAAGAGATTAGTTCTTTTCTTCACCACCCACATCTCAAGGGGTGGCTAAGAGTTCATCACTCATGCGAGCACCATATGAGAATGGTGGCATAGAGGCCAATCCATTTCGCTTCACATAAGAGGGGTTAGGGTAAGCATATGAATAAGCGTAGAAATTCTTCGAGGACTTATGAACATATTGGTTTGAAGAATAATGCACATATTCATAGCCCTTAGCTCTACCTGCGAAATGAGTTGTTAGCACGATGATAATCATATGAGGACTTTGATCCATTTGAGGAATTTGATCCACGTGAGGAATTTGGTCCGATGAGGACTTGGATCCATATGAAGAATTTGGTCCATATGAAGAGTTTGATCTGGGGTTCCTTTTCTTCACGTGTGGTGTCATGAGGACATTCACCAAGACTTTCAAGGCACTTCTTGGGAACCCAGATTTTCTTCATAGGGGAACCGCTCTGCAGCTAGTGCCAACATATCTAGCAAATACTTCACCATTCTGATTTTTGAACAGTTTATAGTTGAGTCGATGACTCATCGTAAGAATGAGGAGATTCACATGTAAAGCCAGATAAGTTAGATGGATCAATCGAGGTCCCTTTGCAAAGAACCCATGAGGTTTTGGGATACCGCTCGGGCTTCCAATATGTTCCATCAAGCATTGAGTTTCCTCTCAAAGGCAATACCCTCTTTCCTAGGGTTTCTGTTGAGGATCTGCTTTTAAGCACATCACAAAGAGTCTGATGCCCTTTGAGGCTTTTGTACATGCTCATCATGTACAATTCCTTCAGCCCTGCATCGTCAAGGATACTAGCAATGTCCTCGATGAGGAATTAGTGATAGCAGAGGCAGGTGAAGAATTTGTAACAGTTGAAGCATTTGAACATTCAGTGAAGAATTAGCGATTCACGCTCAATGCACTTTAAGCATGGAGGAACAAATTCTTCCTGAGAAGAGCTGATTTGTTGAGCTAGCAATGAATTGCGCTCCTTCTGAAGATCTTCATAACTCACTCTTAGCTTCTCAAGATCTTGCTTTCTTTGAAGAAATTCATAAGAAAGTTTCTCATGATCAGACAAGAGAGTGTTATGATGAACTTGAAGGCTGTCAAACCTAGACTGAAGTCTCTGAAGATTTTCAGTCAGGGCTTTAGTGCGATCCATCACTTTTATCTAGCATGTTTTGAACCTTTTCAAAAGCCCTTTGTTGTTTTACAGCAATCTTAGCAAGTTTTGAGTAGCTGGGCTTTAGATCTTCATCAGATTCATTTTCACTAGATTCAGAGGAGGTATATTTGAGTACCTTGGCACCCTTTGCCATGAAGCAATAGGTGGGAGCGTAGTCATCACTATCTTCATCAACTTTGTTGGTGAGGTCATTTTCTTCAGAGTTGAAGATGGACTTGTCGACGAAAGCAAGAGGCGAGAGCTTGACTCGCCACACCGCACTCAGATTCTTCCGATGCCTCCTCTTCCTCATGTTCCTCGATTCAGCTTCGAGTCCATTTCCTTGCCAATGAATGCCCGAGCCTTCTTGGAGCTGCTCTTCTTGTGAGAAGAGGGCTTTGAGGATTTTGATGATGAAGATTTCGACGATTTCTTTTTCTTCTTAGCGCCATCGTAACTGTAATCCTTGTATTTCTTCTTCTTTAATTCCTTTTCCCATCGAGGACAATCTTGAATGTAGTGACCAGGTTTCTTGCATTTGTGACAAAGTCTTCTTATAGTCACCGGATGAGGAATCACTGCTCCTTGAGGATTTTCCAAAGCGACCACGCCTTGAGAACTTCGAATTTCTTCACGCAAAGGTGCTAGCTCCTCGCTCAATTCTTCAGACCTCCAAGGCTACTACCGAGTCTTCACAATCAGATTCAAACACAGCTTTGGCCTTCGTGGCACGTGATTTTTCATAGCTAGAACCATAGAGATCTCTTTTCAAAGAAGTCGAACTCATGAGTATTTAGCCTCGAGGATATCACCGGATCAAGTGACTTGTAGTCAAGACGCTTTGAATCATCGATGCGAGTATCAAATGAGGAATCAAGCGATCTGAATAATTTCTTCACCACCTCATGGTCGGTGATGTCAAGGGCACCAAGCGCTTGAAGCTCATTTGAGATGTCGATGAGGCGATCAAGGTTTGTTGAACATTTTCGTTGTCGAGTCTTTTGAAGCGGTTGAAGAGATTGTGAAGAACATCAACTCGAGAGTCACGCTGAGTTGAGACTCCTTCATTTACTTTGGACAGCCCGTCCCTGATGAGCTTACCAGCTTCCAAAGCACTCACTCTTCCATATTGTCCTTTGCTCGAGATGGCTACATATGATATTCTCCGCTTGAGAATCGAGTTGCTTGAATCTCTTCACATCGGCAGATTCGGAGAAGGTGTGACCGAGGGAACACCATTTTCCACAACATACCGTAGATCATTGTCAATTGCCTCAAGATGCATTCGCATCTTGTTCTTCCAAGATGGGTAGTCCGTCCCACAAAGGTAGGACACCCAGCGAGACCTTGATCATACCTGCGGTCGACATAACTAAAACTCTGTGGTTAAACTAAAATCACACGTAACAAGGGAGTACCTTGCTCGATACCAATTGAAAGTGCTATATCGACTAGAGGGGGTTGAATAGGCGATTTTATGAATTCTTCAATGAGGAATTTTCCGTGAGGAAATTCCTAAGTGAAGAACTACTTGCAGCGGAATAAGTACTCGAAGTAAGCATAAGAGAATGCGGCATGGTCATCATGATGAAATGAAGACAATCAAAGAGTATGAGAAAGCGTAAACACAGGATAGCACAAGATGAAGACAAACAGATCAAGAATTGAACTGAGGAAATTGAGAAAGTCTTCACCAATGTCTTCAAACACAGATATGAACGAACACTCAACACAAAGAATGAGGAAATGAAAGAGTTGAGGAAATAGAACCAGTTAGGTCGGTGAAGACAATGATTTGGTAGACCAGTTCCAACTCTGCCTCGGTTATACGTCTGTTGAGCGGCTGAGTATTTAAACTCAAGGACACACAGCCCCGGACACCCGATCGAAAGCACGCAGCTCAGACACCAAGTCCTCACCAGATTCTCCTTGAACTAAGGTCACACAGCACTCGTCCAATCACTCATGGTAAGTCTTCAGCGACTTCCAAACCTTCACAGACTTGGTCACTCGGTGATCCACAATTCCTCTTGGATGCTCTAGACCATGACGCCTAACCGTCTGGAAGAAGCACAGTCTTCAAAGGTAACAAGCGTCGGATCCACGCAGGATCAATCTCTTCATGATGCTCAATCACTTTGGGTTTGTAGGGTTTGGTTTTGGGTTTTTCCTCACTGATGATTTTCGCCAAAGTCCTCGGAGGATGGGTTGCTCTCAAATGACAAGTGTCAATTTCTCTCGGAGCAGCCAACCAGCTAGTGGTTGTAGGGCGGCTATTTATAGCCTAGGGAGCAGCCCGACATGATAAGACATAAATGCCCTTCAATAATATGACTGTTAGGTGGATAAGATATTTTGGGACAGGTGGCGCGCAAGAAGACAAGAACGGTCGGAAATTTGACTCTCAAATTCCTCGTATATCATGTTCCTCACTGTAGGCAATCCTCATCGGCGAATTCCTAACTCCTCGGTCGAACAAATTCTCAATACCGGAAGAACTTCGCTCTCACATCAAAAGATTGACTGAATCAGTATGAGATTTCCAAAGGCTTCGTCAAGGGATTGGTAGGTGTAGGATTTTGAGTTGAGCATCACATGGAAATTTTTCCTTAGTATTTCCTCGACCCCTTTAACAAAGACGGTGTTTCCAATGACTCAAGAAAGAAAAAAAACGAAACTACAAAAACAAAAGTCTTCACGCTTCATGTTCTTCAAATGAATACCAAGTCTTCAAGGTCACACCAATTTCTTCACTTTCAAAGTCTTCAGAAAGTCTTCAGAATATCAAAGTCTTCATCAAGAACTTCATTTTAAGGGGTCGACTTTCCCTGTAAATATCAAACTCCTCATAGACTTATAGACCTGTGTACACTCACAAACACATTAGTCCCTTAACCTATAAGTCTTCAATACACTAAAATCACTAAGGGGCACTAGATGCACTTACAATGGTCCCGATTATTGTCACTTCGGGGTTGCCGGATCATAACACATAGTAGGTGACTATAGACTTGCAAGATAGGATCAGGAACACACATATATTCATGAAAACATAATAGGTTCAGATCTGAAATCATGGCACTCAGGCCCTAGTGACAAGCATTAAGCATAGCAAAGTCATAGCAACATCAATCTCAGAACATAGTGGATACTAGGGATCAAACCCTAACAAAAATAACTCGATTACATGATAAATCTCATCCAACCCATCACCGTCCAACAAGCCTACAATGGAATTACTCACGCACGGCGGTGAGCATCATGAAATTGGTGATGGAGGATGGTTGATGATGACGACGGCGACGAATCCCCTCTCCGGAGCCCCGAACGGACTCCAGATCAGCCCTTCCGAGAGGTTTTAGGGCTTGGCGGTGGCTCCGTATCGTAAAACACAATGATTTCTTCTCCTCTATTTTTTCTCTCCGAAAGCAAATATATAGAGTTGGAGTTGGTGTCGGAGGAGCTCCAGGGGGCCCACGAGGTAGGGGGCGCGCGGCGCGCCCCCACCCACGTGGACAGGGTGTGGGCCCCCTGGTCTTCATCTTTGGCAAGGATTTTATTATTATTTTTGACTAGATGTTCCGTGGAGTTTCAGGTCATTCCGTGAACTTTTGTTTTCTGCACATAAAACAACATCATGGCAATTCTGCTGAAAACAACGTCAGTCCGGGTTAGTTCCATTCAAATCATACAAGTTAGAGTCCAAAACAAGGGCAAACGTGTTTGAAAAAGTAGATACGACGGAGACGTATCACCTGATGTTTTGCCTTCACCTCTGAACTATATGGCTCTCTCATGAGCATATCTAGCTCCCGCTAAGCTGAACGTAACCTGTGCCGTGGTCCCTTCAGAACCTTGTGATCCCACGTATGAAGTTCTTTTTGGACAGCAGCAAGTTTATCGCTGGTCGTAGGACAGAGCCCACGAGTAACCGCCTTTAGCCATGCAGTTTTTACCACTTCCTCAGCCGCTTCTTCAGCTAGCCATCTCGCTTCGAACTTGCGACCAGCACTAGGGCTCGGCGAAGCTACACCTGCCAAATACTCAGTATCCAAGCAGATAGGTCTGTGATCCGACTTGCCCATTTTTAAGTTACTCAAACCGCATAATGGGTGCATCTCCATCCAGTCTGCATTCGACACCGCTCGGTCGAGCCGTTCCCTTAGTCCTCCTCTGAAGAAGGTGAACTTATCACCATGGTAACCAATATCCTCGAGGGAACAGTCCATGAGTGCGTCCTGAAAAGCTTGCATCCGACTGTGTTACCGAGGGGCTCCTCCCTCCTTTTCCGACGAGAATAGAATCTCATTAAAATCACCAACCGCCACCCACGGGAGAATGGACTGAGCATGGAGATCGCGCAAGAGTTGATACGTCCTCTCCTTATTGTCCCAGTTTGGTTCACATACACTCCCGTTAACCTCACATTCTGCCATCACTTTCCTCCACCGACACATCAATGCAGCTAAAGGTAGTAGTCCGGGAGTAGATCCTCACCTCCTTCTTCCAGACTAATAGCAAACCACCCTTCCTGCCATCGAGACATGGTGCCACAATCTTGTGATCCATTCCCATCGTCCTCATCAGAGCCTCTGCCTTATCCTCGTCCAGGTGCGTCTCAGACAGAAAAAACGCATCTGCATTATTTTGCCTCTGGATATCCAGAAGCGAGCGAAATGTCGGGGCACCGAGGAGACCCCGACAATTCCAACTTATGAGCTTCATTGTTTCTGTAACTAGTTGACTTAGCAGACGAACAAAACCTACCGTAATTTGAATGGTACGGAGGGACAGAAAACCGATCACAACGCCTTGCAAGTCAGCGGAGTTGCGCCGAGACAGAATACCGGCTTCGCGAGATGCACGCCGGGACAAACAATCAGCTTCACGAGGCTAACCAAGTGACTGATCCTTGAAAGCAGCCATGTAGCAGACCACAAGAAAAAATAACCAGGCTAAATCAGTTGTTCCTCGTCTCTCATGAGGGTAGCAGTTTCGCCAACACTAGGAACCCATAGCCCCGCGAGGTCAGACGACAGGCAGAAGGGCAGGCAAGCGACACGCAAGGGAACGCGCCGAGTATTCTTCCAGCTTCACACGAGGGCATACGTCAGGCTGGCCGCCGGCGGTGGCAGTCAAACCCTAGATCGCCAACAAATCGCCTCCCTGAGGAAAAAACGCTTCACTTTTTTTAATTGTAAATTATCTTAGCTGGTGCCTAAGGAGCCAATTAGGAGCAATCCCTATTCGTCACTTATTGGGAGCAACTAATTCATGGGTACGACCTTGAGGGGCTTCCCAGTGAATGGGTGCTCCACCCATGTCGCGTGCTGGAGGCACTCAGCATGTGCTTTCGACATTTTGGGCCTTTTTGTTTTTATTCAGATTCTGGGTTTTCCATTTCCATCAGGGTTTTTCTATGTTCTCTTTTTTTTATTTCTATTTATTCTTTGGTTTCTTGGCAGTGCTTTTCACGTGAGGCATAAAAAGCACAATTGTGCTCATGGTGAAAAACCGTTGTGCTTTCGTGTGAAGTACAATTGTTCTCTTTGTGTCAAGCACAAACTATGCTTATGTGTTTCCCAAAAAATTGAGTAACATAGTTGTGCTTTCTCGAAAGTGAAGCATAGTTGTGCTTCGGGTGAAGCATAGTTGTGCTCCAGGTGAAGCATAGTTTTACTTCCCCCTCAAAGTGAAAAACACAATTGTGCTTCCACGTGAGCCACAATTGTGCTTCCCGAAAAAGTTGAAGCACAATTGAGCTTCCATTTTTTATTTTGGTTTTCATTTGTTTATTTGGGGGGGGGGGGGGGTCAATTTCATGTTTTTTTTTGTTTTTTAAAGAAAGTCCATCCAAATTTATTAACATGCGATCTGGTTTTGAATATCTCGACGCGAGAAATGCAACAATAAAAATAATTTGTGATTTGGATGCACGATTCAAGAGATAAAACGTTTTGTAAAAAAAGAATCTATGAATAAATACAAAACTTCTGGATCGCGACAAGTGTTGCACAAGCAGTGCGCCACCTATCACCATAAGAGGAAGTGGGTGTGACCTTTATAAGGGGCACCCCTTTACTAGTTATTTCGCGCTTACTGTGACAAGTTTTTGCCACTTCACAAAAATGAGCACGCTAGTTACTGCTTTGGGCCGTCCAACTTAATGCTTTGGAGATTGGATGGTTCTTTTTTTAAGAATGTTCTCGAAGGTTCCAGCCTGGGTTCTTGTTCGTTTTGTGCACCTTCTATAAGGTTCTTGAACATGTTTTCATTTTCTAATTGTTTTTTTTTCATTGTTTTTTCGGATTTCTTCTCTGTTTCTAAAAAAAATGTTTTACCGTTCCTTGTTCTTTTTCAAAAACTCACAAATTTCAAATTTTCTGAATATCTTGTATAAGTTGCTCATATTTTCGAAAATTATTCATATTTTTCAAAATAGGATATTCCAAAATTGTATACAACTTTCGAATGTTCAAAATTTTAAAAAATTATTCACAGTTTTTAAAAAGGATCTAATTTAAATTTTGTTCACAATTTGCAAAAAATATTGGGAAATTCAAAAATTGAAAGTTTTTTCAGAAAAATCTACAAATTTCAAATTGTTTGCAAGTTAAAAAAACAAAAAAACAATCTCAGTTTTAAAAAATTATTCAGATTATCAAACATGTGCCACATTGTCGGTTCACCACATGTGGTTTGTTGCAGTAACTCATCCCATTGATGACTAGTAAGCATGTACGTGCAACGCACGTCTCAAACAAAACAGTTTCACATGGTATAATACTAAAATGATTTTTATAAAAAAATTAGATCGCTACAAAATGTTATCATGTCGCTTAAATTGTATTTTCAAAAAGTGTGACATATTTGTGATCTATTTTGGATCTAAATTTTATTTTAGTGAGTTCTTTTGCCGAGCCATTTAAATGCGTCTTATGCATAACGATATGAGCGAGCATGTAACACATGATCCAGAAACATGTATCAGCATAAAATTCGCTGTCACATAATAATTGTATTATAGTTGTTACAAATATATATTTTAAAAACCGCAACTAAGCCTGCCTTGAAGGTCCATCTTTTGAAGAAATGAAGGTCCATCTATGGATGCGATCAAGGATACTTCGTTCAATGTTTTGAGCTTCATTATCTTCATACTTTAAAATATGCACCAAAAATTGCTTCCTTAGTTGAAAACCATCCTACATATGCATTATACAATATTGTTATAACAAGTTGCATGTGCAATGTGTATACAAATAAGCATGGTGTAAATACTCACTTGGGGTATGGGAAAATATAGTTTTCCATCACATAATGAGTGCATGTAATTGAAAACCAAATAACCGACAGAGCACTGCATGTATGGAATATATATACACATAATGTGCGTTGAATGAATCAACTAATATTGCTATGAGTTTAAAAGATTCATACCAGTGTGAGTTTGTTGGAGCAACAGGAACTATGCATTCCCATTTAGAGATATCATCGTTGAATGGAGGGTTTGCAACTTCAAGCGCAAGGTTTAGGTTGTCGACCATAGTTTTAAGTGCATTCTTCCCAAAAGTAGGTATTGGTATCGGATCAAAAATTGAGACAACTTTTCTATTTTGATCCAACACAAACAATAGAAATAGCCCAAACATATACCAAGGCAATAAAATCTGCAATGATGAAATAGTTTAGAAATACATGAAATATTAATTGAGACCAAATAAAGCACTGTTACAAATGAAAAATTAAAATCTTACCATATCACATTGTGAGATATGGTAATCATTATTGTCAGGCCAGCTATGAAACAACCGTTTCAATGTAGCAATTTCCATATTTTCACGATGACTTGAGTCTCGTGCACAATGGAACATCGACTAAAATAAGAATGAGAAAATATTAGTGTGATGAGAAAAAAATGTAATACGTGATTATAGTAACTTAGACAAAAGTTTAGATCCATATAGTGAGATGGAATGTCTCTGAAAAGCTGGACTTCGTGGCGCACTAGTATCCGCACATCCATATTAAAGCAATGAATATCCATGTATTCATCATTGCTTAATATGTTTTTTATTTGTCTTAGAGTTAATAGGGTACGGATCAGAGCTTTTCACCCATTCTCTCCTGTAAAATCGAAATTATGTCAATTATAATGACATTAGAGTAATTTATTGGAATACAAAATGAACTAAAAAATATGGCTTACTCTAGTAGAGCGACATCATCAACCATACCGATGAACAAGCAAAGTTCATCTATTAAATCACCGTTTGTTGGATTGACAGACGATGAAAGGATAAATGACTGCGAGATGGGCTCAACTTCTCCTGATGTATTTGATGTTTTGAAATTTTCAGGGGGTCTATCCAGAATCATACATTCTGTGGGATCTGTGTTGTTTTCGTCATCTTCCATGTCTCGATTTCTTATATTATCATCATTCAATTCTGAGTCCACTAAAATAACAGCTAGTTTTCTTCTAAAATCTGTCATATGTTCCTATTAAAGTAGTGATAAGAGTTAAATAGTGATACATTATAGAATAAGTATGATGATACACAATGAAAAATACCTGTGTAGGAATGTCGATAAAATATCTCCTGTGAAGTACTCCATAAAATTTATCATCCACATACCACAAGATGATCTGCATGATTACAAAACTTAAATATACTCAATAAATTTGTATTTCTTTTATAGGAATTCATATTATTTTTAAAATCATCGAATGGTCATGGCTGTAACAAGCCTTGATGAAAACAAAAATCTCACCCACGCAGCATGTGAACCGGACATGCCCTTTCAAATACAGTACAATGTTTTTTTAGAAGATATTTTTTATTTTGTTTGGCAATGCCGCACTCACTCACAAAAAATGCCGCATGGACTTACAATCACTCACGGGATGACTGCCTTAGTATTACTACCGAAGAATAACAGGGAAAAATACCTGTACGTAGTAGTATAGAGATTAAAAAAAATCAGTCAACCTTCCACCGCCCTCACACTCCTCTCTTCCCCATTCTTTCCTCACTCCCTCCTAATCTACAACACTTTCCCCATCCACAGCCGGAGTTCCCTCCTCCTAATCCACCACCAGAGAGTTCCCGCTACTACCCTTCGTCAGCAACGCCGGCGGACGGGCAGGCCCCAACTCTGCCCCGCCCCTCCCCTTCGTCAGCACCGCCGGCGGACGGGCAGGTCCCTGCTCTGCCCCGCCCCTCCCCTTCGTCAGCAGCACCGGTGGACGGGCAGGCCCCTGCTCTGCCATGCCCCTCCCCTTCATCAGGACCACCGGTGGACGCACAGGCCCCTCCTCTGCCCGCCCCTTCTTCCTATCCAGTGACGCCGAGGCCCTCCCTCCTCCTCTCGACGGCGGGGCGCTCGAGCTCGGCATGTTCGCCAGCGACGCGGGGCCTTCACTCACTGATGCACTCACCGCGACACCATGAAGGTCCGATTCCAACTCTTATTCTCCCCTCGATCCGGATGCTCTGCTCTCCAACCCTGTATTGATTTCCCTGTTCGTTTCGGTCAGGAGCAGGAGCAGTTGATGCTCGCAACCTCCATCTTATTAGGATCACCACACCTCCATCTTATTAGGATCACCATGATGACCTCCGTGTGATGTGCTGCTGCTCGGGACCCTCCCTATGCTTCTCCTTGCTCGTTCGGATCCAGGTTAGTCTCTCTGACCCCGCCGCCTGCTTGTCCCCGTCAAATCGGTGCATATTTGTATACTTTCAGCTCGTATACTTTGACATATCATACTTTATTCTTATTGTGCAGAAACTTCTTTTGTGGTGCAACTAATGGGGGAATACAAAAAACACATAATGTCGATTACTTTGAGCCTTTGAGTTAGAAGGTATACCCATCTCTTTGCAGTGTGCTCTTAATATACTCTTCCCTTGGCCATGCCGAGATGTTTAAGTCTTTCCACTTATCGGTTTTTAGTTCCATTTGAAGCGATGCATATTCGAATATATTTTCCAGTCCTTTGAGCGGTTGAATGAATAAATGACAAAGTATTGGCATCACAACCAAACAATAACAGAAATTGTCTTATCAAAAGATGGTGTAGTGGGACTAATGACTAACCATAGCGGTGAGGTCTTTGCGGTTCATTCGTGGGCCTAGCGAGTCGAGCACCTGGATGCATCGCTGCCCGGTATTTATAACTGCTAGGTACCAATGGAAGTGTTCAATGTTAACTGGAACTAATATCTGAAAATAGTGTTTTTGTTAGTTTAGGTCCCATCTATATAGACATTTGTATGGAACTGACACTCACCATATCATGTTCCAAATAAGTTGTAGCTCTGTTTAATACCCGTCTTGGTGCGTCATCCCGTATAGAGCTAAATTCCTTTATCATCTTAGAGATGCATGCACTCTCTAAGAATACACTTCCACCTGACCTCATCTGTAGATGCTCTTTAGCCCTTATGCAATGTATGTATGCGTCTATGATCTGCAATATCAAGTGCACACCTTGGTCATAGGAGAGAATAGAAACTAATGTTAAAATAACATCGTCTTGTCTGAAAGCTACATATACTTACTTCGTTGCCAATATATTCTTCGGGGAGTAATAGACGTTTTAACTGTTCTCTTTGGAGATGTGAGTCGTCGATGCTCACTAAATTTCTTTTATCGTTTGGTTCAGACATGATATTTTCAATCACGGACCAATCATCGCCAGTGCAGGCGTAATCTATCATGATGTAAGTAACAACATTTATTAATGACAAAGAAAATAAATGTAGCAAAAGCAGGGCATAGAAGGATTTGTCCGTGCCTTCTGGAGCCACCACGTAGTCTTGTGCCTTCGTAGGTTTGTTATGCAGTCGGATAGGCTTCCCTGTATGTGCCCCTTCCATGCCAGACGTTAGTTCTAATTCTCTGTCCTCAGCTGCATCCATTTGTTCACTTGTTTCATTGAAGGTTAATTCGTGGAAGCAACATTGCAAAGAATAATGAGTATGCAGGATATAATATACTTATAATTAGACCTATTTGGGACATAGTTGGAAAAGAAAAGATGCCTCTGTCACTTCGGAGTCTTCGGAATCACTGGACTGCGTGCTCTGCTTTTTTCTCCACTTCTTTGTCAGTTGTTCCATTTGATCTCTCATTGTGTCCCCTATAGTGTCTGCCCCTTCGGCGCCAAATGTTTGTGCTAATTCATCATCCCGAGCTGACTGCATTTGTTCACTTGTTTCGTTCTAAGGTTAATTCCTGAGATCAAGATTACAAAGAACAATCAATATGTAGGGTTTAATATAATTAGAATTAGAACTATTTGGGACATATAGTTGGAAAAGAAAATATGCCTTTGTCACCTCGGAATCTGTGGACCGCGTGCTCTTCTTGTTTTCCACTTCATCTTTGTTGGCTATTCCATTTAATTCTGCAAACTTGTCCCCTACAGTTTCTGCCCCTTCGGTGTCGAATGTTTGTGCTAATTCATTGTCTTGAGCTGGCTGCATTTCTTCACTTGTTTCCTTGACGGTTAATCCCTGAGAGCAACATTACAAAGAATAATCCCTATGTAGTATTATAATATAATGAGAATTAGAATTATTTGGGATACTTGAAACGGAAGCATACCTTTGCCACTCCGCAATCTGTGGCCTGTGTGCTCTTTTTTTCTGTACTTCACATCGTCATCTATTCCATTTGATTATTCCTCGCTTCTACCTGAAACATACATAATATAATATTACCCGATACTTACAGGTTCTTCATCGCTTAGTAACTGAAACACACAATAATATAATATTCTCCAGTACTTATAGAAGAGCAAATATTATGAAGATGAGTAAAGAATCGTAGGTATGATATTATTATACTATAGATTACATATTGTTTTGTCCCCCCTGAATAAGAAGAATAATAATGGCATGTGAAATTAAAAACCGCCTTTGTCGGTTTGGGGTTTGTATGCTTGTGTTAGGATATCACCTCATCAATCTGCATACTTTCTGTATCTTCCATGATGCCTTGTTCTTCTATTGCCTTTGTTGACTCGGTGTTCATATCCTCATCTTTGGTTATCATGCATTCAATCTGCATATTTTGTGTATGCTCGTCCTTCGCTCCTTTGTCGATGTTTTCCTGAAAATCAAAGCATATATTATTATCACGCCGTACACATTGAGCCCCTATGTTTTGTTAGCTTGAAAATCGATCTTATATGTTGGGACATAGGGAGTACATCACAACTATATGAACAACAGTTTCTGCCCCTTTGGAACTGAGAATTGAACGATCTATATGCAGCTTGATGAGGCATGTAGGTGAGGTCAGTACAATGCTCATTTGACAAGGATTCATGGAAGGACGTCAGGTTTAGGTCAGGTACGGACAACAAGGATCATGTTAGCATATGGTCATGCCATAAGTCACTAGTTCCTACATTTTCCTTGTTTTCCATAATCTCATTCAATCAAAACAATTGATGGATCACATGAACAGGTTGACAAAGGATCATGCATTTGCGGAGCAGTTCGCCCGCGCTGACGTCGTCGGGTGAGTAGTGTGTGGTGAGGGCGCAGTGCAGTCTGGGCGGAGGCGTCTTCTAGCCTAATGAAGCCTTGGCGGCAGCGGCGTGTAAAAGCCTTTTGAATTTCATATCAGAGAAGAACATGCACCTATGTCGGCGAGGAGCTCCTCATCACGGCCGTGGCAGTGCGCCTGTGCGGCTGCACCTGTGTTGGGGAACAACGCGTCGTCGTGGCCGTCGTCCAGTGAGTCAGCGAGCTCGTCGTCGCGGCCGTCGTCATGTGCCTCGGCGAGCTCGTCGTCGTGGCCGTCGTCGTGTGCCTCGGCGGCTGCGCAGGGCAGCGACGGGGCATGTAATCTGGACGCCGGGCCTGGATTGATTCCCGCTAAGTTAGCTTATTTGTTTCCGTATATCACTCCCTGTATAAATTGGACGTAGGTTACCTTTTTTTAGGAAAGGATGTGGGGTTACCTGTAGATTTACCTGTAGACTCGTGCGGGCTTGCGTTTGTACGGGCAGAGTTTTCGTCCGCTCTCATCATGTTCTCTTGTTTAATAGTAGTGTAGATATATCACTCCCCGTGTAAATTGGACGTGGGTTACCTTTTTTTTGAGGAAAGGACGTGGGGTTACCTGTAGACTCGTGCGGGCTTGCGTTTGTACGGGTAGAGTTTTCGTCCGCTATCATCATGTTCACTTGTTTAATAGTAGTGTAGATTCCATGATGCCTTGTTCTTCTATTGCTTCGTTGACTCGGTGTTCTCATCTTTGGTTATCATGCATTCAATCTGCATATTTTGTGTATGCTTGATGACCCACAAGTATACGGAATAGTTGTAGCCTCTTTCGATAAGTAAGAGTGTCAAACCCAATGAGGAGCTAAAGGTAGAACAAATACTCTCTCAAGTCCTATCGGCCACTGATACGACTCTAGCACGCTTGACGTTCGCTTTACCTAGAACAAGTATGAAACTAGAAGCACTTTGTAGGTGTTGTTGGATAAGCTTGCAACAAAGTAAAGAGCGTGTAAATAAAAGCTAGGGGCTGTTTAGATGAAGACACAACTAAAGTAAATATGGCGAGTGTGGAAAAGTGGTGGTAGGAGTTGTGAAATTGTCCCTAAGCAATTGACTACGTTACTAGACCGATAGCAAGTAAATTGGGGAACAACGCGTTGTCATGGCCGTCGTCCAGTGAGTCGGCGAGCTCGTCGTCGCGGCCGTCGTCGTGTGCCTCGGCGAGCTCGTCGTCGTGGCCGTCGTCGTGTGCATCGGCGGCTGCGCAGGGCAGCGACGGGGCATGTAATCTGGACGCCGGGCCTGGATTGATTCCCGCTAAGTTAGCTTATTTGTTTCCGTATATCACTCCCCGTATAAATTGAACGTGGGTTACCTTTTTTTTTTGAGGAAAGGACGTGGGGTTATCTATAGACTCGTGCGGGCTTGCGTTTGTACGGGCAGAGTTTTCGTCCGCTCTCATCATGTTCTCTTATTTAATAGTAGTGTAAATATATCACTCCCCGTGTAAATTAGACATGGGTTACCTTTTTTTTTTTGAGAAAAGGACGTGGGTTACCTGTAGATTTACCTGTAGACTCGTGCAGGCTTGCGTTTGTACGGGCAGAGTTTTCGTCCGCTCTCATTATGTTCTCTTGTTTAATAGTAGTGTAGAAATACTTTTTTTAGAAGACATTGACGAAGTACCTATTTCTCCTATTCTCTGCACTGCGGTGCTAATGGTCGACCCAGTCGGGGGCACAAGGAGTGACTAGCTGCTGCACCAAGCGGCATATAGGAGGTCCTTATCTCTAGCGTTCGGCGAGGCAGAGTGTGTCCATGCCTACAGGGTGCCCCTTGTTGGCCTAGCCCGTTAATCATTTGTTACTTTTCTTTCTGATTGCTTGAGTAGCAGTTAAGCTTCACAATACCGCCATCTACATGTTATTGGCCTTATTGATCAGCTCTTTTTTAATAATTTTATTTATATTTCAGGAATTGAAATACAGTTTGCTTAATTAAAAAAATGATCATCGTACATTGGAAAAAATCATGCAGTGAAGCAATGTTCGTACAACTTATAAAAATGTCCATAAAATTTCAAGAAATGTTGGTGACATTTCAAAATTGTTCATGGGTTTACAAAAAATTGTGAAGTTTTTAGAAAACAATTACACAATGTAATAAAAAGTTAATGTGATTCAAAAAGTTTCATGTCATTCAAAATGTAGTTGACATTTTAAAGAAATGTTCATTCAACAATATGTTCTTGACATTTTTAAATGTTAAAACAATGCAAAACAAAGTTTCACATAATCTAGAGAACTCCATTCAAAAGGTTTATTCAATTTTAAAAATATGTTTGCGTGGTTTAAAAATTGTTTTGTAATATTCAAAATGTTCATGACATTTTAAAAACATGTATTCGTTGTAGAAAACGTCCCATACCACTAAAAACTTTTCATGATATTTTATAAAAATGTTGACGCCTTTCAAAATATATGTGACATTTAAAAATGTTTATACAAAGTAGAAAAATGATTATGTTGTTTAAAAATGTTTCATCCATTCAAAAAAATGTTCAACGTATAATTGAAAATGTGTAGTAGTTATGCAAATAAAATGTTTCAAACATGCATTTGAAAAAATCATGAGGGTATTTGAGAAAATGTTGATCATGTATTTGGAAAATATTCAATGTGTATCAAGTAAATGTTATGCGTGTATATAAAAAAGTTTACAACTTGTATTAGAAAAGTTGACATGCATATTTCTGAGAAAAAACAACCAAATGAAAAAAAGAACCTAAGAGAAGAAAAAAGGAAAAATGGAGGAGAAAGAGAAAAAGAATAAAAAAAACTGAAAACCCAAACAGAAAAATCAAAACCGACTTTTTAATAGATTCATGTCACCGAGTTAAGTTCACTTCATGAGTTGAATTCTAGTTTGAGCGACACGATGAAGAAGTAATAGACTGAACCTCTCCAGCTTCTAGCTCCACAAAATCCTCGTGCAAAGCCGGCTTGAATCGTCTGAGCTCCGAGAAGCTAAATTCGAGAAGCTCAGCCGACCTCCAATGTAAAAACGCGAAGCCCAAAGGCCCAGGTCCAGAAAAACGAGAATGAGGCGGTTCCTCCAAAAAACAAACCAGGAGGAGGCCACGCCCGAACAAATCCACCTCTCCCATCAATCGAATCGGTACCCACCGTTGGGAAACCGGGACCACCCCGATGGTGGCAGCGGCTACATGCGACGCACGGATGGCCCCCCTCGGTTCCATGCTTCAGGTTAAGTGGGTACCCTTACACCCCACCTTCTATATAAAGTGACGAGGAGTAATTATTGTAACACTTGATCATTGATTAATAAAGCTGGTCTCTTTTATATTTTTCTGTGTCATTTATTTTTGCGTGTTCGGCTACTTCGTCTACGACGCTCGCTCTCGCTCTGCAATCTCGGACCGGACTCGCCGGCGGAGCTGCGGAACACATTATTAGCACGCTTCGCTCTATCAACTCTCCGTCAAGCCTGCGTCAAGCCTGCATCACGCAGCCTTTCGTCGATCCCGCGGAGGTATAAGATCCGATCCCTCTTTTTTGCAAAAATGGATTCCTCACGTTCTCGCGATTCCGTTTTTGCGATTAGTCTATTTTTTTCCGGATTCAATCTACTTATGGTGTGGATTTTCCTCCCAAGAACCGAGCTGACGAATACGTAGCCGACCAATGTCGATGTTCTTGGATCAAGAGGAACTTGTTGACTGCACTATAGGGAGTCGGTACAGATCGTGACCCAGATGGTCACGGTACCGTCGCAAAAGCACCAGATGTGCCATGCGCCGTCGGAGTTCCGGATGAACACGACGAAGATCCGCATCCCGAGGCCGGCATCTAGATGACGCCGTGCCAAGCCATCGACGACGCCGCTTCGCCCTCGCTGGCCGCCGCCGTAGCCATCGTCGGCCGCGACCTGCTGGTCGCGAGTGCCGCCAGGCCCCGCCGACGCTGCCGCCGCTTCGCCTCTGCTGGCGCGCTTTCGCGCTGCACCGTCCCCAATGGCCGCCGCCGACCGTCGGCGTGGCCGTGGCGTGACCACCGCAGCAGCCGCTGCCGTCGCCGCGTCGCGTCGCGTGGCGCGCCGCAGCTGCAGCCGTCGCCGCTGCCGTCGCGTGGCCGCGCAGCCGCTGCCATCGCCGGGTCTTTGGCCCTCCACCCGGGAGGTAGGGTCGGGTGTGGCGCGCCATCGCCGCCGTGCCACAATGGCGCCGCCGCCGCTATCAAGATGGTGTGCCGCGCCGCCGCCGCCCACTCGGTCGCTAGGAACCTGGCGCGCCTCGGTTGAGGGTCAGTGGGCGGCCAAAGGCCGTCTTGGCCTCGGTTGGGCTGCGGCCGTGACGGTCCTGGTATAAAAAAAGTAGCGCTGGCTGCACCACAGATTATTTGCATTTTAGCCCCCGCAGTACTGTAGATTTATGCGACTATATTCCTGCTGTAATATTTTATGTATAAGTCCTTGGAACTGTCTGTTTTCGCTGAAATATGCGTATTTGGGCTTAAAAACGCCTCGGGAATTCAATTTTTGGGCTAGTTTTCACATACTAGATGCGCTTAACATGCTATCTTTTGTAACATGATATTATTGTATGATTTTACTGCTGTAGATTAATTGTTTAGCACTCTTAATCATTGCGTAAATCATATAATAGCATGTTTTAAATATTGGAACGTCATTTTATTGAATAAGTTCATCAACATCGCATTTGTGCAAAAGATTACCTGCTGTAATCTCATGATTTTTGCATAAATTGCAGATGGCCGGAATTGTCAACAAGGAGTTTGCTGAGTTGGCCCGGACGGGAATGAACTACCTGTCATGGGCCTCAGACTGTGAGATCTTTCTCTAGGGAAAAACCCTCTTGAGGGCGATCGGTAAGGGGACCCAGCTGGCCCCCACTGATCCCAAGTTCGACACTAAGAATGCACAGGCTCTGCATTTTCTCTGTCATCACCTGTCACCTACTCTGAAAGACGAGTATATGGCTGAGCGGAGTGCTTCTGGCCTTTGGACCGCTCTTAAGCACCGGTTTGAGCGGCTGAAGTACACTGTTAAGCCACGTGCAGAGGCAGAGTGGATCCGTCTGAGGTTTGCGGACTTCAAGACGGTTGGGGAGTACAATTTGGCTCTGCACCGGATTTGTACGACTCTTCAGATGTGTGGTGCTGAGATTACCGACACTCAGAAGATTGAGAAAACCCTATCCACTTTCCACCTTGACGCGGTCCTGTCCGCACGGAAACTACCGCCAGGGCAACTACACGAGGTATTCAGAGTTGATTGACGTCCTCCAGGTGGCAGAGGCGCAGGACGAGGTTCTGAAAAATAACTTTGTCGCGCAACCACTTGGAGGGAGTTCTCGCCAGGAGGTGAATGCTCTCAAAGTCTGCAAGCCTCAACAGAAGAAGAGGGGCCGCAAGGGCAAGAAGAAGGGCCCTCACCCCCCGCCCCGGCTAAGCAGCAAAAGCCGGGCAAGGGGGGGGGGGGGCAGAGGCCTCAGGACTGCTTCCGGTGTGGCTCGGTGGAGCATTTCTCCCGCCAGTGCCGCGCACCACAGGAGGTCGTTGATGCATATAAGGCTCGGAAGGCGCGTGAGATGCACCTCGCCTTGGTTCAGGAGGGAGCACTACCGGCGTCCATGGCGGCACCCGTGATGATCTCTACGCCCCCTGCTGCGCCCATCGCGGCGACCCCCATGGTGACCATCGCGGCGGCTTTGGCGGTCTCTAGTGACGCCAATGTTGCCATGGAGGTTGACCATGTGGTCGCCTCGGCGGTGCCGCAACTAGATGTTGATGCTGCCTCCAAGATGATTTCTAAGATGGATCAGCTCACTAGTATGGAGATTGCGGCTGAGGTCAATGGCTTCTTCACCGAGTCTACTTAGCATACCTCTTTGGCTATCATGATTCCTTGATTTGATACAATAAATTTGAATAAATTCGATTTGGTTGTAAGCTCTCTGATAGCATAAACTTATTCTTTACTTTGGCGACTGGATGACATTTATTCCATTATTTATACATGATAGTATGTTATGTTCTGGAATGTGTGCATTTATTATTAATGTAGCGTCTTCCTCATTACATCAATTATATGTCATATTTTAGAACGCGTGTGGTGCCCGAATGGAGGAAACATGCCTTGCCGATAGCACAACTACACATACCATTTTATGAGAAACTAAGTACTTTGAGTCTATTAAAAAAATCTCCGGGAAGTATTATGACAATCGCCGGCTGCGGTTTGCACATAGTTGGCTCCGGATGAGCCACTATTATACTTCCTATGGGAACAACTTTGATCATTAATGATGCGTTGTTGTACCCGGAGTCGACTCGTACTCTTTTGAGCTTTAGAGACATCCGCGCAAATGGTTTTCATGCTGAGACCAATGATGAGAACGGCAAGGAGTGCCTACTTATCACAAAGCGGGATGCAAATGGTAAACATGTTATCGAAAGGCTTCCTTCGTTCGACACAGGTGAAAGTGCAACTATCCCTAGGTGGTTTTGGTAATTCATAACAACATATAGCTCATTGAGCTAATGCTATTCCAAGACAAATATTTCAGGAAAGCTCAATGAATGGCATGGCATGGATGATGAAAGTGGATCCCTCAAAATATTAAGGACAAAGGATTGGCTCAAGCTCAAAAGCTCAAGACTCTACATTTTACATTTTAGTGATCCAAGATCACATTGAGTCTATAGGAAAAGCCAATACTATCAAGGAGGGATGAGGTGTTGCTTAATGAGCCTCTTGCTTCATGTGCTTAGTGATATGCTCCAAAACCCTCCACTACTTTCTCACATCCACATATGACCTAAACCTAAAGTCAAACTCGCCCTACCGATTCTTTCTATCCGCGCCACCGAAGTTCAAATGTCATAGCCACGCCACAAACCCTAGGCAAATCGGTCTCACCGATAGGGATCTCGGTCTCACCGAGATGGGATTGTAATCTCTCTGTTTCCCTTCGTAACGTTTCGGTCTAACCAAGTGAGCGATCGGTCCCACCGAGATTACAATGTAAACTCTCTCGTTCCTTTCGTAACTTTTCGGTCTCACCGAAAGAGCGAATCAGTCCCACCGAAGTTTACGACCAACTCTCTCGTTAGCTAATTACCAAATTCGGTCTCACCGAAGTTTGTGTAATCGGTCTCACCGAGATTACATTATGCCCTAACCCTAACCATATCGGTCCTACTGAGTTGCATGTCGGTCCCAATCAAGACCCTAACGGTCACTAGGTTTACTAAATCGGTCCGACCGAGTTTGGTAAATTGTGTAACGGTTAGTTTTTGTGTGGAGGCTATATACCCTCCACCTCCTCTTCATTCGTGGAGAGAGACATCGAACAAACCTACACTTCCAACTTACAGTTCGAGAGAGAACCACCTACTCATGTGTTGAGGCCAAGATATTCCATTCCAACCACAGGAATCTTGATCTCTAGCCTTCCCCAAGTTGCTTTCCACTGAAATCTTCTTTCCACCAAATCCAAATCCTGTGAGAGAGAGTTGAGTGTTGGGGAGACTATCATTTGAAGCACAAGAGCAAGGAGTTCATTATCAACACACCATTTGTTACTTCTTGGAGAGTGGTGTCTCCTAGATTGGCTAGGTGTCACTTGGGAGCCTCCGACAAGATTGTGGAGTTGAACCAATGAGTTTGTAAGGGCAAGGAGATCGCCTACTTCGTGAAGATCTACCGCTAGTGAGGCAAGTCCTTCGTGGGCGACGACCATGGTGGGTGAGGGAGTCCTGGACTAGGGGGTGTCCGGATAGCCGAACTATCATGACGGCCGGACTCCAAGACTATGAACATACAAGATTGAAGACTTCGTCCCGTGTCCGAATGGGACTTTCCTTGGCGTGGAAGGCAAGCTTGGCGTCTGAGATATGTAGATCTCCTACCATTGTAACCGACTGTAACCCTAACTCCGTCCGGTGTCTATATAAACGGAGGGTTTTAGTCCGTGGGGCGAACAACAATCATACCATAGGCTAGCTTCTAGGGTTTAGCCTCCTTGATCTCGTGGTAGATCTACTCTTGTACTATCCATATCATCAATATTAATCAAGCAGAGTAGGGTATTACCTCCATCGAGAGGGCCCAACACGGGTAAAACATCGTGTCCCTTGTCTCCTGTTACCATCCGCCTAGACGCACGCTTCGGGACCCCTACCCGAGATCCGCGGTTTGACACCGACATTGGTGCTTTCGTTGAGAGTTCCTCGTATGTCGTCACCGATAGGCCCGATGGCTCCTTCGATCATCAACAATGACGCGTCCGGTGAGACTTTTCTCCCGGACAGATCTTCATATTCGGCGGCTTTGCATCGCGGGCAATTAAGCAGGCCATCCGGAGCAGATCGAAGCTACGCCCGCCATCGGTCAGATTTGGAAGTTTGAACTATCGGCCGATATCCGCGGAGACTTGATCTTCGACGGATTCGAGCCGCAGCCAAGCGTGCCGCATTGTCTCGGTGGGCATGATCTAGCTCTGCAGCGAGCGATTGCCACGAGGCCGCACCAAATCCGCTCCGACCCTTAATCCGGGCCGGATTCCCGATCGAGGACGAGTGGTTGGACACCGCCTCGGGGGCTACAATCTCTACGGCGATGGAGCCAAACTCCATCCCTGTCCTTTGCGAAGACCTCGACTCCAGGGTGCCGGACTCCTCTCTGGACTCCGAACCCTCCGCGCCCCTGCCAATCGAATTCGATTGGGTGCCGGTCATGGAGTTCACTGCCGCGGACATCTTTTAGCACTCGCCCTTTGGCGGCATCCTGAATTCACTAAAGTCTCTCTCTTTATCCGGAGAGCCCTGGCCGGACTACGGACAGGAAGGTTGGGATGCGACGACGAAGAAATTCAACGCCCACCCACCACCCACTTCGTAGCCACTGTCGAAAGCTTACACGACGTGCTCGATTTTGACTCCGAAGACATCGACGGTATGTACGACGATGTAGGAGACAACCATGAACCAGCGCCTATAGGATGCTGGACAACCACTTCATCCCACGATATATACATGGTGGATACACCTAAAGGAAATGAAGACGAGGAACAACGGGGCGCTTCGAAGGATAAATCCTCTCGGCGGTCAAAACGGCAACGTAAACGCCGAACCAAGTCCCGCCTCACAGAGACCCAGCCATAGAGCAGGCGAACCGGTGGACGATTTAACATGCTATCGAGCAAACGTCCGAACAGGACAACTTGGATAAACAACCTGTCCCCGGCGAAGACAACAGTCCGGACGATCTCACGCCGGACAAATTGTTGGAACAAAATAACCTCCAGAAAAGGCTCGTTGCCACTGCGCGTAGCCTGAAAAAGCAGAAGCGGAAGCTCAAAACAGCGGAAGATGCACTCAGAATCAGATGGAGCAGAGTATTCAACACCGCAGACAAGTACGGCGACAGTCGCCGAACAAAGAGCTACCCAAAGAGAAAGTTATCGCCGAATTTGATGAGGAGGCCATAGAGCCCCACAATCAAAAACTAAGAAGGCCACCGGTCGGATGGACGACCCCACGTCAAAAGAGAGCGGCAATCGGCGCCAAGACACAAACCGATGCGCGATCCGCATAAGGATTCACATCAAAAGGATGGCCCAGTTAGGTCCATCTACGGGCCAAGAAAGCAAGCTCTTCAAAGCAATGCAACACGCCAAATATCCGAACATCACGACACACCTAAATACAGGGGCGCTGCACACCCCCTATGTTTCACCGATGAGGTGCTGGATCATGAATTTCAGTGGATTCAAACCCGTAAACATAGAGGCATCTGACGGAACAACAGACCACAGTGCGGATTGAGGATTACATCCTCCACATACACATGGCTAGAGGAGACGATCTCCACGCCATAAAATACTTACCCCTTAAACTCAAAGGGCCAGCTCGACATTGGCTTAAAAGCCTCCCCGAAAATACCATTGGAAGCTGGGAAGAGCTCGAGGATGCGTTTGCAAATTTTCAGGGGACCTATGTCCGCCCTCCGGATGCGATTTATCTAAGTCACATAACTCAACAGCCGGAGAGTCAGCCCGAAATTCGAACAGGTTCCTTACTAAAAAGAACCAAATAGTCGACTATCCGGACGCCGAAGCCTTAGCAGCCTTCAAACACAACGTCTGAGACGAATGGCTCGCCAGACACCTCGGCCAAGAAAAGCTAAGAACAATGGCCGCATTAACAAGCCTCATGACCCGCTTTTGCGTGGGAGAGGATAGCTAGCTAGCAAGATGCAGCACCAACGACCCAAGTACATCCGAAATCAGGGATGGAAATGGGAAACCACGGCGCAACAAGGACCAACGCCGGATTAAAAGGAACGGTCCAAAGAGCATGGCAGTCAATGCCGGATTCAAAAGCTCACGACAGAACAATAAAAAACTGCCCCTCAAGGACAATAGCGATGAGCTATCCAACTTAAACAAAATCTTGGACAAGATATGTCAAATCCACAGTACTCCCGGGAGGCCTGCAAACCATACCCATAGAGATTGTTGGGTTTTCAAACAGTCCGGCAGACTCAACGCCGAACACAAGGGGCTCGACACACCAAGTGAAGATGATGACGAGCACCACAAGCAGAGCCCCGGAAAACAAAAGAATTTCCCACAAGAGGTTAAAACAGTAAACTCACTTCACGTGATCGAAGGGAAAAACAGAGTGGCGCCCACTAGAATGCGCGCCGCACAAACTACCCTAGCGGAGTACCAACACTGGTTGTCAAAACCAATCACCTTCGACCATCAGGACTATTCCGAAAGTATCCGGAACGTAGGATGGACTGCCTTGATATTGGATCCTATAATCGAGGATTCCAATTTACACACGTCCTCATGGATGGTGACAGTGACATAAACCTGATATATCAGGACACAATCCGCAGGATGGGGATAGACCCAACCAAAATTCGCCGTAGCAACACCTCCTTTAAAGGAGTAATGCCAGGCACATATGCCCATTGTACGGGCTCCATACTGCTAGAAGTTGTGTCCGGTTCATCCGACAACTTCCGTCGCGAAAAGTTGATCTTCCATGTCGCCCCGTTTAAAAGTAGCCATCAAGCACTATTGGGACGTGAAGCTTTCGCCCGCTTTAATGCAATACCGCATTATGCATCTCAAACACTTAAAATGCCCGGTCCACGCGGCGTCATCTCATTGAAAGGGAGTATTACGTGTTACTTGAGCACGGAAGAACGAGGGACTGCCTTGACAGCCCCACACCTATCCGGCTCCGCTAGGCAAAGAACCTGAATAGGTCATTCAAACCCCGTACACGGCTAGACGAGTCCGGCGCCTACTAGCGGCATACCCCATACAAGGGGCTGCATGCATGTATCACAAGAGACAATAAAGCTCAATCTTATTCACCTTTTCGAATCGTACTCTGTTTATTTAATATAAAGTACATCTTTCGCACGATCTTTTTTCCTTTTTAAACTAAGTTCCTCTCTTTTACAGATGAACAACGTGCTACACCCGTCCAGGATACGGCACAACGGAGACACAGGCGCAGACGTGCAGTAGGGACCCGTTGCAAGGATTCTTTTCAGATTAAGACCCGGCGTAAACCTTTTTTACTGTCTCTTGTTGATATACATCCCCCGGTTTCTTACTATAACCGAGGAGGAGGCTCGCGTCTTGGCATTGGCCGCACCAGAATTTTTGCGCGTACCTAGACACCAAGGGCTTAGGGCATTATTCTGCCCGTTTTTTTAAAGACCGAATACCTTAGGGAGTATTCGGCGTCTCGAGTTAGGCCTTATATGCATCAGCTCCGAATCATGTCTTTGGTCAAATGTTGGGTTTGCCCGGCTCCTGTGTTTTGCGGCCTTACGTTCCGTTCTATCGGCTAACGCGGCACCAGGAGAACTACTGGGATTGTGCCCCGGTTCGGCGGGCGAGCACCTCGATGAAAGCGAAAACCGATCATCATGATATAGCGAGAGACTGGTCAACCACTCGATGACTCATCGGAATGTTTAGGATTCCTCCGCATTAACGAAGGACGGTTTTCGGTCAGCACATACGCACTCGAATTCGGAGAGTGCGGTGCCCCTGAGGCTATATAGTAGCCCCACCTCGAACTCCTATGGCTAAGTGAAAGTGATAAAGCATTATAGTCCGGTTGCCTAGTTTGCTCGCTACCACCTCCTTAACAGGACCAAGGCGTTGGATTAAGTGTGAAAAGCGCCTTCTCTACAAACACCCCGCATTATGTGCGTGGGGCTGAAACCAAGGACTGCCATCTTTCAAAGTTATATATACATATACATAAACGGCCGCCGAGGGGAGTAGTTTACTACTTGAACGCACAAGTATAAAAAGCTCTTATATCATATTGAAACATTGCTTTCAAAAATCATACATGTCATTTAAAACATAATATCCTTCGAGCACTGCGTCTCTATTAAACGAGCGCCCTGCAGGACTTCTTCAAAGTAGTGCTCGGCAGGTACTCGACTTCTGTCCGAATTTTGGGATGCAACGTCGGTGGCCTTCATATCTGCCCAGTATGTCTTGACACAGGCCAGAGCCATCCGCGCCCCCTCAATACATGCCGACCGCTTTATTGCGTCGATATGCGGTACCGCACCAAGGAACTGCTGCACTAAACCAAAATAACTCTTCGGCTGGGGTCCGCCTGGCCACAAATGAGTCATGACATGCTTCATGGCAAGTCCGGATAGTCGATTCAGCTTGGCCCATTCGGCCAACCGATCGGTCAACGGAAGAAGACACTCCGGACTATGGAATTGCGACCAATATAGCTCTTCCCTTCTGTGCCCCTTCTGGCCTCGGAAGTTCTCAATCGCATCCACAGCGCTCGCCGCTAAGTCTAGATAAGCATCCTCCGAACTCCACAACTTGTCCAATTGAGCATACTTTGGATCCGTATATTTCCTCCGCAGCAGAAACGGTTTTCCAGCCCCAATTGCCCCGGCCTGACTCAACTCCTCCTTGGCAGCTCTCAAAGCCGAATGGGCATTCTTGGATTCGGCGGCGGCCTTTTTTAGGCCCTCTTTCTCCGCTTGATGTTCTTTTTCAAGAACCTCGCAGCGATCGACAGCATTCTACAACTTTCTGGCCATATTGGCCATTTCCTCTTTGCTTCGGCAGTGAGCAGCCCGTTCGGCTTTTAGCTCTTCGGCCGCCCTTAAAGCGGCCGCATTACTATTTCGGCTTGCTCTTTAGCTCGGGCGAGTTCCGCCGCAGCTCCTCCAACAGCGGCACCATCTGCATTAAGCATACAAATAGTAAGACATGGGCGTCAAGCTCCCTTACCAGGTGTCCGCATAGAAGTCGCATACCTTGCGACTCGTCAAACCGTTTATTGACCGGCGCGATGTCCGCATCCGCCTCGTCAAGTTGCCGCTTTAGTTCTGCATATTCATCAGTCCGGCTGGCCACCGGACGCCCCGCCACCTGTTTAGGAGCGGCGATATGTTATAACTGAGATTTTGATCCTCGGCACGCTGTCAATTTTGACAACATACCGAGTCTCAGGGGCTACTATCTATACAGGGTGCATTCTATATGCATAACTGTCAGAAGGTACATCATTTTTATGTACCTCAAACCCCGTCGAAGAAGCTTCGACGGCTTCATGCAATCCGCTCTCATGGATGCAATCCTTTCAATCACCGTACCCATTAGAGCACGGTGATCTTCTGAGATAGCCGCTCGCCCGAGCAGATCCTTCAGCCCCTCCGACCGCACACCACTTGGCGCTGGACCTTCCGGCCTCGCCGGACTTGGGGGAACCCTCCGCGACGACACCTCAGGGTCGTCCGCCTCGCATCAGGGTGCGACAGGTGGAGGCGTTTCGCTCTCCATCATCTCCGGAAGAAGATCCCCCGAAGACGAGCTCTGCTGAGAAGGGCCGAGGTCCGAACTACAAGGTACAATTTCGGTTATCTTCATAAATAAATGCAGGGATGTTCCTTATTTACAAGACCCCTTCTTTTTACTTACGGCTCGCTGGAGGGCTGATCCCCTTGGGGAAATAGTGCGGCTGGGTTACTTCCCAAAGTCCGGACTCTCGACAAAGATTCCTTTCCCTCTTTGAGGCCTTGACCTCCGGATCTTCCAAGCGGTCCTCTTCTCTCCTCAAAAGATGGGACTTTTGATCCCTCCTTCCTTGATAGCCTCCTTCAGAGAGGCGGTTGCTTCCCCACTCCCCCTTGACTTCTTGATAGCGCGGCCTCAACATCTTGGCCAAAGCATGGGATCCGCGTGATCTCCGGGAGGGAGCCGGACACCTTATTAACTTTGCCTTGGCTATCCACTCCTGTTCAAGAAACGGCTCCTTTAAAGGGCATACATATGATAAATAAATGAACAGCCTGTCCGGTTACGGGACTACTTACTTGAGTATCTGGGCGATTGCAGCTTAGCCCTGCGTCCTCAGTCAGGTCCGGACACTTCTTTTGTGATCCGAAGAATAGTTTATACATCTCCACGGGTGTCGTGCCCATAAAATTTTGGAGAGCTCGTGGTCCCTCCGGATTAAATTCCCACAGGCGGAGGGGGCGACGTGTCACGCCCAAGATGCGACTCTATCCTAAAGGAACTCGAAGGTCCCACCAAGGATAGAAGCGCATCTTGAAGACGCTTTTGCAAGGTGGATATCATTGCATCAACATTACATAATAGATGGGGATACATACATAAGGCACAAATGCCACAAGAATACATCAACAACATACATGATAACAACATCCGACTACGGATGAAACATAAACAGAAACTCAAACGACATCCACCCTGCTAGCCCAGGCTGCCGACCTGGAACCTATCCCCTGATCGAAGAAGCACAAGAAGAACTCCAAAACAAGTAAGCATCACTCTCGCATCATGAGCATCGTGATAACTTTGTACACTGCAATCGGTGTTGTAGTAATCTGTGAGCCACGAGGACTCAGCAATCCCATTACCATGGGTATCAAGACTAGCAAAGCTTAATGGGAAAGGAAGGGGTAAAGTGGTGAGGTTGCAGCAGCGACTAAGCATGACATGGTGGCTAACATACGCAAATGAGAGCGAGAAGAGAAACAAAGGAACGGTCGTCAACTAGTAATGATCAAGAAGTGATCCTGAACTCCTACTTACGCCGACATAACCCGAAACCATGTTCTCCTCTCGATCAACCCCAAAAGAGACACTCACGATTACGCACACGGTTGGTGTATTTTAGAAGAGTTTACTTCAAGTTTACTACAACCGGATATTAACAAATTCCCATCTGCCACATAACCGCGGGCACGGCTTTGAAAGTTCAAACCTGCGCAGGGTGTCCCAACTTAGCCCATGATAAGCTCTCGCGATCAACGAAGGATATTCCTTCTCCCGGAAGACCCGATCAGTCTCGAATCCGGCTACAAGACATTTCGACAAGAATAAAACAAGGCCAAGAAGCCGCCGGATGTCTTGACAAATCCCAATAGGAGCTGCACATATCTCGTTCTCGGGGCACACCGGATGAGCCAGACGTCGGGTTGGCATAGACCCTGATTGCCCAGGGGGCGCCGGACATCGCTCGGTTTGGACCAGCACTCAGAGGAGAACTGGCCGGGGGGGCTAAAATAAAGATGACCCTCGGGCTCCGGAAACCCAAGGGAAATAAAAGGGCATAGGTGAGGCAAATGGTAAAACCAATGTTGGGCCTTGCTGGAGGAGTCTTATTCAAAGCGAACTGTCAAGGGGGTCCCATAAATCACCCAACCGCGTTAGGGACGCAAAATCCGGGAACATAATACCGATATGACGGAAACTAGGGCGGCAAGAGTGGAACAAAACACCAGGCATAAGGCCGAGTCTTCCACCCTTTACCAAGTATATAGATGCATTAATAATATAAGAGATATTGTGATATCCCAACATAAACATAATCCAACATGGAGCAACCTTCATCTTCACCTGCAACTAGCAACGCTATAAGAGGGGTTGAGCAAAAGCGGTAACATAGACAAACAACGGTTTGCTAGGAAGGGTGTCAAAGGTTAGAGGTTCATGGCAATTTAGGAGGCTTGAGGAGCAAAAGATAGGTAGCGCAGCATAGCGATAGAACGAAGCAACTAGCATAGCAATGATAGTAGTAAGATCCAAGGTGACGGTCATCTTGCCTGAAATCCCGCTAGGAAGAAGAACGAGTCCATGAAGAAGATGAAGCCACGAAGACGAACCAAGCGTAGACGAACGAATCCTCACGATCGCAACGAAACGGGAACTATCGAGAAGAAGCACACAACATGGTAAACACACCACACATGAACAAGGCATGATGCACACCCAAGCATGATGCATGACAAAGCTACATGAAGCTACTCATGGCAAAAGATGATGCATGCAAGACCAGCACATCAAAGCAAGTTTAAATGAGGCCGGAAACAACATAGAACAATTCCGGTAAGTCCTCATATGCAAATTTCGAAATTGGTCCATAACTGAATAACTTTATATTCAAGTTGTTAAACAGCAAGTTAAGATGCACCACGATGATCTACACGAAATTCTAGTCAAGTTACATATAAAGTTCATTAGATTCGGAGCTACGGCCTAGAAGATATGAGCAAAACAAGTTAAACATGGCATTGATGAAAAATGCATTCAAACATCAAACATACACCTCAAAACAAGGATGCAACATGATAATATGAAACTACATGCAAAATCACGCAAGTTTCATATAGAGCACACTCAAAACGGAGCTACGGTTCAACACATACACTATACAAGTTTAAAGGACAAGCTGTCCAAAACAGCAACTAGGCATATTGCAAGCATCAAAACAACATGCTACGGCACCTTGACGTGATAACAAAAGGCATGGACGTGATGTACAGGTAAAGCATGACAAAACATGAACACTGATCTATCTCCAGAAATCACTAGAACATGCTCAAAAGGACATGGCAAGATTGCAAATAATAACAGTTTCAGATTTAGCAGGAATAACATCAGGTTGCAATGTTTAGAGCTACCAAAAACATGTTAAAGCAAGCTATCATGTCAAACTAGAGCATGGCATTAACCTACTAATTGCATAGAACAAAAGTCCTTTACTGACCATGAGCCAAAAAGGACCAGAAGATATGATGACACCCATGTAAACATGGCAAATGATATGACAGCTTCATACATGGCAGGAACAACAATAAGTAGGCATGTTGGTGAGCTTGAACCACTCACCACAGAGCAATAAATTACATGGCAAGACAACCAACAGTAAGAAGGCATGTTTATGAAGCTAAGCATGGCAAGAGCAAGTTCATAGAGTGCATGGATCACTAACAACAATCATGGCAACATTGAACTTAATGTTAACAGGCTGACAGCAACATTATTTAGCAATCTTGAGGGCAAGATAACAACAAGTTACAACAGACTATAATTGCAACAAAGGGCATGGATGGATAGAGCAAGACATATATAACAAAACAACCTTAGTGAACATCTCCAGATTATGCATAGAATGACTTGTAGAAGCAGGTTAACATAGCATCACGATATAGCAGTTTCAGACAAGCAAAACAGTAACAACAAGTACCCTACTTCACGAGCTCGATGCACTCACTAAAAGAATCACAAAAATACATGGATGGAACCACTGTCAAGATGGCATGACATAGTTCAAAACTCATGTAGAGCTCATGCTCATAGGATGCACGCATCAATCACGGCAAAAATGACAAATGAGCATGTTATAACAGTTTCAGCAGATTAACATCACATAACACTCTTGAAACGATGATTCAGGCATCAAGATGGACTCAAATGAACATGGTGCAATGGAACGAAATGAAGTACTCGTTGAGACGAACAAATTGACATATTACACGCACGAAATGGAGCAGTATGCACAGAGTTATGATGCGATGAACATGGTACCAGAATGCAAAAAAACCCGGGGACTTAGTAAAATATCGGGGTCAACCTTCGGTTTGACCGGATCTGGATCTGGGCTGCGCCGGGCACGAGGTTCGCCGGAGTTCGGACTTCGAGGCGGCCGGAGTTGGAGAGGAGGGGGCCGCCAGGAGCTCGCGGTGTTCTGGAGCCTTGAGGAGGAGTGGGGGGCGAGCGGCGGGCGGGCGCGGCCGGGCGGCCGGGCGCCGGGCGGCGGCGGCCCGGCGAGGCGCGCGAGGAGGCGGCGGAGGACGCCGCCGGGAGGCGGCGGCGAGGCGAAGCGCCGCCGAGGCGCGAGGCGGCGGCGGCTTCGCCCGGGGCGGAGGGCGGCGGAGGGCGGGCGGAGGCCACGTGGCGGCTCGGATTAAGCGCGGGCGGCGGCGCTGGATGTGTCCGGCGCGGGGTGGACACGTTCGACGGCAGGAGGAGGAAGAGGCTAGGGTTAGGGGGGGGGGAATTATCCACGAATTTCGGGGGAGATGGCATATTTATAGATTCTGGGAGCTAGGAGAGTCCAAATGAGGCACGGCTTTCGCCCACACGATCGTGATCGGATGACCGAGAGCATGGAGGGGAGTTTGCTGGGTTTTGGGCCACTTTGGAGGGGGTGTTGGGCTGAAACACAAAGAGGGCTTTTACGGTTACCCGGTTAACCGTTGGAGTATCACACGACCTCCAAATGGCACGAAACTTGACAGGCGGTCTACCGGTACTATACCAAGGCCGCTTGACAAACCTCGGTCCATTCTGAGGCCGTTTAACACCCGCACACGAAAAGAGGTAAAGAGGGCGCCGGTGGACATAGGAGTGTCGGATTGCAAAATGGACAACGGGGAAAATGCTCGGATGCATGAGACGAACACGTATGCAAATGCGATGCACATGATGACATGATATGAAATGCAGATGATGACATGGCAAAGTGCAACACGCAAGCAAATGACATGGCAACGACGGCGAATAATCGGCGACACCGGCGTGATCGAATCCGGGCGTTACGGCGTTTGCGAGGCGTAGCGCCGAATCAACATAACCTGCACCACTGCAACCAGATTGATCTCTCTTTCTTGGAGGTCTTGGATACGGCCCTGCAACAAAGGAACGTCCTTGGACGGCCCCCCAGTCGAGCCCCTTGTTGACCCATGAGGCCAGCCGCTGTGGTGGACCTGAGCGGAAGGTGGGAAGCGCCACCCTTTTGGTGCCCCTGGGACCGGTGATATAAAACCACTCCCATTGCCACAAGCCAAGCTCCTCTTGAAAAGAGCCCTCGGGCCACGGAGCATCAGCACATTTGCTTATAACCTCCCCTCCGCACTTTGCTTGTTGCCCCTTGATCATCTTTGGCTCCACCTTGAAGGTCTTGAGCCACAATCCAAAGTGAGGGGTAATATGGAGGAAGGCCTCACATACGACAATGAATGATGAGATATGGAGGATGGACTCCGGATTCAAGTCGTGGAAATCCAGCCCATAATAAAACATGAGCCCCCGCACAAAGGGATCCGTCGGGAAGCCTAAACCCGAAGGAAGTGAGACACGAACACCACGTTCGGCGGGCTCGGGAGTGGGAATGACCTGCCCTGGAGCAGGCAGCCTATGCGAGATCTCGCCGGTTAGATACCTGGCGTCTCGCAGCTTTAGCACATCTTCTTCCGTGATGGTGGAAGACATCCATCGACCGTGCTGGTCGGAGCCAGACATCTTTGAAGGTCCGAAGCGCCTGAATCTGAAGCTTTGGGTGTTAGAACTCGGAGCGCGAGGCAAACTCGATGGAGGGTGTAAAAAGAAGAGGGCCTTGGTCTCATTATAAAGAGGTTGAATACCAAGAGCCCACCCCATGGTCGACTAGGACTCGCCTTTGATAGAGGAGGCGTGCCGACGGGCACGGTTGGGTTACCCATGTCCGTGTTGATGAGAATCCCGGAATAAGGGGGCACGATCTATGCTTTGATAAGACGTGCCAAGGAAACCGCCTCGCTAAACGCGCTAAGGTGGAACGGTAAAAATGATTCATATGAAGGCCTGGCCAGGGTGTGATGTCACGCCACAGAATATGTCAGCAGATCTGTGCAAAAACTATTCTCTCTACGGTGTTATGTGGAACTTGTTTTGCAGAGCCGGACACTATCCTGGTGTTCAAAACCTTCTATGAAGTATTCGGAGGAGGAACCCGCCTTGCAATGCCGAAGACAATATGCGCGCCGGACTCGTCGTCATTGAAGCCTGGTTCAGGGGCTACTGAGGGAGTCCTGGACTAGGGGGTGTCTGGATAGCCGAACTATCATGACGGCCGAACTCCAAGACTATGAAGATACAAGATTGAAGACTTCGTCCCGTGTCCGGATGGGACTTTCCTTAGCGTGGAAGGCAAGCTTGGGGCGATACGGATATGTAGATCTCCTACCATTGTAACCAACTCTGTGTAACCCTAACCTGTCCAGTATCTATATAAACCGGAGGGTTTTAGTCCGTAGGACGAACAACAATCATACCATAGGCTAGCTTCTAGGGTTTAGCCTCCTTGATCTCGTGGTAGATATACTCTTGTACTACCCATATCATCAATATTAATCAAGCAGGATTAGGGTATTACCTCCATCGAGAGGGCCCGAACCTGGGTAAAAACATCGTGTCCCTTGTCTCCTGTTACCATCCGCCTAGACGCACAGTTCGGGACCCCCTACCCGAGATCCGCCGGTTTTGACACCGACAGTGGGATAGACAAGGTTGCTTCTTCGTGGACCCTTTGTGGGTGGAGCCCTCCGTGGACTCGCGCAACCGTTACCCTTCGTGGGTTGAAGTCTCCATCAATGTGGATGTACGATAGCACCACCTATCGGAACCACGACAAAAACATATGTGTCTCCAATTGCGTTTGAATTCTCCAAACCCTTCCCTTTACATTCTTGCAAGTTGCATGCTTTATTTTCCGCTGCCTACATACTCTTTGCATGCTTGCTTGAATTGCGTGAAGATTGCTTGACTTGCTCAAAGATAGCTAAAATCTGCCAAAGTTAAAATTGGGAAAAGGTTAAGTTTTTAATTGGTCAAGTAGTCTAATCACCCCCCTCTAGACATACTTCAAGGTCCTACAAGCGGTATCAGAGCTTTGGTCTCCATTTGCTTTGATTTCCATAGCTTTTGGTGGTCATCGCCTTGGTTTCACAACCTAGGAGAGTATGGCGTCTAGCAAGGGAAATTATCACCGTAGAGGTCCTTACTTTGATGGCACTAATTTTGCTAGTTGGAAGCATAAGATGAAAATGCATATTCTCGGACATAACCCAGCCGTTTGGGCTATTGTGTGTATTGGTTTGCAAGGTGAATTCTTTGATGGGAGAGAACCGAACCGTGAAGCTAGCGCGGATGAGTTGAAGATGCTGCAATACAACGCTCAAGCTTGTGATATCCTCTTCAATGGCTTGTGCCCCGAAGAATTCAACAAAATCAGCCGTCTTGAGAATGCAAAGGAAATTTGGGATACTTTGATCGATATGCATGAAGGTACCGACTCCGTCAAGGAATCCAAGTTGGATGTGCTCCAAAGTCAGCTTGACAAGTTCAAAATGAAGGATGGTGAAGGTGTCGCTGAAATGTACTCTAGGCTTGCTCTTATCACAAATGAGATTGCCGGCTTAGGAAGTGAAGAGATGACCGACAGATTCATCATCAAGAAGATCCTAAGAGCATTGGATGGAAAATATGATACCGTGTGCACATTGATCCAAATGATGCCAAATTACAAAGATCTCAAGCCAAGGAAGTCATTGGAAGAATTGTTGCTCATGAGATGTCACTCAAGGATAAGGAGGAACTTCACAACAAGTCAAGTGGTGCTTACAAAGCCTTATGTGAAGCCCCCACATCATCAAGTGAGAAACAAACCTTCAATGAAGAATTGAGCTTAATGGTGAAGAACTTCAACAAATTCTATAAGAGTAGAAGCAAAGAAAGAAGCTCTAAGTCAAGGTCCTACAATGACAAAATATCTTCTAGTCGAGAGCGCAATTGCTACAATTGTGGGAGACCCGGACACTACTCCAATGAGTGTACGCCACCCTACAAAAGAAGAGAAGATTCTCCTAAGAGAAGAAGTAGAATAGAAGAATCACCACCAAGAGAGAGAAGGAGTAGAGATGATCGTTATGAACGAAGACCCTCACGGAGAAGCAAGGATTTGGAAAGGAATGACAAGTCATCAAAGAGCTACACAAAACGAAGAGATCAAGCTCATGTTGGTGAATGGGTATCCGGCTCCGACTCCGACAATCACTCCGAGAGAAGCTATCACTCTGACTCCGAATACACTCAAGATGAAGGTGTTGCGGTTTAGCACTTGTGTCAACCAACTCCTCGACATATTTGAATCACCAAATGAAGGAATTGGAAGATGCTTCATGGCCAAAGGTCCTAAGGTAACACACCCAGTATGTTGATTTTAATAGTGATGAAGATGACTTGCTAGGTGATGATGATTTACTTATTGACAACTCTAGTGATGAATACTATGATGAAACGTCAATTAATCATGCTAATCAAGATGAAACGAATGACAATGACAAGGAGAAGATTGAGCTTCTAACTAAAGAACTAAACACTCTTAAGTTAGCTCATGAAACTATCTTCGAAGATCATCAAGAACTTTTAAGGGCTCATGAGAAGTTACGCTTTGAAAAGCTCAATCTTGAGCAAGAGCATGAGTTCCTAAAAGCAATCAATGATGATCTCCGTAAGAAAAGTTCTTCTTATATTGCCAAGCGTTTACTCTTATCTACTTACATGCCTCAAGTCAAGTCTAGTAACAAGAACAAGAAAGATTCTTCTTCTAGTAGTAACAATAACAATGCTAAACCAAATATTGTTGCTTCTAGTAGTTCTCTTGATTCCACTAATGATTCTCTTAGCCAAGTTACACTTGAGCAAGAAACAACTTATTGAAGGTAATTATAGAGAAAGGTGTATACAAGAGTCTTGCCGGGAGTAAGCAATTTGAGGAAATTGTAAGCAAGCAAGGAAGGCACCGGAAGAATCCAGGTGTTGGTTTTGAGTGGGAAGAAGATCAATACCCCAAGACGAAGTTTGTTCCTCAACAAGAGAAGTATGATCCTACTTCCTTCAAGGGAACACAAGCACAAGATGATCTTCCACCACAAGACCACAAGAACAAAGGTAAGGACAAGCTTCAAGAGGAGATTGATGCATTTGAAGAAGCACCTAAAGCCTTGGTCAAGTGGGTTCCCAAGACTACGTCAAGTTCTACTTCATCAAGCACAACTACTACACCAAGGATTCCCATCAAAATGATGTGGATCCCGAAGAAGAAGAACTAGAGAGTTCTTGAGGGTGACTCCGCCAACATTTTTCACTCATATCATTATGGCAAGGACAAGTGCAACCACCTTCCATATCTTGCACTAGTTCAAGGAGTCACAAACCCTCATGTTGGTAAGGCAAGGGACAAGGTAACCTAATGTTTTCATGGACATCATTTCGTGTGTGCATCACTCTATGTCTATGGATATTCTTGTTTGTTCCTTGTGGGACTAACCCATGTAGGTATTGAAAGTGCAACTCACTCCAAAGGATTGCTCCAAAAGATCTACATCAACATTGAGCTTCCACATCTTCAACACCTACATGAAGTCATCATCGACAAAACCCAAGGTTAGTTTATCCCTCTAAGGGGGGATCTCACATCTAGGGGGAGCTTAACTCTAAGAATTGAGTCAAAGCAACTCTAATGATGTGAACACATAAATGCTTTATGTAAAAGTGGTAACCCCACTTGAGCTTAAACGATGAGTATGACCTATGATCAAATGTTCTCATTTGACTCCTAAGTCAATATACTCATATATAGATGACCTAGTCATCGCCAATTGTTTGATAGATGCTAGAATTGGTTGTGCATGCTTTGTCACATATTTCATTTGTCATTTTATTATGTGAGCATGTTGGATGCATATTTTACTCATTCGAGGACATCCACTTGTTGTTTTTATTGATTGGCTTCTTTTTCTTTGGCCAAGTGGATGGACAAGAATGCCTAAGAACCTTCTCTAGCTATCTATGCTTTTCTCGTCTCAAACTCTATTCAGGCTACATCACAAAATTTGGTCAAGTCAGATTCGAACCACTCTATGTGAGGAGCACTCGGAGTCCCCGATTCGTCATAGACTTAAACTTCCAAAACTTCTTTGTGATTTTCGGTCTGACCGATTCCTCCATTTCGGTCATACCGAGATCACTAAGTCGATCAAGGTTTTCATCTCGGTGCAACCGATTTGAACTTTTCGGTCACACCGAGTTGCTGCAACTGTTAACAGTTATGCATCTCGGTGCCACCGAGTTGTTCCACTCGGTCACACCGACAGTGTCGGGCTATATATTCTCACGGGCAAATTTTGGAAAACTTTCTCCGAAACTCCTCGCCCGCGCATAGCTCGCTCTGCCTACTAGGTCTACGGATCGACTTAAATGCCACCGCCCTCCTCGTCGCTGGTCTCGCCGCCGTCAACAGAATTCTTCTCCGCCGTTGCCGCCGTAGCGAGTTCACCGCCGAACTAGGGTATGAACTCGATCACAGTGCTATCCTCGTCTGGTTCTCAGCACATTGTGTTCATAATGCATCTTGCCACGATTGAAACACTTCTATCCAGTCAAAACAATCCTTAGAATAGGTATGATTCGAAAATTTAGGGTTAGGTTTCCGCCGAAACCATCTCCGACCCACCGAGTTGAAAAACTCGGTCCCACCGATTTGGCTAACGCCATTGCACTAGTAAGTCTCGGTCTGACCGAGAATTACAAATCGGTGTGACCGATTTTAGAACTTTGTGAAACCCTAGCAGTCTCGGTGCCACCGAACTGTGACTCGGTCTGACCGAGTTCACTAGTTTAGGTTCCAAAACTGCTTCGGTATCACTGAGTTTGAAAATCGGTAGATCCAAAATGCTTTCTGTGGAAAACTAAAACTAAGTTTTTTGAATCATTCTTTTGCAAAAATCTCTGCTTTTTGTGATGCTCATCCACTCTACCTCATCTATAACTATTCAAAGGGTCAGCAGTTAGTGTGTGCAGCATGTCAGACCAAAGTGACAGCCAGAACAAGTCAGAAGAGCAGATTCACATGAGTGAGGGCACTAGTCCCTCTAGCAGCTCAGATGAGGGGTGCAGAAGCACTCCCAGCAATCTGCCCAAGGCTGCCACAAGGACAAGGAAGAATAAGACCTCAGAATCTGAGGATGAGGATTATGTGGCAGTTGAGGATGAGGCAAATTCAAAGAAGAAAGTGCTCAAGAAGGAGTACAGCTCAACTACAGTAAAGCCAGACATGAAGATCAAAAGGCCTGCAGGTAGACAACCAATGTCCAAAGCCAGAGTCTCCACTCAAGCTTCTTTGGAATCCCAACCCAAAGAACCTGCTGCTGCTGAAGGAAAGAAAAGGAAGGAAAGGGTCAAGAAGACCATGGCCAGAGTGATTGGGAAGCCTTCTATGATGGAGGAAGAGGAAGAAGAAGAGGTTGCTGAACCGGCACCCAAGGCACAAAAGCTGATGGGCGATGCTATAAATCAGGGGATGCAACTTCAAAGCCCAAAGCTTCCCCCAAGCCCAAGAGTGCACCAAAGAGGAATACCAGGAGTATACCAAGAATGAGAAGAACAAGGCCCCAATGCCCGATGTTGTCAGCCGAGGAAGATGAAGAAGGGCAGATCTTAAGGAAGCTCAAACCCAAGATTCCAGACCACAATGATGCTCATCCTGTGGTGAGAACATGAAGATCGGAGAGATCTAGGGTTGAGGCTATGGAGATAGTCGATCCATATGCCACCGGAGAAGGACTGCTTTGAGATTACAGTGTTCCACACCAAGGAGCAGCAGGACTTCTATGAGACCATCTTATTGGACAAGAAGCCCATAGTTTGTGACATGAGGTGGGTCGACTGGACCTACATTCAGGAGAATGCAGAACACTATCCTGGAGTGTATGACAGCTTCAGTGCGTGTGGAGTTGCAAATTTTGTTGGGAAGAAGCTCACAAACCGGAATGACGAGCTCATTATGCAATTCTACTCCACAGCACATTTCTATCCAGATGGCAAGATAGTTTGGATGTCTGAAGGAACGAGATACCAGTCAACCATAGAGGAATGGGCAAGTCTGATCAATGCCCCCAAGGAGAGTGAAAATGACTTGGACATTTATGCCAAGAAGAAAATGGATCACAACTCAATGTCACAGATGTACAAGGAGATCCCAGATGATGCACTTGAGACTTTCAAGTTTGGATCAGTTCATTTTCTTCTGTCAGGGCTGCCTATGATCAACTGGATCCTAAGGCACACTCTGTTGCCCAAATCAGGTGACCACAACATGATCAGAGGGCATGCAATTAACTTGCTTCACATTTTTTATGTGCCCCAGAAATTCAAGGTCATGAGCCTCATAGTTTAAACTATCAAGAGGACGGCAGCAGACCAAAAGAGGAGCTGTGGATATGCCCCACAGATTCAGGAGTTGATTAACTCAAAGATGGGCATAGGGAAGTATCTGTTGGATAAGGAACACTTGGTTCTCTATCCTGAATTTGAGGACAATCAAGTTGTCATGACTGAGAATGAACCATCATCGATACAAGCCCAAGAGAAGAAAGAAAAGGAAAGGAAAGAGAAGGCTGCCAAGATGCCAACTCAAGCAGAGGCATCTGAGTACTTTCTAAAAAACAAGCAGGAGCAGCTTGGTTACTTGATAGCATCAACTCTGCGGATTGAGAAGGGGTTGGCCACCCTAACTCAAAACCAGGAGAGCCTAGAAAGAATCATGGAACAAAAATTCTATGATCTTGATGTCAAAGTAACTGAGATTCAGTCAGCTGTGGAGCAGCTACAGGATGACATGCAGGAGAGGAAGGGCAGGACAACAACTGATGCATTTGCCAGAGTGCCTCGAGATCAGAGATCAGCTGCAGAGCCAGTACCAGTCACCAGAGTCACTTCATCAGCTCCAGCGCAATCAGCTCCAGCACCAACTCCTTCAGCTCCTTCCACATCTACTGAAGTCTTCGTCCAAGGAGCCATCTCTACGCCACCAAGAGAATACCAAGCCTGAGAGACGATATAGTACTATGCATTTTCTAGGAACTTTTTGGTAACTTGTTGCCAAAGGGGGAGAAAAATGTATAGATCATAGGCTTCGAGAGAGAGATTTGCTGCTTTTGTTCTCTCTTGTGTTCTTGGTTGAATTTTGTTTGCTTTTGATTGCTTGAGATACTATGCAATTACCTGTGAGACATTGATGATCATGTGTTTGATCATAAGCTACACTTATGCTTGTTATATGTTATTATCTTACTTATCCTTATATGATCATTCACTTTGCTTGGTGATGAGTGCATGTATTCAATCTTTATTATTTTGAGCGCTCCACCAAGATGTATGTGACATGGAAGAGTGACCCATGAGCCTAATTCCTTGTGCATTTGCAGTCCAAAGCAAATCTTAAAATATGCACAAATTTAGGGGGAGCTCTTGCTTATCACATACTTCTCAAAGCGACGATGTTTTTCAATCTTATTATCATTTGTCGAAGCTTTGATCTATATGTTGTCATCAATTACCAAAAAGGGGGAGATTGAAAGTGCAACTATCCCTAGGTGGTTTTGGTAATTCATAACAACATATAGCTCATTGAGCTAATGCTATTCCAAGACAAATATTTCAGGAAAGCTCAATGAATGGCATGGCATGGATGATGAAAGTGGATCCTCAAAATATTAAGGACAAAGGATTGGCTCAAGCTCAAAAGCTCAAGACTCTACATTTTACATTTTAGTGATCCAAGATCACATTGAGTCTATAGGAAAAGCCAATACTATCAAGGAGGGATGAGGTGTTGATTAATGAGCCTCTTGCTTCATGTGCTTAGTGATATGCTCCAAAACCCTCCACTACTTTCTCACATCCACATATGACCTAAACCTAAAGTCAAACTCGGCCCTACCAATTCTTTCTATCCGGCGCCACCGAGTTCAGATGTCATAGCCACTGCCACAAACCCTAGGAAAATCGGTCTCACCGATAGGGATCTCGGTCTCACCGAGATGGGATTGTAATCTCTCTGTTTCCCTTCGTAACGTTTCGGTCTAACCGAAGTGAGCGATCGGTCCACCGAGATTACAATGTAAACTCTCTGTTTCCCTTTCGTAACTTTTCGGTCTCACCGAAAGAGCAAATCGGTCCCACCGAGTTTACCTGACCAACTCTCTGGTTAGCTATTACCAAATTCGGTCTCACCGAGTTTGTGTAATCGGTCTCACTGAGATTACGTTATGCCCTAACCCTAACCATATCGGTCCTACCGAGTTGCATGTCGGTCCCACCGAAGACCCTAACGGTCACTAGGTTTACTAAATCGGTCCTACCGAGTTTGATGATTCGGTCCCACCGAGTTTGGTAAATTGTGTGTAACGGTTAGTTTTTGTGTGGAGGCTATATATACCCCTCCACCTCCTCTTCATTCGTGGAGAGAGCCATCAGAACAAACCTACACTTCCAACTTACCAGTTCTGAGAGAGAACCACCTACTCATGTGTTGAGGCCAAGATATTCCATTCCAACCACAAGAATCTTGATCTCTAGCCTTCCCCAAGTTGCTTTCCACTGAAATCTTCTTTCCACCAAATCCAAATCCTATGAGAGAGAGTTGAGTGTTGGGGAGACTATCATTTGAAGCACAAGAGCAAGGAGTTCATAATCAACACACCATTTGTTACTTCTTGGAGAGTGGTGTCTCCTAGATTGGCTAGGTGTCACTTGGGAGCCTCCGACAAGATTGTGGAGTTGAACTAAGGAGTTTGTAAGGGCAAGGAGATCGCCTACTTCATGAAGATCTACCTCTAGTGAGGCAAGTCCTTCGTGGGCGACGGCCATGGTGGGATAGACAAGGTTGCTTCTTCGTGGACCCTTCGTGGGTGGAGCCCTCCGTGGACTCACAAGCAACTGCTACCCTTCGTGGGTTGAAGTCTCCATCAACGTGGATGTACGATAGCACCACCTATAGGAACCACGACAAAAACATCCGTGTCTCCAATTGCGTTTGAATTCTCCAAACCCTTCCCTTTACATTCTTGCAAGTTGCATGCTTTATTTTCCGCTGCCTATATACTCTTTGCATGCTTGCTTCAATTGCGTGAAGATTGCTTGACTTGCTCAAAGATAGCTAAAATCTGCCAAAGTCTAAAATTAGGAAAAGGTTAAGTTTTTAATTGGTCAAGTAGTCTAATCAGCCCCCTCTAGACATACTTCAAGGTCCTACAACAGGGCTATACTACACTAAAATAGTAGCACCGCCTGTGTACACTACCCTCAAGACCGTTTTTAGAATCTTTGAACTCTTCTGCCTCTGGCACGATAGGTTAGGCCACCCCGGACTTAGGATGATGAGAAATATAATAAACAACTCACATGATCATAATGTTAACATGAAGAACTTCCCGAATCCCGATGATTTCGTGTGCTCCGCATGCGCTAAGGGGAAGTTAGTCATTAGGCCATCGCCCCTCAAGGTGAGGGATGAAATCCCCGCGTTCTTGGAACGTATCCAAGGGGACATATGCGGTCCAATTCATCCCCTCACGGGGCCGTTTCGGTACTTCATGGTGCTCATTGATGCTTCCTCTAAATGGTCCAATGTTTGCCTGCTGTCAACACGGAACCATGCCTTTGCAAAGTTGATCTCTCAGATCATACAAATGAGGAACAATTTCCCTGATTATCGTATAAAGTCTATTCGAATGGACAACGCCGGAGAATTTACTTCAAAGGCGTTCGATGATTATTGCATGGCAATGGGAATCAAAGTTGAGCACTCGGTACCACATGTTCATACACAAAATGGACTTGCCGAGGCATTGATTAAAATAATTAAATTCATTGCCCGACCGCTCCTTCAGGTTGTAATTTACCAACTACATGTTGGGGCCACGCAGATGTTACACGCGCCAATCTCATCAACTTTCGACCGTCCGGCCTACAACATCCACTCTCCTGCTCAACTTGCGCAAGGGTCGGCACGAAATTTCCCACCTTCGTAGGTTCGGTTGCTAGGTATATGTACCAATACCACCCCTCAGCGATCGGCGATGGGCCCGCTCCGTAAGTTAGGGATATACGTTGGTTATGAGACTGTGTCCATAATCAGGTATCTGGACCCCATGACAGGTGACTGTCACACGACTCGTTTTGCTGATTGCATTTTTTACGAGGATTTTTTCCCGACTCTAGGGGGAGAGAATCAACCCCTTGATGCTAAAAGTCGAGAAATCACGTGGCAAGCCACGTGAATCCACGCTCATGACCAAAAGATAATAGATTTGTAGTCATTAGCAAATCAACTGCCTGACCACTTTAGTGACTTAAAGACTGTGACAAAATCGCATGTGCACGCGCACAATGCATCGGAAAGGGTTGAAATACCGAAGAAAAATGATGGTATACCCGCTCTCGTCCAAAGGCCTAAAAGGACGAGAGATCCGGCTTCTCAAATCCCAAGTACTCGGGGACGCCCGACGAAAAAGGATAAGAGAGATTTATTACAGCCTGTCGCTAAAGTACCCCAAAGTGAAACGGGGAGCCAGTCGAGACCTGGCACAAGTACGGAAAATTCAGTGCACGAAATTTCGGACTTAAACTTTCCCATAGGGGAAACACCCAGCGGAGATGTGTACGCACACATCGGCGCGGGAAATCTAAAGGACCTTGCTCCCATAATGGGAAATTTGGTAGAGCAAGTGTTAGCGCCGGATGTGCTCCATGACGAAATGGCCATAAATTATATTTATACGGGGGAGTCCCTAAATCGAGCAATGGTGATTGTCGACATTAACTTTGCTACGAAAATTGCCTCAATCATAGATCTTGACCCTGAGCCTAACACGCTCGTTGATTGCAAGAAAAGGTCGGATTGGAAAGATTGGCAGCAGGCAATTATCGCCAATTATTATCTCTCAACAAAAGGAAGGTGTTCGACCAGTTTGTCGAACTCCTCCCACATTCGCCTGTTGGCCATAGGTGGGTTTTTGTTCAAAGAGAGATGAAAATAATAAGGTAGTACGGTATAAAGCAAGGCTCGTCGCTCAAGGGTTCACTCAACGACCGGTGTTGATTTTGAGGAGACTTATTCCCCGGTCATGGATGGAGTTACCTTTAGATACTTGATCTCGATGGCAGTAAACATGGGCTTGAAAATGAAACTAATGGATGTTGTCACTGCTTACCTGTATGGTAACTTGGATTCGAACATATACATGAAGGTTCCAGAAGGTATCCCTGTTCCAAACCATGATAGAGCAAACAGGGGTCTATATAGTGTTCAACTTCAAAAGGCACTGTACGAACTCAGACAATCTAGTAGAATGTGGTACAATCGCTTATGTGATTTCCTTCATGAGAAGGGCTACACGAGCAATAAAGATTTCCCATGTGTTTTTATACGGCGATCCCAAGATGGATTCTCAGATAATCTCGGTGTGCGTGGACGATTTAAACATAATCGGTACGCCTGAGGATATTGAGGAAGCGAGTTCCTACCTGATGTCGGAATTCGAGATGAAGGATTTGGGTAAAACCAAGTTCTGCCTAGGTCTGCAACTTGAACATTCCCATGATGGGATTCTAGTGCACCAGTCGGCCTACACCCAGAAGGTGTTGGAGAGATTTGGATTCATAAGGCAGATCCTTCTAAGACCCCGATGGTCGGAAGATCTTTACAGCCAGACAAGGACCCGTTCAGGCCAAAGGAAGAAGGGGAGGAAACTCTGGGACCAGAGGTTCCTTACCCGAAAGTGCGATTAGCACTCATGTACCTCGTAAATTGTACACGGCCAGACATTGTGTTCGCCGTCAGTTTGCTTGCTAGGTACAGTTCTGAATCTACCAAGAGACATTGGAAAGGTGTCAAGGACGTCTTCCGTTACCTGCAAGGGACCAAAGATCTTGGTCTGTTTTATAAAAGAAATCAATACCTATCTATTATAGGCTATGCCGATGCCGGGTACCTATCGGACCCGCATGATTGCAAATCGCAGACTAGATATGTTTTCCTTTGTGGTGGAACTGCGTTTTCCTAGAAATCGTCCAATCAAACACTTGTGTCGACTTCCACGAACCACTCGGAAATCATGGCACTATTCGAAGCGTCAAAAGAGTGTGTATCGCTTCGGCGGATGATCGACCACATTCAGCAGACATGTGGGCTGAACACCGTATAAACCCCTACCATTACCTATGAAGATAATGCTGCTTGTGTTGCACAAGTACAGATGGGTTATGTGAAGAGTAACCTCACAAAGCATATTAGTCCCAAGTTCTTCTATGCACATGAGCTGCAACAGTTGAACAAGGTGAGAGTTTTGCATACTAAGTCCTGTGACAATCTAGCTGATATGTTCACTAAATCATTACCGGCATCAACCTTAGAGAGGTGTGTGCGTGGAATCGAGATGATGATACTTAGAGATGCAAGGTTCAGGGGAGAAACTTCACAAATTAAATCGTTAAAATCTTGATCCTCGATGATCGAGTACTCAACTTAATGGTTGAGTGGATTGTACTCTTTTTCCCTTGAGTGAGTTTTCCTGATGTTTCTCACACGAGGTTTTTGACGAGGCAATTCGTGCAATACAACAACGTATACTGTGTGCTCTTTCTACATATTTTTTCCCACTGGGTTTTTCGGAGTTTTGAGGCATGGATATATGGATAATTACCCAAGGGGGAGTGTTGGGAAACCAGGACCACCCCGATGGTGGCGGCGGCTATGTGCGACGCACGAATAGCCCCCCTTCGGTTCCACACTTTACGTTAAGCGGGTATTTATCCCTTGACCCCCTACCCCCTATATAAAGCAATGAGGAGCAATCATTGTAACACTTGATCATTGATTAATAAAGCTGGTCTCCTCCATGCTTCTCTGTGTCATTTACTTTCGCGTGTTCGACTACTTCATCTACGAAGCTCGCTCTTGCTCCGCAACCTCGACCGGACTCGCCGGCGGAGTTGCGGAACACCCACCACTCTCCCCATCGACAGGCTGTTAAACTGTGGTTTGGTGGAAACTGGCTCAACGCATCTGGTGCGTGGCCTATCTCTTTATATAAGGTACCAAGAGGTACAATACAGATACAAATACAGCTTATCGTACAATATACGCCTAACACCTCCCTCAATCTTAATCGTGGCCCGAGATACTCAGTAAGTTAAGATTGCGTCTACAGCCTATGAACAAAGGAAGAGACAACGGTTTGGTGAAGATATCGGCAAGTTGATCCTTGGAGGACATGAACTCGATCTGCAGGAACTTCTGTGTAACACGTTCTCTCACAAAATGATAATCAACTTCGATGTGTTTCGTTCGGGCATGAAATACCGGGTTCGATGAGAGGTATGTAGCGCCGATGTTGTCACACCAAAGGATAGGAGGCTGACTATGAGAGATCTTCAATTCTCAAGAAGGATGGACCAAAATAAGCTCAAGAAGGGCATCAAGAATTGCCTTGTACTCAGCTTCAATGCTACTCCGAGAAACTATAGCCTGCTTCCGAGCACTCCAGGCGATCAGATTAGGCCCAGAGAATACTGCCTACCCCCCCGTGGATCGCCGGTCATCTGGGTTACCAGCCCAGTCCGCATCACTGAAGACCGAGAGCATACTAGAGGGCGCTGACCGGAGATGAAGTCCATAAGAAGTAGTGGAGCGAACATAACGCAGAATATGCTTGATAGCAGTCAAGTGAGGCTCTCGAGGGGCATGAAGATACTTGGCGGATACGGTTAATCGTGATATGAAAGATCGTGCCATGTGATGGTAAGGTCTTCAAGAGCCCCAACAAGGCTTCATGCTTTGTAGCATCATCGCAGAAAGGAGAGTCCCATCGAGAGCGAAATAATCTCGATGGATGACATGGGAGTAGTAGCAGCCTTGCACTCCAACATGCCAAAGACGCCGCAAGAGATCCCGAGAGTACTTCACGAGAAAGAGCAAGACCATTTGGTGGATATGTGACTTCGTGCCAAGAAAATAGTGAAGTTTGCCTAGATCCTTGACAACAAAATCAGAACTGAGAGCCAAAACCAAACGATCACCGCTTCAACAGAGGAGTCGACAAGGATGATATCATCAACATAGACCGAATGTACATAGTGACTTCCGTCAAGAAAGAATAAACGATGAAGTATCAGCGATGGAGGCACAAATCCATGAGCACGAAGTGTAGAACCCAAAGCGAGCATACCAAGCACGGGCGCTGCTTGAGACCATAGAGCGCTTTCACCAAGCGACGAGATGTCGAGGACGATCGGGGTCAACAAACCTGTAATGGCGATGTAGACCTCCTCCTGAAGAACACCATGCAAAAACGCATTCTGAACGTCCAACTGACGAAGAGACCAACCTCGTGTGACAGCTAGCGACAGAAGAAGTCGAATAGTGGTTGGCTTAACAAAAGGACTGAAAGTATCCTCATAGTCAAGACCATACCGTTGCTTGAAGCCCTTAGCAACCAGTCGAGCCTTGTACCGCTCAATAGAACCATCTGCATGTCGTTTAACCTTCAAAACCCATTTAGAATCAATGACGTTGATACCTGGACGGGGAGAGACCAGCTGCCAGGTGCCATTCTAACGAAGAGCCTGAATCTCGAGGTCCATAGCAGCACGCCAGTGAGGTATACTCATCGCTGCTTGATAGTGTCTAGGTTCCGCAGTAGGATCAGACTGTGCTTGAGCCAAGCAAGCAGCAATCCATGCAACAGTGCCATCTTTGCGTACCTTGGGCCGGTGAATACCGCCTGCTACGTATGTATCGGTCAAGAACCACAGAGGCGGAGGCGGGTCATCAGCTACCTCGTCAGCAGAGGCAGGCGATGATGCCGGAGACGGGCTCCCGAGCGGCGACGTCGCAGGTGAGGCAGATGCTGGCGAGTCCGGCCTAGGCGGTGAAGCGGAAACGGGCGAGACGGGCACGGACGAGGCGAGCGCAGGGGAGACCGACCTAGGTGAGGCGGGCGGTGATGACGTGGGCGAGGAAGACCGCGCAGGCGAGGCGGGAGGCATGGGAGGCTCAGATCCAGCCGACCGCGCGGGCGACGTAGCGGCTGGGCTAGGAGGAGCCGAAGAGGCGGCCTCGGGACGTGCACCCGCTGCTTGGCCCATGCAGCGATCGACGTCGCGGTCATCAGAAGCAGGTCCGGGCAGCTCCTGTTCGGCAAGGAGCTCGAGGCGAGCGCCACGCCCAGTACCTGCACCGTGGTTAGGTAATATCATAGGCGAATATGCAACATCCTCAAGTTGATCAGGCGAAATACAAGAGATATTAGTGGGTGATGACAATGTTGGGGAAGATGGCATATTCAAAAAAGGAAACAGATTTTCGTCGAACACGACATCACGGGAGATATAGACTCTATTTGTTGGAACATGGAGACATTTGTAGCCTTTGTGAAGAGCACTATATCCAAGGAAGACACACTTTTTGGAGCGAAACTCAAGCTTGCGACTGTTGTAGGGCCGAAGGTGCGGCCAACAAGCACAGCCAAAAACCTTGAGGAAAGTATAGTCAGGAAGTTCGTTAAACAATAGTTCAAGCGGTGTCTTCATTTTTAATACTCGAGTAGGAGTTTGATTAATCAAGAAACAAGCAGTGGTAAAAGCATCACTCCAAAATCGAAACGGCACGGAGGCATGAGCAAGAAGTGTAAGGCCAGCTTCAACGATGTGACGGTGCTTGCGCTCAACGGCACCGTTCTTCTGATGTGTATGTGGGCAAGAAACACGATGAGATATCCCAAGCTTATTAAAGAAAGAATCGAGGTTGCGGTATTCACCCCCCAATCGGTGAACATGAATGATCTTATGCTGTAGGAGTCTCTCAACATGCAATTGAAATTGTAAGAACACATTAAACACATCAGGTTTGCTTTTGAGGAGATAAAGCCACGTAAAGCGACTGTAAGCACTAATGAAACTGACATAATATTTAGGGTCTTTTACATCTGTGTCCCTAACTCGAACCCACTACTCATATTTGCCCTTAATTTCAAAGCATGCTCAAATTTACCCCTCTGCCGTTATTTCACCTTATAAAATGCCCTTCCGTTCCACCTTTGTCCAACAAAGGGCTTTGACCGCCCTCGGGCGCTTATTGGACATTTGCCCTGCCTCCATGTATCACTTACACGTGGGACCCGCTCAAGAAAAAATAAAAAAAAATCTCTTTCTCTCACCTCCTCTCTCTAACACACTTACATGTGACCCCCTCATGGTGTCTCTCTCACCTCCCACCTCTCTTCCCCTACCTCACGACCTCTCTCACACGCGCTTGGAGCTGACCAGCCTCATTGGTCATGTGCTCCGTGGCACCCATGTCGAAATACCACGCGGGGTCGATCGGATACGACGGCGTGTACCCGCCTCCGCCGGGGTGGCCAACGGAACTCTGTTCGGCGATGGCGGCTTGCTTCTTGTTGCCGCGCCCGTCGTTGCCGATGCCAAGGAAATCCCGCTTGAAGCGACGACGGCAGCGAGAGGCATAGTGCCCGTGGATGCCACATAGCTGGCAGTCGATGTTGGGCCGACCGCGGCGATCGGTGGTCACAGGAGGACCGCGGGACGACTGCGATGGAGGAGGCTGGCGGCCACCACCTCCCATGGACGGGCCAACAGTAGGGCGAGGTGGACAATGGCCACCACTGGAAGCACCACGGTAGGCGGCGTGGGCCTGAGGGTCGTTCAGCTGCATCGCGGCATGGCGGGCGTCAACACGTTGCTCGGTAGAGAGGAGGCGTGCATACAAGTCCCGAGAGGACAGGGGCGTCTCACGACCCTGCAACGCCTCAACCAGATTGTCGTAGTCCTGATCGAGGCCCCGAAGAACGAAGTCAGTGAACTCCGTGTCACGAAGCGGCTCCCCGATAGCGGACAGGGTGTCGGTGATCGTCTTGATCTTGTTGAAGTAGACGTGCGCAGAGGAGTCGAGCTTCTTGCACTCAAGGAGTTGTTGACGAAGAGCCGACGCGCGAGCGGAGGAGTTGGCCGAGAAGCTGTCGGCCATTGTCGCCCAGACGTCAAGAGACGTGGCGGCGAACACCACCAGGCCAGCCACTCCTTCCGTCAGGGAGGACTGAAGGGCGGACAGGATAGCCTGATCCTGTGCGACCCAGGCGCGATAAGCCGGATTCTCGGCCGAGACCCGAGCTCTGGTGGCCGTGACCGCAGGGACGAGGCTGGCGGACATGGGAGACTCCCGTCGACGTAGCCTTCGAGGTGACGGCTGCGAAGGAGCGGTAAGATCTGCGCCCGCCAATACAGGTAATTGTCCTGCGTGAGACACACCGTGATGAGGTGCGTGAGCTGATAGGGGCCAGTGCCCGGGCCGTCGGCGACCGTGGATCCAGCAGGGGCGACGACATCGGCCGCGGTGGAGGTGATCGAGGCCGAGGGCGCCGATGGAGCCAGGGGTGGCGCCACACCAAACGGCACCAGGAGCCGGCGCGTAGGGCGGCGGGAGGAAAGAACCACAGGCGAATCGCGACGAGCCGAGATCTGAGGGCACGAGGCGGTGGGCGCGCCATCGGCTCGTGGTCTTTGGCGGCGGAGCGCCGCAAGCTGGGGCGGGATGAAGGGCGCCGCTGCAGGTGAGGATGCAGAGGCGGGCAGGGCAGCGGAAAAGGCCGAGGGAGCGCCGGAGGAGCTCATGGCGAGAGGGATCTTGGCGGCGGCGCGGCGATCAAAGAGGCGGCGGCGGCAGCCAAGGACAGGGAGCGGCGGCTAGGATTTGAGAAAACCTAGTCTGATACCATGTTAAACTGTGGTTTGATGGAAACTAGCTCAACGCATCTGGTGCGTGGCCTATCTTTTTATATAAGGTACCAAGAGGTACAATACAGATACAAATACAAATACAGTTATCGTACAATATACAGTCTAACACAGGCCTGCACTCCCTCGACCTAACCATCCCGCCGCCGCCGCCCCCACCCCCGCCGCCGGCCGGCGCTCTCCTCCACCGCGAGATCCGGCACTTCCAGGGACACCCCCTGCAGTTCCCGTCCAGGACGTCACCCCGACGCAGCATCCCCACCCGGACGGCCAGCTCCACCCCGCCTCCGGCCGGTGCTCACCTCGACGGACCCCGCCTGAACCTCTGAGCCCCCTCTCCGACGCCATAAACCCTTGGACGAACTGGGCTGCTTCCAGCCGGCCTATACTAGCGCCCAGCCGGCTGGCTAGAAACTAGTACTTCGGTGCCGAACGTTTCTGAAATCGCCACGTGGAGTTAGAAGCTGCGTTTGGAAGCTGAATTTGAGTCCGAATTTGAGGAGTTTTAGAATCTTGGAGGGGTTCAGAACAAGCCCTGAAACTTGTGCTAGAACAAGCGGTTGAGAGGATGCACTGAAACCAAGACCAAGAGGCCGTCGTGAAGCATGGCATGGGAGGTGATCCAACAAGGGGTAATTTTCATTATAAGCGATGTGGTTCTGTTGGTTTCCCTGTTGCTCTGTAAATTAACCACCCTTGTTTCATATCCCAGTTTGATTCTGTGAACTCAGTTAATTGTCTTGTAAAACAAGCAGCTTGCAAGTCGGTTGTCATATCAAACGCATCGTCTACTTGTATTGAAATCCAGAGGATAACAAATTTTAATAAGTTCTTATCAAAGTAGGAGCATCAGGGCAAATTATTCAGTACAGTACAAAGTAGGAGCCAGTTATTCAGCACACCAGAACAACAACCATCTGTCGCTGAAATGAATAATTCAGGCACGGGATACATCAGGGCAAGTTCCTGCACTCCAACAATCCTGTTACAAGCAACTGAATGGAACAACAGATGACGCCAACGAAAGAGAAGAAGCGCTCAGATGAAATAGTATCAGGAGCAAAAACCAATAGCTTGATCTTCAGCAGAGAAGAACAGGAGAGGTACATTTCTATGTTGCTGACATACATTTGAGAGACATCTTCCTACCTCTTTGTCGTTGTGACCCTGGCCTGTTGTTCCAAGTGACATAAACTGAAATCCGCTCCTTTCCTGAAAACCAATATAGTCGAGAGTGTCAGTAATTTTGTAAAAACTCAGGCCGCTGTAGGAGTTCAGAAAAAAACATTTTTTACAATTTATTGCCCATTTAATCTAGCAGTACCGCAGTTTCCTCAAGAAAATAAAGAAACCCCCAGTAGAAGATTGAAGAGAGGAACATAAGACACAACATACAAAGTCTACATGTCGTATTAGCAAACATATAATAGAAATTAAATCATGTTAAACACTATCTCTTTGCAAAATTGATAACACACTCTTCCATGTGACCATGATTACCTCCAAACTATCTCTTGTTAGCCATATTTTTAGCTAGGTATATCTTACATAAACCTTGCCATAACAAAGTAAAAGAAAATCATAGCTAGCAAAGCAATAACGATTCCGTGGTGACTGATGAGGTAGAGGTACATTTCATGGTAATTTCTATAAAACAAACAAAAATGAGAGAGAGAGATATTGAGACGGGGAGAATGAAGGTGCAGGTTTGTACATACGAGATGTTGCTGCTGCTGAGCCAAAGGAGAAATTACTCCGGAAAAAATTTCAAATTGCGACGGAAGAATCTGATTGTAACACGAGGATGGCTTGGATGCATGTTGATAGCACTCCTCAAGGCAGACTCTGTGCTTCTCTTCGTGGGTTCTGTAGCACCTTCACAGCCGATTGCTGCAGATAATTCTTCAAGCGCTAACAAGTGCTCGATGCCGGCTGGTGCAGCCCCATTCTGATCTGATCCACTCATATTATGCATTACCTCGAGTCTCTGGAGTTTAGGCATTACACCAGCCTGGAAGTCCAGGTATGTCATGCTGCTTATTTGGAGAGAAAAACGCTTTAGAGCAGGGAATGTTCCTCTCCCCGCATATATGAGAATCATTTTATCTACGGCTCTTCGGATATCCATATCAAGGTGAACAAGGACGGGCAGCTCTGAAAGGATACCAACACCATCATTTAGCAGCTCACAAACTTGCAACTGTAGTTCACCGAGGTTACGGAGTTCCCCTATCCAGCTAGGGATCCTGGAAAACCAGCAGTTCCGGAACATGACGAATCTCTCAAGTCGGTAAGGAGTTGGGGGAGGAGACAATGGCATCAAGCCATCAATGCAGCCCCTCATACTGACAAGCAGGTTATCAAGGTTCCGAAGTTTCCCCAGAGAAGAGCGTAATACATTCATGCGTCTCTCCGTATCGTCCGGATGAGGGCCACATGAGATAAATAGATATCTCAGATTGGTCAGCTCACCAATGTTTTTGATATTATCTATGGTGTTCACGGCCAAATCAAATGCACATAGATGTCGTAGGGACTTCATGTTGCCAATCCCATCAAAAACCTCTGATCCAACATTTAGATTCATCAAGTGTGGTAGATGAACTATATCTGAGGGAATATTGGAACACCTTCCTAGATCAAGTGTTTGCAAGTGTTGTAGCGCTCTAATCTGTGTTGGTAGTTGGTACAAGCAAATGCGACTAATCCTTAAATACCTCAGCTGATACAATTTAGGCAGTCCACTCAGATCAACTGTAGCACGGCGGAGGTTAATAAACAGAACTCGGAGGAACTTGAACTCTAATAGATCAGGTGTACTCTCGGAGCTCCCAAAGAACATAACTGATCGGACATGTGACATACTAGTGTTCCTCGGTAATATTGCTTGACCGTTACTTAGACTATCCAAGTGAATAGAAAGTCGACGGATCTTGTAATCCAGTCCTGTAATGGCTCGTGTGTCATCCACTATAGTGAAAAAATTCTCTTCTGCGGACTTGAGCAAGATTAGATCGAGCATCATATCATGTATTCTGCATTTTGTCACTGACCCTCTGCTGTCAAATTTTACAGGTTGGATAAGACTCCTATTGACAAGCTCATTGAAATAATTACTTGCGACCTTCACACCATCTTGTCCATTCTCTTTGCCGGCAAATCCTTCTGCCATCCATTGGCGTTCTAGATCATACCTTGATATTATGTAGTCCTCTGGATACATACCAAGATACAACAAGCACGTCTTAAGATGAAGGGGAAGGTCTCTGTAGCTAAGGTTTAAGATTTGCCTAACTCCTTCCAGCGTGAGATTTGTTAATGAGCCTAAACAACTCCTTACATGTTCCCACCTTTCTTTTTGGATGGAATCTTCACTAGCTAGCATGCTGGATATAGTAACAACTGCAAGAGGCAAACCACCACATTTTTTAAGAATTTCAACCGAAACATCTCTAAGATGGCGAGGGCAAGCTTCCTCGGAGCCAAATATCCTGCCAAAAAATAGTCTTCTCGAGTCTTTGTCATTGAGGGGCTTCATTTCTAAAATCTGATCATGTCCATGGAAACAACATGCCTTAGCCACCACCTGAATTCTAGTAGTAGTTATTACTCTGCTCCCAAGATAATTTTCTGGAAAAGCACATTTGATAATATCCCAGGCTGATACATCCCATATATCATCAATTATAATCAAGTACCTGCCAAACATTCATCACTATGTCAACCAACTGAAATTTATCAAGTTATTAAGTCATCGAACCAAAAAAGATAACTTTGTTTAATCAAACATAGTTGTGACTGAATAAAAAAGACTCATTAATTAGATTCTGATTGTAATAAACCATTTTTTTTTGGGGGGAATGTAATATATGATCTGAATATTAACACATTTTGTTTAATATCAATGTTGTCACCCGTAATAAAATTAGCATACAATTAGACTAATACGGTTTATTCATATAAGTTTATTAAATGAAATCAGTAGATGCATAAATTGAATTACTAAACTTGTTGTGTGTTTTTTAAGCTCATCTAATGATTTTCTGCCAAGACTTCACTTTGCAACATTTTTTTAACTGAGTTGGGAAAATATACTATATATGTATATCTGTGAAATCTTAAAAATCAAAGACAAGAACAAACAAATAATACATGATGTAAGAATACGCACCTCTCATTTTTCAGATGTTCCCTGAGCATGTCGATAAGATGCGACTCAAATGCGTGAATAGATGGCTCTACCCCAAGTTGTGATAGTAAACCACGGAGAAGTTTTGGGATGTCTGGCTTTTGAGACACTAGCACAAAAGCAGTACAATTGCTAAATTCACCCTTGAGCTTACCATACACCACATTGGCAAGTGTTGTTTTGCCTAGACCTCCAAATCCCACAATTGATACCACTTTCAACTTCTTCTCCCCATCTCTTAACAGGTTAATAAGCTCATTCGTTGGCTCTTCAACACCAACAAGGTTAGCTGCATTTTCATAGAGCGTGGCAACACGTGGGTCAATGGCCACATTGCTTGATGAGGAGGTATCAATCTTATACCTTTGACGCCGTGCACTTGTCTCGAGAACAAGTTTCTTTACATCCTCGATTTGTCGAGCAATTCGATGTTGAGCCCTCAAAGTTTTGAGGCGTCGAATCGTGCTGCTGACGAACCCATCACTTTTGTCGGTGCCTCCAATGTTTTCCATAAAGTCATCAATGATTTCCTCGATGTCGTACGACATCTCCCTGACTATGTCTCTCCATCTCTTGGTTTGTGGATCTAGCTCATCCAGATAAGAAAGCCCCTCAAGTGCATCCTTCATGCTGGCAAGTTCATCGCTGACAAACTTGACCTCTTTCCGGAGGTTTTTGAGCTTGGCGAACTCCTCCCCCATGAGATTGGCCAGCTTACCCAAGACGGAGTTCATCGCGCCCATGGAAGCACTCACCAATATCCTATTCATCGTAACCGTTTATCTTGGCTCCTGGTTATGCTCCTGCAGTGTAGATCAGGATTTCCGAGTTGGTTCTATTTTTTTGCCTAGATAATAGAAAGGGAAAGAACTTCTAATACGTAGCATGTTAATTGAAACAAAAACTAAGCATGTTAAAAAACTAATCATGCCTACAGATACTATATCAATACTCCCTTCAATCCATATTAATTGTCGCAACTTTAGTGCAACTTTGTAGCTGTTTACCCAATCGAAGGCGTTGAGTTCCTACTAACTCACAGCAAAGTGAAGCTCAGGTTGGCAACGAAAAGCAAAGCAGAGTTCGGAGAGAGTTAATAACCTCTGAAAGTTGCAACGCGTGCTCGGAGGAGATGCCCCTGGCCGCTCGCTTGTGGTGGCCGTACGGCCAGCGGCGAGCAGAGCTCGCGGTACGATTTATCGGAGTCGAAGGAGATGAAATTCTACTGCACGTGCGAAATAAGGAGAGGAACGAGCAGAGTAGTATGCGATGATATCGATCTGGTGGGAGTGGTTGGGGGAAGGAGCAAGTCAAGTCCACGTACGTATAGGATTGAGGTTGTGTTTTCCTACTTCGCACGCATTCACTATATATTACTACCTGGTCAATAAGACCAAGAGGCAGTCGTAAAGCATGACAAGGGAGGAGATCCAACAAGGGGTCTAAACATTACAGGAGATTTGGTCGACAATGTGCAAGTAAACCATGATGATTAGTCGCTCTCTGGATGTAACTGTCAGTCTGAATGTTATTACCAAATTTTTGTCTTGTTGTGTTTTCCCATCATATACGTCTGTTGGGTTCAGTATTAGTATTGTCTGCCAATTTTGAGCTGTATGGATCATATGGGCTGACCTCGATCAGTCATCTCAGACTCACAGCGTGATAATGAAATTGCATTGAAATTGTTACTATTACAGTACTTTTAACAAATTTGTTAGGAATCTGCAAACAGGAAACATTCAGTTAGCCTGAATTTTAGTAGCGAACTCAATCATCATGTTAGACTCATAGCGAACTTGCATTGGAGTTGAGAGTATTACATTATGTTAACAAATTTATCATGAATCTGCAGAAAGGAAACTTCAGTTCGGTACAATGTTCCAACAAATCGGTTGCTTGATCTTCAGCAGTCCATCATCAGTAGTCTGTCGTGACATTTCCTTTGGTGCTCTGCCCGTGTTGTCGCAAACGATAAAGTCTAAAACCCACTTGTTTCCTGAAAAGCCAAGAGTGGTACAAATTAATACGTACTCACTCTCTAAAGAAATATGAGCGTTTAGATCAGTACTTTTTTGACAGAAGCGTTTAGATCACTACTTTAATGATCTGGTCTAAACACTCTTATATTTCTTTACGTAGGGAATAAGAAACAGGCAGGCTTAGAAGTTGAGGAGAGCCATTTGCTATAGCTGCAGTTCACTAGTACAAATCAACTTCTCAAGCTTGAAAATGTGCATGCGTAACGCTGCAGAAAGACTATTAGCTAGGTAGCCAATGGTAGTTTGGACAGTTAGAGGAACCCCAAATTTCAAAAAATATTCACGAATTCCAATAACATCACTGAATTTTTTTAAAAATGAATCCATTTTTTTCCAGATTCCCAGAATGTCCAGAAATTTATAAACAAATTATAAATTTTAAAATTACAAGAATGCTAAAAACTAAATAGAAGAAAACCCGTAAAAGGCAAAAATAAATTAAGGGGGTGCGGGTTTGCTTGGAAGAATATGAAAATTTCTTCTCATTTTCGCCAACTCAAGAGCGACTTGATGGCGCAGAATGGCTTGGGCGAGTCTTTGACTTGCTTAGTGCGAGAACGAGCGTCCCGCTCGCCTTAGGAGCATGCGAAGTGGGACGACCCATTAGCATTAGTTCATTAATTCGATTCGTTTTTCATTTAGTACTTTTATTAATCTAGAAAATGGAAAATTGTATTTTTTAAAGTTTATTTTGCATTCAAAAATGTCCACACAACTTTTAGGAAATGATGATAGTACTGAAAAATATGTTTGTAACATTTAAAAATGTTCATGCATTTCAAAATAAGTATTTGTTATTTTTTAAAAACATTTATACAATGTAGAAATAAATTGTGTAATTCGAAAATATATATCTTGTACTACTAAAAAATGTTCACATGTTTTAAAAATATGCTCATGACATTTTTTCAAATGTTTATACAATGAAAAGAAATCTGTGTGTAGTTAAAAAAATCGTATACCAAAAAAACCCTGAACTTCTATTCGAAAAATATGTAACATGTATTTGAATAAATGTTTTTTTTAGAATGTATTCGAATAAATGTTCAAAACGTGCATTTGGAAAAAATGTTTTGCAGCCTGTAGTGTAGTTAGAGCTAGGCTCAGGCTTATTATTTCTAGTATTTTGGGCCAGGCTTTTGGGCTTCAGGTAGGGCTTAAACTGTAAGCCTATTAGGCCTTGTACAATGCCAGGTGCTTAGGAAATGCTTAGAAAAATAAACCGAGTTTATCTGAAGCATCAATGCCTATTTGTAAAGGAGAGACACCTAATTAAGCATCTATCCTGTAAAAATAAGCACCGATGCTTGAGGAAAGCCTGGTTTATTTCTCTAAGCACCTTTCCTAAGCATCTTGTATTGTACAAGGCCTTAGCTACTTCTTCCGTTTGAGAAAACTTGTCTCAAGCTTGTCCCTCAAATGGATGTATCTAGCACTAACTACATCTATTTGAAGGACAAGCTAGTTAGTGCTAGATATATCCATTTGAGGGACAAGCTTTTTTGGACGGAGGGAGTAGGTAGCAAATCGTAGTTTGGACAGTTAGAGGAACTTCAAATGGCAACCAGGTGGATAAATTAGTGCGGCAGAGAGGATAACTTTCATTTTTCTCGGTCGGTTCCTTATTAGAATACTTTCTAAACTTTATGTAAATTTTTCATAATTAAAAATGACTATCTCTACTCCTATAAAAAAAGGGAGTTGGTGGTGATGGTGTGCCTGCCATCATGCCATCCCCACCGTCCGATATGAAATCTAAGGCTGAGACAGAGACATCACGCCGCGCCGAGTAGTCTCCTTTCCTCGCGAAAGAAACAGAGTCTTCGAGAAACCCTCCCGAATTCCTCACTGCCGGAATCTCGCGCCGGTCAAGCTCTATTGTACGCGCGCGCGCCCCAGCCACCCCGCCCAGATCGGGAGGATTAGGGTTCAGGCCCACCGCTTGCTGCCACCAGAAGCACGCCACAGCGTGCCCGCCACCCGCCTGCTCTCGAATCGGGATGATTAGGGTCCGACGCCACTGTTGCTGCCTATCACGGACTCATGGAGGCGGAGGAGAAGGGAAAGGAAGATGGAGGTGCTCCTATAGAAGCTGAAGGGGCTCGACGCCTACCCCAAGGTCAATGAGGACTTCTACAAGCGCACGCTCTCTGGCGGCATCGCCAGGCTCGTCTCTGCCCTCGTCATGCTACTCATCTTCGTCTCTGAAACAAGTAAGTGAGGCTTCTCCTCCTCTCCAGCCCGCAATGGCAACGCCGTACTGCGTAATCAAGGTCCACAGAAAACACGTCCAATTATACTACTACTTGCTAGGTGTCTTTAGGAATTAATGGGTTGTGTCAGCTTGGATTGGGGCGACGCTCGATTCCAATGACGCGGATTTGGTACCATCTGCTTTAAATTGAATGTTGTGCAAGATTTCTAGATGCTTTTGGGTTTCCCTGTGGTAAATTTCTTTTCTGTTTGACAATGGTGATCTGAAGAAACCTGAAGATACAAGAGGATAACTGATAAACACTACAACAACGTTTCGTCAGTTATCCGAGATGCGAGAGCATTGATGAAGATGGATGGTTCAGATGCTGAGTAACTGGAGTACGAGAATCAATGTAATTCAAATAGTACTGTGTTAAGTGTGCTTCGTTTCACCCACTGTAATTTGCGGCAGCTTATAAGCGGAGACCTCGCTGAAGGGAAAGTAGGAAGGAAAGAACATTTAGCATATCTGTAGTTAGTCTAGCTTTCGTCCTCCTCTTTGTATCAGACCAAATCAGGGTCTTTGAGTAAATTTCGACCACAAATTCATGAGGAACTCCACTTCTGTGTTGAAATTAGTTTGATCCCCATCCAGGTCCTCACAGGGAAAAATGTTCTATTTTCTGGTGAGCATGTTACATGTGCTGCGCTTGGCATTGCCGCAGATTGCAATGCTTTCAGAGCAGAGATGTTGTGACACCCCCGATTCAATCGTACACTAATCATACTCGCAAAGGTGTACGATCAAGATCAGGGACTCACGGGAAGATATCACAACACAACTCTAAAAATAAAATAAGTCATACAAGCATCATAATACAAGCCAGGGGCCTCGAGGGCTCGAATACAAGTGCTCGATCATAGACGAGTCAGCGGAAGCAACAATATCTGAGTACAGGCATAAGTTAAACAAGTTGCCATAAGATGGCTAGCACAAACCGATATCAGATCGAAGAGGCGCAGGCCTCCCGCTCGGGATCCTCCTAACTACTCCTGGTCGCCGCCGGCGGCTGCACGTAGTAGTAGGCACCTCCGGTGTAGTAGTCGCCATCGACGGTGGCGTCGCTCTGGGCTCCATCCTCCGTCGCAGAACCGGGTAAAGAAAGGGGAAAAAGGGGAACAAGGCAACCGTGAGTACTCATCCAAAGTACTGCAAGCAAGGAGCTACACTACATATGCATGGATATATGTGTAAAGGGCCATATCGATGGACCGAATCGCAGAATGCCGTAATAAGAGGGGATAGCTAATCCCGTCAAGACTACGCTCGCAGCCTCCGCCTTGCACTTGTTGCGTAGAGTAGATCAAGTCCTCCAAGTAGCATCACATAGCAATAATCCTACCCGCGATCCCTCCTAGTATCCCCGAGAGAGCGACCACCGGGTTGTATCCGCACTTGAAAGGGTGTGTTTTATTAAGTATCCGGTTCTAGTTGTCATAAGGTCAAGGTACAACTCCAAGTCGTCCTGTTATCAAGATCGCGGCTATTCAATAGATTAACTTCCCTGCAGGGTGCACCACATAACCCAACACGCTTGATCCCATTTGGCCGGACACACTTTTTGTTGGGGAACGTAGTAATTTCAAAAACTTTCCTACGATCACGCAAGACCATGGTGATGGCATAGCAACGAGGGGAGAGTGTCCGTCCACGCACTCGTGAGACCGAAAGCGAAGCGTTATAACAACGCTGTTGATGTAGTCGACGCCTTCACGATCCGACCGATCCAAGCACCGAACGTCGGCACCTCCGAGTTCTGCACACGCTCAGCTCGATGACGATCCCGGACTCGATCCAAAAAGTGTCGGGATGAGTTCCACAAGATGACGGCGTGGTGACGATGATGATGCTCCACCGACGCAGGGCTTCGCCTTAAGCTCATGACGATATGACTTCTCCGGCGCAGGCTTCGCTTAAGCTCCGCAACGATATGACCAAGTGGAATATGGTGGAAGGGGCACCGCACACGGCTAAGGAACGATCCGTAGATCAACTTGTGTGTCATGGGGTGCCCCTGCCTCTGTATATAAAGGAGCCAAGGGGAGGGGCCGGCCGGCCAAGGAGGCGCGCCAGGAGTCCTACTCCTCCGGGAGTAGGATTCCCCCAATCCTAGTTGGAATGGGATTCACCGGAGGGGAAAGAGAGAGAGGGGGCGGCCCACCTTTCCTAGTCCTAGTAGGACTAGGGAAGGGGAGGCCTTGCGACCACCTAGGGCTGGCCCTTTCTCCTTTCCACCAAGGCCCACTATGGCCCATATAGTTCCCGGGGTTCCGTAACCTCCGGCACTCTGAAAATTCTCGATTTCACTCGGAACATTCCGATGTCCAAATGTAGGCTTCCAATATATCAATCTTTATGTCTCGACCATTTCGAGACTCCTCGTCATGTCCGTGATCACATCCGGACTCAACTATCTTCGGTACATCAATACTTATAAACTCATAATGAACTGTCATCGAACGTTAAGCGTGCGGACCCTACGGGTTCGAGAACTATGTAGACATGACCTAGAACCATTCTCGTCAATAACCAATAGCGGAACCGGATGCTCATATTGGTTCCTACATATTCTACGAAGATCTTTATCGGTCAAACCGCATAACAACATACGTTGTTCCCTTTGTCATCGGTATGTTACTTACCCGAGATTCGATCGTCGGTATCCAATACCTAGTTCAATCTCGCTACCGTAAGTCTATTTACTCGCTCCGTAATACATCATCTCACAACTAACTCATTAGTTGCAATGCTTGCAAGGCTTATGTGATGTGTATTACCGAGAAGGCCCGAGATACCTCTCCGACAATCGGAGTGACAAAACCTAATCTCGATTCATGCCAACTCAACATATACTTTTGGAGACACCTGAGAGTACCTTTATAATCACCCGATTACGCTGTGACGCTTTGGTAGCACACAAAGTGTTCCTCCGTAAACGGAGTTGCATAATCTTATAGTTGCAGGAACTTTGTATAAGTCATGAAGAAAGCATAAGCAACATACTAAACGATCAAGTGCTAAGCTAACGAAATGGGTCATGTCAATCACATCATTCTCCTAATGATGTGATCCCATTAATCAAATGACAACACATGTCTATGGTTAGGAAACATAACCATCTTCGATTAATGAGCTAGTCTAGTAGAGGCATACTAGTGACTATCTGTTTGTTTATGTATTCACACATGTATTATGTTTCCGGTTAATACAATTCTAGCATGAATAATAAACATTTATCATGATATAAGGAAATAAATAATAACTTTATTATTGCCTCTAGGGCATATTTCCTTCAGTCTCCCACTTGCACTAGAGTCAATAATCTAGATTACACAGTAATGATTCTAACACCCATGGAGTCTTGGTGCTGATCATGTTTTGCTCGTGGAAGAGCTTAGTCAACGGGTCAGTATTGTCACAGAAGATCTTCATTGGTCCCGATGCACTAGGTATGACACCTAGATCGGAAATGAACTCTTTCATCCAGACTCCTTCATTTGCTGCTTCCAAGCAGCTATGTACTCCGCTTCACATGTAGATCCCGCCACGACGCTTTGTTTAGAACTGCACCAACCGACAGCTCCACCGCTTAATAAAAATACGATCCGGTTTGCGATTTAGAATCGTCCGGATCGTGTCAAAGCTTGCATCGACGTAACCATTTACGACTAGCTCTTTGTCACCTCCATATACGAGAAACATATCCTTAGTCCTTTTCGTATTTCAGATGTTCTTGACCGCTGTCCAAATGATCCACTCTGGATTACTTTGGTACCTCCCCGCCAAGCTTACAGCTAAGCATACGCCGTGTCTGGTACACAGCATTGCATACATGATAGAGCCTATGGCTGAAGCATAGGAACATTTTCATTTTCTCTATCTTCTGCTGTGGTCGGGCATTGAGTCCGACTCAATCTTACACCTTGTAATACAGTAAAAACCTTTCTTTGCCTCGATCCATTTTGAACTTCTTCAAAACTTTATCAAGGTATGTGCTTTGTGAAAGTCCAATTAAGCGCCTTGATCTATCTCTATAGATCTTGATGCCCAATATGTAAGCAGCTTCACCGAGGTCTTTCATTGAAAAACTTTTATTCAAGTATCCTTTTATGCTATTCAGAAATTCTATATCATTTCCAATCAACAATATGTCGTCCACATATAATATCGAAATGCTACTGAGCTCCCACTCACTTTCTTGTAAATACAGCTTCTCCAAAAGTCTCAGATAAAACCATATGCTTTGATCACACTATCAAAGCGCTTATTCCAACTCCGAGAGGCTTGCACTGCACCATAAATTGATCGTTGAGCTTGCACACTTTGTTAGCATCCTTTGGATCAACAAAACCTTCTCGTTGCATCATATACAACTCTTCTTCTAGAAATCCATTCAAGAATGCAGTTTTACATCCATTTGCCAAATTTCATAATCATAAAATGCGGCAATTGCTAACATGATTCGGACAGACTTAAGCATCGCTACGGGTGAGAAAGTCTCATCGTAGTCAACCCCTTGAACTTGTCGAAAACCTTTTGCAACAAGTCGAGCTTTGTAGACAGCTACATTACCATCGGCGTCGGTCTTCTTCTTAAAGATCCATTTATTCTCAATAGCTTGCCGATCATCGGGCAAGTCTACCAAAGTCCATACTTTGTTCTCATACATGGATCCCATCTCAGATTTCATGGCTTCAAGCCATTTTGTGGAATCTGGGCTCACCATCGCTTCTTCATAGTTCGTAGGTTCACCATGATCTAGTAGCATGACTTCCAAAATAGGATTACCGTACCACTCAGTGCGGATTTTATTCTGGTTGATCTACGAAGTTCAAGGACAACTTGATCTGAAGTTTCATGATCATTATCATTATCTTCCTCGCTAATCGGTGTAGTTGTTACGTAAACTGATTTCGTGATGAACTACTTTCCAATAAGGGAGTTGGTACTATTACCTCATCAAGTTCCACTTTCCTCCCACTCACTTCTTTCGAGAGAAACTCCTTCTCTAGAAAGGATCCATTCTTAGCAACGAATGTCTTGTCTTCGGATCTGTGATAGAAGGTATACCCAATTGTCTCCTTTGGGTATCCTATGAAGACACATTTTTCCGATTTGGGTTCAAGCTTATCAGGTTGAAGTTTTTCACATAAGCATCGCAACCCCAAACTTTCGAAACGACAACTTTGGTTTCTTGCTAAACCATAGTTCATAAGGCGTCGTCTCAACGGATTTTGACGGTGTCCTATTTAACGTGAATGCGGCCGCCTCTAAAGCATAACCCCAAAACGATAGCGGTAAATCGGAAATAGACATCATAGATCGCACCATATCTAGTAAAGTACGATTACGATGTTCGGACACACCATTACGTTGTGGTGTTCCGGTGGCGTGAGTCGCTAAACTATTCCGCATTGCTTCAAATGTAGACCAAACTCGTAACTCAAATATTCTCCTCCACGATCAGATCGTAGAAACTTTATTTTCTTGTTACGATGATTTTCAACTTCACTCTGAAATTCTTTGAACTTTTCAAATGTTTCAGATTTATGCTTCATCAAGTAGATATACCCGTATCTGCTTAAATCATCTGTGAAGGTGAGAAAATAACGATATCCGCCACGAGCTTCAACATTCATCGGACCACATACATCTGTATGTATGATTTCCAATAAGTCTGTTGCTCTCTCCATACAACCGGAGAACGGTGTTTTAGTCATCTTGCCCATGAGGCACGGTTCGCAAGTACCAAGTGATTCATAATCAAGTGATTCCAAAAGTCCATCTGTATGGAGTTTCTTCATGCGTTTTACACCGATATGACCTAAACGGCAAGTGCCACAAATAAGTTGCACTATCATTATCAACTCTGCATCTTTTGGCTTCGACATTATGAATATGTGTATCACTACCGTCGAGATTCAACAAGAATAGACCATTCTTCAAGGGTGCATGACCATAAAAGATGTTACTCATATAAATAGAACAACCATTATTCTCTGATTTAAATGAATAACCGCCTCGCATCAAACAAGATCCAGATATAATGTTCATGCTCAACGCGGCACCAAATAACAATTATTTAGGTCTAAAACTAATCCCAAGGTAGATGTAGAGGTAGCGTGCCGACCGCGATCACATTGACTTTGGAACCATTTCCCACGCCATCGTCACCTCGTCCTTTGCGATGCTCGTCTATTCCGTAGTCCCTGCTTCGAGTTGCAAATATTAGCAATGTAACCAGATCAAATACCAGTGCTACTACGAGCTCTAGTAAGGTACACATCAATAACATGTATATCACATATACCTTTGTTCACCTTGCCATCCTTCTTATCCGCCAAATACTTGGGGCAGTTCCGCTTCCGAAGGTCCATCGCTTGCAAGAAAACACTCGCCAGTGCTTAGGTCCAGACTTGGGTTTCTTCTCTTGAGCAGCAACTTTCTTGCTGTTCTTGAAGTTTCCTTCTTCTTCCCTTTGCCCTTTTTCTTGAAACTAGTGGTCTTGTTGACCATCAACACTTGATGCTCTTTCTTGATTTCTACCTCCATGCTTTTAGCATTGCGAAGAGCTCAGAATTGTCTTAGTCATCCCTTGCATATTATAGTTCATTACGAAGCTCTTGTAGCTTGGTGGCGTGATTGGAGAATTCATCAATGACACTATCATCCGGAAGATTAACTCCCAGCTGAATTAAGTGATTATTATACCCGACATTTTGAGTATGTGCTCACCGATGTAACTATTCTCCTCCATCTTGCAGCTATAGAACTTATTGGAGACTTCATATCTCTCAATCCGGTATTTGCTTGAAATATTAACTTCAACTCTGGAACATCTCATATGCTCCATGACGCTCAAAACGCCGTTGAAGACCCGGTTCTAAGCCGTAAAGCATGGCACATCGAACTATAGAGTAGTCATCAGCTTTGCTCGCCAGACGCTCACAACTTCTCGCGTTGTTCTCTGCAGCAGTTCGCACCCAGCGGTGCTTCCAGACGTAATTCTTCATGCAGCAATGAGGATAATCCTCGTTACGGACCCAGTCCGTAATTGCTACCATCATCTTTCAACTTTGTTTTCTCAAGGAACGCATTAAAATTCAACGGAACAACAAAGACGAGCCATCTATCTACAAGAAACATAGACAAGCAAAATACTATCAGTACTAAGTTCATGATAAATTTAAGTTCAATTAATCATATTAAAAACTCCCACTTAGAGACATCTCTCTAGTCATCTAAGTGTTTACGTGATCCAAATCAACTAAACCATGTCCGATCATCACGTGAGATGGAGTAGTTTCAATGGTGAACATCACTATGTTGATCATATCTACTATATGATTCACGCTCGACCTTTCGGTCTCCGTGTTCCGAGGCCATATCTGCATATGCTAGGCTCGCCAAGTTTAACTCGAGTATTCTGCGTGTGCAAAACTGGCTTGCACCCGTTGTAGATGGACGAGAACTTATCACACCCGATCATCACGTGGTGTCCGGGTACTACTGAACTTTTAGCAACGGTGCATACTCGTGGAGAACACTTCTTGATAATTTTTAGTGAGAGATCATCTTATAATGCTACCGTCAATCAAAGCAAGATAAGATGCATAAAGGATAAACATCACATGCAATCAATATAAGTGATATGATATGGTCATCATCATCTTGTGCTTGTGATCTCCATCTCCAAGCACCGCCATGATCACCATCGCCACCGCGCGACACCTTGATCTCCATCGTAGCATCGTTGTCGCCTCGCCAACTATTGCTTCTACGACTATCGCTATCGCTTAGTGATAAAGTAAAGCAATTACATGGCTTTTGCATTTCATACAATAAAGCGACAACCATATGGCTCTCGCCATTTGCCGATAACTCGTTACAAAACATGATCATCTCATACAATAAAATATAGCATCACGTCTTGACCACATCACATCACAACATGCCCTGCAAAAACAAGTTAGACGTCCTCTACTTTGTTGTTGCAAGTTTTACGTGGCTGCTACGGGCTGAGCAAGAACCGTTCTTACCTACGCATCAAAACCACAACGATAGTTTGTCAAGTTGGTGCTGTTTTAACCTTCGCAAGGACCGGGCGAGCCACACTCAGTTCAACTAAAGTGAGAGAGACAGACACCCGCCGGTCACCTTTAAGCAACTAGTGCTCGGAGCGGTGAAACCAGTCTCGCGTAAGCGTACGCGTAATGTCGGTCCGGGCCGCTTCATCTCACAATACCGCTGAACCAAAGTATGACATGCTGGTAAGCAGATGACTTATATCGCCCACAACTCACTTGTGTTCTACTCGCATATGACATCAACGCATAAAACCAGGCTCGGATGCCATCGTTGGGAAACGAGTAATTTCAAAAATTTCCTACGATCACGCAAGACCATGGTGATGGCATAGCAACGAGAGGGAGAGTGTCGCCCACGCACTCGTGAGACCGAAAGCGAAGCGTTATAACAACGCTGTTGATGTAGTCGTCGCCTTCACGATCCGACCGATCCAAGCACCGAACGTCACGGCACCTCCGAGTTCTGCACACGCTCAGCTCGATGACGATCCCCGGACTCGATCCAGCAAAGTGTCGGGATGAGTTCCACAAGACGACGGCATGGTGACGATGATGATGCTCCACCGACGCAGGGCTTCGCTTAAGCTCCGCGACGATATGACTTCTCCGCGCAGGGCTTCGCTTAAGCTCCGCAACGATATGACCGAAGTGGAATATGGTGGAAGGGGCACCGCACGGCTAAGGAACGATCCGTAGATCAACTTGTGTGTCATGGGGTGCCCCTGCCCCGTATATAAAGGAGCCAAGGGGAGGGGCCGCCAAGGGAGGCGCGCCAGGGAGTCCTACTCCCTCCGGGAGTAGGATTCCCCCTCCAATCCTAGTTGGAATGGGATTCACCGGAGGGGGAAAGAGAGAGAGGGGGGCCGGCCCACCTTTCCTAGTCCTAGTAGGACTAGGGGAAGGGGGGAGGCGCGCGGCCACCTAGGGCTGGCCCTTTCTCCTTTCCACCAAGGCCCACTATGGCCCATATAGTTCCCGGGGTTCCGTAACCTCCCTACTCTCGTAAATTCGATTTCACTCGGAACATTTCCGATGTCCAAATGTAGGCTTCCAATATATCAATCTTTATGTCTCGACCATTTCGAGACTCCTCGTCATGTCCGTGATCACATCCGGACTCAACTATCTTCGTACATCAATACTTATAAACTCATAATGAACTGTCATCGAAACGTTAAGCGTGCGGACCCTACGGGTTCGAGAACTATGTAGACATGACCTAGAACCATTCTCTGTCAATAACCAATAGCGGAACCTGGATGCTCATATTGGTTCCTACATATTCTACGAAGATCTTTATCGGTCAAACCGCATAACAACATACGTTGTTCCCTTTGTCATCGGTATGTTACTTACCCGAGATTCGATCGTCGGTATCCAATACCTAGTTCAATCTTGTTACCGGTAAGTCTCTTTACTCGTTCCGTAATACATCATCTCACAACTAACTCATTAGTTGCAATGCTTGCAAGGCTTATGTGATGTGTATTACCGAGAAGGCCCAGAGATACCTCTCCGACAATCGGAGTGACAAAACCTAATCTCGATTCATGCCAACTCAACATATACTTTTGGAGACACCTGAGAGTACCTTTATAATCACCCAGATTACGCCAGACGCTTTGGTAGCACACAAAGTGTTCCTCCGTAAACGGAGTTGCATAATCTTATAGTTGCAGGAACTTTGTATAAGTCATGAAGAAAGCATAAGCAACATACTAAACGATCAAGTGCTAAGCTAACGAAATGGGTCATGTCAATCACATCATTCTCCTAATGATGTGATCCCATTAATCAAATGACAACACATGTCTATGGTTAGGAAACATAACCATCTTCGATTAATGAGCTAGTCTAGTAGAGGCATACTAGTGACTATCTGTTTGTCTATGTATTCACACATGTATTATGTTTCCGGTTAATACAATTCTAGCATGAATAATAAACATTTATCATGATATAAGGAAATAAATAATAACTTTATTATTGCCTCTAGGGCATATTTCCTTCACTTTTCTGGGTCATGCCCGGCCGCGGAAGATCAACACGTCGCAGCCCCACCTAGGCATAACAGAGGTCAAGACGCCGGTCTAAACCTAAGCGCCAGGGTGCAGGCCCATCGCCTCGAGCACACCACTGCACGCTATGCGTGGGCGGCGGGCAGACCTAGCCTAGTGGCGTTCCCAGTCCAATCCGCGCCGCGCCGCCGCTAACGCCACGAAGTGCTTCGGCCGATACCACGACGCCGAGTGCCCATATCTTTCCCACGTAGTTGGTTAGTGCGTATAGGCCCGTGAGCTGACTCGGATCAAATACCAAGATCTCGTTAAGCGTGTTAAGTATCCGCGAATGCTGAACAGGGCCAGCCCACCTCTCTCCTAGGCGGTCTCAACCTGCCTGCCGCCTCCGCCACAAAGATCCACTCATGGGTGCTCCACCAAATTTACCCGACTTTAGTCACCACATGTATCATGTATAAGTATATAGTATATACCCGTGATCACCTCGCGAGTGATCACGGCCCGGTAGTATAGCACAGCAGACGGACAAGAATGTAGGGCCACAGATGGAAATACTAGCATCCTATACTAGGCAAGTAGGATTGCAGGTAAAGGTAACAACAGTAGTAGCAAGGACAGGCTATACATCAGGATAGGAATAACGGAAAGCAATAACAGGCTATACTACTCTAATGCAAGCAGTATAGAGGAGAGTAGGCGATATCTGGTGATCAAGGGGGGGCTTGCCTGGTTGCTCTGGCAAGAGAGAGGGGTCGTCAACTCCGTAGTCGAACTGGGCAGCAGCAGCGTCGGTCTCGGTGTCTAGCGGAAGAAGAGGGGGAAGAAACAATGAATATTTAAGCAAACAGATGCATGACGATGCAAAGCGTGAAGCTAGTCGTGCCCTAACGCGGTATGAGGTGATGCCGTTGAAGGGGGGAAACATCCGGGAAAGTATCCCCGGTGTTTCGTGTTTTCGGGCAGAGGAGCCGGAGGGGGAAAGTTGCAAGTTCGATAGGTTAGGGATGCGTGGCGGACGAACGGGCTGCGTATCCGAATTCGTCTCGTCGTTCTGAGCAACTTTCATGTACAAAGTTTTTTCATCCGAGTTACAAATTATTTTATATGAATTTTTATAGATTTTATCAATTTCTAGAAATAACATATTTAATTTAATTCGAAAAATGCTTATTGCGTCAGCATGACATCACCCTGACATCAACAGTCAACCAACCAGTTTAACTGGTCAATCTGACGCCTGGGACCCACCTGTCAATGACAATGGGGGGTTAACAGTGTTAAGACTAATCTAATTTAGCCAACTAACCTACTGGGCCCACCTGTCACGGGGTAATTAGGTTAAACTAATTAACTTAATTATTCTAAAACGTGGTTTGGCTAATTAAAGGGTGGGACCCGTCATGCGGGTAGTCGGGCGGTTCAACAAAGATGTTGACCAAGTCAACATGGTCAACAGGCCCACGGACCCACCGCAATGACCTGTGGTTGGCCCTGTGGCCAGCCACGTCGTGGCGTCGGCGTTTAGCCGGGCGGCCACAACGCGGGCGGCGGCTCACGGAGGTCATGGATTTGGCTCTGTGCCACCAAAATTGACGCTGGGGTTGCGCCGAACGGGAGTCGATGCCGTCTACTAGGACCGTGGCGTCGCGGAGTTCGCCAAGCCGACGGCGGCGAGCACCGAGGCGGATGCCGGAGCTTCGGGCGTGGCGGCTATGGCGAGAGAGAGGCACCGAGGACAAGGATAGGTGCGTTAGGGCCTCAAGACGTGCTAAGAACGACGACGCGGTCGGACGCGAGCCACGCTTATGTGGGCGTGACGGAGAGCTCGATCAAGGGCGGCGGGAGGTGAGCGCGACGGGAAGCGAAGCTACGGATGCAATGAGCTATGAGGGGAGGAGGAGGAGGTTCAGGGGCTCACGTCCGTTGCAGAGAGGGCCCGGGGAAGACTCGATGTGCTCGGGGCGACGCGGATTCCGGTGATGGCGACGGCGGAGCAGAGTAGGGAGACGAGGTTGCCGCGGTCTCTGCAGGGGCTCCGAGCTCCAGCCCGAGGTGGCGGGAGGCGTAGGGGACGACGGCGGGGCTGTTGAGCACGTCAACGAGGTGAGGGAGGGTCGGTGGCCGCGTCGACGGCGAGCAGCGCCGACGAGGTCGAGCGACTGAGATCGGGATCGAGCATGAGGAGAGGGAAGAGATGAGGTGGATCTGATGGGAGGGGGAGATCTGGCAGGGGGCGAGCGAGGAGGAGAACCCGAGGAGGCGCGGGTGCGGCATCCTTATCCATCCGCCGTCGACGGCGAAGAGGTTCGACGGGGGCGCACCCCTGTTTAGGCGCGGCCGGTGGAACAGTGCACGGGGAAAGAAGACGACAAAGGGGGACGGGGAGTGGGCCTGCGACGGTGGTCAGTCGGCTGGGCTGGCTGCCAGCTGGGCCGGTTGGCCCAGTGGGGGTCCTTTCCTTTTTTTTTGTTATTTGTTAGTTTTCTTTTGTTTTAATTTTCTTATTTTCTTCTGTTTTGGCTAATTGTTTGGGCACCAAATGAGTTTTGTAAAATATGAGAGCTGTCCCACAAATCACATCACAATAAATCATACCACCAAAAACAAGTTTGGGTTAATTATCATTTCGTATTTATTTTGTATTAATAAAAAGGTTATTAAATAATGTTTTCAGCCACTGTTTGAGGTTGTTTAAGTCACTTATTAAGTTTCAATAATGTTTTTTTACAATTTTATCATAGCCTCTGATTTATCTACTATTTATTGAACATCTTAGTTTTAACATTTGAAAAATTTTATGTTTTCTTGACTTTAAATTTTGAATTTGAATCGGTTTCGAACTAACGCGAGATTAGCTACAATAACCGAGGTGACGTAGCATCGTTAACGTGGGATTACTGTAGCTTAATTATCCGGGCGTCACAGATGTGCATGAGATTCATACATTTGTGTGATCGAAACCATAGTCTCTCCTTAACATGTGAATTTGTGAAATGTTTAGAAACGAGTTGGCTGTGGATCTGCAAGTTACTAAACTATGGATTTAGCCTTTATAATTGACTTTTTGCAGAAATTTGTACTTCACCCTTGGTGAAATTCCTTGTACTCCATTAGTTCGGGTTGTTACTAGATTTGCTATGCAAATATCCAGACTGTTTTTTCGTTGTGATCTGTGCCGGATAAGTATACATATTTTTGCGGGTAGCCAGATAAGTATACATGACATCAAGATAAGTAGAGCAGCGTGATCAAGAATGGATAAGTGTCTTCTTAAGTTGTGAAGTTCTCAGATCCCACACTCAATGAATAAGGGTATGCTTTTCTTCCTTGCTGTATCAAGATCAAAGGCATCCTAGGTTTCCCTCCCTGCGCCGCCACCCGCGAGGGCCCCCAGATCCGCCCGCGCGCCTCTGCTCCTCCTCCCTCCTCCCTCACCACCGCCATGGCGCGGCCGGGCGAAGCCCGACCGGTGCCGGGCGGCGGCGGGCCTGGTCTTCCCGTGCGCGACGGGCGGCGCGGGCCGCTCCTTGGTCTTGGCGCTGTGCAGAGCGTGGCGGTGTGGCCGGCTGCCTCGGTGGTGTGCGCCTCGCCGTGGCGGCCGTCCCGTCCGGCAGGCGGCGCGGCTGCGGGCGGCGTGGGCGGCGGCTGGGATCCGCCGGGCCTCGGCGGCTGCGTTGGTTCCCCTCCGTCGTGGGCGTGCGGTGGTGGTGCGACTCGGCCAGTGGCGGTCCGGCGACCTGATGGTGGTGGCCGGCGGCGCGCGTGGTGGTGGTGCTTCCACTTGGCGGCTCTCTGTGCGGGGAGGCAGGGGAGCGGCTTGGACAGGGGTGGCGGCGCTGACGGCGGCGTGCCGCAACGCTGGCGGGGAACTTTACGGGCCTCGGAGATCCCGGCCGGGCCTGTGCGGCCACGGGCCTGGTATGTTCCTGCTATTGCGTCCGGTCAGCTACCGTCGAGACGGTGGAGGTGGGGCCCTCCCGCGTGCCGACGGTGCTGCTGCCCTAGTCCCGGCTCCTCTCCTTCTTTGTGCGGACCATGCTTCACGGTGCCGTGGTGAGATGGCGTGAGAAGCTTCGTGACCGGGTTGGCGCAGGGTGAGGGTCTGTTTGGTGGCGAGCTCTGGAGTGCCTGAGGTGGTGGTTGGGATCGGGAGAAATCTCTGTTGGCTTGGCCGACACTGACGCGGTGGCGCTTGTGGGTACCGCCTGACCTTCCTGAAGGGCGTCGGGGCTACCCTTCCTCTCTCCTCACAGCGTACCGGGGGAAACCCTTGGCAGCAGCAGCGTCATCGTCGCGTTCCTTCTTGGAGGTGCTGATTGGTACCGGCACTTCGGATGCTCGGAGCTTGGTGGGCGATCTTAGGTGGGTGCAGCGGCCTCGAGGCTTCTTCGTTTTTTGTCGATCCGCCGTTGTTGGCATTAGTTTCTTTTCTATTTTCTCTTTCTTTCCTTTTGGGCGTGACTGTGCTGCTTCCGCCCCAGCACCTATCGTTGGATGTTCGGTTGGTTGCTTTGTATACAAAGCGGGGGGGAACCCTTTTTCGGCAAGATCAAAGGCATCCAGTATGCTCTACTTTATTAGTTTGTTACCTCGGTAATTCAGCTCAGAACATTGTCCGGTACTCAATGTGCCAACATTGTGCATTACTTGAATAAATCACCAGTTCACTTTCGTTCAGTTAATTGGATTTAGGCATCGCGCTCGAAAAGATTTCAAGTAAAGTTTACATCGAGTTATGTGTTCCGTGTAAACAGTAGGACTCAGTTTTGCTTTAGATGTATGCCTTTGGGTGGATGAACTCTTGGTTAAGCAACTGTCCTTTCTTGATTCATCCGAAGACAAGGGAGGGCATTAAGATCAACAACTGGTGTGAAACAGTTGTCATTATGGTCAGGTTTTATAAGTGCAAGGCTATGAGAAATGCATGTATTTTTTAATTTTCTAATTGATGTAGGTATTGTAAGAACTTCCGGTTCACTAATGTTGATCTATTGTTTTCCTTTTGTTCACTTTGCTCAACGAGCTGAATTGCTTAGTTGACCGTTGGCTTTATCATATTAGTGAAAACTTTGTAAATTGTTACTTAATGAGTCTTTTTACTTATCTAAATAGATTGGGACCCCAAAAACATAGTAGTTTGTAATTCATTCACATTTTTTTTGAAGTATACAGTCAGTCGAATATATGTACATTACAATGATCGGGAATTTTGTAACCCAAATTTTCACTCAGTTCATTGTTAGGTCCTGCAAAAAAAATTAATGGATAATTTTAGTCCTAAGTTTGCACCTTCTGGGCATTCATGTTTTTTGACGTTTTAAATCTTCAATTGTTTATGAAGCTAATCTTGGTAATTAATTATGTTGCACGGACTTTCAACGTGTTCCAACTTTTTCAAGTATTATCTGATTGTAACTTGACTTGTCATTCTATCTTTTGTAACTGATGGATTTTTAAACATGAAAGATCATATACTTTGGTTATTTCACTTCCCACTGATAAATTGATGGGGGTGTTTGTCACACAGCAAGCCTCTTTGTCGATCTAGCACAAAAAAAAAATATTAGGAAATTGCAGGATTTTGTGTTAAGGATATACTCACATAGAAGTTGTGATATACATTGTGAAAGAAGATGTTAACAGAATTGGCAAACGTGAGTTATGTTTTTCATTTTAATTTATGTAACACATCTTATGTATGAGCCAAGTTTAAATGTCCACTCTTTAATGTATTTGTCATCATTTTTAAATATTCTATTATGCTTGATCTCTACCATCATTATCACTGAAGGTCACAACATTTGTTCAGTTGCAATGCACGGGCAACTTACTAGTGAATTAAAAAAAACCACAATACTAAAAGAATGTGATTTTTTTTAAAAAATATTCATGAATTCTGAAAAAAACATTCGAATTAAAAAAATGTTCATGAATTTGAAAACATTCTCAGTTTTTATTTTTTTTTGCGAATTTCGAAAAATGTTCACGAATTTGAGACTATAGCCGGATTCCAATGACATCCCTGAATTTTTTTAAAAATGAATTCATTTTTCTAGATTCCCAAAAATATTCCGAAATTTATAAACAAATTATGAATTTCAAAAGTTATAAGAATGCTAAAAAAGAAATAGGAGAAAACCCGTAGAAGGCAAAAAAAAAAAAACTAGAGGCCGGGGTGGGGGTGGGGCGGCGGGGGTGGGGTGCGGGTTTGCTTGGAAGAATACGAAAATTTCTTCTCATTCTCGCCAAGTCAAGTGCGACTTGGTGGCACAGAGTGGCTTGGGCGAGAACGAGCATCCCCGCTCGCCTTAGGAGCGTGCGAAGTGGGACGACCCATTAGCGTTAGTTTATTAATTTCATTCGTTTTTGATTTGTACTTTTATTAATCTGTAAAATGGAAAATGTTATATTTAATTTTATTAAAAAGTTTAATATGCATACCAAAAATGTTCACACACCTTTTAGAAAATGCTGATAGCACTGAAAAACATGTTTGTGACATTTTAAAATGTTCTTGCGTTTCAAAGAAAAATGTTTGTTCATTTTTTATAAAATGTTCAATATAGAAATAAATTGTGTAATTCATAAAATATATTTACTACCACTAAAAAAATTCACGTGTTTTAAAAATATGTTCATTACATTTAAAAAAATGTTTATACAATGAAAAAAAAATCTGCGTGTAGTTCAAAAAATTCGTATAATGAAAAACCCTCAGCTTCTATTTAAAAAATGTTTAACACATATTCGAATAAATGTTCAAAACACGCATTTGAAAAAAAATGTTTTTCAGCCTGGAGTGTAGTTCGAGCTAGGCTCCGGCTTATTTTTTCCAGTATTTTGGGCTAGGCTTTTGTGCTTTAGATATGGCTTAAACGTGTAAATATTGAAATTCAGCATTTGGGTCAGGCTTCCCTGCTCCCGGCTTGATTTTAGGTCGGGCTCGGGCTTGACAAAATAGAGTATTCATGCTTTCGACCAGGCTCGAGCTGGAGAAAAGAAGGTCGGGCTTTTACAAGCCTAACACGAAACCCGCTTGGGCCGACATTTGCACAGGTTTAGATGATAAGCAAATTTGCCTAAAAAAAAGATGATAAGCAAATGAGTCGCTCTTCTCCAACTCTCGTCTAATGCGGTGGGACAATCAGAATGAAAAACAATGCCTAATACTCGACAAGTGTTTCTCCACCTGTTCCTACTGCCACGTGCATCATGCGAGCGTTCGCCACACGTTTAGCTCTTATTTTGTTTAAGTATGTGTAGCCTGCACCAGCGTGTGTTCCTTTTCTCCTGACCAAATCCTAAGATTCACCCCTCCTCTGTATGAATCTGTGTATCCGGACATAGATTACCATCTGGTGTATTGCTAGGGATTAACGTTTTAAGTAGGATAGGCTTGATCTCGAATTAGGTTTTTGCCCTGCTTTATGGCTAAAGCAACCACCATGCCCATACAGCAAGCTCAAGTTCACGTAAAGTAAAAATAGGTCCGTTGGGGCAACAACACAAAAGCAACAACACAAACATGCCAAAAAAAGTAACAAATAAAGAGGAAAAACAACAACCAAGTGATTGAAAGATCAACGGCTATGTGGCGGGGCAAGGTGAGAAGCTGCCATAGTCATCACGTCCATCATGCTGCCAAGCCGTTCACGATCTCGCCGCCTAGAGAGTGGGTGCCAGTCTTGCAAAACGCTAGGAATTTAAATAGAAAGTCAGTGGCCCGTTGTAAGAAGACCTGCTCAATGACCATCTTCTCACGCGTCGTCTAGAGGGTCCAGGTCGTCACCGCAACTAACCAAAATAGGCTTCTCCTCCGTGGTCTGGTTGGCCTGAGCTTCGAAAAACTCAACCAGGTCCAGGGCCTCCCACTCAGGCCCAAGAGCCTTTTGTCCAAAGCACCAAACAAAACAAGCCGCGAGGCAGAAAAAGAAGATGTGGTACCAATCTTCAGAACACCACAAAGAGGACATAATTCATCGTCAGACCCGTCCGCTTGATCACCTCCGTCTCTGATGGGAGGCGACCCCACAGAAGCTGCCACACAAAGATCTTTATCTTCAGAGGACATGGCATTTTTCACATAGGTATGGTCCATGTGAGCGACGACCTTCCGTGAGGGCGTGATATGCCGAGCCAACAGAAAAGAACCCCGAAGGGGTGAAGCGCCAAGACATGACATCCGGATAATTCGGGCGCAACATCAGAATGGCCGCCCGATGGCTGGCCCAGGCAACAGTTTCCTCGGATCCAACTATATGACAGAATGAGACATTGCAGCCTCCATTGTGGGTGGACGAGGAAACAAACAAGGGCTCTGCGCAGATAGCAAAGAAGTCTGGGAAGTCAACACATAGCGTAGATCCACTCATGTGTCAAGCCAGAAGAGCGTCTCACCCCATTGCCTATGAAGACAGAGAGCCCTAGACGTATCTCATTATTGATCAAATGAATGAACTTCCAGAACTGAGATTCCTCCCTAAAATCACACACAAGAAGAAGGCAACCCTGCAAATACTTTGCTTTAATAAGATGCAGCCGCGGGCCACCATACCTCTCTGAGGATCTGCCAAATCCATCTCAACATAAGGGTCACGTTAATGCGACAGGACGCAAGAATACCTTCTTTTAGTCTGGACGCAGCACAAAAATATACTATAGCTAGCCCCCACTACTAGGAATTTTGTAGCTTCTCCTTGAGCCACATCACCTAAATTATTTTAAATGTTGGATATACTAGATTAGTCTACGACAGCCATTAGATCTACACTTGGGAGTAGCTGCAACAAGCTCATGCACGCATGCATGCAATGCCTCTGGTAACTAACGTCTAAACATGCATGCGTCACCATTTATCACGATCGTTTATTTGATTTGTGGTTCTAGACAACGTATTGTAAACTCCATTGTCAAGCAATGAAATAATTGTTTTGTCGCTGCCGTTGGTGACTGCAGCTAGGTAGGTAGTTCTTTTGATATTCTGCTTTTCATTTTCAGTTTTACTTTCCTCTTTATCTACGAATTGGATTGTTGATCTCCCTTGAAATGGTTTCTATACTGTGGCTTTTACAATCTCAAGTCTTGACCCGTCAAGGTGCTAAAGTAAGTTCCCTTTATATATCAAACATAGAATCTCCGTCTTGCCGATATATCTTGCAGCCATATTTATTGGTGATTAAATTTCCCATGTTCACAAAATAATCTGACGTGCTCATTGGATCCAAAACCTTATTATTTTCCTTATGCATCGATCATTTGGTGCTTTAAGTTATACTGAAAAACTATTACTATCATCCGACCTATTTGCCCATTCAATTATTTTCATGCATATTGTGCATGTATATGCCAACAGTTGCAATGTGCATTTTAATTCTTCATTTCTCATACCAGCATAACACAAGAAATCCCGCGGCGACACGCGGGTATCTATTAGTAGTGACTTGAGTCCTAGACCCCCAAGTCCTTGGGCAACTAAATATGAGCCCAGTTACCCATATTACCCATATAGTTTTTTTTAGAACGAAGGCTCGAGAAAGAGCCCGGCTTTGAATTAACAAAGCCATCAACCAGCCAGGAGTTACATCGGACAACACCTAACAAGAGGAAAAAGAAAAAGACGACAGATACATGGTGCTACTAGACAACTTACAAACCTCAACAACACCAAGCACTACAACATAGTGGACAACAAAGCTTCGCTTGATGTCGATGAAGTCCCCAGCCGCAGAATGAGCACCATAGGCGAAGCGGAAGCACTAACAAGATGAGACCCATCATAGGCAGGGAGCATGCCCTCATCTGCACCAGGAGTGGTGAGCTGCAACAAACTACCCGAAACCATCTCCGAAGAGGACCCCTGCCCCTCGTCCTGGCTCGAAGGACGTCGTACCGTCGGAAGATGGGGAAGCTCACCCTAGAGCCAGATAAGATGGCAGCCACGAACAACCTTGAGAGATACCCAGCTCCGCCCCCAGCTGAGACGAGCTCGCCTTGGAAGATCCTCGCCCACACGCATAGAGCCACACACGAAGGGATGAAGCTATCAAGATCGAAGGTGCTGAGGAAGGACGCGCAGAACGATAAAATCAGACCACGCGACCGTCGATCCCCCAATCCCCAAATCGAACGCCTCGCATCTCTCGAACCACCGGCGGCACCTCCAGAAGGTGACGGCGAGAGCGCCGCTGCCGCCCCATCCAAAAGGATGAGGTTTTCACCCGGGCGAGAGGGGAGGGGAACGAACCTCGACGGAGCCTCCGGGGAGGGGCACGGCAACAGCTTGATGTCGTCACCGTCGTGGCGGGCCACACCGACCAAGGATTTCTCCCGGACTGCCGCAACTCCGCACCCCAAACGCACCAGATCCGGCGACTGTGGACCGCCAAGGACCAGCAGCGCCGGGGTGGAAGGAGCTATGAGAGGGGGAGGGAAAGACCTGCAGATCTGGCGCCGTCCGCGGAGAAGACCGCCGCGAAGACCAGCCACCAAACGACCGCCGCCACCACGCCGCCCAGCGGCGAGAAGGGCAGAGCAGCACCCGCGACCACTGCTCGCCGGAGGGCCAGCCGTCGCCTCTCCTTCCGAGGCCGCCGCCTCGACGTCCGAGGCTCTCCGCACGGAGGCGGAGCAGCAGATCCTCGCTGCCACCGTCCTCGTCGGCCGCCCTGGCTTGCCCGGAGACCTACTCTGGTGGCGGCGAGGGGGGAGCTAGCAGGGGGCGGCGGCGCGCGCTAGGGTTTCGTCGCCGCCCGAGTCGCCCCGAGCGGAGCGACGCGGGGGCTGGGGGGAAAAGTCTCCGTCCTGGTATTTTAAAGTGGGATGGGCTTGATGTTGCGCACTAATGCTCGTACCGACCTGACTAACATATTTGTGTTTTGTGAGACACCACAATCACCATAACCAACTCACATATAGGAGTAATAGCATAGCTAGTTACATACGACCAGTCCTTTACAAAGTTTGAGCTACGTAATTTTGTCTCAACCAATCAAACGAAACAACCATGCGGGAAATCTACATCTGTATTTTTTTTGTAGGATTATCTACATCTGCATTTCACGTGCCAGTAACCACAAAACGGAACTGCTTAAGCGTCGTGCTATGTTTTCAAAGTTCGGTCAGACCGAGAAGCGGTGCGGATGGATAGGCGACGTGCTGACGTGCGAGCTCACCAAGGACCCCGGGCTCTTGGGCGTCAGAGTTAGTTCCTGGAAGCACATCCCGCCGTCGCCGTCCTGGTTCTGATCCCGCCCGCTCTCGTTCTCCTCCAGCGACCGCCTCATCGTCTCCGGCGTGAAGAAGTAGGTGACGACGAGCCCGAGCAGGCTGATGGCTCCAAGAATGATCAGCGCGTACATCATGCCGATGCCGGGCTCGTACCCGGCCTGCACATCTCCCCTGTCCCGCGACTGCGACGCCCAAAGGAACCCCACCGAGCCAACGAGCGCGCCGACCTTCCCGGCGGCGGCGGATATCCCGTGGCACGTGGACCGGAACCGCGCCGGGAAGAGCTCGGCCGGCAGGATGAAGGTGGTGGTGTTGGGCCCGAGGTTGGCGGAGAAGAAGGTGAGCGCGTAGAGCACGATGTACCAGGCGTTCTTGGCGTTGCCGCGCCAGTAGTGGTCGTAGGGGCCGGCGAGCGCGAACAGGAACGCGGCCATGAGGAAGAACCCGGCCATCTGCAGGCGGCGCCGGCCGGTGCGGTCGATGAGTACGACGGCGGCGAAGTACCCCGGGATGGTGGAGGCGACGGCGATAATGGCCTGGAACCTCGCCACGTTGTACGCCTCCTGGAAGACGTTCTGGTGGCTCGCCGGCTTGAACCACGGCCGGTAGATCTGGGACTGGAACAGGGTGCTGCTGTAGTAGGGTATGTCGAGCAGGAACCACGTCGCCGCGCACCCGAAGAGGTTCCGGCCGTGCTCCCGCAGGAACCCGCGGGAGAAGAGGCCGTACTGAGCCGCCGGCGCGTACCCGAACGTCGCCGGGGTGCGGGGCATGGCCGCCGCGTCCTCCCCCTCGTATATCGCGTTCAGGTCGAGGTCGGTGAGGACGCAGCCCATGTCGCTGGTCGCCTTGAGCACGTCGCGCTGTACCAGCGCCGTAAACCTGCACCACCAGCAGCCAGCACCCATCAGGTGGAGTAGTTAGTTAGTTCAGTTAATTACTGAACTTTAGTTGGTTACTAGTTTAACTTTCTTTTTTGACACTACAGTTGTACAGTACGTTTCTACTTTATCTTTTGGTGTAATGAATCACCTCCTGATCGATCTGGTTTGTTAACTGCAAAGAGAATCTAAAGTGAACCAGATTCAATGCCGGTAGTATATGCCACTTCAATTTGATATGCCGGCCTGACGTGTGGTGTGACGAGGCCAATCCAACGAGATGCAGATTGATCCAGATATAGACACGCTCAACTTGCTTATTTTACAACGTATGCAAACTGTTTAAGTATGCTTATGCAACTTGTTCAAGTATGCTTAAACTTGACAGCCAGATGCACGACTAGTTCTAGAAGCTAGTGCAAGGTCAAACAGAGCTAGGCAACTTGATGATAAGATATAATAGTACTAAAACTAGGCAAATATAACCAGCAACCTTATGATGGTGACCAGAGCCTGGCACTTAGTTAAGCTTCGGCTTAGAGAAAATAATTAGGCAAACTGTGCCCAGGTTCGTTTACGGGGAGCAGACTGAATTCCTTCGTTGGTCAGCAGGAAGCTGCTGCTTCGTCGGATCTCAAGTATCCCGCGGTATATTCTTCTCCGCGCCATTTGTTTGAGATACCAGTCAGTGTACACATCGATCATTGCAGTTTAATTTAGTCTGCCAATCAATGCGGTGACTTGCTGAAATGTTTAGTGCAAGGCGTGCCACTCGGGCTCGTGTGTCTTACGGTGTTACTCGAATATAACCCAGGATTAACAATCAGGGCAGCAACAAATGCTATTATTAACTTACCAGCTGGGAGCCGTTCAAAGGTGCTCCCTCTATACCTGTGATTTAAACGCTTTTATATTTGTCTACAGAGAGAGTACTTCATGAACAGATTAGAAACATACACACAGTACGAGACAATCACCTATTAACTCTTTTTTGCGTAAAAAATCACCTGTAAACTGACTGTGCATATGGAACTAAATGTTGGAAACTTCCTAAACGCAGCTTCGAACTCTTGAACTGTTCATTTTACCCCTTGAACTCTTGAACATAGACAATATTTTGATCACGGTTACTCCCAAATGTGATACTACTACGGTTTGACTCACTCGAGGCTCTTACCCGGCATATGAAAATAAAATTAGATCAATCTCTAAAAAGTGCCTAGAGATATCTTACTGTCTATGTATACATGCAAAGTGATGACAATGTACTGAAACTTAGGAGTACATGATAACACCCTGTATGAATGTCGCTCGTACAGAGTAGTAGTACTACGTTAGGGAAATACGTGTACGTGGTCCAGGACACGTAGTGCATCAGTTCGGGGTTAGGACTTAGGAGTACTTAGGACAACCAACGTACGTACCTAGCTGTTTCTGGCATGGCCATCCTCCAGTAGAAGGTGAGCCCGGCAGGGACGGCGCCGGCCATGAGTATGACGCGCCAGGCGAGGTCGGCGGCCTCCGGAGTGTCAAGCGGGTTCGGGTGGCCCGTGAACCGGTCGAACGCGGCGGCGACGACCATGGTGACGCCAGAGCTGGCCAGTATCCCAAACCCTTGCATGGAGAACACGGCGGCGATGAACGCCCCCCGCGTGCGCTTGTTGGCGAACTCCGACATGATGGTCGCCGACAGCGGGTAGTCCCCTCCGACGCCCACCCCGAGGATGAAGCGGAAGAAGCAGAGGCTGGAGAGCACGCAGCGGCGCGTGCGGCAGATGGAGAAGCCGCTCCCGATGGAGCTGCACACCAGCAGCACCAGGCACGGGCCGTACACGCGCCGCCGCCCGACGCGGTCGCCGAGCGCGCCGAAGAGGAGGTTCCCGACCACCGCGCCCAGCAGGGCGACGCCGACCGTGGCCGAGACGACGGCGGGCGGCGTCACGCCCGGCCTCCCGTCGCCGGCGGGCGAAGGGTAGTACACGCGCCCGATGATCTTCATGACGGGCACGATGCAGAAGAGGTCGTAGGAGTCGGTGAAGAGGCCCATGCCGGCGATGATGATGGCCTTGAAGTGGTAGTACTGCGTGCGGGCGTGGTCCAGCGCCGTGAGCACGCGTATCGGCGCCATTCCGGACCGCCGCCGCGGCAGCTACCGATCGGCCGAGCGAGAGCCCGCGGGGAAAAGATTGGAACCTGCGGTCGGGTTTGATTAGGGAGGGCACTGATCTGACTGCAACTTAGATTTTGCTTTGTTTTATCAGGCGCGAGGTAGATGGTGGCCGTACCGGTGATGGCTACGTGCTGGAGTAAAGAAACGGCCGTGCGCGTTGACATGGGCGAGTATGTGCCGGGTGGAACTGAGATGCGGAGGAAGATGCCACTGACTCGCTATCTAAGAGCATCTCCAATAGCCGCCCAATGCGTGGCGTCAAAAAATAGGTTCTGACGTGTAAGTCGTTTTTTAGTATTAGCAGACGTTCTTCCAACAATGTCAGTAAAATATGCAGCGCGCCCGAGTCCAGCGGTTCCAATCAAGCGGTCCCATCTGCAGCAGCCCAGAGTTTGCAGCGCGCGCGATCGAGCACACTAAATATGCCGCGCGCGATGCCTTTTTAATGCACGCGCTGCACTAGTTATAGCGCGCGCGCTTTTTGTGCGGCCGCTGGAGACTTCAAATCAGGTCCGCGCGCTAAAAACAACTTTTATACCGCGCGTCGCTTATATATCGCTTCTGTTGGAAATGCTCTAAGACTCTCCTGCTCCATTAACGGGCCACAAGCATTTTACGGAGCCATCGGAATAATAATAATTGATCTGCTAATTTCTCAATCGAGAAATAGTAGGGCATCTCTATCTAAGGGATTTTTTTGGGTTACCATTTCTTTCGATTCGGACCAAAAAACCCGGTTTCCTAAAACTCTCGAAACTTTTGTTATTTTTTCGTCTGAAATTGTCAAACAAAAACTGGATTCATTTTCTTCAAACCAAGTGCTATTCTTCTCGGCAACGGCGCCGGAAAAGCACGATGACTTGCGAGTACACATGGCTATTGTAATTCATTTTTTTTGCGCATAATAAAGAGGCACTTCCTTGCGTGCGAAGATATAGCTGGTGGGTCCGAGCTGTCATTGGGAGTATTCATTTTTTTGGCGTAATAAGAAGATACTTGCTTGCGTGCGGCCATGGACCATGTGGGTCCCAACTGTCAGCCTCTCCATGTACATCCCTTTTTCGATATTGTCGTTTGTTGACAACGTTGATCACACCGTGCCGAGAACACAAGCGCGATGGACGACGGCGAGACCCAGAAAGGGAATGACCCGGAGGCGGCGAAGCCACAACAGTGGAGGGATGTGGGTGAGTAGAGGGATGGCCTGTCCAGCGATGGGAGTAGTAGGGGGCAGTGAGGGCTGCGCGGCAGCACAGCCGGCCACGGGAGGCGGGAGCAGGCGGTCCCGCCGACACTGGATTTGGCGGCTGGAGCAAGAAGATCAGAGATTGAAGAAACACGACGGTCGTTGGATTGACATCCAACTGCTACGTTTGCTAGAATCGTTTGTTGACGTATATATTAAGTAAAAAAATCTTGCATACGCGTCAACTTAATAGGCCCACAAGTCAGACCATTCCCTATTATTTTAATAATTTATATATAACTTATTGTAACTTCTTATGTAATTTATTGCATTCCGTTTTTTTGGTCCAGGTCAGGGTTAAAAATTTAAATGAAAATTCACATATTTCTGTGGGTTCCAAACTACTTTTAGTATTGAAATGTCGAGCTAGATTTAAAGTACTTTGAAGATATATTTAAATTAGGTTAAAGCCCAGTGAAATTGAAATCTGAAAATGTGAAAAAATTCAGAAATTATAAAGTAATTGCCAATTTGTCATCTGTTTTTTTATTTACTGCCCATTCCATATTACTTTCAAGATTTGCACACGTCTTGAAAGAGTTGCAGCCCATCAGGGCGTAGAAAAATAAGTAGGCCTCGATTGGGTATCCTTCAAAAAAAAAACTAGGCTCATTTTCACAAAGAAAAAATAGCTGAGCTGCTCATGTGGTGAACGCAAAATATAGGCCTGGGCTAGACGGGCCACAGCCCAGTTGAAACCCTGCTCCGTCTCAACAATAACAAAAAAAAAACCGCTCAAGCAGCTACGTCCCAAGTGTCAGCCGATCTTGTGTTGTTCTCTTGTCTATTGACTATATACGCTGACAATGTCATGGGTCCCAGATGTCAGGAAACCACTAGGAGGAAGTATTTTCTTTTTCCATACGCTGACATTGGAGTATATATAACAAAAAAATGAGGAACTTCCTTGCGTCCGGCCATGGACATGGTGGGCCCCTATTGTCATCCTCTCCACGTACAGTCCTCTGCCGATTCCTCTTGTTTGTTGACCATGTTGACAACACGAGAGGGCGGCACCGCGGCGAGCACACCAAAGCGTGCCGAGGACGACGGCGAGGCATCAGACATCAGCGTTAACGATTTAGGAGACGGTGGGGCTGCGATGCTTACACTGAGGCGCAACCAACCGTGGGAGGCGGAAGCAGGCGGCCCCGCCGGCGCTGGTTTGGTTTTGGCGGCTGGAGGAAGACAGGACTGAAGAAACACGATAGACTGTGTATAAAGCAAGAGTTTATGAACAACATATATAACAGAAAACAACTCGTACCATAAGTTTCTCGACACAGTTGGACCTGTTCAACGGGTGCAGCAGTGGCACACATATTCCACGTGGCCTACCACCATTGAAATGCCCCACAAGGACCTCAGGACGATCAATAAAAGTGTAGGAACTTGTGGATGTCGTCCCAGTCAACTTCAGTGCCATCAGTAACAACCGAGTTCTTATAGAATAACAAACGAGTAGCCTGCTTAACTTTGAAAAAACCTACAGGTGCCATCAATTATAAGAAATATTAGTTAGAAGTAGCATCTTCGTGAGACATTTGTTGCTACTTCTAAAGTTAAATTATGATTAGTTAGACATAATAGGTGGATTAAGAAGTAATCGAGGCAACAAGCAAGAACCAGATACAAAACTAACATGGATGATGAAAATAACGAAATTCCCAACTCTCTCCGTGGGTCCTTGAGTTGCTTAGAATTTCGAGGATTCGCGAAACGAAATGCAATAAAATATAATATGCATGAATGACCTATGTATAACATTACAAATTGAAAATTTGGGATGTTACAAAATATGATTGTGATATGATATTGATATTAGTTAACATACACATTTAATTGGTTAGCTAAAGGTCCCACTTGAGTTTCCAAATGCATGTCGCGACATATAGAGAGACAGCAGAATTGCATTTCTTTGCCACTTGTTGACTGTACTTTCTTGTCCATACCAAATCTTAGTTGTTGTTTCAAAGCAAACATCGGTAATCCCACTGCCACGGTCAACACTATACTCATCATGCTTACGGTTTCGCCATTTTATGATGACCACGACCAGCCTACGTGGTTCGTGTCGTAATAGCACTTCTCCACCCATCGAGCTAAACAAGTTTAGTTGTACAAATTCAAATATGATATTATACTGATATTAGTAAAACTGAGAGATGTTTAATTGGTCAGCTAAATGTTCCTACTTTAGTTTCGAAATGCATGTGAGCCACATATGGAGAGACCAGAAGGAATAGTATTTCTCTGTGCGCTCTGGTTCATCATGGGTGGGAAACCGACATTGTATAGAAATACTTGTAATATCTTCAATCTGCTTGCTCTTCTGCTATTCTTTAAGACGATCCTCTTCTCTTCTTTAATAAGTATGTTCCTTGTTGGGAAGAGTAGCAGAAACGTTTGTGGTCGACTGGTCAGGTCGAGTTGTTCTCCCTTAGTATATTTTGAACCTGTCAGGTCAGGTCGACTTGTTCTTCTTGACTATATGTTGAAGCTATCATCTGCGAAGTATCATCACTTCTGGAGCTCTCATATTTTGAGTAGTAGGCCACATTATATTAATTCACACACCAAATTACAACATTCATGGCATCTCTCAGAAGAATTGCAGAGATAGCACAAAGCGGTTTACAGGGAGGCAGTATTGGATTCGAATCACTTCTGCATTGCAAAGATAATCTCACTTGTTTTTATGTTTTCATGCATGTCAGGTATTGAGCATTATCAAAATTAATATGAGAATGGGCGCACGATAGGAATATTGCGGAACAATCCACTAGCTAACAAACTTGGCATGGTGGAGGATGGCCTATCTTGTTCACCCATCAAGGTGCTTGCTCTAACTTGGCAAGGTTGTATTGGTCGCACATATTTTATATCTGATCTCTTGCATTACTTCTACTTTGTTACACCATCTTCTTAGTTTTAGCATCATATATGAGTATATTCCATACCTATCCATTTTCTGTACCTATTCCATGTGTCGTCATACTATGTTTTTCCAGCCAAATGTTGTTCTTTCGTAATAGATGTACAAAAGGAAGAGGGTGAGTGTAGATCCTCAAGGAGTACAAACTAGGTATTTGGAAAAGGTAGTGATACCTGATAAATCAGATAGATCAGCAGCCACAAAAAACACAGACCCAACTGTACCACACTTTACCCCTACTCCACTGGCCAAACCCCTAGTAGAACTGCTGAGAGCCCAGCGTTAGGTACTGTCCATGATATCAATTCAAAATTTGAACTCCTAAATTTATGCATGTGCCTTACCTTCTCTCTTGTATGAAAACTAATTTCATATGAATCTCCTTGCTCAAAGGATCATAGGATCTCACAACAGTACTGGGCTCTGCGTTGCTCTTCTCAGTACCTCTTGCCCTTTGTCAGCATACTTACACTCATTGTTGTTTGATTATGTAGCATCACTATAATGTTCACTTCTTTATCCTCCCTTTGCTTGAAATTATAAGATCTATATTTACTCTTAGATAAATGTAGAATTAACACAATGGTTATGAAGTTTTGGATTTCTCATGTAAGTACCTGTTGATCAATTGGATGTGTTTAGAACTTAATAGTGCTAGATACATCCATTTGAGCGACAAGTAATAACGGACGGTGGTGGTATTACTGTACTTGCATCACGAGATAGTTTATTGTCTAGCATTACTCTGCATCTTATCTGCCCTGCCCTCCACTTTCTCCAAATTATCATATCTACATTTACTCTTACCAAAATGTTGAATAAAGCCAATGCCACTGCACACGTTGCTGTCTGCATTCCTCTTGTCAATACCTTTTGCCTTGTAACCCTGTACTTAATTAATCGCTATTTGATTATGTATCACCAATCTGCACCTGAGCTTCATTATCCTCTGTTTCTTCTAATATTATTTGATCTATATTTACTCTTTGCAAAATGTAGAATAATGGCAACGCTTATAAATAATTTTCTTTGGGGAATTTATTGAATTATCCTTCCATCAACATGGAGAAGGGCTTTTTCCAGCCCGTGTTAACATGTAATGTAAGTTCATCCTTCTCAAGCCTTCAAACTTTGTTCTAGTATAGAGTTGTATAGGCATCATTTCCTCCACTTCTGTTTACTTTGCTGTTTACATCTGATTGGATGTTTGCAACAACTACCGATTTTAAATTGTAGTTGTAAAACATGTTCCTTATCTTGAAACAGATCCATTTATTTGCTTATATAATTGTGAAACCTGTTACGTGTCTCCTTGTTTCTCTTTCAGAGTCATATCTCTTATGCGAGGCAGAACTTTAGGGAAGATAGTGAGCCAAATCATATTGAGGACAGCGAGATGACCCCAAGGTCCTGTCTTGATGAAGACAGTGAGTTGAAGCTACTCACCAGCAGGTGTGAGACAACCTTTGTGTAGTCGCTGCCTCAATCAGTTCGACTTCTTCAGTGTCAACTTAAAGCGGAAAGACTTGCTTCAGCTCAGCTCCGACAATTGAAGTCAAAGATGCAAAGAAGACGTCAGAGGACTGCCTTGCACACTATAGTGCCATACAGCTAGGGATGGAGCATCTATCGTTGATACAACTGAGGTCTCATCAGCTTGTTCGGCTGCTTGCGGGGCCCGTCCTGGCCAGGCCTAGTGCGTTCTGAAGTGCTCTCGGTTTTGTATATTCTTTTGTCGGCGCGTTTATATGCATTGGTGGCGACCTTTGATGCCCAGTATATGTAATCTGCGGTCACATTGCGCTTTATTATCACAGGTAGCGAACTTTGATTCCAAGTGGATGTAATATGCCATAATTTCTTTAGTGTATAGTCTAGGTTTATTCTTCGGTTGGTATGCTGTAATTTAGGCCGGAAGGTTCAGTGGATCTCACTTTGTCAGTCTTCAGGCTGGCCCGTTACTCATATGGGCCAAAACGTGGGCCTATAATCATCTTGGGCCATTAGCAGGTCTAACCCTATAGTAGTTTCCCGCCTTTAACAGGCCGAGTAAAGTTCTAGCCAGCTGGGCCAGAGAATACCATGGGCTTTGGACAGGCTAAAACCTAGATTGGGCCAGCGTTGGGCCAAAAAGTTCACGAATGTACAGTAAATCGCCTAAGGCCCATGTTTGGCCCAAATAGGACGAGCAGTTAACATGCCAAAATATATCTCGGGCCTGTTTGGCCCAATAAAATTATGGGCTTTAAGCAGGCCGGTATCCACGCGGGCCATAGGCCCAAAAGTGTCACATGCCATTATCGGATGGGCTGTAAGCAGGCCGGATTCAACGCGGGTTGTAATTAGGCCCAACTGTTCCACGGGCTATTAACAGGCCGATATGCCTGTTGGGCTGAAACTTATCCATGAAGACTACGGGCCGTTAAGAGGCCTAAAGTTACTTCAGACAAGAAATAGCCCAGTTTCTGCATGGGCCGTTAAAGGGCCTAAAGTTAAATCGGGCCGACAACGTCCCAGATGCACGACGGGCCGCTAACAGGCCGAAATTACTATCGGGCCGAACTGGTTAACGGGCATTTAACAGGCTGAAATACAAACATGTCTTAGAATGGGCCCAAAAGAACAGTGGCCTGTTAACGGGCCTGATCCGATATGGGCCATAATTTGGCCCAAAATACGGCAGGCTGTGAACAGGCCCGGTCGGCAAGATCAATTTTGCCGAAAACATGGCAGGCTGTTAACGGGCCAGCCCACTAGTGTCTGAAAAAACATGGTGGGCCTTTAGCTGGGCCGGCCTTTTCACCGGAATGGGCCTCTGTTGGGTCGTGCCACGTGTCGACGTATCATAGGCGCCTCCTGTCCAATGAGGGGATGACATCTGTCCCAACGGTGAGAAAACACGTGTTTCCTCCGGCCAATGAGAATTTTACACGTGCAAAATCTCCATTGGTTCGGGCTGTTAACGGGTTATCGGATCCAAAACCGGACCCGATAGCTTAACGGCGACCCATTATGGTCGATGCCACGTGTCGGTCACCCTTGACGAAAGCACTTCTATGACGCGCGATTTATCTTCATGGAAGTGGACACTTCCGTGATGATAATTTTGGTAATGTCATGGAACACTACTACGACAGCACAGGTATGACTATCTTGATTCTGTCATAAAATCGTCATGGGTGTACATGCATGACAGAAAACATGACCTACTGTGACAAACACGTATCATCACAGAAGTGTATTTTTTGTAGTGCCAGGCTGCCGAAGTTTCCGAGCTTAATCGGAAACTGAAGTTCGCCGATGACGAAATTGACCGTATTAACAAGCGGTTCGATGAGACGCAAGGTATGCGTGTACTTTTAAAAGGTTGATAATATACCTGAAGTGATATGCAAATTCAGAGTTTAAGTCATGTACTGCTGTGATGATGTCTGCAGCTGGCGCGACCGAGGTCGAGATCCTCAAGAACGCCCTTGCCCAAGCCAAGCAGGAGGCGAAGGCGAATAAAGCAGCCGCTGACAAAGCGGTTGCGGAATTAAAGACCGAATAGGTCGCCTGCCGCCAGCACGAAGAGAGGGTGGCCCAAGTGGAGCAAGAGCTGAACGACACATCGGCCAGTGCGAGGCCTTGGAGGAGAAGACTACGGCCCAAGCAGCCGAACTCGCCAAAGCCCTCCAAGAGGTCAAAGATGCGCGGACCTAGTCCTGGGATGCTCGTGAGTAGATCCGGCAGGCCGAACAGATAGCGGCTGGTAAGCCCTTTCTTTTGCAGAGTATATTTGGGGGTCAAAGATATGCCTTGCTCACTCGACTGTGGAGTCTCCAGCCGCCTTTGTGGATCTTCCGAGTAGTGCCGCCGACGCCACACAGTTCTTCCGAGCCCAGGAGGGGAACTCGACAGAGAAGCTGTTCTGGTCACAGTTCCTAGCGCTGGAGCACCCAACGCTGTTGAACAACCAGATGAAGCAACTGTCGGAGTTGCATAGGATGTCCGGCTTGGCCATGAAGGATGCCATAGTCTGACTTTGGCCAGCTGAACCCATTCCTAGCAGCTACTTCGGCTTGGTGAGGCGACTCGTCGATGCGCTGCCCCGAGTCGAAGCTGTGTAGTGCTCGGTGTGCATAGAGGGTGCGTGAATGGCCTTTGCCCGTGTCAAGATGCACTGGGCGAAGATGAAGGCCACCGACGTGGCAACCACAAGCCCGCCAGAAGGCAAGGACCACCGCAAGCCGGAGAGGTACTTTGAAGATGTCCTAGCGGGTGCCCAAATAGTAGAGGGCCAATGCTCAAAGGATGTTATATTTGAGTAAATGTATCAGGGCTGTCCAAAATTTGTTTTATGAACCAAGGCTTGTAATATTTTTATGCCTTTATCTGGAATTATTTTGCTCCTGTGCGGCCGTTTTAGTTCTGAAAGTTTGCCAGTCGTCGGCTTCATCCCCCACGGAGATGCTACGGGGGTGTTCGGTATAGCGCGTTATCACACTTGACCCAACTTCTTGGTCCTTAAAGGAGGTGTTTGCGCAGCGAACCAGGCAATCAGACTATGTGGCTTTATTACTTTCACTTAGCCATAGGAGTTTGACGGTGGGGCTAAGTACTAGCCACTGGTGCGTATGTGGCCGTCCGAACTAGGATGCGTTTGTCGCTTGGCTAGACGAAGACTAGCCCTTTGTGTAACACGGAGCAAATCACGAAAGATTTCTAGTAAGTCACCGAATCGCCGACCAGCTCTCGCCATATCATGACAGTCAATTTTCGGCTTTCTCTACTGAGGTGTTTGACTGGAGGAACCAGAAACACAATCGCAGTAGTTCTCCCTTTACTACCTTAGCCGAACTAGCAGAACGTAAGGTGGTTATCACAAGAGCCGGGCAACCCAACTATAGACCAAAGACATGATTCAGAGCTGATGCATATAATGCAATATTCGGGACGCCAAAGTATACCCTAGAAGTGTTCGGACTTTTGAAAATATAAGTGGCCGAATAGAGACCCCGACATTCAGGCCGGACCAAAGTATATGTGGCAATCTGAAGCAAGGAGGGAATACAGATGGTAAAATAAACCAATACCGAGCAGGGGTTGGCAATAAAATGTTTCCTTTATACTCTGATCAATATGTCAAGACGTTCTATTACAGATAATGCCATAAACATCAGGGCTATTTTACATGCCGAGAATTAGTACACAAGGGGAAGCTGTATACAGGGCCTAAAAAGGAAAGGTAGTCTTGAAGATCCCATTGATGCCCTATTGCACATCCGCGCCATTTCTCCTTGGTAAAAAATCCTTTGAGAGGTGCAGCCGACGGTCGTTTATACAAAAAGGGGCCTGGAAAAGAGCCCTTGCACGACTGTAGGGTAGCTTGGTTTCAATGAACCTGTAATTTGAGAGAAAAAAGGAAGGAAAAAAAGGTTCAGGTCCAAATAGGGTCAAGCCACACTATAGACCATGTCCGCAGTGTGCCTCCGTCGTTGCCCAAGGTATTTTAAGTGCGGAATTATGCACACGCAGTACATATGCCGCGGTTTTATGGGGCAATCGACGGAGGCGAAACTGCTAGTCCAGCTCTGGATCCACCGAGTTGTCGATCTACAGAGTAGGTCGGACTCGCTTAGTAGTGTCCGGGGTCTTGATGACTGATGAAGTGTTCGGCTTGATGAGGCTGCTCTGCACCTCAGCTGAAAGGGCTGCGGTGTGCTCCTCAGTACGGAGGGAGCGCTGCATGTTTCCATTGACTGTGATAACGCCACGCGGTCCGGGCATTTTGATCTTTAAATACGCATAGTGCGGGACTGCATTGTAACGGGCGATGGCAGTTCGTCTGAGCAGCTCATGATAGCCGTTGCAAAAGGGGACAATGTCGAAGATCAAGTCTTCGCTTCGGAAGTTATCCGGTGAACGGAAGACTACTTCCAATTTTAACGAGCCTGTGCAGCGGGCCTCTACGCCGGGTATCACTCCTTTAAAGGTGGTGTTACTAGGCTTGATTCTTGAAGGATCAATACCCATTTTACGGACAGTATCTTGATAAATCAAGTTAAGACTGCTGCCACCGTCCATAAGGACCCGAGTGAGATGATATCCATCAATGATTGAGTCAAGTACCAGGGCCGCCGAACCTTCGTGCTGGATACTGGTTTGGTGGTCCCTGCAATCGAAGGTGATCGGACAAGCCGACCACGGGTTAAACTTTGGGGCGGCAGGCTCTACGGCGTAGACATCCTTTAGTGCGCGCTTGCGCTCCCTCTTGGGGATATGTGTGACATATATCATGTTCATTGTTTTAACCTCAGTGGGAAATTTCTTTTGTCCCCCTGTGTTCGGTGGGCAGGGCTCATAATCATCCTTGCTTTGAGGCCCTTTTCCCCCTTGTGTTCGGTATTTAACTTACTAGCCTGCTTAAAAACCCAGCAGTTTTTTTGGACTGGTTGGCAGGCTTGTCGGGGGTGCCATGAATCTGACAAGGCCTGTCGAGTATCTTGTCTGAATTAGATGGACCGTTCCTATTTCCTTTGAATGGCTTCTTCTGCTGACCGGGTTTAGAGCCACTAAATCCGGTGTCGACCGTTGTTTCTTCAGTTTCATCATTATTGTTCCGACGCTTGTTTTGTTACGTCGTGGCCTTCCGTTGCCATCCCTGGCCTCCGAAGTGCCCGGGTCGCTTGTACTGTTGCTTCTACGAGCCAGCCAGCTATCTTCGCCCGCGCAGAAGCGGGTCATGAGTGCAGTAAGAGCTGCCATAGTCTTCGGCTTTTCCTGACCGAGGTGTCGGGCGAGCCATTCGTCACGGGCGATGTGCTTAAAGGCCGCTAAGGCTTCGATGTCTGGACAGTCAAAAATCTGGTTCTTTTTAATTAAGAACCAAGTCCAGATTTTGTGGGCTGACTCTCCAGGTTGCTGGACTATGTGACTAAGGTCATCGGCGTCCACTGGCCGGACATAAGTACCTTGGAGGTTGTCTCGAAAGGCATCCTCCAAATCTTCCCAGCTGCCAATAGAATTCTCTAGGAGGCTGTTTAACTAGTGTCGTGCTCGTCCCTTTAGCTTTAGGGGGAGGTATTTAATGGCGTGGAGGTCGTCGCCGCGAGCCATGTGAACATGGAGAAGAAAATCTTCAATCCATACAGTGGGATCTGTCGTTCCATCGTATGCTTCAATGTTTTCGGGCTTAAACCCTTCTGAAAACTGGTGCTGCATTACCTCATCGGTAAAGCATATGGGGTGTGCAGCGCCTCTGTATCGGGTAACGTCACGACGAAGTTCGGATGACATCCATGTTCGGTTTTCGGCCCGAGTTTGGTTATGCTTATCGCGCCAAGCTCGATGGCCATCGTCTCGTGTTGGAGCGCGTCCCCTTGATCTGTAGATTGATCTAGTCTGAACGGCTCTATTGACCAGGTAGAGGATCGAAAGTATGTCTAGAGGGGGGGTGATTAGACTACTTGACCAAATAAAAATCTAGCCTTTTCCCAATTTTAAGTCTTGGCATATGTTAGCAACTTAGCACAAGTCAAGCAATCAACCTACACATGCAATTCTAAGAGTATAGCAGTGGAATGTAAATCATTGCATATCAAGGTAAAGGGGAGGAGTTTGTGTCACGACCGGTTTTCCTGGTATTGATTTCCCAGAAAACGGCCCTTGCGCTCACCAGCCCCAGGATTACTGTTAGCTGATGAGGCACCAACTTGATACAGAAATTCCAAGCAAAATACAAAATATGTAGTACAAGAACATTCTGGCCTGTGAGTACAACAAACGGTTTCTAGTGGTTGATGGCGGAAGCGGTTTGTGGATCATAAGCGTCTATGGGACTCCATTTCCCACAGGAACAGCTGAACAGGTTAACTCCTATCTTGCGAGGCTACTATCATCATTGCGTAGGTTCGGGGCTGTCATCGCTTCGCTCCTCTCCATGCAAGAAATCTGGCCAAGACAATAGCGAGGACAAGCCAGTGAGTACTTTGAATGTACTGCAAACATTATGAACACAGGTATAATATAACAAAACATGTTACGAAATATTCTATGATCTAACGTCGGTCATAAAATAAAAATCTCGATGCATGCACGCGGTTATTAATATGTAACAATGAATATGTAATGGCGGTAGGAATAAAATGCACCATTTGGATATACAGGCGGCGTCTCGAAATGATGGTAAATAATGAGCATGCCTCGATCGAGGCGTCTGGCGACACCACATAAAGGGCTTATAAAGTAAATAAATAACAAGCATGCCACGATCAGGCGTCTCGGAGACACCACATAAAGGGCTTATAAGGTAAATAAATAACAAGCATGCCACGGTCAGGCGTCTCAAATGACACCACATAAAGGGCTTATAAAGTAAGTAAATAACAAGCATGCCACGATTCAGGCGTCTCGGCGACACCACATAAAGGGCTTATAAGGTAAATAAATGACAAGCATGCCACGATCAGGCGTCTCAAATGACACCACATAAAGGGCTTATAAAGTAAATAAATACCAAGCATGCCACGATCAGGCGTCTCGGCGACACCACATAAAGGGCTTATAAATAATCACGGGGAATATCCGGGAGGTAGAACCATCCGGGGATACTCGATAATTCAAATAATATAACGGGTTAGTCCATAACAAAATAATAATCATGGTCCTCACAAGTCACAAGTCAGGCACCAAGTTTGGTTTAACAGTTTCTCCTCCGAAGACCGACACTAAGACCGACACTTGACCCACCCCAGACTGTAGTCCTTAACCATGGACACAGCTATTCGAATAGGTTTAACCTCTGAAGAGGGTGTACTCTTTACCCACGAGTAACGGATTCCTTTAGTCTATCGGGACTAATTCCATTTACGGTCTTTTAATTGAAAACACGCCTAACTCGCACACACCAGCTTAACTTACCGGTGTCTGGAATCACCCACGACACCTGTTAAGCAAACTCTAAGTGGGGAGGCTACAACCTCACGTAGCATGGGATCAAATTTATATCGCGCGCTCTAAGGGGTGGCCTCCCCTCTCGGTCCCAACCGGAAACACCCATGCCCCCAGACCAGGTAGCCTGCCTACCAGCTACAACCGGTATCTTCCACCATGGCCTCTCTGTACGGTGTGTGCTAGAAATGGGTTGACGACTTACTGAACTGTACCCTACTTGTTCTAGGGACAAGTGGTAGTACGAAACAAGTATGGGGGTTACTGGAACAAGACTCGATCTATGGTCGACTCGGGAGGTTTAAGTATTCCCTGCATGATTAGCATAACGAATATATTTCATCCAACAGACAGAATCACCACTCATCATACCCCCTCATGCCATGACGAGGAACTAGGGACAAGATCAGGTCTACCCAAGACAGTGAATTTCCCGGCTTCCTTCCGGCAGGCACGAAAAGCATATGAGGATGATTACTGTCACAAGCTTGACCATTCCCAACAGCAAGGAAGTCTCCAATATGCATTCATGCAAATGATCAAATCACCACATAAAATATCGAGTTCTACGTGTTATAATCATGTCAAACGATGCATGAAATATATTACGCCAGGGTTCAGAATGCTTGCCTTTAAGTTGTGGGGAGGCAGGGTGCATTCCAACACTTTGAAAGTTTTCTCTTCTCTCCGACAATCCTATTTTTGGAAATATTCTAATTAACACATAGTTTAAAAACATCACAAAAACGTTTCTTGGAATTTTTTAAAATAAATCTTAAAATAAACTAGACTAAATTTGAGGAAGGTAGGAAAAAGAATCAACTCATTTGGAGTTTTATTTAAAAAGTTATGGCGAGTCAAAGTTTAGTCAATATTGTGATTTTAAATAAAATAGAAAAAGAAAAGAAAAACGTTTCGAACAGGTACACGTCGAATCGTACTTTGCCTTTCGCCTTCACTTAACCCGTGTGGACGGTCTTGTGTCAGCGACAGTGGGTCGAGGGGCCCAGGTCGGGTTTGACCAGTCTCCCGCCTCCTTCCTCCTCTGGCGAATAGGCGGGGGCTCGGCGATCGTCGCCCGGCGATTAAGCGACCCTCGCTGGCTCTGGTGGGCAGGATGGATCCGCTGACCGGCGCGGTCCTCCGGTGGTCGTTGGGTCGTCGGGGTGGAAGCATCACCGCGGCGAGCTCATGGCGGAGGAGGCTTGGTGGTTTGGGGTTTTCGCTCTACGGTGGTTCCCCGTCGCAGCTGAGGGCTTGGGCGGCTCCGCAAGGCCATGGGGAGTCGGGTGGTGGTGCTGGTTGGAGGGGAGGACTCTGGTTGCGACGAGCGGAGCGGAGGGTGGCGGTGGCGGACCTGCCGGGCTGGGAAGAGCTTCCGTCGCCGATTCTTGACGAGGCGCTGGTGGTCGTCTTGAAGGTTGCCTGAGGGTCTGGCGAGCTCCGGGGGTCCTTAAATAAAGCAGCCATGTCGGTTCGCGGCGGCCGTGGATAGGATCGCCGGCGAACCGCCTCTCTGTTTGCTGCAGGAGGGTGTGGTGGCGACGAGCGCTTGCGGACGAGCTGTGGATAAGCTCGGACTGCTCCACGGGCGAGCTGGCGTGTTGGTGTGGCTCGGGCGGCGCCGACCAGTGCAGAGGCTGTCGGGCGACGGTGGCGGCTTGCGGCGACGATGCTGTAGGGCGCCATGAGGGGGCCAGGGTGGCCCTGCGGTGAGGGAGGGGTCGGGCGCGACGTCTGGGAGAGGGGAGAGGCCAGAACGGGCGCGGGTAGGCGACAGCGGGACGTGGCGAACCGCGCGCACGCATGTGCAAAACGCGTGCTCTGGGCGCGCCCAGTGCACGCACGCTATGTGCTCGATGCAATGCCAGGGCTTGCTAGGGGATTAGGACGAGGCTGGGGATTAGCAGGCCTGTGTTAGGGTTAGCTAGGAGCTTAGTGGACATGGTGGTTAGGCAAAGCATGCAGGTCCATAGTGCAAACTAAAACTCATGTCAAAACTCATCATGCCCATAAGGTGTTTGGCAAAATGCCAAAGGCACTTAGGCATTTCTTGGGGAGTCCAAACTCCCTAGGCTAGTGTCTCTTTAATTGCAAAAGAGGGTGGTAAGGTCATTTGGGTAAAAGAAGAAACTTGCAAGTGGAAGTTTTTCAAAACCTCAGTTCTGGACAAAAGGTAAATGGCATCATTGTATGGACCAAAAATCTCCCAATGGGTCCAATCTCCTGGACTTAAGGGTTTGGTAAGGTGTACTATAAGCAGGAGAAAGCTCATGGGTAAAGGAGCAAGTTAGAAGATGGTTGCAGTACAAATCACCAAGTTGCACCAGAATGAAGATGAGGATGATTCACTCAAATCTTTCAAAGAACATCCCTTGATTTTTTGCATAAAGTTGAATAATATGCTCCTACTGACCTCCCCTAATTTTGGTAGAAGTTTTAAAGAAATATTTAAATAGGTTGTAGTGCAAAATTGCCCACTGGACCAGATTTGAAAACTTGGTGTAGAACTCAAAATATTCAATGAATGAAATACATTTTTGCATAAAATTGATTTAAAAACATCACATGACATCCCCAAATTTTGGTGGGATTTTGAATGACTTTATAAAAGGGTTGCAGTGCAAAAGGGACCCTAAACTTATGAAAAACCATTTTAGAGAGATAAAGCTCAGGGATAAATAATTATATAAATAATCCTACTGATGAAAGAATTTGTTTTATTTGAGAGGGTAAATGAGTCCAATAATGATTGAAAAGTTTTCGCTAGGGTAAAAACCCCATAATAATGAAGAACAGAGTGGTTCTGAAATCAAAAGGAAATCCAGAAACTAAAAGTTTAAGTTTCCTAGCAAAATTTTAATAGACAAAACATGATTAAATTTTTGGGGTGTCACAACACTACCCCCCTTAAGGAAAAATCTCGTCCTCAAGATTTGTTAAGAGCTATTTTTAAAAACATTACTCCTACCATTAACAGAAATAACCATTTTAAAATGCGGCTACAGTTAGAGAGCAAAAAGGTAGTGCAAAACTACAGTGTGGGACACTAGCGCTGCGTGGAAAAATTTTACGGTGGAGAGATTTCTACGCTGGTTACCGTAAATTCTAAAATTCTAAAATACGCTGGTCGCACCCGAGGGCACAATGCTCTCTGTGGCTGACAGGTGGACCCAGGGCCTACTGTCAGTCTCTCCTCCTTCCTCTGGCTCTCTCTTCTTCCTCTCTCCCGTCGCTTTCCGCTTTCTCCACCAGTGGCGTCTAGCGTAGGGCATCTAGGCCGTCTCTTGTAGTCTTGCGGCGTGCTAGCTGTCGGCGTGGCGTGCACTCACCTCGCGGGCCGGTCTTGCTGTCGGCCTTTTCATGGATTCGCCTCGAACACCGGCGATCGAAGGGCAATGGCGCCGGTGGACTTCGCCCACCGTACACCGATCTCGAGCTATAAAACGACCGCGGTGCTCCTTCTTATTCCTCCACCTGACCTCGCTTCTCCTTCTCCTCCCTTCTCCTCCATTTGCGTCTGCAGGAGCTCGAGACGAGGCTCTAATGGCGGAGGTGATGCCGGACTGGTACGTGATCCTGGTGTGCGGAGGGCTGGCGGCAGTGTTGGGGCTCTCCATGCTCCTGTGCGCGATGATCCTCGATGATCGTCGCGATGCTGCCGCTCGGGTGTTGGCTCTCCGTGGTGGCGGTGATCACGTGGACTAGGTGTGACGCCAGGTGTTAACTGTTGTTGGTGTGTCGGAGGTAACTTGTACCCGGATGATTATCCACTAATCTCTCCCTTGGAGACTGTGGTGCGTTTAGGGAGGGGGGTCGGTGAGATGCAACACATTTATGTGTTTTAGCAAGCAGTGTATGTGTTCGAGTAGTTGTGGGTCTGCTGCCGTGGTGCTGCGTGAATAAAAATAATCCATGTCTTGAGAAGATATACGATGCAACAACTCAGGGAAAAGAAATCTCACTCGAGGATTTTTCGCGAGAGAAAATCAGCAAATTAAGAGTCAAACCGCAACAAAAACTACTCAAATTAATAGAAACTAAATAATTTACTCGCCGCACAACTCGGGGTACCACGCATAAGTTACAACTTATAAATAAATGTTGCAATAATAAACACAGCAGCGACATCTATAATGCAAACGGTAACTAGACGGGGTCCCGAGAAAACGTCTCTGGTACTGGGACACACTCCTCCTCTATCGGAAGCGGATTGACCAGCCGATGAATGTGTCTCTCTGGCGGGCCTCGTGGTTACTGCCGATGGCGATCGAGATTTAAATCCATGAGACTCGGAGATAACCCATTACTCATTTGGGTCAAACGTTCTTGAGCGATAACGTCTTGGACCAGGTTGGCGATCTTGGGTCTCTCAATCCGTCCACCGGAAAAGATGTTACTTCTCCGGGTGCTGCGGCTCGGAAAGTAATAATATCCTCTTTCACCGGCATAGGGTACCCGAATCGAAGGCGGGCAAGTGCTTTGTGTGCAGCCGCTTCTATAGCCATTAGTGGAGCTGGCATAGATTTCCCCACGAAGGAAACTTCCGTTGGGTCTTGGTTTGGATTCTGGGAGGATGTGTACTCTGCCCAATATTTGAGGTGGATGGGGTGATCCTCGATTTGAGCAGCTCGTCTTTGGGGTGGCTGGGTAGAACCCATGGTACTGCAGGTAAAGTCCCACAATATTTTGACAAAGCTACCGGGGTTGCATCACAGGGGTTCTCGAGATAAATGCTAGGGCTCGGCATGGCAAGAAATGGTTGTGAGGGTGGTGCACAAGGTGAGGGGTGCTTGGCAAGGTCACGAGGTGGCCTTTTTATACAGCATCTGGGCTGGGTTATAAGCCGCGGTGAGGGGCACTAGTTTGTCGGTCCTGATCTCACAGGGTCGGGGTCAAAGCCACAGATACACATATCTCACAAAAGCGACGTATTACTGTGGGTGTCGTCGGGGTGGTTTTGGTAGCTGTGCCCGAGATAAAAAAATGCAACTGCAGGCTGACATATTTATGCAAGGTTACTATTTAAAACAGAGGCACAACAACAGGCTGCGTTAATTCACAAGGTCACATGATTATAAGGCGTGGATATACTGAGACTCGGTACTATTCGAGTGATTCAGTCTACCTCGTTTATATCTAAACGAGCCTGCCTTGAGTACGTCGAGGCTTCTCCACGGGTCTCACCGTCGGGATTAGCTGGAGGTGGTTGAGGAACTGCAGGGCCGGGGTGGCGATGATGACCATCGTGGGGATTGTTGGCCACAATCCCGTTGGAGTGTGCTCCCAAAAGGCGACGAAGCACTTCTGGGGTCATCAAAGCACCTTGGTTGATGGCTGGGGGTGACCTCAAGGTCTCGATCAGGTGTCCGAACAACATGACTGGGTTGTCGGCGTCGGGCTCGTCCTCTCCTGTCGTCGGGGCTCGACGAACCAGCTCTCCACGAGCTGCGATCAGATCAATGGTGATTTGATCGAACAGTTCCTCTAGTGCACCTACATATCGCACTAGGTGCAACAACGCGAGATCCGTTTACGTGATCCCGTTGGCAACTTGGGTGGTCTACCATACCCTTCACGTGCAGGGTAGTAGTAGTAGAGCGGCGACGATTAACTCGGGCGACAAGCGCGGAGTTGAACTATAACCTCTCGAGCAGCTAGCTGGATGGCTTGTGGCTCGAAGGAAGTTGTCCTTCGGTGAACACAGTAGGGCGTTACGGCGGAGACCCCTACCGTAGATGTGCACAGTGGCCCAGAATTGACGGCTCTCACCACTCATGGGTCCTTGGTACACAACATATTCTGGGGGCTGTTCTAACGCATAGGCACGACGGGTGAGGTTTGCGAGTATGGTCACAAAACCTCCAAGGTTGGTTGCCGTGGTCTCATTGTGCACTATGGGGCCAGGCATTATGGCTCGGTTTGGGGTAGAGGCTGTCCTATGCTGGGTTGAGGCGAGCGTGCCCTTTTTATAGAAAAAGGGGACGAAGTCTTCCTTCGCATGCTTGCGAATAAGACATTATAGGCGTCGGTCACTGGCGCGTGATCGACAAGCTAGGTTGATAGGTTGGGCACCGACTGCCAAAAGTGTCGGGGTCACTGTGTGGCTATCTTGCGAGAAGCTTGGCTGGGTTTAGGTTAAGGTCTGGTGGTTTGGCTTACCTAGGTTTTTCGACACGGCTAAGATAGGATTAGCCAATGGTCGACTGGCTCGATACCAAGTCTGTCACGACCGGTTTTGGGTATTGATTTCCTAGAAAATGGCCCTTGCGCTCACCAGCCCAGGATTCTTGTTAGGTGATGAGGCACCAACTTGATCTGAAATTCAAGGAAAATACAAAATATGTAGTACAAGACCATTCGGCTGTGAGTACAACAAATGGTTTCTAGTGGTTGATGGCGGAGCGGTTTGTGGATCATCGGCGTCTATGGGACTCCATTTCCCACAAGAACAGTGACCAGGTTAACTCCTATCTTGCGAGGCTACTATCATCATTGCGTAGGTTCGGGGCTGTCATCACTTAGCTCCTCTCCATGCAAGAAATCTGGCCAAGACAATAGCGAGGACAAGCCGGTGAGTACTTGAATGTACTCGCAAACATTATGAACACAGGTATAATATAACAAAACATGTTACGAAATATTCTATGATCCTGGCGTCGGTCATAAAATAAAAATCTCGATGCATACACGCGGTTATTAATATGTAACAATGAATATGTAATGACAGAGTAGGGATAAAATGCACCATTCGGATGTACGAGGCGGCGTCTGAAATGATGGTAAATAACAAGCATGCCTCGATCAGGCGTCGGCGACACCACATAAAGGGCTTATGAAGTAAATAAATAACAAGCATGCCACGATCGAGGCGTCTCAGCGACACCACATAAAGGGCTTATAAGGTAAATAAATAACAAGCATGCCACAGTCGGGCGTCTCAGTGACACCACATAAAGGGCTTATAAAGTAAGTAAATAACAAGCATGCCACAGTCGGGCATCTCAGCGACACCACATAAAGGGCTTATAAGGTAAATAAACAACAAGCATGCCACAGTCGGGCGTCTCAGCGACACCACATAAAGGGCTTATAAAGTCAATAAATAACAAGCATGCCACAGTCGGGCATCTCAGCGACACCACATAAAGGGCTTATATATAACCACAGCTAATATCCAGGAGGTAGAACCATCCCAGGGATACTCGATAATTCAAATAATATAACGGGTTAGTCCATATAAAATAATAATCATCATCCTCGCAAGTCACAAGCCAGGCCCCAAGTTTGGTTTAACAGTTTCTCCTTCGAAGACCGACACTAAGACCGACACTTGACCCATCCCAGACTGTAGTCCTTAACCATGGACACGGCTATTCGAATAGGTTTAACTTCTGCAGAGGGTGTACTCTTTACCATGATAGTAGTTCCTTTAGTCCATCGGGACTAATTCCATTTATGGTCTTTTAATTGAAAACACGCCTAACTCGCACACAACAACTTACGGTGTATGCAGGAATCACCCACACACTTAAGCAAACTCTAAGTGGGAGGCTACAACCTCGCGTAGCATGGGATCAAATTTATATCGCGCGCTCTAAGGGGTGGCCTCCCCTCTCGGTCCCAACCGGAAAGACCCATGCCCCCGGACCAGGTGGCCTGCCTACCAGCTACAACCAGTATCTTCCACCATGGCCTCTCTGTATGGTGTGTGCTAGAAAGGGGTTGACGACTTACTGAACCGTACCCTACTTGTTGTAGGGACAAGTGGTAGTATGAAACAAGTATGGGGGTTACTGGAACAATACTCGATCTATGGTCGACTCGGGAGGTTTAAGTATTCCCTGCATGATTAGCATAACGAATATATTTCATCCAACAGACAGAATCACCACTCATCATACCCCCTCATGCCTTGCCGGACAGACTCGTCTCGACGAGGAACTAGGGACAAGCTCAGGTCTACCCAAGACAGTGACTTTCCCGGCTTCCTTTCGGCAGGCACGAAAAGCATATGAGGATGATTACTGTCACAAGCTTGACCATTCCCAACAGCAAGGAAGTCTCCAATATGCATTCATGCAAATGATCAAATCACCACATAAAATATCGAGTTCTACGTGTTATAATCGTGTCAAACGATGCATGAAATATATTACGCCAGGGTTCAGAATGCTTGCCTTCAAGTTGTGGGGAGGCAGGGTGCATTCCAACACTTTGAAAGTTTTCTCCTCTCTCCGACAATCCTATTTTTGAAAATATTCAAATTAACACATAGTTTAAAAACATCACAAACAAGTTGCTTGGATTTTTTTAAATAAATCTTAAAATAAACTAGACTAAATTTGAGGAAGGTAGGAAAAGGAATCAACTCATTTGGAGTTTTATTTAAAAAGTTATGGCCAGTCAAAGTTTAGTCAATATTCTGATTTTAAATAAAACAGAAAAAGAAAAGAAAAACGTTTCGAACAGGTACACGTCGAATACGTACTTTGCCTTTACGCCTTCACTTAACCCACGTGGACCGGTGCGGTGTCACTGACAGTGGGTCCAGGGGGCCCACTGGTCAGGTTTGACCGGTCTCCCCCGCCTCCTTCCTCCTCTGGCCGAACTGAGGCGGGGGCTCCGGCGATCGTCGCCGGCGATTGGCGGCCCCTCGCTGGCTCTGGTGGGCAGGGATGGATCCGCATGACCGGGGCGGTCCTCCCGGTGGTCGTTGGGTCGTCGAGGGTGGAAGGAGTCGCCGGCGGCAAGCTCCGCGGCGGAGGAGGCTTCGGGTGGTTTGGGGTTTTCGCTCTATGGTGGTTCCCCGTCGCAGCTGAGGGCTTGGGCGGCTCCGCAAGGCCATGGGGAGTCGGGTGGTGGTGCTGGTTGGACGGGGAGGACTCTTGTTGCGACGAGCGGAGCCGGAGGGTGGTGGTGGCCGGACCTGCCGGAGCTAGGGAAGAGCTTCCGTCGCCGATTCTTGACGAGGGAGCGCCAGAGGTTGGCAGAAGGTTGCTGAGTCTGGCGAGCTCGGGAGGGGGTCCTAAATAAGCGCAGCCATGTCGGTTCGCGGCGGCCGTGGATAGGATCGCCGGCGAACCGCCTTCTGTTCTTTGCGGGGAGGTGTGGTGGCGACGGCGCTTGCGGACGAGTGTGGATAGCTCGGACTGCTCCACAGGCGACTGGCGTGTTGGTGTGGCTCGGCGGCACCGACCAGTCTGAGAGGCTGTCGGGCGGTGGCGGCTTCTTGGCGGTCTTTGTAGAGGCGCCGGAGAGGGGCGAGGTGGCCCTGCGGTGAGGAGGGGTCGGGCGCGGCGCTGGGAGAGGGAGAGGCAGGCGGGCGCGGGTAGGCGGCAGCGGGGCCTTGGCGACCAGCAGCGCTGCGTGCAAACGCAGCGTGCTCTGGGCGCGCGCCCGATGCCGCGCTTATGTGCTCGATGCAATGCCGGGGCTTGCTAGGGGATTAGGACGAGGCTGGGATTAGCAGGCCTGGGTTAGGGTTAGCTAGGAGCTTAGTGGACATGGTGGTTAGGCAAAGCAAGCAGGTCCATAGTGCAAACTAAAACTCATGTCAAAACTGATCATGCCCATAAGGTGTTTGGCAAAATGTCAAGGGCACTTAGGCATTTCTTGGGGTGTCCAAACTCTCCAGGTTAGTGTCTCTTTAATTGCAAAAGAGGGTGGTAAGGTCATTTGGGCAAAAGAAGAAACTTGCTAGTGGAAGTTTTTCAAAACCTCAGTTCTGGACAGAAGGTAAATGGCATCATTGTATGGACCAAAAATCTCCCAATGGGTCCAATCTCCTGGACTTAAGGGTTTGGTAAGGTGTACTATAAGCAGGAGAAAGCTCATGGGTAAAGGAGCAAGTTAGAAGATGGTTGCAGTACAAATCACCAAGTTGCACCAGAATGAAGATGAGGATGATTCACTCAAATCTTTCAAAGAACATCCTTGGATTTTTGCATAAAGTTGAATAATATGCTCCTACCGACCTCCCCTAATTTTGGTAGAAGTTTTAAAGAAATATTTAAATAGGTTGTAGTGCAAAATTGCCCACTGGACCAGATTTGAAAACTTGGTGTAGAACTCAAAATATTCAATGAATGAAATACATTTTTGCATAAAAGTGATTTAAAAACATCACATGACATCCCCAAATTTTGGTGGGATTTTTGAATGACTTTATAAAAGGGTTGCAGTGCAAAAGGGACCCTAAACTTATGAAAAACCATTTTAGAGAGATAAAGCTCAGGGATAAATAATTATATAAATAATCCTACTGATGAAAGAATTTGTTTTATTTGAGAGGGTAAATGAGTCCAATAATGATTGGGAAGTTTTCACTAGGGTAAAAACCCCATAACAATGAAGAACAGAGTGGTTCTGAAATCAAAAGGAAATCCAGAAACTAAAAGTTTAAGTTTCCTGGCAAAATTTTAATAGACAAAACATGGTTAAATTTTTGGGGTGTCACAGTTTGGAGGGAGCAACCACAATGTAGACACGAAGATTTTTGGCATGGTTCTGATAGGTGGTACCATCGTACATCCACGTTGATGGAGACTTCATCCCACGAAACATCCATCTGCGCGAGTCCACGGAGGGCTCCACCCACGAAGGGTCCATGAAGAAGCAACCTTGTCTATCCCACCATGGCCATTGCCCACGAAGGACTTGCCTCACTAGGGTAGATCTTCACGAAGTAGGCGATCTCCTTGCCCGTACAAACTCCTTGGTCAAACTCCACAATCTTGATGGAGGCTCCCAAGTGGCACCTAACCAATCCAGGAGACACCATGCTCCAAAAGGTAATAGATGGTGTGTTGATGATTAAGTCCTTTCTCTTGTGCTTCAAATGATAGTCTCCCCAACACTCTACTCTCTCTCATAGATTTGAATTTGGTGGAAAGATGATTTGAGTGGAAAGCAACTTGGGGAAGGCTAGAGATCAAGATTCTTGTGGTTGGATTGGTATATCTTGGTCTCAACACATGAGTAGGTGGTTCTCTCTCAGCAAATGGATGGTAGAAGTGTAGGCACGTTCTGATGGATCTCTCCATGAATGAAGAGTAGGTGGAGGGGTATATATAGCCTCCACACAAAATCTAACCGTTACAAATAGTTTACCAAACTCGGTGGGACCAAATACTCAAACTCGGTCAGATCGATTCAGTTCAAAATGTGAATGTTAGGCTTTTTGGTGGGACCGGCATGTCAACTCGGTGGGACCGATTTCGTTAGGGTTAGGGCATAGCATAATCTCGGTGAGACCGATCACATAAACTCGGTTAGACCGATTTCTGTAATAGGCAAATGGAGAGTTGGTCAGGCAAACTCGGTGGGACCGATCGCTCATTTCGGTGAGACCAAAACATTACGAAAAGGAAACAGAGAGTTTGCATTGCGAACTCGGTGGGACCGATCGCTCATCTCGTTTAGACCGAAACATTACGAAGGGAAACAGAGAGTTTGCAATCCCATCTCGGTGAGACCGAGATCCCTATCGGTGAGACCGAACTGATTAGGGTTTATGGCTATGGCTATGTCAAATGAACTCGGTGGCGCCGGATAGATCAAATTGGTGGGGTCGAGTTTGACTTTTGGTTTGGGACATATGTGGATATGAGAAAGTGGTTGAGGCCTTTTGGAGCATATCACTAAGCATTTTGAGCAAGAAAGCCATTAAGCAACACCTCATCCCCTTTTAATAGTATTGACTTTTCCTATGGACTCAATGTGATATTGTATCACTAAAATGAAAATGTAGAGTCTTGAACTTGAGCCAATATGTGTCATTAGCATTTTGAGGGGTCCACATTCCTAGTCCATGCCATGCCAATCATTGAACTTTCTGAAATGATCATCTTGAAAGAGCATTAGTTCAATGAGCTATATGTTATTAGGAATTACCAAAACCACCCAGGGATAGTTGCACTTTCAATCTCCCCATTTTGGTAATTAATGACAACATATAGATCAAAGCTTCAACAAACGATAATAAGATTATAATACATCGTCGCTTTGAGAAGTATGTGAGAAGCAAGATCTCCCCCTAACTTTTTGCATTATTTAGAAATTTGCTTTTGAATGCGAATGCACAATCGATTAGAATCATGGGTTACTCTTCCATGTCACATACATCTTGGTGGAGCACTCAAAATGATAGAAAGTAAAATATGCACTCATCACCAATACAAAGTGAATGATCATATATGAGAGATAAGTAATAACATCATTCAATCATAAGCATTAAGGTATGATATGATCAAACACATGATCAAATGAGTATCTCACACACATAAACATAGAGTATCATCCAAGCAAGCAAGCACACAAATAAGTATCAACCAAGAAGCAAAAGAGGTAGCAAAAAGAAGCAAAGCTCTCTCTCTCTCTCTCTCGAAGCCTATGATCTATACACTTTCTCCCCCTTTGGCAACTAGTTACCAAAAAGCTTGAAAATGCATAATGCTATGCGTCTCTCTAGGCTTGATCTTCGGGAGGAGGCATTGAGAGGACTCCAAGGATGAATGCATCTGTTGAAGTTGTTGGAGCTGGTGGAGTGGAACTGGAGGTGCTACTGATGTTGTGGCTACAGGTACTGATGTAGTCGCTCTTGTGTCAGTCACTGGCACTGCAAACTAACAGCTGACCATGTGAATAGTTATAGATGAGATAGATTGGATGAGCATCACAAAGTGTAGAGGTTTTGCAAAAGAAATGGGTCAAAAACTTAGTTTTAGTTTTCCACAGAAAGCATTTCGAAGCTACCGATTTGTTAAACTCGGTGACACCAAAGAAACTTTTGGAGTCTAAACTAGTGAAATCAGTCAGACCGAGACACAGTTTGGTGACTCCGAGATTGCTAGCGTTTCACTGAGAGTTGAACTCGTTCACACCGATTTGCAAGTTTCGGTCAGACCGAAAAGTGCAAGTGCAATTGAGGGAGTCCTGGATTAGGGGGTGTCCGGATAGCCGGACTATGACCTTTGGCCGGACTGCTGGACTATGAAGATACAAGATTGAAGACTTCGTCCCGTGTCCGGATGGGACTTTCCTTGGCGTGGAAGGCAAGCTTGGCGTCTGGATATGTAGATCTCCTACCATTGTAACCGACTCTGCGTAACCCTAACCCTCTTCGGTGCCTATATAAACCGGAGGGTTTTAGTCCGTAGGACGAACAACAATCATACCAAAGGCTAGCTTCTAGGGTTTAGCCTCCCTGATCTCGTGGTAGATCTACTCTTGTACTACCCATATCATCAATATTAATCAAGCAGGAGTAAGGCTTTACCTCCATCGAGAGGGCCCGAACCTGGGTAAAAACATCGTGTCCCTTGTCTCCTGTTACCATCCGCCTAGGCGCACATTCGGGACCCCCTACCGAGATCCGCGGTTTGACACCGACATTGGTGCTTTCATTGAGAGTTCCTCTGTGTCGTCATCTTTAGGCCCGATGGCTCCTCCGATCATCAACAACGATGCGCTCGGGTGAGACTTTTATCCCGGACAGATCTTACGTATTGGCGGCTTTGCTGCGGGCCAATTAAGCAGCCATCTGGAGCAGATTGAAAGCTGCGCCCACAGCCACCAGGTCAGATTTGGAAGTTTGAACTACATGGCGGCGTCGGTGGAGACTTGATTTTCGGCGGGTTGAGCCACAGCCAAGCACCGCCTTGTCACGAGGGCATGATCTAGCTCTGCCGCGAGCAGTGTCTGGAGGCCGCACGATGTCGCTCCGACCTTTAGCTCGGGCCATTGCGCGCCGATCGAGGGCGGGTGGCTGGACACCGCCTCGGGGCTGCAATCTCTGGCGATTGAGCCGTACACTTACCGTCCTTTGTGAAGCTCGTGACTCAAGGTGTCGGACTCCTCTCCGGACTCCGAGCCTTCGCGCCCCGCCAATCGAATCCGATTGGCGCCGATCATAAAATTCACTGCGCGGACATCTTTCGATTTTCGCCCTTTGGCGACATCCTGAATTCACTAAAGTCTCTCTCTTTATCAGCGAGCCTGGCGATTTTGGTCATGAAGGTTGGGATGCGGACGACGAAGAAATTCAAAGCCCACCCACCACCCGCCGTAGCCACTGCCGATGATTTAACCGACATGCTCGACTTGACTCGAAAACATCGGCGGTATGGGCGGCGATGCAGGAGGCGACCAGAACCAGCGCCCACGAGGGCCTTTGGAAGGCCACCTTGTCATCGACATATACATGGTGGACATCCCAAAAGATGGGAATGGCGATGGAACAGCGGAGGATGACCCCTCAAGAAACAACCTAAGCGTCGGCGTCGGCGGCGCCGCTCTAAATCCGCCACAAAAAAGCGATGATTCGGCACGGAAGACAATAACACCGGATAGTGCGAAGACAACCCCCTCCAGCAGGATTCAGCGCGGGAGGATGGAAAGCCAGCCCTCACGAGAGAGCGGCGAGAAAGAGAGGTGAGGGCGATAATTACATGCCTCCCTCGAAGATGAGGCAAGCCTCGGCGACGACAAATTAAATGCGTGCCGAGGTCCCGTCGAACAAGGCGTTTCAAAGCGCGGGCTTATAGCCACGGCAAGCAGCCTCAAGAAAAAGCTGCAACAACTTAGAGCTGACCAAGACTTGCTAGGCGACGGATGGACTGAAGTCCTTGCGGCGAAGGGTATGAACTCGGCGCCCTCAAGAGCTACCAAAAGCGCAGGCTGCTACCCGAATAGAGGAGGAAGCACCCAAACCTACATCACCAGCGCGTAATCGGCTGACCCGGCCACCTTGTGGCGCGGCGAAAAAGCCTCTCGGCCCTCAACTCAAGCCGCACCCAGCGCCGCTCAAAAAATACCAAGGCGGCGGGGAAATCGCCGGAACCTGCGAGATATATTGGAGGACAAGGCAAGGCAAACAAGATCGATCTACGGATCGCGTGGGCGCCCATGACACGTGGCGATAACCGTCATGCCCGGATATAGCAACTCGGCCGGGCGAACCGATGAACAAAGCTCATTTGAGCTGCGCCATGATATAATGTCTGAGAGCACCGCACACCCACTATGCTTCATAGATGAAGTGATGGATCATCAAATCCACGAGGGTTTCAAACCCGTAAACATTGAACCATACGATGGCACAAGAGATCCTGCGGTTTGGATCGAGGACTATCTCCTTCACATCCACATGGCCCACGGTGATGATCTACGCCATCAAATACCTCCCTCAAGCTTAAAGGACCAACCCGGCATTGGCTTAACAGCTTGCCGGTGAGTCAATTGGTTGTTGGGAAGACACGGAAGCCGCATTCCTCGACAATTTCAGGGCACATATGTGCGACCACCGACGCGCCGATGACCTAAGCCACATAATTCAGCAGCGGAGGAATCGGCGGACAATTCTGGACACGGTTCCTAACCAAGAAAAATCAAATCGTCATTGTCCGGATCACGAGGCCCTTGTAGCCTTCAAACACAACATCATGACGAGTGGCTTGCCCGGCACCTAGGACAGGAAAAGCGAAATCCATGGCAGCCCTCACAACACTCATGACCCGCTTTTGCGCGGAGAGGACAACTGGCTAGCTCGTAGTAACAACATGACCAAGAGCCACAGTAATTCGGATACCAAGGACAGCAATGGCAGGTCGCGTCGCAAACAAGCACAAAGCGCCACATTAATGGCGATAATCTGAGGATCTGCGATCAATGTTGGATTGAGAGCTCTAAACCGGTCGTGCGAAAAAAGCCATTTAAAAGAAATACTCGGGCCCGTCAATTTGGACCGAATACTCGATCGCTCGTGCGGATACGACACCCCGAAAACCAGCCAACCACACCAGCGAGGGATTGTTGGGTGTTCAAGCGAGCAGGCAAGTTAAATGCGAAAACAATGACAAGGGGCTGCATAGCGATGGCGAGGAGGCCCGGCCGCCGAACAATAGAGGACGAAGGGCTTCCCCCACAAGTGCGGACGGTGAACATGATATCGCAACCCACATACCCAAAAGGGGCGCGAGCGTGCACTAAAGGGCGTATATGTGATGGAGCCGATCGCCCCAAAGTTCAACCCGTGGTCTTCCTGCCCGATCACTTTTGATCGAAGGACCACCCACTAGTATCCACCATGGCGGATTTGCGCATTGGTTCTAGACCCAATCATTGTGGATTTCACCTCACTAGAGTCCTAATGGGCGGCGGCAGCAACTGAACCTGCTTTATCGGGATACAATGCATAAAATGGGCATAGACCCATCAAGGATTAAACCCACGAAGGCGACCTTTAAAGGCGTCATACCAGGTGTAGAGGCCAACTATACAGGCTCAGTTACACTTGAAGTGGTCTTGGATCCCGGATAACTTCGAAGCAAGGAGTTAATCTTGACATAGTCTCGTTCATGGCGGCTATCATGCACTTCTCGAGACGAACCGCATTTGCAAAGTTCAATGAGGTGCCGCTTCGCATATCTCAAGCTCAAGATTCCAGGTCCTCGAGGAGTCATTACGGTCAATGGAAACACGAATGCTCTCTCCGGACGGAGGAGCATCTGGTGGCCCTCATGGCGGAAGTACAAAGCAGCCTCTTAAGGCAATTCTCGAGTCCGGCTATTAAGCGTCCGGACACCGTCAAGCGCCGGAGTAACCTACAACAAGACCACCTGGCACGTTCGAGCACGCATAGCAATGTGGCCCAAACCCCAGCCCTCGCGAAATTGCGAAACCAGTACTACGCGTACATAATTACGCTCTGGAAATACCATGGGCTTAGGGGGAGGGGCACGACCACGGCATGCCCAGAATGTGGCTCAACCGCACCAGGGGCTCCCGATCGTGTCATTCTTTTCTTTTCTTCTTTCTTTTTACTTTCGGGACTCCGTTCTCACAAAGCCCTGTCCGTGATAGAATCGCCCGAACACGATGCAACAGCCGAGGAAGCGAAAGCTCGTCAGTGTCGGTGGTTTCTATTACGGAGCAGTATACCTGTTTTACATACCATCCATAGCTTACCCACGGAGAGGACATGTTAAAAAGTCCGTCCCTTGCTTACCACACTATTTGTATCGTTATGCTCTTCTGCAGCACTTTTGAATAAACAATACATAACTTCTACCTATTATTGAATTCCTTTTTCTATATATATATGTTCAGTTATGACATTGTGCAACCGTACACTTTAGTGCGGGCAATACACCGAGGGCTTAAGTACCCCACAATATGGTGTGATAAGTCGAACACTTTCACAAGTCGGCACCCGAACTTATAGCATTATATGCATCGGCTCGAATCATGTCTTGGGTCAATAGTTGGGTTTGCCCGGCTCCCATGTTTTGGTACCTTATGTTCCGTTATATCGGCTAAGGTAGTCTGGGAGAACCACTGCGATTGTGCCCCGGTTGAGCTGGGTTAAGCACCTCGGTGGAAAAGCTAAAACTGACCGTCATGATAGAGCAAGAGCGATCGCTGTTCGAGAGGTTTCGAGTCCCTAAAGACTTATGCCGCTTAGGCGAGGTCGGCATTGTCCGGCCTAAGCGTGGATAGTGCCCGAACTCGGTCTTCGAATACCGGGGCTTTGCGAAATTTAAAATTATAGAATTCTATGGCTAAGTGAGAGTGTTCAAGCATTATAGTCCGGTTGCCTTGTTACGTTCGTTGGCGCCTCCTCGAAGGACCCAAGAATAGGAACAAGAGTGCTCAAGTTTATCGAACACCCGACACTTTCGTGGCATGGGGGCTGAAGCCGACGACTCGCCATCTCTCAAATTTAATACGGCCACCTGAGGTAATATTTTAAATTCAAAAGTGTTGCTTAGCGCATATGAACAAGTTTTCAGCGTACATGATAACAAATGCGAGTCTACTAAAAATTACATCTTTGGAGCATTCACCGCTATAAGGCGGGCACCCTTGAGGGCGCCCTCATAATACATTTCAGGCTTGCGATGCTCCTTGCCGGTGGTGGTCCGTCCGTCACAAGCTTCTCGGCGTCCATCTTGCCCAGTGCACCTTAGCACGGGCAAGGGCCCTCTGAGCACCTTCGATGCAGAGCGGGCGCTTGGCGACTTCAACCCATGGACGGGCATCCACCAGCCGCCTCACCAGCCAAAGTAGCTCCAGGCATGGCTTCCTTAGGCCCACAGGCCGAACTATGAGGCCCTTCATGGCCTGTTCGGCCACCTTATGGAGCTCGACCAGCTGCTTCAACTGGTCTTAAGGGCACCGGGTGTCCGACCTCGGCATCTTGAGACAGAACACCTTCTCCGTCGAGCTTCCCTCCTCGGCTCGGTAGAATCACGGCAGCATCGGACACCTTCATGAGGCGGATCTGCGAATGCTCTGGAGAGCTCGGATTCGGGTAAGTAACAGATAATTCACTTTCACATGCTTGCTTTGCATAAGAATGCCTTACCGCGCTATCTTCTTCATCGCCTCAATTTCTGGAGGGCTTTTGGGCTTGACCTTAGCGGCTTTAGGCGCTCTCAAGGGCGGCGAGCTCGGACTCTCGAGTCTTTGAGTCACGCTCCAAACTCGTGTTTTTCCACGAGTGCACAGGCTCTTGCCGCACCTCCGCCACCCGCGCCTCCTGCTTCTCTCGCTCGGTGCGCTCCGCAACCGCATTGCTTTCGACCTTGGACACGCTTCCTTGAGGTCGCCACCTCGTTCGTGGCCCTGCAATATTCACGTTATTCCTGTCATTTTTTGCAACCACATCTTTTAAATACTTCCATAAGGTATTACTTACCTTCCTTGTCCTCGAGCTGCTTTTTGGCAAGGCTGAGCTTGTTCTCGGACCGCTCGAGGCTCTTCTTCAATGCATCAACCTCCATGATCGGTCTTGGCGGTCAGGTCAGCGCAGCCTGCATTCCCATATTGACATACTTATGTTAGACTCCTGCGTATATCTTTTAGATCCTTAGTTCGGCTTTTCTTTCCGAACACCAAACTGAGCATCAGGGGCTACTGTCTATGCGGTAATATTTTTACATATCTTAAATACATACCTCAAAGCCTGTTAGAAGGCTGGCACAGGCTTCAGTCAGCCCGCTCTTGGCGGACTGAACTTTCTGGATCACCACACTCATAACAGTGCGGTGCTCCTCGTCGATGGAAGCGCCGTTAAGCGCCTCCATCAAATTATCCGGTGCCTCGGTTGGGCCAGAGTCACCGGCGTCGCGATCTTACCCTTCTTACGAAGGGTGCGCTGTCGAACTCGGAACCAGAAGGTTCGATGCGAGTCGGCACAGGGCGGACTTAAAGCCCTTGAGGTTTTATCTCCTTTGCACCGGTCCGGGAGGTGCGCTTGCGGCGCCTCGAGGCCACCTCCTCTGGCTGGGCCTTTTGGGACTCCACCTCGGCGTCATCCGTGGCGGGAGGAGGCGAGGCGGTCGGAAGTGAGGTGCTATTCATCCAAGCGAATCCGAGGAGCCGCTCGTCGAGCGTCGAGCCCGTCCTTGGCGGGCTGCATGGTTATATTCGGCGTTAGAAGATCTTTGTCGACAAATGGAGCCATGAGTTATTACGGTGTCCGGACACTTACGATTTCGCCGAGGCTTGGTCCTCGGTGGCCCTCCTCTTCGCCGTCGTCGGCGTTGGTGGTGTAGTCCGGAGGAAGGTCCTTCCTTCTTGGACCCTCCGGCCTCCCCAATTGGGCGGCCTTCCTTTCTTCTCTCCCCCGGCTGAGAGAGGCCTCTTTTCCTCCTCCTGCGTCTTCACGGGAGAGTCCGCCTCGAGTCATCGGACGATGAGTCCGAAAACACTGGCGCCGGGAACTCCTTGAGTTCCGTGGCCTCTTCTTAGCCTTCTTCTCGGCACCACGTAAGGTGCGGAACCAGCAACCCGTCAATCGAGGCGTCCGCTGGAGTCTTCGGCAAGGGCCGGACAGTCAACCTGTCCGGGACGTCTTCTGCCGATCTGTCAAAAATGAGGAGTTTTAGATCCGCATAGAGTCAAACTATGAAAAAGAGTCCGTAAAGGGTAAAATAGCTTACCTCGCTGGCTTGATGCATGAGCTGAATCCGCGATCTTGATGGCGGATGTGGAACCTCGGCGCCTTGAACAACACCTTCGGGCATCTTAAATGCGTAGTGTCGAAGAGCGGCTCAAGGTTCGGTGTTGTGCTGGATCAAACTCCCACAAGTTGAAGGCCCGTTCTGGCATGGGAGGATCCGGCGGATGAGCATAACCTGGACTATGTTGACAAGCTTGAGCTTCTTGTCCACCAGGTTTGAGACGCGAGTTTGGAGTCCGGTCGGCTCTTCGAATTACCTCACATTAGGCCGTCTCTTTCCATGAGGTGAGCCGTGTAGGGAAGCTAGATCGAATTCGGGGCGCTGCCCATTTAGAGTCGCGGCTCGGTGATGTAGAACCACCCGATTGCCACCTTTATGGTCTCCACGAAGGAGCCCTCGAGCCATAGGGCGTTGGCCATCTTGCCCACCATGGCACCTCCGCACTCCGGCAGGCGGCCGCCCACTACCTTGACTTGACATTGAAGGTCTTCAGCCATAAGCCAAAGTGGGGCTGGATGCGAGAGGAAGGCCTCGCACCTCGATGAACACCAAGATGTTGAGGATGAAAGTCGGGGCCAGATCATGGAAATCTAGGCCGTAGTAGAACATGAGCCCCCGGACAAATGGGTGAAGTGGAAAACCTAGTCCGCGGAGGAAGTGGGGAGAACACCACCCTCTCATGGGGCACAGGGGTGGGGATGAGCTGCCCCTTGTCGGGGAGCCGATCTGCGATGTCTTCGGACAAGTATCCGGCCTTCGCAGCTTTTGATGTGCCCCTCCGTGGCGGAGGAGGCCATCCACTTGCCTCCGCTCCGGACATAGTTGGAGAAGGTTGAGGTGGGATGTGCGGACTTGGGTGCTAGAGCTCAAGTGCGCGGAAATGGATGAGCAAAGGAGGAAGAAGGCGTGTGTGAAAAAGTGGATCCTTATCCCCTTATATGGACGGACAAAGCTATGCGTCCCCACCGGCCTGATAAAACTCGCTTATCTCCCAAGCACCATAATCAATGGCGCGATTGGGTTACCACGCCCGTATTGATGAGAATCCGGAATAAGGGACCACGATCTCTGCTTTGACAAGGCGTGCCAAGAAACCGCCTCGCTAAGCAGCTGAGGTGGGACGGTGAAAACGATTCGAATAAAGGCTTGGCCGTGGTGTGATGTCACGCTGCGGAATACGTCAGCAGATTGAGTTTGTGTAAATAGTATTCTCTCTACGGTGGTATGTGGAACTTATTTTGCAGAGCCGGACACTATCCTTGTGTTCAAAATCTTCTATGAAGAATTCGGAGGAGGACCCGCCTTGCAATGCGAAGACAATATCGCGCGCCGGACTCGTCGTTATTGAAGCCTGGTTAGGGGCTCTTGAGGAGTCTGGATTAGGGGTGTCGGATAGCGGACTATGACCTTTGGCGGACTCTGGACTATGAAGATACAAGATTGAAGACTTACGTCCCATGTCCGGATGGGACTTTCCTTGGCGTGGAAGGCAAGCTTGGCGTCTGGATATGTAGATCTCCTACCATTGTAACCGACTACATGTAACCCTAACCCTCTTGGCACCTATATAAACCGGAGGGTTTTAGTCCGTGGGGCGAACAACAATCATACCATAGGCTAGCTTCTAGGGTTTAGCCTCTACGATCTCGTGGTAGATCTACTCTTGTACTACCCATATCATCAATATTAATCAAGCATGAGTAGGGTTTTACCTCCATCGAGAGGGCCCGAACCTGGGTAAAAACATCATGTCCCTTGTCTCCTGTTACCATCCGCCTAGACGCACAGTTCGGGACCCCCTACCCGAGATCCGCCGGTTTTGACACCGACAGCAATGGTCTAAGCCAAATCGGTGAGACCGATTTCCACAACAAACCGGTCCGAGATGAGTTCGGTGGAAACCTAACCCTAAAAAGGAGCTTTTTGCTAGATAGGATGATCTCATACGTTGTAAGAAACATGGAATTTGCTTTGTGCTAAGAATCGGAGGTAAGAATTGCACAAAGATTCGAACTCATACCCTAGTTCGGTGATGAGCTCGCTACAGCGGCAACGACGGTGTAGAATTCCATTGATAGCGGAGACTAGCGATAGGGAGCGGCTGGCGATGAAGTCGATCCGAGACCTAGTAGGCGGTAGAGAAGGACACACTGGGTGAAGAGCTTTGGATAAATTTCCAAAATTTGACCGTCGGTATTTATATCCACACAACTATCGGTGTGACCCGAGTGGAACATCTCGGTGGCACCGAGATGCATAAGGATCTGGCGATTATAGCAACTCGGTGTGACCGAAAGGTTCTAATCGGTTGCACCGGGACTGAAAACCTAGATCAACTCAGTGAACTCGGTTAGACCGAAAAGGATGAATCGGTCAGACCGAAATGCACAGAGAGGTTTTGGAAGGTTAAGTCTATGACGAATTGGTGACTCCGTGTGCTCCTCACACAGAGGGTTCGAACCTGAGTTGATCAAACTTTGTGATGTAGCATGAATAGAGTTTGAGATGAGAAATACATAGATATCTAGAGGAAGTTCTTAGGCATTCTTGTCCATCCATTTGGCAAAAGAAAAAGAGCCGAACAATCAAAGCAACAAATGGATGTCCTCGAATGATAAAAATATGCAATCAACATGCTCACACAATAAAATGGCAAATGAAATATGTGACAAAGCATGCACAAACACTCTTGCACCTATCAGGCCGACTCTTGGAGGCCGACTCTAACCAGTCCGTCTAGGCGCTCTTGCCGTCTTGCACTCCAGCCCGACGGTAATCCCATAATCTTCGAATTAATGCAGACGGTAGGCCGTCGTGGGTGAGGATCGCCCGCAGGGCTGATGTCGAGGCAGTAACCTTGATCGCCGTCTTGTGCCGACCGGAGATCTCCGTTAATCTGCAGCTCTGTGGCCCGTCTGTCCTTTGTGAGCAG